>JAKFHU010001054.1:1200000-1800000 GCA_023783475.1 Daubentonia madagascariensis
TTAAGCTCTAATGTGAACTCCAAAAAGATAGGAATTTTATCTAATCGGTCTTTGTAATTCTAGGGCCTACGATAGTGTCTGGCATATCGTCAGTGCTCAACATATGGTTGAAGGAAAGAAATGAATTAATGATGCGATGACTCAATGTATAATTGTAGCAAATATCCTAAAAGAGATATATAAAGGTACGAATGTTTGTTAAATTGTGTAGTAATGGTCGTGCCAAATTCAAATTCCTCCTTTTTTGGTTAAAGTTCTCCCCATTTCAGTTCCACTCCTTTTTTACTTTTGTCAGTTCCTGTACCTTCTGTCTGTCCTTGACTTTGACATCATCATTGCCTGTTATTATGGTAGACTCCATGAGAATCCAGCAAAGATGTGTGCATAAAAACAAACACAACAAAATTAACCATAAGTGAAATTATATCACTGAAACATAATGTTATTATGCATAACTAATTGTGGGGTGTTCTAGCAAATTGCATATTTTGATTAATCCTTTTGCAAGGAATAATCATTGAATAATTGTCATGGAATTAGAATGCAGGAATATATACCCACCATTGCAATTATACTAAACATAGTTGAATTTCTGATCTGGTATTTGTTCAGGCGTTCTGTAATCATTGGATGGCAGATATAAAAGGTGGAGAAGAATGGTTTGAATGTACACTAATCCAAGATGCATATGGGAATTCGTTTTTTAAAAAATACCTGGCAACTTGCTTACTTGTCGTTTATCTTATTGTTATATTATAAAAGTCCAGAGCAGAAAATATCCCAATTACTTTTGCTTTCCAGTTGTTTGGAGATCTGCTAAAAGGAGGCATTTTGAAAGTGGCTCTACCATAACTGACAAAAATCCACAACAGATGATATGCTGCTGCATCCTCAGTAGTGCCACTGGTTTGATCTGCCAACATTAGCAAATTCCTTAATCTCTTACAGTCATTGGCTTGGGAATAAAAACACAGACTCTCTAGAAGTATGTCACCTAGTTACCACCAGAAAAAAATAGATTAGTTTTATATCTGAGTGCTTTAAAAATTTAGAATAACATGGCAAATTATAACAATTGACAAGGGGACATCTACAATGCATGATTGCTCAGGAATATTGTTTTGTTAAAATTCATCCTGAAACAAGTGAGCCAACGGTCACATCTTGAAAATCCATTTGTTACAAAGAAAAAATGTACCACACTGGTACTTTTTTCCGTGGAGTTTGGCCTATATTTTCAATCCACTATTACTTTAGAAATATAACAGTAATCTTTTCTGAAACCACACGTTTACATTTTCCTGATCTTCTAAGAATTAGGTGGACTCATCCTAGAAATAATATTCAGTATAACAAGCGTTTTACAGTCACCACAAACAGTTACTTTGAGTATTTGTCTTCATTCTATATCTGTCAAGGATTCCACATCTCACTATTTCCATAGGCCTTCTTCAAAGCCAGAATTCTACTGAATTGAGAATGGGGATGTTGTTTGTTGTTTACCAGAAATAGACTTGCATGCTACTATATTTTGGGCAGATGATCACAAACACATCCGCATGAGAAGGCAACAGATGTAAAGAAAAAAGTGCTATATTTATTTCAAACCCAGGGAGCAATGCAAGTATCACAGCAAATTTGTGCCAACGATTATATATATTCTTCTGCTGACAGCTTGGTCTACAAAGCTGCTGGAATGCAGAATCAGCAAGTCTAACCCAGAGGCAACTCTAAACTGATGGAGAATATTTGATTCAATAAATGAAATCAAGTAGGAGGTTTAAAACCAGTTACATCTTCTTTCATCAGACATTTCTTCATCTTGTCACTTTTTTTGTAGACTATAAATTGAAATTCGTAAGAAATTTGGTCTTGCGAGTGTTTTTTTCACCTGGTTATAAAGTAAAACCATTTGTCAAAGGAAGGAATGGTTACAAATGCATTTTGTTTCTGATAAATGATATGATCCAGTGTTTTAGAGTCTCCTTCACATTAAAAAATATGTTTGAGATAAGAAAATTAAACCGAGGGTTCTTTTTTTCTTTTGAGTACAACAAATAAAAGGAAATTTTAATGTGAGAGGGATTTTTGAAGTTTTTTGGTTCACTGATTCCCAAACCTGTCTTCACATTATAAACCACCTAAAAGCACTTTTTAAAAATACAGTTTTAGGCTCCACTCTGAGAATTCAATTCAGAGCACTTTCAGCATAACTGGTCCATGCACTATTTTGGAACTACTGATCTAGTTCAACTCCTTACCCAATGTGGAACCCCATTTACAAAATCCTTAAAATGTGTTCATTCAATAACTGAAGGCAGCCCATTCCATTGTTGGACAATTCTAATTGAGAGAAAGTTCTTGTCTGTTAACCCCAAATCCTAGAAACTCCAGCAACCTCACAATGAACCCTTCACAGTCAGACATGCAGTTGGCCCATGAGGAACTCCTTCTTTTGCTTAACTAGTTCTGTTCCAGGGTCTAAGGAGTGTGTGTATCAAGAAACCAAATTGTAATGCAAGCTATATTTATATTGATGAAACGAGATATCCATAGGTTTATGTCCCTTAATTAACAGGTATGCTATTAATATATTGGACTCTTCTCTCAGTAGTGGCTTCCAATAACTTACATCAAGGCTGAGTATTCAAGGTTAAGATTTGCTACTTTAATGACAGCAATAATTCATTCAGTATTGGGAAGTTTGAGAAGTTTGACTCAAAAGACCCATTAGCCTATTCGCAGGTTTCAGGGTTACAGTTAGATTTAACACCAGCCTCAGGCTGCTCATGGACAGAAAGAACCATGAACTTCCTCAAAAAAGAAAGACAGGCCTGAAACCTGTGCCAAGATAACCATACCACTGAGGATAAGAATAGTACACAGTTGGGGTAGGAAGTAGAATCATACAGGGATTTACATTGAAACTGGGTACGGGGTACTGTGGAGAAGCTAGTTAAAACAGCGAACAAAGGGATTAAGTGTGTACTGACAAGCCTTTTCTTTCCACCTTGTCTTCCTTGCCAGTAAGCTTATCTCTTGCTGAGCTCTGTTCACAGCTCTGCCTTGCCTTGATTCTGTGGGACGCCACCCAGGGGAGTCCTATTTTGGTGGCCAGCTGGGCTTGGAGGGACAGCTGTTTACTCTACATCTCCATCCACCTGAGCCACCAGAGCAGGGTGAGACTTGAAAGAAATCCAGGGCAGCTAAAAGACTGCCCTGACAGATAAACCAGCACCTTCAGTTCTAGAAAACTTGGAAGAGGGAGGTTTAAATATCAACAAACTGAGGAGAGGCTGTCACAACCCAGACCACTAACTGAGAACAACATTTTAACTAAACCATGGAGGGGTGTGAGCAGAGTAAAGGGTATTATCCGGGTTTGAGCTCAACAAGTTTCTTTGCACTGAATGCAACCAGGGAGACATTTGTCACCTTCTGAGTAAGCACCTGGAAGACTTAAGGCAAAGATAGGCAGGGGAAAGAAGAGAAAAATATGGAGGAGGAAAAAAAGATGAGGGTAGGCAAGAGTCAGGAAAAGGGAAATTGAGGATGTAGGAAAAGAAAAGGTATTTCATTAAAGAGAGTGGGAGCATCTCCCTCCTGCAGAAATTGTCAGTACTGCAGCTGCTCTTTTAGCTGGGTTTTTCCCCCCACTTTCCTGAAGCTAATCTCTATGGATAGGATATGAAGAAAGTTTGAAATTAAATGACACTAGCTAGTGTTTTGACTCAATGTAACCATCCTCTCCTGTTATTCCCTTCTTTTCCTTTGCTGGTTCATGGGAGCAGCCCCATTGGCTGAAAGGAAGGGAGCTGATGGGGTGTCCTGACCTTGCCCCCTCCAAACCCTAATTATTTTCCTGAGGTCTTTGTAGGACTGGAGTGAAGTTTTGAAGTTGCGGAACTAGAAAACACAGGAGTGAGTGAAATTGTGCCCTCTCTGACGACTCCAATAATTTTCCAGATTTAATTTACCTTATTTAAATAAGAAATGCTTAAATAAAACCCAACAGCAACAAAAAGAACAACAACAAAAAAGACTGACTAAGCCCACAGACCCCTGCCAGGAAATGAAATTGATTAAAAGGGCCCCCTCTTCCTGTTTTTCTCTATAAACGCTTGTCTATTTCTGCCATAGCACATATCAAAATCTGTAGCTATCTTGTTTATTTTTCCTGTTTTCTTATGTATTGTCTGTCTCCTTTCCAGTAGAACGTCAGATCCATTAGGGCAGGGATTATTGACTGTTTTGTTCCCTACTATATATATTCCATGGCCTAGAAAAGTACCCAGACATAGCAGGCACTCAATAAGCATTGACTGACTGACTGAATGAATGAATGGTGAGGCTTGCTGAGCAGACAGAACAAGCCCTTAGGAGAGATCCAAACCACTAGCCTGTAGACCCCTGTATCATCTGACCCCTGCCTACCTTGCCAACCTTATAATTTACTCTTCCCCTGGTCCTTGCCTTGAACTTCTCTTACACACCATGCTCTACCTACTTCAGGGTGTCACATGCCATTTCACTTACCTAGGATCCTGGGGTGCTCTTTCTGGTTTGGCAGCCTCTCATCCTTCAGATCTTATTCTAATAGGCACCTAAGTGAGACCTCATTGTTATTCTTTCTCGTTGTACCTGTTCCTTTCCTTCAAGGCACTTGTTTTGTAATTTGTAATTCTATATCTACTTCTTTATCATCTGTCCCCCTTATGGATTGTGATATCCATAAGGACGGAGACTATGTCTTTTTTGACCCTCAACTCTGTATCCCTGACATCTAACACAATCATTGGTACGGAGTTGACAATTAAGTGTTTGTTGATTAAATGAGTAAGTAAATTAATAAATGAATTGCTAATAACCCTTCCCCCACCCCTCAAAGTGCATACATGCCATCCTGAAGGCTGGTGTTTTTATGATCCTTTTGGCATGATCATATATTGTCAGCCAATACCAGAGGAAACCTTGGGTTAGGAAAGCCTGGATATCCCCAATCACACTTCAATTATTTGAAATGAAGATTATATAAATAATTTATTTTGAAAGGAAGAAATATAAGGAAGGGAAACATTGTTTTCATTTTTTATGCTCAGAGTAGTTTGAGTTCAAAGCTGGATTTTCCTTATAAATACGTCACACTTGCAGCAACACAATATACCACCTTATTTTTATCACAAGCAGCAGATTCTTTAATGGGTGCCACAGAGTCTTTTGGGAATTTGGCTAGGTGGACCTAGTAAACCATTTTAATTGGGTCAGCTTGGATTAGTTGCTATCTGGGCTCTATTGTTTTTCTGGCTGGGTTGGAGGGTGGGGCTTCTGGAGGCTCCTGGTCAGGCCTCCTGCTGCCAGCACTAGGCTGTCTCCCTCTCTCAGATTCTTCATCCTCCCACCTGTTCTGGAACTCTCTAACACCCCATGAATTTCAGCAGCTGTTGTCTCTGCCTCTTAGTCAGGCATGTGTCCAACAGGGGGGTTTATGTAACTAGGCCCTGGGAGGGATTTTTCGCAAGTGGAGCCACCTCACATATTTTATTTACTTTAGGATATATCACTTCTGCCTTCCAAGCCTTCCTAGTGTCATGTCCCTAAACTTTCTGGAATCATGTTTATAAATGCAGCAGATGTGTGTACTACATACAGACCTTGCTGATTACAGCTCCTGGCACCAATCCTGGTGTTTAGTAGACATTCAGCAACTATTGTTTAATCGAATTGGATCAAATCTGAAAGCTTATTGATGTCATTAGAGGAGGTGGAATCCAAAAGGACTGTCTTCCTAGAAAGGAAACCTCTTCATCTCTTTGACATTTTGAGAACTCCATTTGTGTGGGCAACACGTGTAGATGAGATTTAAATTATGGTTTAAGACTAACTACTAACTGCTGGCCTTTATCAGTAACAGGAAGGGACAGTCAGCAAATCTGTGATTGAATTTCTAATTAAGTTTCTATTGAAAGCATCTAAAATAATACATATGCAAAATCATTGTAACTAGATGTTGGAGGTCTGAAATATTCCAAAAAGGATTCAGGTTTAAAACACTGGAAAGTGTACTTTCAAAATTCAAAACACTGTATGGGGAAAATGAAAGAAAATAAGAATCATGAACAAAAGATTTTAGTTAATGTTATAAAAGAAAGTAAAATTGAATCATATAGTGACATCTAGGTTTCTTTATTTTCAGGAAGTTGTAACAAAATGAAGGAAACAATAACATCTAAAAGAAAAAAACTACATATATTTGACACACCAAATAAATTTAACTATCAAGTGTTTCCAAAGACCTAAAGTTTTTTACATATAGATAGTAGTGATCTAAAATTTGTGTGAGTTGTAAAAACTTCCCCAGTTCCAGACTCCAAGGATACAAACAAATATGGTAGCTTCCCCTTTCTCTGTTAAAACTAAATTTCACTAACTTCCAGATTTATTCTCATTCCCAGGTCAATATTTTGTTAACTCAGACTTTATACTTTGTCCAAATACCATTTGCTTTGACCAACTCAGAAGCCATTTCTTTCAGAGTTCCTGATAATATCCAGCTGGATCTGAGACTCCCCCTAGATCTCTAGTGGTCATCTGACTCCACCTCCACCCTGCATCCCCTGCTCCTTTTATTCACTTCTACAAAGAGAGAGAGCTTTGCTCACCTTCCTCTTTGCATTTAGCAAATGAAAGCAACCAATAGTATTGATAATTTCCAACATACATAATTGAGAGACACAGCAGAAAGGATTTAAAGCAGACTTTCAAGATTTAGTCAGTACTAAATCTGTGGTGCATTTTTATAGTTCTCTGATCTGGACACTTTGGGGATATAGTGTCCCTCCTATAGAACTAGCCATTCATGCTGCTTTGCTCTCATTTATTTTCTGACTCTCAGGATCACCATGCTTTATATAAAATGAGTGCAAAAAGGTTAGTTGCCTTGAGAATTCATATCTAGTTGAGAGACTTGGAAATTAAGTAGGCTGTGCTTTTTTCCCCCCAAATCTGAAAAACTTGCGACTTTCGTTTCCCTAGAAGCAATCTGCTGGATTAGATGGAGGCACTTCTGCCCCAAAGACAGAAACTCAAGAACACCCAGAAATATCTTGATCTGAAATAAAAGCTATGCCAAACTTCACTGAAGAAAGCTTTGAAGTATAAAAATAAGATTAGAATAAGAATCCCAGAGTCCTACACTAAATCTTATTTTTTATCATAGAAATTGTTCACCACTTGGCACCTGGTATAATGCTACGCAGATTCTAAATAAAAATGGGATTACATATTGATTAAATATTGTGAAAATGAGCTTATAGCTATTAATGAATTGTAGCTGAACCTCAACATGGGCCAAATTCTGAATGTTCAGGGGATTAAAAAATGGAATTTCTGTTATATAGCTCTAGAAATGCCCTTGAAATATTCAATCACTCTGGCAGATTAAAGATAGTCCTTAATCTGTCTTCATTGTCAGGAGATACTTCATTGCCAGGGATCCTTCATTGTCAGGAGATTTGATTCAGAATCTATACTAATCAAATTTGGTGACCAAAAACAGTGGTTTTCAAAATTTACTATGCTTCAGGATCAACTGTCATGCTTGATTAAATGCAGATTCTTTGGCTCTTACCAAAGAGAGTCTCATTCAATGGATTTGATGTTGGCCCAAGAATCTGCAATTTAACAAACACAGGTAATTACAAAGCTAGTTGACCACAGACTACCTTTGGCAAACAGTGACCTAGTAAGCCAGGGATCAGCAAACATCTTCTGTAGAGGGCCAGATAGTAAATATTTTCTGCTTTGCAAGCCCAATGGTCTATCACAATTACTCAACTCTGCCCTTGTAGCATGAAAGCAACTATAGACAATAGGTAAATAAATGGGAGTGATTGTATTTTAGGAAAACTTTATATACAAGAAGAAACTTTAGGCTGGATTTAACCCATGGGCCATAGATAGTGAGCATAGTTTTCAGACCCCTGATCTAAAGAATGAACTATTCCTACAAACCTAAAACCTCTAATCTTAGGATTTTTTTTTGGTATAGTTTATGGTAGGGAGGAGCATCTGTTCATCAACTGTGGTTTTAAAGTCCATCCCCATTTGCTGCTGTAAATACCAAATAAGGGGGAGAACAAAATTCCTTGAGCTGTGTACACAAAATAAAGAGGAATTCTTATGACCCGCTTTCCCCAGAAAATCTTCTTGGATTAACGAAGCCCAATCTCTAATTAGTCAATACATTCTCCTGTTTAGGTTTTTGCCACAATTTACATTGATAATTATGAACCCCTATATTACAATAATATGGGGCAACACGGTTGAACAAGCTAGCAAGGATGAAATATACCTGACATTTGTGCTGCCATTTCTATTTCCTGCACCCATGGCAGACATTACCAACCATTGGTAGTACTCTTTCTTTCTGTGTACTTGTATATCCACAAAATCTTTCTCAAGAATTCCAGGTGTTCATTACCAACTGACCAGAGTTGGCATGTGGGATGAAATTTATGTGTCATCCTTTAATAAGCTAGCCTTGCTATATGATGTTTTTATTATCTGGCATTATTCTATTTGGGAGCACATAGTATTATTTCTACTATATGTTAATCCATGTAATTATAAGGCTTGCTTAATGGAGTTCCATAATATGTATTTTAATTGGTTGTCACTGTTTTTCTGTTAGAACTTAAGTATTTAAATTCGGGGACTGTGACTAGTTTATCATGTTACACCTTGAGATCATTCCAGATACACTTGTTGCCAGGTTTATACAGGATCTTTTCTCATTAAAATGTCAATGTTTTTCATGACTATGATATCATTAGTGTACTGAAAACTTCTGCTAATAGTTGCCTAATTCAAAGATATTTGAAACCATAAAAACTGATGATATTGGCAATCTGTAAATTGAAGAGACCTATAGTTTCTTTTCTGGTCAGGTATCTATGCAACTATAGCATATTCTTTGAAATAGCATTTTAGATCTATTTGGGTTAATATTTACCGTTAAAGAATTATTTGGCTACATAATCAAAATGTTTGCTTACTAAGTACAATGTCATTTATAGCATTAAATGGACCCTGTTGCACAGCATAGTACTGACTCTGCAAACTCATGAAGTCATATGCTAGCTATTTTAGTAAAGCTTATTTAGTAAAACTTGAAGAAAAATTACCATTTAACAAAGCAAAGCAATTTTCAAAGCATTTGCCATTCCATCCTGGTACATAAAGCTCATGTATACTATGACTGTATCTAAATATTTACTGAGCTGGTAGCAAGTGCTTTCCTATTGGCAGGATTGGTTATGAAGAAGGATTTGACCTGAAATTCAAACTGAATAGGATTGAAAGCTAAGTGCAAAGGACTAATGCAGTCCTACCAGGTGGCTTGCTCCAAAGGTTCTAGGATAGGACAGCCAATAAATGGTACTTTTCCAGTGGCATGTGATCTGAGAGGTAATCTCCATCAGCCACCCAGCTTTTCACCTAGCAAATTAGATAGAGGCTCAAACACCAAAATGAAGCAAATGGATAGTGGCAACCCTTTACATGTAGTATTGGTGTTTCAGTACCAAAACCTCCTTTATAGACAAACTACATTCACCAGCCTTTTCCTACAGGCCCCTGTTAGGCCTTGGGGAACATGACCTGACCTCTGATATTTCTAAATCTCCATAGCAGGATCCGACTTGTTTATTTTTAACCAACTTGCTTCTCTTAAAACATGGGAAATCTCTTCTAGCTACTCAACAAAACTGTCAACAGCTTTAAGCAAAGAGAGAGCATTTGTTAGGGGTTCCAGGGAGAGCCATCTCCAGAAATAACATGTGCCCCACCTTTATAGTTCTGATGTATGTCTTTGAGACAGATAAGAACCTGTCTACTCTATATATTCTCTAGTCTTGACATTTACCAAGAGGATATAGGAAGTAAGGAGGGGTCATAAGTGAATGTATGTGAATGAAAGGCAAAAATATCAGGGAGAGAAGAGATAGTGGAAGAGAAATGTTGGTGCAAAGGGGGCCTTGTAAAAGAAAGTGGAGTTAAGAAATCTGCAGTGAGTGCTTTGAATATGCTGGCAGAAATCATATCCAGGTGGATTTTGGACATGCTCTGACCAAAACTCTCACTAGGCTTGTAAACTGTTTATTGATGAGCTCAGTTTACCAAACTAAGAACCTTCTTATTCTAAGATTTGGCTAGGCAGGACTAACCTGTAACAAATTTGGGTAGTAGATTCTCTGTCCTTAGCCTGCCTTTTCTCTACTTTTCTTACCCCAGAATGTTCCCACCACAACTATCACATCTGGTGTTGAATATCCTTCCAAGACATTCTACCCCTCTCTCTGGCATATCACAATATCTAAGTTGTTAATGATGAGTGAAAGGGCTCAATATATTGTCTTTCTCAGAGGGATGTGTCTTGGGTCTAAGAAATGACCTATTTGAGCAATTTTGGATATCCTTCAGTTATATGGAAGAGGTATTGGTGACGTAGAAAGTCTTCTTACTGCCACTGAAATCACACCACCTATAAGCAATGGGCCATTGGCCACTCATAAGGTCTTCCCTGTGGCTGACCATGGGAATACAGATAGAAAAGTAGGGGGAGTCGGTTCTCCCAGTTTGATCCAGCACTATCATTAAGCTCTTTTTTTTTTGCTTTGATTTGATTTGGTTTTTAGTTTTCTTGAAATGAGACTCTGATAAAAATGCTAGAGAATCCTGAAAGACTTATCTCAAGATTTTCTAGAAAAAAACAAATATTTTATTTTTTATACAAGGTTATTTAGGGAATGGGATAAAGGAGTATTCAGAGAGTTTAGCACAAACCCTAGGATATGCACACCAATTTTAGAGTGTTGGCCAGGCATTGGGAAGCTACTTACCCTACCCAAGGAGCATATTGCTAATTTGAAGGACCAAATTATTAAAAACAATTTGTTGTTTTTAACCCAGAGTTATTTCTCATTAAGTCGTTTTCTCTATTCAAACAATTATCTGGCAGTGGGTGTAATAATTGATTTTTTTTTGGTCTTGGTGACAGATGGGAAACTAACACTTATAATGTTATAGACTATGCCTGAGCATGAATCATTAGATCAACTTGAATTTTAATATACAAAGCTATTCTTGTCTTTAGTAAATGGCTTGCTCATTGGTATAAAAGATACATTTTTATTATCCTTTTTATTACTTTCCACATAGTTGAAGGTTTAATATTCTAGTCCGGCCATGCTTGGTTAAGAAATTGACACACATACCTATCATTGAGCACAATATAGTGACTATCAATGTGCTTCTTTTTCCCCCACAGTGGCAGTATTTGTACTCTATGAGAGTTGAAAATCATCAAATATTTGGTCCCACTTGTCTTAGCTTATTAAAACTGCTTCCCATGTGTTAAGGATCCCTGGTTCATTTTACTGGAGCAAAATAAACCTAAATGAATTAAATGGTTCTCTTAATTGGTGCATCTATAAAATTAGGAAATTGGGTGAGATGAATATAAGGTACCATAGATATGTCCTCTAATATTCCTTCAAGCACTAAACATCTATGAATCCATGTTTAAATTTGGTTCCATAACAATAATGCCTTAAGTCTGATAGTACTCTCTAATTTACCTATGTGAGCTTAACTGGTTTGCAATTACTCTATTCACTTACATATTTACTAATTGTCCACAATTTCATTAGGCTCTGAGAATATAAAATTGAGGTAGGCAGCCCAAGGTTTATTATCCCCATTTTGGAGAGAAAGGATCAGAGACTCGAGGTTAGTGACCAAGGGTTCCAGTTGTGGAACTGGGACAGAATTCCAAGTAGTTTGACTTTACCTGGTGATACTTCCATTCTACTTCTTGAGTACAAGTACATGAACCAGACTGAAATGGAAAAATTAATGATATGTATATGGCATCAAAGCATGATCCATAAAAGAAAAAAAATTAATAAATTGGACTTCATCAAAATTGAAGACTTTGCTCTGTGAAAGACACTGGTAAAATAATGAAAAGACAAGTCACAGACTGGGAGAAAATATTTTCAAATCACATATTTAACAAAGAACTTGAATATATAATATGTAAAGAACTCTCAAACTCAATGATAAGAAAACCAACAACTCAATTAAAAATATGTTGAACAGACTAATTGACCAAAGAAGATATACAGATGGTAAATAAGCACATGAAAAGATGCCAAACATTACCAGTCATTAGGGAAATGCAAATTAAAACCATAATGAGCTACCATTACCATGCATCAAAATACCTAACATTAAAAAAATACTGACAATACCAAGCGCTAACAAGAATGTGAAGCAACTAGAACTCTCATATACTCCTGGTAGAAATGCAAGATGGTACAGCATTCTAAAAAATGGCTTGGCAGGTTTTATAAAGTTAAATATATACTTACCATATGACCCAGCAATCTCACAATGAAAACTTTTGCTGGACATACAAAAAAATCTGTACATGAGTATTTACAGAAGCATTATTCATAATTGCCAAAAACTGGAAACAACCCAAATGTCCTTCAACAAATTAATGGATAAAGAAAGTGGTACATCCACACAGCAAAATGCTACTCAGCGATGAAAAGGAACGAACCATTGATACATGCAGCCACATGGATAAATCTCAAATGCACAATGCTGAATGAAAGAAGGCAGACACAAAAAGTTACATTCTATATGATTCCATTTATATGACATCTGGAAAAGGCAAAACTATGTGGAGATAAAGGAGATCAGTGGTTACCAAGAAGTTAAGAGTAGGGAAAGAGGTTGATTTCAAAGGCCAGCGTGAGGAAAATCTCAGGCGTGTTATGCTATTCTATTGTGTTGGTGGTTACAATCATCTATGTGTATGTTAAAACTCATAGAACTGTATATCCAAAAACTTTAATAAGGTAATTATTACACATTAATCCTGATGGTTACAATTGGTCCAAGCCAAAATTTTAAAATAAGTGAGGTTTGAATTCAGCACTCATACTTCCTTTACTGTTATCTTTTTAGCAATACTCCTCTAGGCATCCAGTACTTCCCCAGTTCCTTCTCTCAGTTTTCAGGATATGATTTAATAACCAATTCACACAAAGGTTCAAATGACTACTGGTAGCTACTCGTGTTTCCTCCAGTAGGGTGATTTTCATTTGAGCAGGTTACCAAAGTCTTAAGTTAAAATAATGTATCTCCAAGAGTGGGTGGGATTCCAAGCATCAGGCAGTGGATAAAGGAGCTATTGTTGGGAGGAAGAGCCAGGACAGCCTCCTTTGCCTTACTGAAACTGAGGCATATTTGCTTAGGTTTTAAATTTTATTTTGGAGGTTGTATAAGAATATGGCATAGTATATATGGTATTACAGACAAATACATAGAAATGTATATGACCCTTGCAAATATTCAATATGCTCAGACCAGGAAGGGAAATCTTACATGGAACAATGAAAATAAGTGTCTTGAAATCTTAACTTCTTAACAAAATAAGTCATTTAATTGATCTCTTACATCAAAATTCTGAAACTATACAAGCTCTTTGTAAAATATATGTGTATGTATATAATCTTTATTGTCACTTTCTGAGAGCTGAGTAACTATAGTTGTATATAAATTATAAATTGCTTTTTAAAACTTATCTAATTCTGAGAGTCCTTTTGTAAAATATAGTATGTTTAAAGCAAAAAGTCACCTAGTAATTTATCTATTTTTAAAAGCTAAATTTTCATGTCAGATTTTCTTAAAGTAAGGTACATTTATATAAGAATGGGGAGGTTTGGGGCACTGTGAAATTTATTTACTTTCCTTTCAGTCTTTTTTCCCCCCAAAATTTAGGATGTACGAGTGTTTTTTGTTACATGGATGAATTGTATCATGCTGAAGTCAGCTTTCAGTGTACCTGTCACCAGAATAGTGTACATTGTCCCCGATAGGTAGATTTTTATCCCTCACCCTCTTCTCATCCTCCCCCTTTCTTACTTTCCAATGTCCATTATGCCTCTTTATGACCATAAATATCCCTCATTTAGTTCCCACTTATAACTGAGAACATGTATTTCTTTTTCCATTCCCGATATACTTCATTTAGGATAACGGTCTCCAGCTCCATCCAAGTTGCAGCAAAAGACATTATTTTATTCCTTTTTATGCCTGAGTAGTACTCTATGGTGTGTGTGTGTGTGTGTATGTGTATATATACATATATATATACATATGTATATATGTATACATATATACACATACACACCACATTTTCTTTATCCATGTATCAGTTGATGGGCACTTGTGTTGGTTCCATATCTTTGTAATTGTGAGTTGTGCTATGATAATCATTCAGGTGCAGGTGTCTTTTTGACATAATGACTTATTTTCCTTTGGGTAGATACCTAGTAGTGAAACTGCTGGATCAAATGGGAGGTCCACTTTTAGTTCTTTGAGGAATTTCCATACTGCTTTCCATAGCAGTAGTACTACTTGGCATTCCCACCAACAGTGTATAAGCGTCCTCTTTTCACCGCATCCATGCCAACAACTATTATTTTCAGACTTTTTAATAATAGCTATTCTGACAGGGGTAAGCTGGTATGTCATGGTAGTTTTAATTTGCATTCCCCTGATAATTAGTGATGTTGAGCATTTTTTCATATGTTTGTTGGCCATTTATCTATCTTCTTTTAAGAAAACTCTGTTCATGTCTTTTGCCCACTTTTTGATGGGGTCATTTGCCTTTTTTCTTGCTGATTTATTTGAATTCTTTGTAGATTCTAGATATTAGCCCTTTGCCAGATGTATTGTTTGCAAATATTTTCTCCCATTCTGTAGGTTGTCTATTTGTTGATTATTTCTTTTGGTGTGCAGAGACATCTTAGTTTAATTAAGTGTAGTTTATTTATTTTTGTTGTTCCTATATTTGTTTCCGGGGTCTTACTCATAAATTCTTTGCCTAGGCCAATGATTAGAAGAATTATTCCTATGTTTTCTTCTAGAATTTTTATGGTTTCAAAACTTACGTTTAAGTCTTTAATCTATCTTGACTTAATTTTTGTGTGTGGTCAGACATACGTATCCAGTTTCATTCTTCTACATGTGGCTTTCCAGTCTTCCCAGCACCATTTATTGCATAGAGCATCCTTTCCCCAGTATATGTTTTTGTCTGCTTTGTTGAAAATAATTTGGTTGTAGCTATATGGTTTTATTTCCAAGTTCTCTATTCTGTTCCATTGGTCTATGTGTCTACCTTTATACCGGGACCTAGCTGTTTTGATTACTATAGCCTTGTAGTATAATTTGAAATCAGGTAATGTGATGCCTACAGACTTGTTCTTTTTGCTTAGGATTGCTTTGCCTCTTTTTTGGTTCCATATGTAGTTTAGAATGATTTTTTTCTAGATCTGTGAAAAATGACATTGGTATTTTGATGGGTATTGCATTGAATCTGTAAATCACTTTAGGCATGATGGACATTTTAACAATGTTGATTCTTTCAATCCATGAGCATGGGATGTTTTTCCATTTGTTTGTGTCATCTTTGATTTCTTTCATCAGTGTTTTGTAGTTCTTGTAGAGATCTTTCGCCTCTTTAGTTAAGTATATTCCTAGATATTTTATTCTCTTTGCAGCTTATGTAAATGGTATCGAGTTCTTGATTTGACTCTCAGATTGGCTGTTATTAGTATAGAAATACTACTGATTTGTGTGCATTGATTTTGAAGGATGAGGCTTTACTGAATTTATTTATCAATTCTAGAAGTGTTTTGGTATAGTCTTTAGAATTTTCTAGATATTAGATCATATCCTCAGCAAACAGGGATAATTTAACCTCCTATTTCTCAGTTTGGATGCCCTTTATTTCTTTCTGTCACCTGATTATTCTGGCTAGGACTTCCAGTACTATGTTGAGTAGAAGTGGTGACAGTGGGCATCCTTGTTTTGTTCTGGTTCTTAGGGGGAATACTTTCAACTTTACCCATTCAGCATGATGTTGGCTGTGGGTTTTTCATATATGGCTTTTATTATTTTGAAATAAGTTCCTTCCATGCCTAGTTTGTGGAGGGTTTTTCTCATGAAGGGATGCTGGATTGTATCAAATGCTTTTTCTGCATGTATTGAGATGATCATATGGTTTTTGTTTTTAATTCCGTTTATGTGATGAGTGACATTTAGTGATTTGCATTTATGGAAGCGTCCTTGTTTCCCTGGGATGAAACCCACTTGATCATGGTTTATTATCTTTTGATGTGCTGTTGAATTCGGTTTGCTAGTATTTTGTTGAGGATTTTTGCATCTATGTTCATAAGGGATATTGGTCTGTAGTTTTCCTTTTTTGTTGTGTCCTTTCCTGGCATTGGTATCAGGGTGATACTGGCTTACATAAAATGCATTAGGGGAGGATTACCTCCTCAGTGTTATTGAACATTTTCAGTAGAATAGGTGCCAATTCTTCTTTGAAGGTCTGGTAGAATTTGGCTGTGAATCTGTCTGAGCCAGGGCTTTTTTTTTGTTTTTGTTGTTGGAAGATTTATTGTTACTGTTTCAATATTGGTACTCGTTATTGGTCTGTTTGGGATTTTTATTTCCTCCTTATTCAAGCTTGGGAGGTCATGTGTTTCCAAATATTTATCCATCTCCTCTAGGTTTTCATTTCTATAAGTTATGTTACATCTTTTCTTATGTTATCTACCTTTTTAGTGGATTTTTCAATTATGTCCTGAATTTTTTTTCATTTTTTTGTGTTGGCTTTCTGCCCACTGCTCAATCCTATTGATCTTACTTGTCATCCATAATGTGAATTCCCTATCTATCATTTCAACAATTTTGTTTTGGTTAGAGTTTATTACAGGAGTGCTGTTTTCATTCTTCAGTTGTGTGAGACAGCCTGTTTTTCCATGTTGCCAGAGTTCTCATCTTGGTTCCTTCTCATCTGGAGCCTCTTCTCTCAGCTCAAATCAGATAGCAGATATGATACAACTGTTCTCCTGTTCTGGGACCTCTGTTGCTCAGTGAAGATAGGGATGGGTCCCTGGATGGTGTGCTTGAGTCTTACTCTGGAAGCTTGACCAGGAAGGAGAAGGGCAGATGCACTGTGAGCCTTTAACATTGCTGTTCTACTGTGTCTCCCCCATTCCCCTGTGTTTTTCACAGGGCTGCTGTGGCAGGGTGAGCCCATGGTGCAAGGCGTGTGTGTGTGAAGCAGAGCCAGCCTGTGGGACAGGGTGCGTGCATGAGATGGCACTAGCCTATGGCAGGCAGTTCAATCAGGTTCAAAGGTGACAGTTGCACTGGATTTTGCCCCAGTTGAGGCCTCCCATGTGGTGGCAGCAGTGGTCCAGCTGCCCCAACAGTGGGCATTGGGTGCTGAGGGCTACAGGTGCATGCTCTGCCAGGGTCCCATGGGAGGTGTGGCTGAGTGGGGTCACCCAGGCCACAGCAGCAGGCACAGGGCCTATGGTCTTTTGTACTACCCAGGTCCCCCAGCAGTGGTGGTTGGGGTGCATTGCATCTGCCCAAGGGGTGCATGTGAGTGCCGGGACACCCCCCCCCCCGCTGTCTCCCTGCTCAGGGGTCAAGGGAGGTAACAGTTATGGATCTGATCCCTGGGTATATGTTGCACTCTGGGGCTGGGATGTCACAACGGTGCCAGCCACAGGGCTTGCAATCCAGATGTGCCTTCTCTCTGGAGCAATGCAGCTGTACAGCCTCCGGTCAAGTCTCTGTATCAATCCAGAGGCCTGCTATGGAGGAGGGGCCCTCCTGCTGCTCCAGTTCAGTGCCCTCAGGGGAAGTGTGGAGCCCCAGGGTTTTCTCCTCTGTCTCTTCCCCAGGTACTCTAATCAGGCTGAGTAGGTCATCCCAATTCTCTCGTCTTCAATTCATTCCTGCCTCCTCTCTGTTGACTCCCAGTGCTCTCTCTTAGACAATCGATCTGAAGGTGCATATCTATTCACCACTTTTGATCCTCTCTGCACAAGTGGCGTTGTGCAGTCTACTTCTAGCCCGCCATCTTTGCCCAAGGGATCTTTTTGATCCCCTTTCATTCTTACTGGTATAAAATAGAGGTACAACAAACTTTACAAGGAGCGCCACAAGCAGTATAGGGAGTGTCTATACATCTGTCATATAAATTCCTGTTTATTTCATCTCAGATAGAGTAATAAAGGGACTCAAAATAAATTAAAGTTTATGCTGTTCTTTCCAATGAGACCCTGGTAACAATGTGTCTGAATTGGTATATTTTACCTATATTGATTTTCATGTTCATGTCAAGTTTGAAAAATATTTCAGTTATACTTTGTGGGTACATAAGGCATATATTCCTAATTGTGGAGGTTTTTTTTGGCTTCTCTTCATATCAGATGCACTGAAAATAGGGATTACTAAAACTAACTATAGCATGGCGTTATTACCCATCTAGAGGCATGTGCTAGCTGTCTTCAAAACAATGTTGCAAAACCAAAAACCAAAAAAAGGTAGAGGCCGGTGCCAGGAGCTCCCAATCTTGAGTTGTATCTACCCAATTCCAATCTCACTGATCAATTTTATTTAAAAGCAATTCAATCCAGAATTTGCCTTGAGGAAAACAACAGTAAAACAAAGTGTTACAGTGGGTTAAAAAGATAGTTGAGTGGCTGAATATTTAGTCACAGCTATTAACCTTCAACTTGAATAATTTGGATTGAGGAAGAAGGTTTTGTTTTCAGCATGACACTTAAGTAAATGAGCGGTCTGATCAAAGTTTACTATTAGAGTTTAAAAGTATGAGATGAGTAATAAAGTATCAGAGGGGCCTGTAAAGCCACTGAAGAAATGATTTCAATCTCATAAAGAGAATAACTCATCAAAATTAATAGCTATGACAAGCTTAATTATTCCCATTTCATCAAAATAAAATGGCTCTAATTCATTTTTTTCAAAATTAATGTTATCAGCTCCTTTTTCTTCCAGACATTCTAGGCCCTGCTCCCCAACTTTAAGCAATTTTTACCTTTACCTAGTCCCTCTAACTAGGTAAATGTATCAGATTAAATGAAGACTTGAGCAATGTCAAAGAGGTTGATGACTTGAGAAATAATGACCTAATTAATACCCAAATTATTTGGTTAACATCCAAAGAATGGCTATATGCTAAAGATTAAGGAGAGGTTTTGGCTAGGAGCAAGGGGATGATTGAATTGGCGTATGACATAAGATCCTAAAGCAGCTAGCTCCAGATACAAGGATCAGGAATATTAAATCAGGAGGGAATTAGCAGAAAGAGATGCAAGAGCAAACTTGCTAACCCAAAGGAGTAACTATTCAAAACACTGTTTTGGGGTGATGTTAGGAGGTGAGTTAGGAATGAGATACGTGTGTGTATTAGAGAATAGTGGTGTGCTGGAAAAAAAGAGTCATGGGCATATAGGATCCCTTTTTGTGCCCACAATTTGGCCTAAGCTGACATCCTTGAAGCTTTTGCTTCTGTCAGATGGGCTGGTTTCTGGTGAACTCCAACAAAGCTGGCTGTATTCAAAATTGAGTTTTTCAACACATCAGAGTGGCAAGATTGCAGGCTATTTATGTGGCATCCCTATTCTTCCATTAGTTCTCAAGACTGTAAGAAGACAAATAACTGGGCATAAGGAAGTCATGCAGACCTCATGTAGAGGACGCTCTCTCCTGTTGGGTAGTTTCCCACCTCTCTGTCCCTTACCGTATTGCCATTTGTGAGCTTGAATTCTATCTCTTCTGACTGTGATCTTGGCTTGGCTGTTGTCCTAGCTCTTACGTGTTTATAAACTCACTTCCTTTTTGCTGTATCTGCTTTACTTCAGATCCTGATTTGATTCTGTGTTTCTGAGCCTAAAAGACCAACCACAAGTCCTAATTGCCCCTTGCATGAATGTTTTGTTTTGACATTTTTTATTTGGACTCTACTATGATTCCTATTAATCCTACTATAGTGGCTCAGTCAAAAGTACCCAAGACCCTTCCCTTAGCAATATAGCTTTTGCTGAACAAGAAATATGTGGTAAGGAGAAGGATAGAAGAAAAAATGATACTGAGGAGACATTAGGGTAGCCCAGAGATCATTCTACTTTAGCATTTTATATTTTATTCCAGAGGTAACAAGAACCATGCTCTTCTATAAAATATTTCTTGGTACAGGTAAGAGAAAAACATTCTGCACAGGATGGATAATTGCTCTGGCCCAGAGTGGTGTTATATACATCTGGAAAGGAGCCAGGCTCAATGAGGACAAAAAATATCAATGAGAATTGGATAGGAAGTTGAATTTGAAGATTATCTTGTATAATGAAAAACACCTGGTGACCATGGCAGACTGCTAAATTAAACCTGACTAAAAGATGGTTTGGGGCTTTGGGAACAAAATTCTTCAGGTATACTTCCCTGTTGACAGCTATTTGTGGCTGCAGAAACAAAGTAAGTACCGCCTGGGTGAATGTCTTTCGCAGCTAAATTGAAACATACAAACTCAGATAGAAACAGTCATGGAGGTTTACCTTTCAAAATAAATTCATACACCAACCCAGAAAACATCCCCCAAAATGACAGCATGTGAAGGGTTGTCCCCTTGGAAAAGGAATTCAATTTTGAATTATCTATACTATAGACCTTGAAAGTCTTTAGTCGCTTCATCCAATGAAAAATGGAGATGTTTGACTTAGTGACAGATGATCTGCTCAACAGTGTTTTCTTTCTTGTATTGCTGCTTCAATTGTATATTTAGTGAATTAGTTGTGATTGATGACAGCATTTTAAGCACTTGCTAGTTTTTCTGGTGAAAAGATGGCATAATTTAACTATATTAATAGTCTTAGGTTTAAGTGTAGCACAATATATTTTTATAATCCTTCAATAGTGAAGCTACAATTTATACAAATGGATTCATTCTGTCTTTAGCCCAAGCAACTCTGACAAAAAGATGTCATTTAAAGTAATGTTGCCCATCCTTCAGAGATGCAAAAGCTGAAGGCTACATTGCTTTGATATGAAATAACTTTGGAATTTTGAATGCCTGGCAGAATCTGTATGTGCCACTAACAGTAACTTAAGTGGTTTGTACAGCTAGAGCCAAATGTGCTCTGGAGGGAAAAAAATATCACCAACAGTTGTAATTTTAACGTAAATAATAGTACTAAAGAAACAGTTTTGCTGAGGAACACCACCTTTCCTAGAACCTGGTTATGGAATGTTCAATCAGTTACAAGGTTTATTAATATAATTGTGTACATTGTTAGACTGTTAGTAATTACGGGTGACTAGGGGCTGCTGTTTTACCTCAGGCATTATTATTTAGAGTCTGATGTACATCAAATTTAGAGTGAGTACCCTAAAGTGTTAGAAGAAATGATGTTAACTAAATGTTATTTTCTACTTAGTCTATTCCTTATTGAAGAATAATAGTTTATGCTCTTACTTAGTAAATATCACTGTGGGGGAGAAAACATAAGGGTTTACCCGTATAGTCTCCTTTAGCGTAACTACCACATCACAGTATTATATGGCTTTTAGTGCTACACGAATGTCAATAGCTAAGTTTTTTAAATGGAGAAGAAAGAGGACTTGGGAAATTTATTAATAAGAGATGGGGCTTTTTCTCAGTAGTGCGGGATAATGAAGTATTTACTTAAGCTGTTAGGCCTTGAAGTGAACTCTCAATATTTCTAGTATTAAATTAACCAAGGCCACTCTTAAAACATGCCAGTTCGTATGCATTATATGCACAAGATTTAAGTCATTCTCTCATACTGACAGACAGCCTTACACTGAAGTATACTTAGCTTTTTAATGTCAAACCTAAGACATGACAAGTTTCCAAAGACATGTAAACATGATCCTGACTAATGAATGTGTTGGAAGCTGGATCTTATTTATAGGTAGCTTCCATTTTGTTCTAGATCTAGGGGTGTGTTTGTGTGTGTGTATGTGTGTGTGTGTGTGTGTGTATGTGAAGTTGATTCTATAATTGTGTGAACTTATCCAAATCTTTGCTATGTGTTTCTGTTTATCCTATGGATGGTACCTCATCAAGTACAGTCAAATAACAGGACACCCAGGAGTGAGAGATAGGATTTCTTTGCAAGTGATAGCTTTAGAAGGATAGTTCTCTGATAGATATAGTAGTACCTTGGTTGATCCATTCTAATTTAGGTTTGAAGTACACTCTTAGTACTAAAACTTTTCCACACAAGGCGTGTTATTTATAGCATTCATAAGTAACAGCTACATAAAAGGCTCATTATTATGAATTGGATTTTTGTATATCTGGGGTATAACAATGTGCAGTCTTCTGATCATAGCTGTAGGCAAACAAAAATTCATGAGGCACATACTTTGTTTAATCCTTTCAATACTACCCTCCCTCACTACCCACAGGCTTTAGCTTCCTATTATCCCCAAACCTGGCAGCATATTTTTAAAAGCTGGCCCTGGCCTTTAATGGCCCCGCATGATACCAACCTCTCATCTCCTACATGATTATAACTTTCAGCTCCTACAGAAGCACATATACAACTCTGCCTTTGTTTCCATTACTAATACTCCCTTCTTTGTAGTATTCCCCCACCTGGGCCCCCTTATAATGTGTAGCAGATGCTTTGTGCCCCGACTGTTTTGGCATATGCCCATATGCTGGATCCCCTCTCCTTTGAGTGAGGACAAAGAGTCTTCAGTTCAAAGGGTAGATCATAATCTATAACACTTTATAGGTAGTGTCTTCATTGTATTGACAATTTAAACATTTTAGGCTGGTTTCTATTTCAGTCTAACAGCCAATCAGCAGCCAGATAAATCCATTAAACCAGTAATAAACGTAGACTTTGCTTGTCTGTTGGCCAGCCTCAGTCCCTTAATTGTCCTCGTGGAACACTTTATAAATAGTTCCAGGGAAAAACTCTAAAAGGAAGGAGAAAAACTATTTGTATTGAAGTCTTCAGAATGTATTTCTGGGGATTTTCCAAGAGTGGATGTTTGCAAGGAAAATCGTCTTTGCATTATATGAAATAATGATCTCTTCCATTTGTGTAAATCTTTACAGAGCACATTCACACACATTAGTGAATTTGATTTCTACAACAACCTTGTGAGGAAAGTAGGATGGATGTTGTTATTCCTATTTTACAAATGAGGAAACTTAACAAACTTTGTTAAAGATGCATAGGTGTAAATGGTGAAGACCACAGCTCAATCCTAGGTCCCTCTGTTGTTTTTACTGCTCTGTTAGAATTATAATTGTCAGTGTTGTTATCATTTTTTTTCAAGGGAAACGGATTAATCAATGATATTGCTTATTAGTACCTCCTAGTCCTTTCACAGTATGCTCTCATGCTCAGAATGTCTCCTCTCTTTTCTCCTAGGCTACTTCCTCCACGACACCTTTTCTGATTTATTCATGGATCTCTCTTTTCTCAGAACTTCTAGTTTATACTCTAAAATCCAGCAATTAATTTTTACTCTTATATTTTGTCCAAAGTGAATGATGGGAATGAAAAAGAAACTGTTCTCTTTGTATTAATACATGGGGCCTTCAAACCTCTCTATCTCTTTACCTCCCCCGTTACTTCCATGGGCTTAACTAACGACTTATGCTCAGACTTATCCCTCCATAGGGAAAGTGTCAGATTTTTATTTCCTTAGTTTTCCTGCCTGCCAGATAGGGATAATAATTACTATTTTATAGCATTGTGAAGATTGAATGAGAATGAATTCAAAAGTGCCTGGCATTGTTTCTGGCCCATGGTAAGGCACTGAATAAATGGTAGCTATTAGTGCATGGGGCAGATATTAAAGTGTTAAAGAGAATGAGAGAAAAGACAGACAATGTTGTATGTCTCTTTTAGCCTTCTTAGTAATTCCCTTTGGCTTTAGGCATGCCTACATTTCCACCATTCCCTCCATGAACATCTGTGCTTTGATTACATAAACATTCTTGTTTCCCAGATTAGTCTATCCATAATAACGTCTGTGAAAAGATGAGGTATGTGTGCAAGCATAATATCTATAAAGAGAGGTTAAAACCACTCCTGCATACATATTGTCTGCAGGTATCCATGTCATCAAGTCCAATTAGATGCTTCCTTTGTATGTATGCTGAATGAAAGACACGAATATATTTGGTGGATTACTTATTAACTACATTCAATAGAGAGATGGGTAGAGTTTTTCCCTACTTATAATCATGAACTTATATACATTATCTCCTGATTGCCCTTTGAGAAGTCCTCCAGTATATAATTACTAATGCAAATATAGTCATGTGGCCTAAAAAAAACCCTCTATAACACTTTTAGATGTGTCCTAAAGCTATATTTTCAATTGTACCTTTTGCTATAGGAGGTACTTAAAAACTGCTTCATCCCTGGAGAAATCTCCAGTGTGAAATCATTCCTCTTATGATAAATAACACCATTGAAAAAGTTTTTCATCATCAAGTGATGATCTAAACTTGATGTGTATGTTAAAATAAAGGGTGGAAAAACCAGTTGATATACAAAAGAAAAAAACCCTGCAATTCTGACCAATTTTAGAACTAAACTGAAACTTTCTTCTATTTTTGAGATTATTGATCTTTTTCAAGACCCTTTTTCTAATGATGAGGTGAAAAACAGAATGCAGTTATCAGAAATCATAAACTTCAAATTCAAGATAGTTTCAGAGGTGATCATGTATCAATAGATCTTCCTGCCTAAGCTAGTGAATAAAATTGTACAACTAACTGATAATTTTGGAACATTGCTTATGGAAACCACAGTAAAATTCCTATGAATATGAATTTCCAGCAGTTGACATTCCATATGATAAATCTTATTTTGACCTTTGTATGCCAGGACAATTGTAGAAGGATCCTTGTGGAGATGACCTGGCATTGTTGACATATCTGATATATTTTTCCTACTTTTTTTGGGCTGAGTCTTTGTTGCTCCTAGGAGAGCAAGAAATGTGTTTCTTTCTGCATTATATCCAATAGATATTAAACTGTGCATTGACAGTTTTCAAGAGTCTCAATAAATAATCATAACTCTCAAAGGACCAAAATTCTCAACTGAAGATTTTTCTATATTCAACTCTACATGTCATGTATAGCTTGTATGTCCCAATTTTCCATCCCACCAAAGAATGAAAAATGAGAATTCTGGCAGATTTGGTGTTGGGTTTTAGACTTTAATATCCTTATCCCTACAATGGACATTTTATTGGCATTTTGAAAGTATTTTTAAAAACCTGTAAAATAGAGATTTGAAGTGACTTGACACTTCAAATAGAGATGATGCATGGTGCACATTAACTGCAGAAAATACAACTTGAACATTTTAGAAGTCTTTACAGGGTTTTATATCTGCTTCTGAGGAATGACACTGAGATATTCAATGTACCGTACCTCCATTGGGAATTAAAACTGGGAAATAGCTCAAGTATATTTTTAAGATCCCTTTACTCCACTCTCCATATCTGTTTTTGGTGAATTCTCATCAATCAAGTGTCTTATGCCTTCATGTTGACACAAGAACACACACAGAATCTTCCATATCTTAGACACAGGACTCTTGGTAAATATTAGCCAATGGTAAGGATGAAGGACCATTTGGCCTATGTTTAGCCACATTCTCCTATGCTCAAGGCTGCCTTTGTTAGAAGTTCTAGGTTTAAGATTCCAAAATAATTTAGTCTATATATACTTCATGTCAAATCAATCATCTGAGGTCCATTAATTCTCTCTGACCATCGACACTGAATGTGATCCAAGCCATTTGTCCCATCCTACTTAATTACTAAGGCAAATCACATGACCTAGCCAAAATTTTCATGCTAGTAATTTTGTATGTCAAAAAAATCAAATGATATTGACTTTTTTTGCAGTCTAATTTATCATTTAACAACTGGCTGGTAAACATTCAATTCATCCAGGAGTAAGGATACAACCTTATGCAAATTAATAATAAGTCGCTTTTCCTTTTAGATTCTCTCAATTCCCCTCATCTAGGGCAAGGAAAAAAGACTCATAATACATCCTGGGTACTTTCTTTCATGCTACTGTTCTCCTCCTGATACACACACACACACACACGAACGACACTACTCCAGGAATTGCTCTGAGGTGGGATTATAGTGCCACATTAGCATGGAAAAAATAAATGCTAAAAATAGTATAAGTTGTTTAGGATTCCATATTATAAAAATATCACAAATACTGTATATCCAGGAGAGATGTCATCAAGATGGCTGACTAGAGGTGTCCAATGCTCATCTCCTTCACAAAGAAGGACCCAAACAACAAATAAATAAATGTGCTTCAAGTAATGTCTAAGGAAGAATGCTGAAATTCAGCAAAGAGAGAAAACTTTCTGAAGCAGAGAAACTTGGGATGGCAGCATAGAGAGGGAAGCAAAGTACACAACCAGGATCAGCTCAGAACCAAGAGAGACTCCCCATTATGGGGAAAAGGTAAGTGGGAGATCCCCAGGAGCCCCCATTACCAATGTAGATGCCTGCAACCCTAGCTACAGGAGAGCCCTACAGTCTTAATGGGCCCTGAGCCCAGTATAGGCAGCCACCTGGAGTCCATGCAACTACATTGCTCCAGAGAGGAAACTCATGCTGGGTCACCCCTACTTCTCAGGACACAGCTGCAATGACATGGTGCCATTTTGAGAACAGGTCATCCTCCCCTGAGGCCCAATAGCCCTTGCATCTCCAAATCACTGGGGCCCCACTTTCATCTCACTATGCCCACACAAATGGCTATAATGCCATGACCCCAGGTAGAACCAGTGGTACAGCCTTGACACCAATACCCGAGCCCTCACAGTGCCCTACCTCAAGGAACAGGCAGTCTAGTACTGTGGGGAGGCTGCCCCCAAGACCAGAAAAGCTAACACATGCATGCCTCAGCCTGAGAAACACCAGGTTTGTATCTTCTACCACCAGCCACCCCACCACCTTGACCGGCAGAGCCACTGCATACCATGCATGCACCCAGAGACCAGGGGCCAGTCCACCCAGCACATGTTGCCACCAGTTGTGCTGCCCCATGACTGGTGGAGCTGCCACAATTGGCACCCCTCCCCTTAGGGCATCCAATCTGGCCTGCCCAGTGGCCCCTGCCAGAGTCAAAGCCATGCCACTGACTCAGAAAACACCCATAGTCCAAACTACTAAGGTACTTACAGATACTGTTAACTTTAATTACACCTTAATAAGTTACATGGAGACTACACTATTGCGCACACTCAGAACCAAAGCTAAAGCACCCTACCCTACTGACGCTATAGCATATGTATACAGGCAAAAGTATTTCCCTATAAAAGCTACTCCATAAAATTGGAAGAGGTGACTGTTTCACCAAATATGCAGATATCAATGTTGGGAAACAAGAATCATGAAAAGCGAGAAAAAATTACACTTCTAAATAAAACCCAAATAATTCTCTGTTAACAGACCCCAAAGAAAAGGAAATATATGAAAAGCATGAAAAGGAATTCAAAATAATCTTAATGAAACAAAGTGTGATACCAGAAAATACAGATAGATAATTCAACAAAATTTGGAAAACAATTCATGATCTGAATTAGCAATTCATCAATGAGATAGATATAAAAAAGAACCAAACAGAAATCTTGGAGCTGAAGAATTCAATGAAAGAAATAAAAAATAAAATCAAGAGCTTCAATAACAGACAAGATCAAGCAGAAGAAAGACTTTCTGAACTTGATAACAAGTCTTTTGAAATAGCCCAGTGAGATAAGCAAAGAAGAAAAAGAATGAAGATTAAATAGGAGTGAAGGAAGACTATGGGAATTATGGGACACAATTAAGCAAAAAATGTTTGCATTATGGGAGGTACAGAAGGAGAAGAGATGGGCAAAGGCATAGGCAACCTATTTAATGAAATAGTAGCTGAAAACTTTTGAAATTTTGGTAGACATATGCACATCTAAACCTAGGAAGTTCAAAAATCCCCACATAGATTCAACCAAAAAGGTCCTCTCCAAGGCACATTTTGGTCAAACTATCAAAAGTCAAAGACAGAGAGAGAATTATCAAAACAGCAAGAGAAAGGTATGAAGTCATATATAATGAAATCCCTATTAGACTAATAGCATATTTATCAGCAGAAACCTTACAGGCCAGGAGAGAATGAGGTAATATATTCAAAGTGCTATAAGGGGGTGGGGGGGATCTGTCAGACAAGAATGCTATACTGAGCAAAGTTATCCTTCAGAAATGGGGGAAAAATAAAGACCTTTCCAAACAGGCAAAAAATGAGGGAATTCATCACCACTAGACTGGCCCTACAAGGGGTGCTTAAGGGAGTGCTACCTCTGGAAACAAAAGATAATAACTACCACCATGGAAACACGTGAAAGTATAAAACTTATGGGTATAGCAGATACACAAATGAGAAAGAGAAAGGAATCAAACATTACCACTACAGAAAATCACCAAATCACAAAGATAAACAATAAAAGATGAAGAAAGAAACAAAGGATATACAAAACAACCAGAAAACAACCAAAAAATAACAGGAGTAAGTCCTCACCTATCAACAGTAACCTTGAATGTAAATGGATCAAATTCCCCAATTAAAACATATAGACTGGATGCATGGATTAATAAAAAACAACAAGACTTAATTACATGCTGCCTTCTCACTTCACCTACAAAGACACACATAGACTAGAATCAAAGAAATGAAAAATGATATTCCATGCAAACAGAAACCAGAAATGATCAGGAATAGCTCTGCTTATATAAGATAAAATAGACATTAAGTTAAAAACTGTAAAAAGAGGCAGACAAAATAATTATATAATGATAAATGGATCAATTCAGCAAGAGAATATAACAGTTTTAAATATATTTGCATCCACCACCAGAGCATGCAGATATATGGAGCAAATATCATTAGTTCTAAAGGGATGATAGACCCCAACACAATAATACTTAGGGACTTCAACACCCCACTGTCAGCATTGGAAAATCATCTAGAAAGAAAATCAACAAGGAAACATCAGATTTGAACTGCCCCATAATTCAAATGGATCTAAGAGACATTACAGAAGATTTTATTCAACAGCTGCAGAATACACATTCCTCTCATCAGCGCATGGAACATTCTCCAAGATAGATCATATGTTATGCCACAATACAATTCTCAATAAATTTTGCAGCAGCAAAATCAAAATCATATCTTTTCTTACCACAATGGAATAAAACTAGTAATCAATAACAACAGCAACTTTGGAACCTCTATGAATGCACAAAAATTAAATGACACACTCAAGAATGACCAAGGGATCAATGAAGAAATTAGGAATTAAGTTAAATAATTTCTTGAAACAAATGAAAATAGTAACACAACATACTAAAACCTATGGGATAAAGCAAAATGAGTACTAAGAAGGAAGTATATGGAAATAAAGACCTACATAGAAAAGCAGAAAGATTTCAAATAAATACCCTAATCACACACCTAAGAAACTAGAAAATCAAGAACAAAACAAACCCCACATTAGTAGAACGAAGTAAAAGAATTAGGGACTAAAACAACAGTACAGAAGATAAACAAAATGAAAATTGTTTTTTTAAAAAGATGAAATTGACAAACCATCAGCTAAACTAAGAAAGAAAGGAGAGAAGATCCAAATAAATAAAATCAGAAATGTAAAATGAGACATTAAAACTGATACCACAGAAATACAAAGGATCATTAGACTATTACAAACACTGACATGCCAACAGATTGGAAAACCAAGAGAAAATGGATAAATTTCTGAACAGATACAACCTACCAAGACTGAACCAGGAAGAAATAGAAAACCTGAACAGACCAATAATGAGTAAAGAGATTGAGTAATAAAACATCTCGAACAAAGAAAAGCCAAGGACCAGATGGCTTCACTGTTGAATTCTACCAAACATTTAAAGATGTACTAACACTATTTTTCTCAAACTATTTCAAAAAAATTGAAGGGGAAGGAATTCTTCCAAACTCATTCTATGATGCCATCATTACCCTTATACCAAAACCAGACAAGAACACAACAAAGAAAACTATAGGCCAATATCCCTAATGAACATAGATGTAAAAATACTCAACAAAATCCTAGCAAACCAAATCCAACAGCACATCAAAAATTTTATATATCATGATCAAGTGGAATTTATTACAGGGATGCAAGAATGATTCAACATGTGCAAATCAATAAACATGATAAATCACATCAACAGAATAAAGAAGAAAAACAATATGATCATCTCAATAGGCACAGAAAATGCATTTCATAAAATTCAACATCTTTTCATGATTAAAAACTCTCAATTAGGCATAAAAGGAATGTACCTCAACGCAGTAAAGGCCATATATGACAAACCATAGTAACATCATATTGTACAGGGAAAAGTTGAAAGCTTTTCCTCTAACAACTGGAACAAAACAAGGATGCTCTCTTTTATCACTTTTATTCAACGTATTGATGGAAGTCCTATCCAGAGCAATTAGACAAGAGAAAAAAATAAAGTGAATCCAAATTGGAAAGGAGGAAGTCAAAATTTCCCCCTTAGAGATGACATGATATCATTTATAGAAACCCTAAATGCTCTACCAAAGAACTCTTAGAACTTGTAAACAAATTCAGTAAAGTTGCAGGATACAAAATTAACATTAAAAGATCAGTAGTATTTCTATATGCTAATAGTGAACTTTCTGAAAGAGAAATCAAGAAAGCAATCCCATTTATAACTCCTACAAGAAAATATTAGAATAAATTTAATGAAGTAGGTAAAATATCTCTATAATTTAAACTATAAAACACTGATAAAATTACTTGAAGAGGACACAAAAAAATGGAAAGACATTCCATGTTCGTGGATTGGAAGAATTAATATTGGTAAAATGACCATAATTCCCAAAGTGATCTACAGATTTGGTATAATCCCTATCAAAATACTAATGATATTCTTCATAGAAATAGAAAAAAGAATCATAAAATTTGTATGGAACCACAAAAGACCCCAAGTAGTCAAAGAAATCTTCAGTAAAGAGAAAAAAACTGGAGTCATCACCTTACCTGACTTCAAAATTTATCACAAGGCTATAGTACCCAATACAGAATGGTACTGGCATACAAACAGACACATAGACCAATGGAACAGAATAGAGAAACCATAAATAAATCCACCCATTTACTGTCAACTCATTTTCAACAAAAGTGCCAAGAATATACATTGGGAAAAGGACAGTTTCTTCAACAAATGATGCTGAGACTACTGCATATCTATATATAGAAGAATGAAACTAGTCCCCTATCTCTCACCATATACAAAAGTCAACTCAAAATGGATTAAAGACTTACATGTAAGAACCAAAACTATGAAAATACTGGAAGACAACAGGGGAAATGTGTCAGGACATTGGTCTGGGATATGACCACAAAATCACAGGCAACAAAAAAAGAAAATAGACATATGGGATGATATTAAAAAGCTTCTGCCCAGCAAAGGAAATAATTAACAGAGTGAAGAGAAAACCTGCATAATGGGAGAAAATTTTTGTAAACTATTAATCTGACAAGGGATTAATATCTAGAATATACAAAGAACTGAAACAATTCAACAACAACAAAAATAACCTGGACAATAGATCTGAATAGACATCTCTTAGAAGGAGACACACACCTGCCAACAAGTGTATTACAAAATGCTAAACATCACTAATCATCAGGGAAATGCAAATCAAAACCACAATGAAATATCACCTCACCCCAGTTAGAATGGCTATTATCAAAAAGACAAAATGTAACAAATGCTAGTGAGGATGCAAAGAAGAAGGAACTCTTATACACTGTTGGTAGGAATGTAAATTAGTACAGCCATTATGGAAAACAGTATGGAGGTTCCTTACAAAACTAGAAGTAGAACTACCATACGATCCAGCAATCCCACTACTAGATATATATCCAAAGGAAAGGAAGTTAGTATGTTGAGGATATATCTGCACCCCCATGTTTATTGCAGCACTATTCACAATAGCCAAGAAATGGAATCAACCTAAGTGTCCATCAGTGGATGAATGGATAAATAAAATGTGGTATATATTCACAATGGTGTATTATCCAGCCATAAGAAGAATGAAATCCTATTATTTGTGGCAACATGGATGAGCTTAGAGGGCATTATGTTAAGTATAATAAAATAAGCCAGGCACAGAAAGATAAATCCTGCATGCTCTCACTCATATTTGGAAGCTAAAAATGTTGATCTCATAGAAGCAGAAAGTAGAATAGTGGTTCCTAGAGGCTAGGAAGGGTAGGAATGATAGAAGGAGGTTGGTTAATGGATATAAAATTAAAGCTAGATAAGAGGAGTAAGTTCTAGTGTTCATAGCACTGTAGCATGACTACAGTGATCACAACAATTGATCGTGTATTTTCAAATAGCTAGAATAGAAGATTTTGTATTTTCCTAGCACAAAGAAATGATAAATGTTTGAGGTGATAGATATACTAATTACCCTGATTTGATCATTACACATTATATGCATGTATCGAAATATCACACTGTACCTTATTAGTATGTACACATACTATATGTCAATTAAAAAAGGACTCTATATCCATTATGTTTCTTCATGTGAAATGGGGTGGGTCCAGGCAGGCTGTGGTCCCAATTCTTTTCAGTAGATTTTAGCCATCCTAGCCTCCTTCAGCAGCTTTAAAAAAAATACGTGTTTCATTTTAAGATAATTGCAGATTCACATACAGTTATAAATAATAATATAGTGGGGGGGCTCATGTATCCTTTACTGAGTTTCTTCCCATGGTAGTATCTTGCACAACTATAGTACATTATTATAACCAGGATGTTGACATCCATATTATCACAATACAGAATAGTGCCATCACCACAGGATCCCTTGTGTTGTCCTTTTGTAACCACACCACTCTCCATCATGCTTCCTGCTTCATTCTCACTGGCAGTGACCCCTGACAATCATTAATTTGTTCAATGTTTCTAAAATTTTGTCATTTCAAAAATGTTATATAAGTTCAGTCATACAATATGTAGCCTTTTGGAGATGACTGATTTTTCACTCAGAATAATTCCCTGGATATTCATCTAATTGATTTCTGCTGTTTATTCTTCTTTTTTCCTTCTCGCTTTGTGTTTATTTTGCCCTTTTCTTTCTAGTTTCTTGAAGTAGGACCTTGAATTATTGATTTTAGATTTTTCCTTGATTTCTATTAATAAATATACACATTTAGTGCTATAAATTTCCCTCTCAGCACTTCTTTAGGTGCATTCCATATATTGATATGTTATATGTTCATTTACATCATTTTTCGTATTTTAAATTTCCTATGAGACTTCCTCTTTGACCCAGACATTATTTAGAAGTATGTTGTTTAATTCTCAACATACTCAATCTCAATGTTTAGAGATTTTTCTTGTTATCATTCTGTTACTGATTTCTAGTTTGATTCTACTGATCAGGTAACATAATCTGTATGATTTTAATTATTTTCAATCTGTTGTTTGCATTATGGTGCAGGATATGGCCTGTCTTGGTGAATATTTTTTGGATACTCAAAAAATCTGTATCCTTGTGTTGGTGGAGTATTTTGTAGATTTCAGTTAAATCCTACTGATTGATAGTGTCTTTGGTTTTTCTGTATAATTGCTGGTTTTCTGTCTAAAGTTCTATTAGTTACTGAGATGGGTGTATTAAAATTTCCAACTATAATTGGTCATTTGTCTCTTTCTTCTTACACCTTCATCAAGTTTTGCTTCTTGTATTTTGAGGCTCTGTTGTTTGGTGCATACACATTTTAAGATCATTTTGTCTTCCAAGTGGATTGTTATTTTATCATTATGTGGTATAACTTTTCATCTATAGTAATTTTCTTTGCTCTAAAGTTTACTTTCTATGATATTAATGTAGCCACTGCTCCTCTTTTATTGATAATCATTACATGGTATATCTTTTTTCATCCTTTTACATTAAATATACTCATGCTGTTAAAATTCAAATGAGTTCTTGTAAACAGCATACAGTTCTTTTATTCACCATTTACCATGTTCTTTTATTCACTTTGCTAATCTTGGTCTTTTGATTGGTGCATTTAGACCATTTATATTTAAGGTAATCATTTATTTTATAATTTATTTGTTACAATTTTTGTTGTGGTAAAATATACATAACCTAATATTTATAATTTAACCATTTATAAGTGCATAATTCAGTGACATCAAATACTTCACAATGTTGTGTATCCATCAACACTGTATATATGCCAAATTTTTAGTCATCCCCAACACAAACTCTGTACTCATGAAACAATAACTCCCCATTTCCCATTCCCCCCAGCCTCTTGTAACCTGAATTCTACTTTCTGTCTCTATAAGTTTTCTATTCTAGGTACCTCATATACGTGGAATTATACAATATTTGTCTTTATGTGTTTGGCTTACTTTACTTAGCATAATGTTTTCAAGCTCCATCTATATTATAGTATATATCAAAATTTCCTTTCTTGAGACAAGATTGCTGACCAGAGACACCAGCTGTCAGATCGTCTCAGAAAGAAGGAAAAGTTTTAAAGGAAAAAGAACAAACAAACAAATAATCATAGATCGGGTGTAATTCTGAGGGAAAAGTGCCAGAACCTATACGAGATTCCATGGGAAGAAGTTGCAGAGCAGAACAAGAAGGAGCAAGATATCGGTAGATGTCAACTCCCAAGAGGCTTGGAATCCATCAAAAAGGGTAGGTGGAGCGGTTTGTTTCTCCCTCCCTTGCATCTCTGCTAGTCAGCAGGCTCCGGAGCTGCTGGAGAGTCTTGCAAAAGCTGCTGCTGCCAGTGAACTGGGAACTTCTTGAGGACAACACACCAGGCTGCCAGCCCCCTTGGAGCACTTTCGTTCACTACAGACCTGAGCGGAGACGGCAGGCACCATATTTCTTCTTCACGCAGCATGGGCCTTTGTCCTCCCCATGGGGCTGCAGCCCCGGAGTTTTTGTCTTGCTCGTTCCCGCACAAACATTTCCCAACTCCAGCCCAGACTGCAGGAGCCACAGGGAGCCGGTGGGTCCCAGGGGATCTGCATGATGTCAGAGCCTGTACATTCCAGGCAGGCATAGAACAATGAAACAGAACAGAGAACCCAGATAAAAAACCATCCACATACAGCCAACTGATCTGTGACAAAGCAGACAGCAAAATACACTGGAGAAAAGAAGCCTTATTCAATAAATGGAGCTAGGAGAATGGGACAGCCACATGCAGAGGAATGAAACAGGATCCATATCTCTCACCACTCACAAAAATTAATTCAAGATGGATAAAAGACTTAAATGTAAGGCATGAAACCATAAGAATTGTAGAAGAAAATGTTGGAAACACTCTTCTGGATGTTGGCCTAGGCACAGAATTTATGAAGAAGTTCCCAATGGCAATCACAGCAACAACAAAATTAAATAAATGAGACTTGATTAAATTAAAAGGCTTCTGCACAGCCAAGGAAACAATCAACAGAGCAAATAGACAACCTACGGAATGGGAGAAAATATTCACAAGCTATATGTCTGATAAATGGGTAATAACAGAACCCACAAAGAACTCAAGCAAATCTGCAAAAAAGAAAAAATCAAACAACCCAATTAAAAAGTGGGCAAAAGACATGAACAGAAGCTTTTTAAAAGAAGATAGACAAATAGCCAATAAACATGAAAAAATGCTCAACATCACTAAATATCAGGGAAATGCATACTAAAACCACAATGAGATATCACCTTACCCCAGTTAGAATTGCTTTCATTAAGCAGTCCAAAAACAGTAAATGCTGGCATGGATGCAGAGAGAAAGGAATGCTTATACACTGTTGGTGGGACTGCAAATTAATATAACCTCTATGGAAAACAGTATGGAGCTTCCTCAAAGAACCAAAAGTAGACCTACCATTCGATCCAGCAATCCCACTATTGGGTATTTCCCCAAAGGAGAAGAAGTCATTTTGTCAAAAAGACACCTGCACTTGAATGTTTATTGCAGCACAATTCTCACTTGCAAAGATGTGGAAACAACCCAAGTGCCCATCAATTCATGAATGGATTAACAAAATGTGGTACATATATACTATGGAATACTACTCAGCCATGAAGATGGATGAATTAAGGCCTTTTGCAACAATTTGGATGGAACTGGAGACCATTATTCTAAGTGAAGTGTCTAAAGAATGGACAAACAAACACCACATGTAGTCGCTATTAATTTGGAACTAACTGTTGAACACACATGTGCACAGAGGGCAGTAAAACTCAGTGGAAATGAAGCAGAGGGGAGGGACAAGGAGAGGATGGGCAAAACTCTACCTAATGGGTATAATGAGCACTATGTGGGTGATGCTTACACTTATAACCCTCACTCAAATATAACAAAATTGATACATACAAGCAAAAACATTTGTACCCCCATAATATTTTGAAATAAAAATAAAATTCATTTCTTTTTATGGCTAAAGAATATTCCATTGTGTGTATATACCACATTTTGGTTTCCCATTCATCTATTAATGGATTCTTAGATTGTTTTCATCTTTTGGCTATTGTTAATAATGCTGCTACAAACATTGGTGTGCAAATATCTCTTCGAGTTTCCGCTTCCAATTCTTTTGAACATACACTTAAAAGTGAAGTTGCTGGTCATATGGTAGTTCTATTTTTAACTTTCTGAGAAACCACCAAGCTGTTTTCCACAGTGGCTGCACAATATACATTCCAGCAATGCACAAGTTTCCTAATTTTTCCACATCCTCATTAATATTTATTTTCTGCCTTTGCTTTGCTTGTTTTGTTTTTTAATTATAGCCATCCTAATGGATGTGAACTGGGATCTCATTGTGGTTTTGATTTGCCTTTCTCTAATGTCTGATTGTGTTGAGAATCTTTTCATGTGCTTATTGGCCATTTATATACCTTCTTTGTAGATATGTTTATTGAATTCCTTTGCCCATGGTTTGAATTAGTTATTTTTTGTTTTTGTTGTTGAATAATGGGAGTATTTTTTACATATTCCAGGTATTACCCTTATCGGGTTTGAAAACATTTTTCCCATTCTGTACTTGTCTTTTTGCTTTCTTGATAGTGTTTTTTGATGCACAGAAGTTTTTAATTTTGATGATGTCCAATTTATATTTTTTCTTTTGGTGCTATATCCAAGAAATTGTGGCAAATCTAATGCCGCTTCAATGGCGTATTGTTCAGCAATAAAAAGGAATGAAGCACTAGTACATAGATAAACCTTAAACATTATGCTAATGCATTATGTTCATAGTTATGCAGCCATCACCACAACCAATTTTAGAATACTTTCACCATCCCAGAAAGAAACCCATATCCATTAGCAAATCTTCTAAGGTCTTTTCTGGGCAAGTATACAGTTTTGCTCATGCGTGTGACCTTCTAAATGCTCAAGAGTTTTCCATCGCTCTCTATGGACATCTCATTACCCTGTTTTGCTTTTTTCATTTTTGTTCAGCCTGTTGTTAATTCCAATTGATAATGTCTCCATAGGCATATGTGAAGTTAAACAATTGACACTGATCATTTTTGCCAAATGCCCTGTGGATGAGACTGTTCATCTGGTCAAAGAAACCGTGCCTGAGAATGGAGCTTTTCATTGAGCTTCCAGACGGGTCAAATAGTGACAATTTTCTGGGGATGAGGCTTTTGGATAGCTCTAAACCCATTCTGCCTCCTTTAGTGGCTGTTAGGTTGTGGGTTTTCATACCGTAGTTGTGAGCCTATTGGTTTTTAAGGCTACCATGGAGCTAGGGATTAGGGCAAGTTAAAACACCACAAAGCTCATTGTTCTTACTGAGATTCAGGCATTTTTCTTGAATAAACACTCACTGGATTGTTGCAAGCCTTTAGTTAATTTCCAGAGTTCTGAAAAAGTTGACTCTGTCAGTTTTTGCCAGTATTTTCATTGCTTTTAAGAAAGAGTGGATTTTTGAGGTCTTTACTCCAACATTCCAGAAGTGCCCCTCTCAGATGAATGGTCTTAAACTATTTAGTTCAACATAGAATGAGTGTGTGTATGTCTTTCTGTCTTCCTGCCTGTCTATCTGTGTCTGACCATGTAATTAATCTTTCTCTCTTATATATACACATATTTTTTATTCTGTCCATTTACTTAGATTATGTACCTTCTGTCTGTGTGTTGGTTCTTGAATATTTATTTTAAAGAAATGTTATTTTTACAATATCTTTCTGGTTCTTCTTTAAAGGTCAGCCTCCTTTCCTTTTATATCATCATCCATACATCTGTGTTTGGCTTTTAGCAACAGTGCAATATTCCTGATTTTATCTTTCTGGCTTAAGCATGGGAGCAGGACACAAAGGATAATAACACATTTCTTTAAGAGACCAAGCAGGTTGCTATAATAATAGAAAATCTATTTAAATATATTTAGTATCCCTTTTTGTAGAAACTAAAGAAAATCCAATATAAATAGCATGAGTGTCTGGGGCATGTGTGTGTAAGTATATGTTTTCTGTTCAAAAAAATAAAGCTTTATTATCAAAGTCCTTTAAATTTCTTTTTTCCAGTTTGCTTTTCTATTTCAGCTGGGATCATGATCCAAACCAAGCATCCAAATTCACAAATATATGGAAAAAGAAATATATACTCATTAAATCTCCAAAGAGAAAATTTAGTTGGTAAAAATGATACTAGCCTAAGAGTGAGTATATCCAATTTACCAATATAGTCGTGTACTTCAGTTATTTTGGCCATGCTAAATTGAAATGCCACTATTCCTCCTGGATTATTAAAGGATCCTTTGCTATCAGATTGTCCAACATCCGATCATATTTGCTCAGCACCTATCTTGACAAAATGATGAAACATGCAAGGCTATGTCCTTAGCACCCACAAATCCCTTGACTTAGTTCCTTATGTTTCTTCTCTGACAATACATGGGCAAGCAGGTGACTCTGTTCTGTATAAGGCTCTCCAAGTGACTACAAAAATGTTTTTAAAGCAGGCAGTGTTATTGCAGCAAGGAGACAAAACTGTAAGAGGGAATATATCCTCAGTCTGAAAAATCTCGCCGTGTCTTACTGTAACAAAGGCTGCTGATGCTCTCATGTCTCCTCCCTTCCTTCCCTTCCTCCCTTCCTCCCTCCCTCCCATCCACTTTTCCCTCCCTCCCTCCTTCCTTCTCTGTCTTCTTCCTTCCATCTTCTCTTTCTCTCTTTCTTTTCTTCTCTCTCTCCTTCTGTCTCTTTTTCATTCTTCTCTCCTTCCCTGCCTTCTTTCCTTTCTTTCCCCCCCCCTTTCTCCCTTCCTCTCATCCTTCTTTCCTTGAAGGCACATGTGAACCACTTCCTTTTACATTGCGTCTCTCGAATATGGAGTATTAATCACATAAGCACGTAAATAATGACATGCTGTTCATCTGGGAATTTTTCCAAGTAACAGAGGTTAGCAAGCTATATAATGAGCTTGCTGTAACCCTTTAGATCTGTGACTGGAATATTATAATGCTAGACATACCAAAACATCTGATAATGTTTAATTACCAATAGGCAAGAAGCTTCCCTATTACTTCCATCTTTAAATTGTTTTTAAAAAATCCTCTTGGGAAACTATTGTATTTAGCAGAAAATGAACTTTTACACGGATGTGTAGCTAAAACTCAGTCACCCACCCACCCAGACCAAGTAGCAGACAATCACTCATTTACCCAGAACAAAACCATGTCTGTGTACATACAAGGGCAGTGTAGTTAAAGTGGGTCATTTTACTTTGTTGTTAGAACATTGAAAGAACACAGGCACTTGAGTCAGACAGACATGAGCTTAAGTTTATTCTCTGTTATGTAACTGCTAGTTTCTTTATGTATAAAATGTGAATTATATTGGGGTGACTGACAATAAGAAGATTAAATGAAATAATATATGAAAATGATCAAACACTGTGCCTGGCACATCACAAGCACTCAGTGATTATTGCTGGTTGCTGCTAACATTCAAGGAGAGTTTCTAGGGCCCGAAGTTCTGTGGTTGCCCAAATGGAGTCACTCCATGCTTTATAGATCATTTCTGTAGTGTCAGTTGTCCTTAGTGCCTTCTAGCAAGAGAAAAACATTAGTCCTCTTCAGCTCAACTGTATATACAGAGAGGATTAGGGACTTGGGCAAGAATAAGCTAGCACTAATGACTTTTCCCCCATGAACACTTTCCTTTAAGTCTTTTTATGATCACCAAAATCTAGTTAGGTTAGAGTTTCTATCTTACTAAATGTTACCCTAGTGACTTAGAAGAGTTAATGCCATTTCCAAATGGAGTATGTTAGGCCCTAAAAAAATCTGAACACAAATGCCTACACATCTGCATAAATTATTTTCATCCTGCTTTTCTTTCCCCTGGAAGGCTCAGTCTGTCTGAAGAGTAAGCTTCTAGCTTCTCTTAAGCAATCTGTATTTAAGAAAATCACTGGACCTTCCATCAGAATTGCTTCCTTTCATTTCAGAGAACAATCTTATCCTGTCATAAATCCACTGCAATAGAAATAAAGTGAGGAATAATAACAGAGTATAGTTTAATAGCAAGAAAGGAGGCTGAGGTGAACTATAGGCAAGAGGTATGCAAATGCTTACTGCAACATACAGAAGAAAGAAGCAATATCTACGTATGTGTGTGTTGTATGTATGTAGAGGGGTGTGTGTCAATGTGTATAGGAGTATGTAGGAGTGTTTGTGTGTATGTGCGTGTAATTTATAAAGTGCAGTTCCTTAGGAAAGAAGCACTCTGTATCTTGTTAGAGATGTTGATTTTTTTGGTTCCTAAATAAACAGGACACTGGAAAATATCCACCTTCATTTCTACTCTTGCTTTGCACAATCCTCCCTCCCTGCTAGCCTCTCCCTCTATGCAAAAGTTTTATACTGCATCATTAATTCTTCCTGCCTGGGGGTGGTCCCCAAATTATCTCATTACTGGGATGCTTAGTGTTATCAAAATTTGGATTATTAAGGAGGTACGTGAAGGCCCTGTTTCCTGATAATGAAAGCACAATGGCCATCTGGATGGGAGATTAATATCTCACTTGGGGTATGTAATATTTTCCTTATTCCATTCCAGTTGTAGTCCCCCTTCCTAATTTTTCAAAATGCCACCAAAGCCCATTTCATGAAAGTGCAAAGTAATCTGATAGTGATGAATCACTTTTAGAAAGAGAAAATTTGCTGAAGCTATGGGTTTGCATTCCCCATGTCCTTTTAGTTAAAATGAGGAATGCTTGGAATTTATACATAAACAGCATTGTGTTTTGGCCTTATTTATTACAGAAGGCTCTTGAAATAGCTGCTCATTTTAATTACACTTTGTCATTGGGTGAGGAGAGGGAAATAGTGTCTTCTTGTACTTGGCAAAAATCTGCTATCAGTTTAGGATTTTAAGGAATAGTTTGTTAAAGTAGCTATTGAAAAAGTTAAGGTCCTAATGATTGTTCTCAGAGACAAATCTATGAATTCACGTTCTACCTGGCAATTCATCAGACCCAGGCTGCTAAAGGAGGCAGCCCAGTTGTTTTAACATTAATGCTCTTTTCCTCACTCTCTTCCCATCCTTCTTTTCTAATATAATTCTTTAGCCCCTAATGAAAATTAAGAGGTTAAATTCTCCTGCCCCAGCACACATGGTCTTTTGCCCAATTCACTTCCCAGTATACATCCTTGGTTCAAATCCCTGGAACACTCTTATGATCTGCCATCAGCAGCTCTTACCCCCATCTTCTCTTCCCTCTGGTAGCTATAAAAAGACAGATTCAGTTTTTTCTCTCATGTTACAAAACCTCTACCTTGAAATTGCTGGGTAATCTTACCCAAATGGTTCATTCTGTGAAGTGTGATTCTTTGATATAATAACACATAAGAATCTTGTTAATTTGATATGTTTGAAATAGCAGAAAGAATCACTAGGTTTTTTCTTTAGCAACAAAACATTTACCTTCTATGGAATAGGTGAGTCTATGGATTTTTCATCAACGTTGAATCAAGCCACAGGGTTTTCCCTTCATTAATATTTTGTGAGCACTCGGTGTATCAATCATCCAATGGTGAGTAAGGAGTAGGAGAATGGATTGAGGCAAAGGATGTTGATGATGTGGGTCCGACTCATAAAGACGTGAATAAGCCCTTGGCTTCCTTTGAAGGAACTGGGTTATTGATTTGATTATCCTCCCAGGACCTGGAGAGCTGTTAGATAGTGAGAGTTAAGTTTCTAATTCTGATTTACCAATAATCGAGTGTTTGATTTTAAGAAAAGTCACTTTACCTTTTTAGGTCCCTGTTTATATAAAAACAGGAAATTAGGCTAGATAGTTAATGTCTGTCTGTCTGTCTCTCTCTCTCTCTCTCTCTCTCTCACACACACACACCCCATAAGACTAGAACACACACACACGCATAAGCACGCACAAATGCATGTGCCCACATGGAAGACATGGAAAGTAAGTGGTCAGTAGTGAGAATAATGACTCAAAGAAAGCTTCTTTTAGGAGGTAAGTTTTAAATTTTATTTCATCTCTTAAGTGAACAGGATAATTTTGCCTTACCTAAAGTTTCAGTTTAATCTAAAATCTATGAATAAGTCACTTTTGACATGATCTTAGCATCTGTCTTCCCACTTTGGTTGTACATACAGAAAGGAATTTTTCATAGTTTTATATTCTAGTCCTGGGCTTATTTTACTCATTGTATATTAAGCATTTCTAGCTTCTGCCAGAGACCATTTATAACATTTTGCCAAAGCTAGTTTGTATACTCCAAATTTGACTGTCCATTCCTTGAAGGCAGGGACTGTAAAATTGTCTTCTGTTTATTTACAGTACCTAGCACAATGCAGGCACATAATACTCAGTCAGTATCTTCTGAAAAAGATGTCTTTGGGAAATTACGTTGAGATATGACAACAATGTTTGGACATTCCTATTCGAATTTTGTAAAGATTATAAATTGGGCCAACAGAATAGGATTGTGGTAAATCACATCAGCTCCAATATATCAGGTTCTTACTATATGCCAGGCATTTTGTATGTGCTATCTCATTTAATCCTTATAACAACCCTTTAAGATAAATGCTATTATTCTCAGTTACTGATGAGTAAACCAAGGCACAAAGTGGTTAACTAGTTTTCATAAGGTCATTTAGCTAATAAGTACAGTAAGTCCTCACTTAACATCATCAATAGGTTCTTGGAAATTGTGACATTAAGCAAAATGACATATAATGAAACCAAATTTACCATAGGCTAATTGATAAAAACAAGAGTTAAGTTCCTACGGCACATTTCTGGTCACAAAAACATCACCAAATTTCTAAATAAAGACTGAAATACTTCTAATATTAAACATTGAAAAAATGTGAGCTATAACTATATTTAGGAAAGATTAATAAAAAATAATTATTTATCCAATTAGTACAGTTCAGAGTTGTGGGTGACCGGAGCCTCTCCCGGCAGCTCAGGGTACAAAGCAAGCACCAACCCTGGGCCGGATGCCATTGCATCACAGGGCTAACTCAACACACACACTCACACTTACTCAGAATGGGACAATCTAAGCATGCCAATTAACCTAATGTTCACATCTTTGGGATGTGGAAGGAAACTGGAGTACCTGGAGAAAATCCACACAGACGTGGGCAGAACATGCAAACTCCACACCGACAGTGGCCCCTGCCTGGAGTCGATTTTTTTTCTCATCAACATTACAACAAAATGATATTGTACGAAACAATGTTATTTAAGGAACAGCTGTACCAGACCTTGGATTTGAGCACATGTCTAGCTAGAAAGCCTTTAACCACTATTGTATTGATTGCTTGGCGTTAAAGGAAAACCCTTTACTGTGACCTAATCTATAGTCTAAATCCATAGTCTTCAGTTCCCCACTCATCTAGAAAGAAGATAGCATAGCATTCCCTTCATTTTCAAGCTTAAATCCTGAAAGATATCCATGTTTTTTCTCTTTGAAACTGACTTTTATAAAGGCTTTTTTTCCTGAGCAAATGAAGTGAACTTAGTATCAAGAATCTCTTTGAATGGAGAAGACACATTCTTATTTTGTACTATCAAGTCATGGAAATGAATAATTATAGATCTTAAAAGCCAGATCTTATTTTAAAAATAGATTACTAGTTATAAACTATTGTTGATTTATTTTCCTCTGTTATTACTTACAGAGAGACTTGTTTTTATTTTAAACATGTTGAAATAAATGTACAAGAAAGTCAGTATTTTTCTCAAATTTCAACTTTGTATGGAGATGGACCCTGGATTTCTAGGCAAATAATCAATCCATCTTCATGAGGACTGCTTCACCTACCCCTGAATTTTAACCTGAATCTGAATAGCCAGGAAGGACCTTCCACAGGTACATTTGCAAATTTAAGGAGTAAAGAAATCAACAATTTTCCTACTTGGTAGATCATTAGCCCAGCAAGGAAGGTACTGTCAACATTGCAGAGTGGGAAAATTAACCTGCGTTTTCTGTGCAAGGGGCTTTCTCTCTTTGTTCAAGGACAATGGGCTTTTAAGCAAATACTTCTCTGTATCATTCCAGTCTTAATGCTGCTTGTGGCTGCTTGTTAGCTGTCAATAAGCCTGTTGTCTTTGTTCTCTAGCTTTTCTATCTTTTAAGAGCATAAGATCCCTTGAGCATGTTCAGTGGGCATACTTTATTCGTGACATTATTGATGTTGTACCTATATCTTCCTAGACCATTCAAATTGGCATATTCCAAGGATTTGCAAGGGATAGAGGTGGCATCACTGAAAGCCAGACTTGATGGTCCAAGTGATGATTGTGTATCCTGAATCAGACATCAGAACTCTATAAGTCCTTAGTCATGAATATGGTTCTTAGGAAGCTAACTTTTGTGGAACTGGACTCCTTGGTGACATTACCTTTCAGAGTAGCTAATCGCAAATAATTGAGGCCTTTTATTTAGCTGCTTTTCATTGTCAAGACATATTCAGTTAAAATATTTTTTGGAAAATACATGCTTTTAGCATAAATGAATAATATATTGACTCAAGTTGGTTAGAAATCACAAGTTAAAGCTGCACTATCTTCTGTAGCTAATAATTCTTGGCACTAGGATTATGTTTCAGGATGGCAGAACAGTCTGCATGAGTGCTGTGATTGGTCATGGAATATTAATTGGCTGCAGACATAGTGTTTAGAGCTCCAATTTAAGGTTGACAAGAATGATAGCTTTCATTTGTATGCAAAAACTTTGACTGTCCCTTCATGACAGATGATCAGATCCTGCTTCATCCGTCATTCTTTCTTTACTTTTTAATAGATGTAAAAGAAAGAAGAATGTAAGAACCATTTTCAAACATGCTTTGCAAAATTGCCTTGACGCAACAGAGTGCCTTAATGATCTTGATGCTTCTCAAAAGCACACTTATTTACCCTTCATTAGTGTCTTAGTCAGTTTTTTGTTGCTATAACTGAATATCTGAGACTGGGTAATTTATAAATAAAGGAAATGTATTGCTTACAGTTCTGGAGACTGGGAAGTCCAAGGTTGAGAGGCCACATCTGGTGAGCACCTTCTTGCTGGTGGGGACTCTGCAGAACCTCAAGGTGGCACAGGGCATCACTTGATGAGGGGGCTCACAAGAGACAACCTTGTTTTTTATAACAGACCCACTATCATGATAACTCATCTCTTCCTTTAGTAATCCATTAATCCAATCTATAAATGGATTAATCTATTCATGAGGTCAGAGCCCTCATGACTCAATCACCTCCCAAAGGTCACACCTCTCAAGACTGCTGTATTGGGCACCAAGTTTCTGACCCATGAACTTTTGTGAGATACATTCAAAACCATAGCGGTCAGATCAAGAAATACATGAACTGGTATGAGGTGAAGTTTTCATTCATTGGAAAATATCAAACACAGGATATTGTCTCTGAGATTTTGAAACTTTAACCATGATTTCATTAGCCTTCTATGAGATATTTCTTGTTAAACAAAGAAAAACACAATCTGATTTAAGATCCTAGTGAAATAAAGTATTGACTTCCATCACCTCCACCATGCCACTCAATTACTTGGACAAGTTGTTCAGGGAGGACCTGATTTTATGTGAAGGTAGAGAACAACCAGCAGTACAAGGAAATATATATCATGGATCCTGAAAGAGCACTGTATTCCAACATAATTCTCTGTGGTTTAGGATTAGATTCTATTAATACCACATATAACAGAAAACCCTACTTAATAATTGTTCAAACATATATATGTTGATTCTCTTAAGCAAAAAGAAATAGGAATTAGTCCAGGGTTGGTATAGCAGCTTCAAGAATTCATCAGGGATCTAGGCTTCTACTCTCTTTCTGTTCCTGCATTGTTTGCATCTGACTTCCATCCCAAATTTACAAGATGATTGCTGGAGCTCCAGACATAAAGTCTGTACTCCATGAAGCAGATTCATTAAAGACATTAGGTAAATTTCACCTTGGAAACAAGAACAAGGAAGAAATAGAACATAGGGTAGGGGCATTGTGGTAGGGAAAATGGAAAGAAAAACGTAGAGCAACAGATCCTCAAACTTGCCTTATCATCAGAACCAGCTGTAGGAGGGCTTGTTAAAAATACATATTTCTACACCTGCTACAGATCCACTGGATTCTATTCTCTAGTAGAGGGACCTAGCTATCTGAATTTTAACTAACCCTCTGGGTAATTCTGACAATTAGGTAATGTATTATCTAGTGTGACACTAGTAGCTGTGACAAGCAAACCCAAAGATGTATAATGGTTCAGACATGATAGAAATTTATTTTTTTGCTCATACAAAGTCCTAGCAAGTGTTCTTAATTTGAGGACCTGGGCTCCTTCATTCTTAAAGTTTCACCATCTTCAGCATATAGCTTCCAAAGTCACCATTGTCATCTACATCAAGCTGGCGGAAGAGAAAATGGCATGAAAAATCATATAAGCCAAGCCCCAAAGTGGTGCATATCACTTCCATTCACATTGCACTGGCTAGAACTCAGACATACGGTCACACGTAACAGCAAAGGAGGCTAGCAAATGTGTAGTCTAGGTATGTGCTCAAAAAGAAAAAGAAACATTCTGCTGAACAGCTAGCAATCTCTGTCACAGGAAAGTTTGGGAAGAGAGCTGGCCTCAGGGGCATGTTACCTGCGCAGTCACACAGGGTCCTGTATTTAGAAGGGACCCATACTTGGTGTAATGCTCTGCTGTTACTGTCTTGAATTTCTTAATAATTTTTGAACAAGGGGCCACATATGTTCATTTTGTGTTGGACCCTACAAATTATTTAGTTGGTCCAGTTTGGGAAAGAATGGCCCAGAGTGTGAGGCAGAGCTAGAGGAGTAGGGCACAGTATAGGACTTTGGGCAGTCACCAGGCACTGTACTTCAGAAGTGTTCATTAATTAACCAATGTTGGTGACCACCAGAGAGCCCTTTCTCAGGGTGCTGTCCTGTTCTGCATTTTTTACCAGTGACTTAGATGACATATAAATTATACTTATCACATTTTCAGATGAAAGGAAGTTGGGAGGGATGGTTAGTTCTTTGGAGGACATAATTCTTATTCAAAAAGATCTCAGTAGTTTGGAATGATGGGTTGAAACTAACCAGATGACATTTAATAGGAAAAAAATGTAAAGCCTTTCATTTGAGTCCAAAAATCCAACTGCAAAAGTACAGTCTTGGGATTTTATTTGACTAAGAGCACAAGCAGTGTGACTAGATTGCCAAAAATGCTAATTCAGTCTTAGTCTGCATCGCAGAAAGGTAGTCCAGAACAATAGAAGTATTGGTTCCATTGCACTTTAGATGACATCTGAAATTATGTGTTTAGTTTAATGTGCCATATGTAAGAGGCCTATTGACAGGTCAGACTGTGTCCAAAAAAGGATGTCTAGGATGGAAAAGAGTTTTGGAAAACATGTCACCTAAAAGACAATGGACAATTGAGGAACTGGGAGTGTTTAGCCTGGAAAGGGGAAGATTTTCAGAAGGGCAGGGGGTGAAAGAGATCAAGAAATATGTCTGCAAATATTTTAGGCATTGGTATATAGAAGGTGTTTTGAGTTTATTCTGTGTTATTCCAGAGAGTAGAAATAGGACCAAGAGGTAAATATAAAAAGAGACAAATTACAGCTGAATGTAAAGAAGACATTTTTGACAGAGTTATTCAAACATTGAAATGATTGACCTCGTGAAGTAGTGAGCCTGTTGCAGAAAACTTACCAAGCCAAGGCTGAATGCTGGGGACTCTGTAGAGAGAACTCATATATTAGGTAAAAAGACTAGAGTCTTTGTAATTATAAGATTCTGTACAACTAAGTACTATTGAAATGATGCAAATTGATCGGGATCTTGTTAAGCTTATACTTAAAAAGGACTCTGGAGCCAGAGTGCCAAAATTCAAACCTCAGCTATGTTTCATATTAGCTGTGTGACCTTAGGCAGGTCACCTAATTTCTCAATGCCTCTGTTTTTTTATCTGTAAAATGGAGATAATAATAGTATGTACCTCATACATAGAGTTGTTGAAGGCATTAAATGAATTAATATCTGTTATGTCCTTAGAATAGTCCCTGGCTCATAATAAGTGTGATATATTATTATTTTCCAGAAATGTATTTGGTGATGATTCTTTTCCCTCTTCTTCAACGAATGTAGCTTTTCAGTACAGTTAGATCAATTTATACAAGACATATAATAGAATGCCATGGTGGCAAAATCTTTTAAAACATCGAACAAACAACTGAAACGGTCCCATGGATATTCTCCTCATGGACCCTAAGAATGGCATAAGATGGCTATATCTCTGGATGCATTGTTGGAAATTGTGACTTTAGGAGGACATTTTCAGCTTTCCAGTTTATATATATGGTGTTTTCTTTTTAACAAGACCCTCATAGGGCTTTTATATTTCTTATTTTATTTGATTCTCATATTAACCCCACAAACTACACAGGGCAATTACCATTCCTGTTTTGAAGTTGGGGGACCTAAGCAATAGAAAAGTTAACTGAATTGTTCAAGATCACACTGTAAATTATTAGTGGAGCCAGGGCTAGAACCCAGGTCTCTGGAATTCTAGCCCAGGGCTCAGAGATAAACCACATGGATAGTAAGCTGCTTTTAAACTATCTAGTCTGCGGAAGACATTTCATAAAGCTGATGAAGTGCCTTCTGTTATTCTGCCAATAATTTGCCTATTTGCTTTTCAGCAAAATTGACGTTGGCCTGAAACTCTAGCCACTTGGCTTAACTTCCTTTTGGCTTTTCAGAGGCAGGGGGAGTCAATAAAATCAGTGACTTTGGCCGAATGTATTATCCACATAGATATGATTGAAACACAACTGCCAGCTCATCCATTTTTTTATGCATTATTGTAGATAATTTTTAAGCTTGTAGGAAAAAACGTGATCCCCTTACCAAAGCAGAAGCTGGCCATGTGAGTTTTAGATCTAGATCTCTTTGCACGAGTACTGTGATAGCTCTGATAGCTCACAGCATTAGAGAATTGAATTTTTGAAGTAAGTGAGTCTTGCTTTGGTGATCCCAGGGCTCTGTATCTCTATCTGCCCTACTCTCACATCTTCCCTGCAGTACCCTACCCTTGCCCTTTCAACCTTCCTCCCCTCGTCATACCTATTCTCAGCCAATGATTTACTGTGGGGTAATTAATTGGGTTCACTCCCTAGGGGGAGATTTGGCTCAATGTTCTCTTTAATTGGCAAATCAATAATATTTGCTACCATTTATTGAGAACTAAACTGTGAGCCAGGCCTCTGCTTAGCACTTTAAAAGTATGATCTTATTTAATCCTCATAATAATCCTAAAAGGTGGGTATTATTGTCAACCACAGTTATGCATTAAGGAAATGGAGTCCTGGGGAGGAGGGGTTGAGAATCATGACCAAGGTCACACAGTAAGTGGCGAAGCCAGAATTCAAACTCAGGTATTCTTAATCCAGAGCCTATACTTTCAATTGCAACATTATAGAGTTTTGTGACCTAGATAGTGTGTGGCAAGTGTTTTTGAAAGTTGGGAGAGGCTTTCCCTATAAAATCATAACATATAAGCAGCCATCTGCTCTGAATTAGGGTGAGATCAGCCTGATGCTAATGAACATCACAGACATTTCCAAGGTCTGGATACACATAAGACAGACGGGAATGAGGAGCTTTTGCCGTCCCAGCTGAAATTCCCTTCTCAAGAACTAGGCAGTGTCTTTTTTTTCTTTCAAGCTCTCTGAGACTAAAATGGCTATATGCTAGCGAGCTCTGGCTGCCAAGCTCATGCTAAAGCATCGATGGGGCATCAGCCCATAGACAGAGATCCTAAAGGCCTGGGTTTTGGTCAGACATGTAACTAGCCTGTCAGGTTAAAAGCAGAGCAGTAGTAGACACTGAGTCACCTAATGCAGCAAGATCCATCTGCAGTGTTTCCCCTGGTTTGTAACCCCAGGTAACCTCCCCCACAGAAGAGTTTCCTGAAAAGACTTTTGTTCTCTCAAGAATGACCTGACCACTTCTTGACTAAAGATACTCCCAGAGAAAGTGCATGTTTGCTGTAGAAACATCCAGTGGCACCAGATCAATTTGGCATAAGGCCAGTGCAGCCTTTAACACCTGAGTTTCCATCTGTACTGGAATGTTCTGCAGAGGAAGTGTCAGTCCAGACTAGGGATGATGGGGTGAGGTTGGGGTTGAGGTGGTAGGTGTGCAGACCCTCAGGTAAATTAGACTACACTTGGAAGCTGCTTCATCTTCTCTTAAACCAGTATAGAGAAGACTGTGGTGGGAGTGGCTTTCCTGTGAAAGCATTAGCCTGCCTTATGGTATTTCATTGACTGTGTATTTAGAGACTCAGGCTCTCCTTCTGAGCATTGGGCCCAATTTCTTGACAAAGCTATATCAGGGGATGAATGACAATGACAATTGAGGAAATGTTTATCCTATCAAAAAACATGGAGCCATCAAAGTTCCACAGTTAGAGGGCAAGTTCATGAGGTTGATTCAAAAAGGCAAGGCACCCTGTTTCGGGAGACTTGGATTCTACTTGGAAAAATTCCTAAGCTTTCATATCTCAGTTTCTGGAGACAACAATTCTTGCTTTCCTAGCCTCCCAGTTGGATTTAATGAGATAATCATGGAAAGGAGAAAGTGCTTTGTAAGTTCAGTTGATGTTTTTTTTCCTTTCTTTGATTCTTCTGCGTCCAATAATCGCATCTTGAAATCACCTAGCTTTTATTTTCTCCTTGGAACTGTGAGCAGTCATAATTGGCTTCATTTGAAAATCAATTTCAACATCCTAGATCATCAACTTATATTTGATTAATTAAATTAGTGCTCATCAGTGTTACGAAGACAAGGAACAAGCTTGGAAACCTCCCAGAGAGCTACCGTCATGTGGGAAATTAATCAAGATTTCTAAGGGCCAGGTCCTGACTTCAGTGATGAAAATGAAAAGCAAAATTACTTTATTTTCAGATACTATTCTAGTATGATTGAGTTCACTTGAAATACTATTACATATTCATCCTAGAAAGATTCAGGGAGAAAGATCCCAGCTTTAAAGCCAGACAGACATAGGTTCGAACGATAGCTGTGGCACGTTTGCTAGCTGGGTAACCTTGGTCGAGTGACCTAACCTCTCTGAACCTTAATTTTCTTAACAATAAAAACAGGAATAGTAGTATTCACCTCATAGAAATGTTGTGAGGAGTGAATGAGACCAGGAGACTATGGAATAGGAGTCAGGAAATTAGGATTTAAATCCTGGTTCTGGCCCTTAGGTGAGTAGTTTAACCGCTCTGAACCTCAGTTTCTTCATCTGCAAAGTGAAAATAATACCATGCAATTTATAGATTTATGATGACCATGCACTTGGCTTACTGTCATGCAAACAAATGGGTTACTCACAATCATGAAAACTTCTCTGGAAATGCAAAGCTGACATGGAGGAAGGTAAAGTGAATATGCCTTGTGATTGACACTGGCTCTATTTTCCACCTCAGACCCCAAACTAAGTAAGTCTCTGTATTAGAAAGGCTCTCCACTTAGGAGGACAGTTTCTTTCTGAACTCTAAATATCACATCATGATTAATGCCCACCAAAAGAATATTCTGTGAATTATAAAATTATCCTTATCATTAAACTTTTCATTCTTAAAAAATTGCTTATTTAATATCCACACTTGTCATCCTCGTTAGGAACTGTTAGCATATCCAAACAGCTAAATTTGCTTAAGTGATATTTTGCTTTTCCTTACTCTTTTGCATTACAAAACATCATGTTGACAGGTTGTGAATTCCTAATGAATTTGACAACCGTAAATAACTAAACTATTAGGTTGAAAACAGAAGTATCAATACCAGCCCAATCTATTCAAATAATTGCCTTCATAGGCTTTTGTTTGAAATACAAAGGTTATATTCACAAAATGATTTGACTGAAATGAGACCATTAAAGAAAAGTTCATTTCATAAAAATACAACACATGAAATGTATGTTGTTCCATATGACAGCCAAGATGTCATATTCCCCTTCTTTAAATTCCATTTAAAGAAGTGGTATGGTGGTAGGCAGAATAATGCCCCCCAAAGCTGTCCATATCCTCATCTGTTAGGAATATGTCAGATTCTATAACAAAGGCAACGTAAAATTGTAAATGGAATTAGGGTTTCCAATCGCCTGACCTTAAAAGAGGAAAATTAGCCTGGATTATCCAGGTGGGACCAATATAATCACAAGGGCCCTTAAAAGTGGAAGAGGGAGATAGAAAAGAAAGTCCAAATGATGTAATGAGAGGAGGACTTAACCTTCCCTTCCTGGCTTTGAACATGGTAGAGGGCCAAGCACCAAGGAATGTGGACAGCCTCTTGAAGCTAGAAAAGGAAAGGAACTAGATTTTTCTCCTAGGGCCTCCAGAAAGTTACACAGCCCTGCCCACACCTCAGTTTTAATCCAGTAAGATCCACATCAGACTTCCGACCTCCCAAACTATAAGATAATAGTAAGTATGTTGTTTTAAACTACTAAGTTTGTGGTAACTTGTTATGGCAACAATAAAAGCTAAAACAGGCAATAACTACTTTTTGTCATTTACTACAGCCATTTGTATACCTCCATTTCTTCTACTAGACTAAGCCTTTTGATATGAATCTGCATTCTTCAAGTTTATACTTTACATCCCCACCCCCCAACACAGACACACACATACCGTTTGATAGAGTTTCTTTCCATAACAGAACTATAATTTGTTAACTGATTGAATGAATGAATGACACCAAGCAACCCAAGATTGAATTTTCAGAATTGTGTAGACACAGCTAAAGGAGGTATTCAGTCAATTCATCTCCATACCCTATCAATTAAGTGAAATATTTAGGGTTTCTGTTTTGTTTTGGTGATGCTTGTGTGTGGAAATATAAGATATATTTTGGAAAAAAAGAAAGAAACAGAGTCTTCAGTCAAAGAACAAGGAAGTAAGATGATGGTATAGCGTAGTGGCCATGAGCTTGGACTCAAGAATGAGATAGACTTAAGTTGAATCCTGGACCCATAATGTATTTACCAGCAATGTGACTTTAGGCAAGTCACTTAATCTCACTGAGTCTCAATTTTCTCATCTTTCAAATGTTGATAATAATAGGACCTACTTTATACATTGTTGTGAGGGTTTAATGAGAGAATGAATGTAAAAGTGCTTGGCACGGAATGCATGCTTAATCATTGTTTTAGCCATGGTGCAGTAGCAAGATTATTGGACTTTAATCCAAGAAACTTGGGTTTTGGTCTTCTGTTTTATCACTAGTTTGCTATGTGATGTTGAGCACATTCCTTCCTTTTCTGTCTTTCAGTTTCCTCATCTGTCAAAATAGCCAGATGAATTAGACCTCTAAGGGTTTGTTTAGTTCTAAAATTATTCATCTTTGAGTATTATATTGTATTCTTATTCATCACTATCTGAGCCAATTTTCCAGAACGTGGCAGATCAGTAGCCACAGAGCCAAATGATGATCTTGATGCAAGGTAAAAATTGACCCATCACCTATGTTTAACTTCTCATATTTATTTTAATGCTAGCTATATCCCAAGTTCTGTGTGGAACTTGGAAGTACACTATCTTGTATAATTTCTTTGGTAGGAACCACATTTGGAATTTGTTTGATATCAACAATATAAGGGTCCAAGGAGTGCTATTTTAGAGAGAAAAGGCAAAAACGTACTTGAGGGGGGAAAGGCAAGAGTGAAGAAACAGCAGGCACTGTGAAGAAAAATAGAAAAAAAAATAGCTACCGTCATAACCTCTGTCTAAGTTTCCATTTCCCCCAAGGTTGTTTTCTTTTCAAGTTTGAGAAAGTTGCTTTATGTCTGGGTAGATTTGTGCTGAATAAACATTCTCCTCTCCAGAGAAGGGCCCTGTGTCAGATGGCATTGAGAAGAAATTGCCCTGCCTTTATGCTTAAGCTTTCCCAAAGCCCATGCATTGCTCAAAACTCAAATATTAGTGGAAATAAATGTGGGATCCAAAGAAAAGGGCATCTCAGGGCAACTTCACAGCAACCCTGATGGTTCACCACCCTCAGGGCACATCCACTGAATTGCAAGGCACCACACAAGCTCTGAGCCAGATGCTAGGGAGGCCCTGAGCTGTGCAGGGGCAATGACCAGGTAAGTTGCCCAGTTCTTCCCCGGCAACTTAGCATCTATTTGTTAAAGGATCACTTATTTATTCAAAGACAGTAACTGAGTTCAAGTTCTATGCTAATAAAAGTCAAATACTTGCAAAGGCTTTAAATGATGGCAGGAGTATTTTTAGTGCAACTATAACATGTGTGTGTTTTTAAAAAAAGCAATTTAATCCTCTGAATATGACCTCTTATGTGTTTGACTCTCAGTAATTCTCAATAATTCTATCTTCAAAATGCACATATGAGGAACATGAACCATTGTCATCAGTAACACTGACTTAATAAAGGGAATTATTTTTAACTGGGAGGGTAGGGAAGTATGGGAGTTATGTTAAAAAAATCTGAAGGTTGAGCCATCAATGGTTTGAAAACAAATCTCCAAATGATTCTGGGAATCACTGGCTCTATTTTTTTTCCCCTAAACCTATCACAGCCTTTCTGTTACAGCTGGAACACCTAAAGAATTCATCTTCTTTCTAGATGGGGTTAATAAAGAAAAAGCCAGTGTCAGTCTGTTTCCTCCTGTTACAAATAAGGCAGACTGTATTAGAATTTTATTAGAAAAAATAATTATTTAAAAATTGCTACAGTGGTTAGTTGATGGAGGTAATAATAGGCAGAAGTGAAAACAAACCTTGACTTTTAATGAACATTGATTTTTTAAATTTGAAATATGCCTAGGCTCTTTTTCCTAAGATGTTATTATAAAGTAGAGGAATCACTCATAATAATGCTGGTTGGAATCTTGAGGAAAATAACTTTATCTGTCTTCATTGACTTTTGCTGAAGGCCACCCTATTTGTTGCCCAATGTCAATGTGAAGATACGAGTTCAGGGAAGGGCCCTGGGGCCCAATGTGTGCCTACAAAGCAGTGCCTTTCATTCCACATTTAGAGACAATCCTTCGAAAGCGACTAGCCCTATGTGATGAGGTACAGTTGTCATAAGTTCATACTAAGGTTTAAATTGCAGAGACTTCTTTGCAGCAGGTTTTGATTAGAGAGACACAGCTCTGGATGCCTAAAAGCAGGCTGGAGAAGAAACTTCTCTGAAGTAGGGAGCACAAAATAAGGAAGATTAGAGCAAAGGAGACACATTATATCCAAGGCTGGTCTTGTTTGAGTTTATAGGTTTGGAGGATTAAGGATGATATTGAATAATGATGATTATTGTGTATTTTTTCTTAGATGATCATCTAAATTAGGGGACTCTTAGACTGGTAATTCTAGAACTAAAAGACTTTTAATATATGGGGCTTTAGATTAAGTGGCCAGTGAAATGTGTACATCATAATTAGGAATTGAGGAGACTATCTAGTTAATTCAGAAAGAGATAGTCTTTGCCCCAAGCAATTATTAGCTAGTCATATAAGAAGAAAATGCAAAGTATTCCAAAGAATAATAGTGCTTATGATGTGTTCAGAGTGCTGCAATTTCTGGATTTCATAAATTGAATTGTGTTCAATTAATGAACTCTTTAGTCAACTACTTAGGCTAGGATTGGCAAATCTCCCTTTAAGATTACAGGAAACCTTTAAGGATATTAACAGGATCCCTGGCTCTTCCTAAATCTAATTTGCTCCATAAGCACCTCTATTTTGTCTTCCCACATGAAAATTTTTCCCAAGTCTTCCTTCCCAAGATCCTCAATTCCCTCAGAACATCAGGCGATCTATGATACTTGTGCACCTGGGCACTTTGGGGCAAAGAACCATAGGGCTGTTATTGCTCTTTTTTGGAATTAGCTTTTGAGCTTAGGTGATTTGGAAGCAGCAAGACCCAGTGAACTGTTGCTACCAACTGACAAAGGCCAATGACTATTTCAGAACTTAGGAAGTATTTGGCATTAAAAAAAAATCATTCTTTTAATCAAGAGGACACAATGCCTACAGTAGTGGATGAGTGTGGTCAAGGTCACTTCTTTGCACAACTTCAGGGCATCCCATTACTACTATATGCTCCAAGGAATGCCATTCACATAGAAACTAATGTAAATGTGCCCTGGAGTTGGGCAATGAATTGGTATTTCCTGTTACTTTTGGCCATTTAGTATTCATTTTTTTTTCCCAACAGCAACCTGAATTATTTTTAGGGCAGTGGTTCTTAACCAGGGGCAATTTTTTTCTCCTAGGAACATTTGCCAATATCTAGAGACATTTCTGGTTGTCACAACTGGGAGAGGGCACTACTGGTATCTATTGGGTAGAAGCCAGGGATGCTGCTAAATATACAACAGTGCATGGAACAATCAATCACCTCCAACAAAGAATTATCTGGCAGTGAATGTTAATAATGCTGAGGTTGAGAAAACCTGCTTTTAGGGGATTCTTTTTTTCTTCATGGTGTGCATTCAGTCTTGCCTAGGGCCAGAGCTCAAAACTTGTTCATTCAGCCTGTCTTTCTGGGGCTTTGAATCTTGATCAAAGTGACACAAGGACCAAAAACCCAAAATACATTACAAGAAAACAATTTTAAGAAAAACCTACAAAATTAATTCAACCTAATTATGGGGTCAAGATGACATCATTGTGTAGTCTCTTTTTCCTGCACATCTAGACCTGGCCTGATTTCCTTCCTATTATTAAACCTAGTTCCCCAGATTTCCTGGCCATCCTTCAGATATCCTTCTGATAAATTCCTTTTTTGCTTTAATTAGCAAAAAAGTTTTTTTCTGTTCCTTGCAATCTAAGAACCCTATGGGAAGTGACCGTTTTTAGAGAAAGAATACCATGGTGAAGTTAATTTGGAGATTTTAAGTGTTTACTTGTTCCACAATGTCACATACTGTCTTATTTTCTGGGTTATATGAGACATGATTCTTGTCCTCCAGGTGCTTAGAGATCTAACTAGGGAGACTAGACATACCCATGTGAAGTGAGATTTAATTTGTATTCAAAGGAGTATATGCTATGAACCAAATGAGTGGTTCAAAGAAATAGTAAATGCTTTATGATTTCAGAGAAGAGAAAGATTATCTTGGGCTGTTATTCGGGAAGCCTTTCTTGAAGATATAGGACTCAAAAAGGCTTTTGGCGGAGGATAGGTAGGACTTGAGATGGCAAAATGGAAGGGGAAGATCTTAGAGGATTTTGGGCCTGGTGAAATCAGACAGAACTCAATTCAGATCCCTGCTTTAGATTGAAAAGGTGCTTGACTTTGGGCAAGTTATTTGTACAATATAATATCAAATGTCTTAGAACAGTGCCTAGTACACAGTAGGTACTAAAGAAATGGTAACTATGGTAGCTATTATTATTTGTGTTCCAACCTGGGGGAAGAGTTTAAGCCTAGATGCAGAGTTGGAAATTAATGCAATGTGTTAATGGGGCAAATGAGGAAAGTAACTTGGCAATAGCATTGATAAAACAGAAGATGTGTATGTAACAAGGCAGGAAAGTTGTGGCTGCCTTTATGTTCTCAGATGACAAGTTCAGAGTTTAGCCTCTTGTAAATGTAGGAGACATTTGTAGGTTTTGAATGGTTAAATGTTGTGATGAATAGTGATTTTGCAATGTGACTTTAATGCTGGTGTGCTGAATATATTTGGGGGGGATCCATTTCATTGACCTTAACATGCAAATTCCAACATGGCTTTATTCACAGAAATTAATGAGTTTCTGTCCTTCCACTCCCTTCCACTTTATCTTTCTGGCAAATCTAATTAAACAGACAAATCAACAACAAAAGAGGACAATGAAAATTGTAATAACAGTGTGTAAAACTTGGGCAATGTAGTCAAATAAACTGATTTATTCAATCAAACAACTAATTCTACTGATTTTTTTATACTAAGTTAATGGAAATTGACCAATAATTTTGGCCAAACCAATCGATCTGGTTGTATATGTAGATATTACCATTGCCTATAATGCAAAAGAAAGAGTTAATTTAGGCATTCTTTTCAGGAAAGTTAGTGTCAAAAATATAAAATCTAGCTTTAGGAAGAAGTAGGCAGTAATAGTAGCAGCTTCACTAGCACATTAAGATTAGTGTCATGGTATACTCAGTGGAGCAATTATATTTAAGGATAATTAAACATAAGCAGCTATAGTGGAAAATGCAGGGGAGGAATTGTATACTGAAATGTTAGTACCAAACTGCGTCCCTTGCTCTCATTCTTTCAATCAAAACATGAAGCTTAAACAGCAAATTCAAAGACTAGCTCAGACCCCAATTAGTCCCTCTCAAGGTCTAGAATAAGATTCCGAATAAAATTGTAAATCTCTGCTCTGTTGTTTAGGGGGCTTGGTATTGACAGTTCTCTCCTTCTTTTCCCAAATAGTAACTGTGAGTCTCAGATGTGATTTAAAAAAAAAAATAAGGAAGAAATGAACTTGCCTGCCCATGGCAGCATATACTCTAGCTAATCTGCAAATGCCATAATTATGTAGGGTGCTGATAGATTTGTCTCTGGGCTGGTGGTCAGGATCCAGATGAACTGCTTCAGTTGCTGCTTTGTCATCACAAATGTTTGTACTTCTTGGCAATTCCCAGGCCTAAACATGGTATTGGAATTTAATGAGGCTCCACACCCATACATCCCACTGGGATGTGTTGGGGTAAGTGCAAGTTCGTCCCCTTCCATTCATGGGTTTAGGGGAAAATGGGTATGTGTGGGGGCTGTCCTAGCAGAATCATGTTTCAGTTGGCTGTTTACAAAGGCATTCCCAATGGCCTAGGAACCTTAGCTTAGTTAATTAGCACAGAGACAAGAGGCTAAAACCATTGATTCAGTATTGAGCTCTTTACCTGTCTCCTGCCTACAACTTAGATGTTTTCCTCTCCATGCAGCAAATGGAGGCTTTTGGTCACAAGGGGGCACCAAATGAGACAGTGCGAGCTTCATTTAGCTTCATGTCTAAGTTAGCCACAATTGTAACTGCCTTCTTTACCTTCCAAGGTCATTGGGTAGATCACATGAGCTAATGTATCTGAAAGCACTTTGAAAATTATGAACCACCTATAAATGTAAGGCACATAAAATTATCATTAATTTTAATAAATGTCACTTCAGTAATTAACATTTAACACTCAGGGTAAATATATCCATAGTCTATGGCGGGAGGTAAGGGTAGGAGACAACAATGGCCCCAAATTCATATTGTGCTTGAAAGTAGGACAAGATCATCATCTCCATACATGAAATCCATTATTTACAGTTGCTTCCCACCTATCACATTCCAGTTACTTCTTTTGGAAGCAAGAAATATTTGAAAATAAGATCGTCTAAGAATAGTTTCCAGCAAGCTAAGTGTCTGTTATTTGGATGTGTAAGGCAAATTGACAATAATTCTACAAAGAAACCAAAGTAACTTTTCATAAATTAAATGTAAAATGGCTGGATTTAATTTAATTTTAATTTTATTCATGTTTTGAATACAGAGTATATGCATATGGTTCAAAATGCACAAAAGGTATATAGTGAAGATGAAATCTTCCTTCAGCCTGCCCTATACTGCCCCTCCCTCACCCCTCACTATTCCTCAGCCATCCACTTCTACTCCTCAGAGGAAACTGCTGTTGCCTGTTGCACACGTATCCATCCAGAAATATTCCGTATTTATATGAATGAATTTATATATGTATATATGTTATTTAACCTAATAATAGCATGCTGTGCATGCTATTTAGAGTCTTGCTTTTTCATTAAACAGTATATCTTGGAAATATTTTCATATCAAATGTACAGAGTCACCTAATTCTTTTAAACAGCTGTAACATATCATTATATGAAATCACCACAATTTTATTTAACCTGTTTCCTACTGGTGGACATTTAGCTTGTTTCCAATATTTTGCTATTATAAACAATAGCAAACTACAACAACGGAATTGAACATTTGATATGACTGGATTTTGAATTCAAATATATAAATTTTGTTTAATGTATATTCCTTATGGTTCTAATAATATTTAAAGATCAGATCAAAGAGAACTGTAGTATTTATGAAATGAAGACTAGATATTATATAAGTAGGTCTGTCTAAATTACGCCCAAATCATCTTAGTTAAAACAACAATTTTTTTTTATTTTGAAGTATTACCAGGGTACAGATGTTTTTGGTTACATGGTTCACTTTTGTTGCAAGTCCTAATTACACAAAGACATATAATCACGTATCATGTGAGCTCCAATCATCATTTTCTAATCTGCTCTCCATAAGGAGTAACAGGTAAGGATTATCCCACTGACGATCATGGATGGTTTTTGTAATGCTCGAGTCAGGGTTAAAAGTGTGCCTGTCACCCAGATAGTGTTCATTGTACCCGTTAGGTAGGTTTTTGCCCATCCCCTACTCCCCCTCCCCGCTGCTTGATTTCCATTGAGTTTTACTTCCCTCTATGCACATGTGTGCTCATCAGTTAGTTCCAATTTAATAGTGAGCACGTGTGGTGTTTGTTTTTCCATTCTTTGGACACTCCACTTAGGATATTTAAAAAATGTCCAATTCCATAAAGACAATACATGTTGTAAGCCATCAATAAAGACTTCTTGAAAAAATGAGAATAATTAATTTACTAAAATTTTCCTATTTCAGGCCATTGAGATATCAGGAAGAGGAAGCTAATTTTTGTAAAGTTCTTTTCTAAGTATATTTCTAGTGCATTTGTTTGTTGCCAACAACAATTTTGGAAATCTCACCAAATTTGTGTATTTCCCTAACCTTACCTGTCCTGTGATCAACTCGTTTCTCTCTTTCTCGCCTCAATAACTTTGCAAATAGTTTGAGCTCTTCTCTCATGTCAGGAGGGAATTCCTAAGCCAGTCAATTAATGATGGTTTAATAATTATCTTATAGCCCAACCCTATTCTATGCCTCCTGTGAATTATAAAAAATTTTAAAATATTTCTTTTTAGTAGGCAAGAGTCTAGTTGGATAGTTGAAGGAAGACATAAATACAGGAACAGTTAAAAGGAATTTGAGATATAAATAACAATTTGATCTAAGGGTTGTTTTTATGACAGCAGGACATATGACATTATGTATCTGTATGCCAAGTCCTCTCATTTCTTTCTTCGAAGTGCCTCTCAGATTTTTTCCTCTCCTTTTTTTAATTTCTCCTAACTCTGAACTCTGATTTCTCATCCCCCCCAAACACTGCAGCATTGCTACTTCATCCTCTTAACTAGTTTTTCTTCTCCAGCCCATCCTATATATCAAGCCAATCACTGTTAGATAGAACTTCCTTTGAGTCTCTCTTTTTTTGTTCCAAGAATCTACACTGACATTCTAGCCTACCACAATATGTTCACATTCCTCTCTGTATTTCTCAGGATCCTCCAGAATTGAGCCCTGTCCTATGTATCTAGTTTCATTTCCAATTCATCTCACACAACCCCCTCTCTCCAGCCCACTTTCCTTTAAGCACATTATGCTTGCCAAGTTCTACCTCTGTGCCTCAGTTTGTGGTGTTAATCTTTCCTGAATGTCTTCTTCCTTACTCTCTGCCTTTCCAAATCTTCTCCATCCCTTAAGGTTCATATGGAGATCTATTCCCTTCATAAAACTTTCCCTAACCCTGCCGGTCAATATTAACCTCTCCTTTCTCCATTACTTTACCACCTATATATAGCCTTATAGCTGAAATGTTACAATTTTTACTAGGTTGTATTCTGTGTTCTGTTCTCTCTTTATTTTGGTGTGCTAATCCTGTGTTCATAGTCCTAGATTAGAAATTGAGGGCAAGGATTAAGGCTTTACTTTCTTTTCAATTAGCGCCTAGCACAGGACTTGGTGCATAAAAGATGCTTAATCAGTGTTTTTGATCACTTATCCTAATGAAGGTACCAATGCTTTATTATATAGTTTTGGAGGTTAGGGTGGAAAGTAGGGGATGAGTCAGAGGCTTAGAAGGTACATGCCACTAGAAATGTCCATTAGGGTTATATTTCATTGAGAAATAGTGCTACAAAGCAGATGTAGGGATTTAATATTTTTCCTGAAAAAAAAAAACAATGTTTGCCGATTATACTTTTAAAACTTGTGTGTCTTTATATTCACAAGCTTATAAAAACCACCCAAAATACTCTATTTGTTTGATCTTGTTGGAAAATGTAGCTGTCGAAATGGCCTATTTACAGTGAATCAATGGTGCTCTAAATGTGCTGGGAAATGGATATTGTATGGATAGAGTAACAACTCAAGTAGGAACACTGTCTAATAAATGTTTACACGCCATCAAGTCTACAAACATTAAATATCATACACGATAGAATCTTTCTTATCCTGTAATTTATCTCAATTTTTCCATTACTTTCTCTCATTTTCTTTTCTAGCTTTACTCACAGACAAGCCTCCCAAGCCATTGTTCCCCATGGAGAATCAGCCAAGTGTTATAGATGTCCAGCTGGGTAAGTTCCCTTCTGGGAATAATAGATCCTAAACTTCCTCTCTGTTAACAGATGGGGAAAATTGCATGAACCAGGAAAGGTTTATTGCCACTGTTATTACATGCAAATCAATTTGTGTTCTGCTTATTTATAACCCTGGAGTTCAGCGCAATAGCAGTTTAAGGAAATGAGTTTGTATTGCATCAAGGAATGGTTATACTAATTGGTTACACTGGGTATTAAGTGTGTTGTATGACAGAGCTTTTTAACTCTGTGATTGATAGATTCATGAGTGTCTTACATTGGTGATTGGTACAGAAAACTTTTCATACATGTCAGATAATATTCTCTAAAATTTTTTATTTGGAGAATATTATCTCCTGAGGACCAAGCACTTCTTAAAATAAAAGACAGCCCTTCGGTTCAGCCTTTAAAATGATTTGATAATATTATTTCCAATGGCCCAATCGAGGGCTATTTAAAACTTGTTTTTAGTTTGGGATTCTGAATATTTATGAATCATATGGTGTTAGGAAAAACTAGCAAGTTGATTACTGTCTTTTTACAGACTCAAATAAGGACAGAAGGTGTTAAGCCTCTTTTTAAAGTCCCCTACTCCTAATCCTTGTAATTTCAAGTACTGTAAGCTTGAAATTCAGAGGCCTGCTAAGATCTCTTTCAAACCATAGCCTTTAATCTAAACTATGTCCTTTAACATTTGTGAGCTTTCATCTATCTTGGGTTTCATCCTAGTGTTCTAAATTTCTTCAATTCTAAACAAGAGAACCACAAGAGAACTAAGTTCAGTATGCTGGAAATGTATTAGGCTTACATTGGGTTTATGATTTATTGAAAGTTGTGACCATAGTGGTACCCACCAATTATATAGCCAGGGAAGACAAATTGGCCACAATATTTCACTTACTTTGGAAGCTTTTGACTCAACTTTTGATCTTTACAATCCAACTTGGATTGTTAGAGGCCTATTTCTATCTTGAAAATAGGAGAGAGAAAATTATATTTCTAAGAGCTTGTTCATTTTTCCAAAATGAAATATAGCACATTGTCGTTTTTAATTGCAGCCTAGCAATATGTGTATCAACAATTATTTTAAAACAAGAAGAAGAGAAAATAATAAACATGTTGTCAAAAGTTGACTGTGGAAGAGATAAATATTTTGTAAATAATGTTGAAGTATTAGACTATAACTCTACCCACATCCTCTGTATTATTTTTCAGTCATTGTATTTTGTTAGAGCCAAATTGAGATGTGCTAACACCCTTATTCCTCAGTAATTTTTACTTACATCTCTGTATCTCAAACTGAGATAAAATATCCCAACAGTACTTTGTGGTTTGCCAGGGGTTACATGAAACCATATGATGTGATGATCTTGTATCCTTAGTTTACATGGAGATTCAAGTGGATAAGTTGCTTTTATATGAAAACTTATATATTAAGGAGGAAAAAGCAAAATTTGCACAAATAGTTCAAATAAAGTGTGACTAAATTTTATGTTTGTGGCCCTCAGGGAGATACTCCCTTTATTCTTCTCTTCCATTAGGCACATTTCAACAGAAATGTTTGAGAAGTACTGCTCTAAAGCAAGGAGAGGGACCCTTGCAAGGGGATGCATTTCATTCAGGTTCACTGAGTGCAAGGCCTATATGTGCTATTTAGGACATCTATAAGATGTGTGCTTTGTATAAATACGTATTCCAACATAGGTATATATGTCAAAATACCCTACCAACACTACCACCCTATACAATTACTAAAATAATTTACTTCCAATTTATATTAGATATAAGGCTGAACTTTTCAGTTTTTAGTTTGTAAGACAATTTGGAAACAACTTTATAGACAGAAAGATGGACACCTGTCCATTTTACATCCCAGAAAGGCTGTTTCTCTGAGATGTTCAAACAACCATATAATTCAGAGAAAGAAAAGCAAAATCAGTCAAATCAGATCTTTGGCATTCCAAAGACCACATGACTAGTTAATTTTAAGTGATTTTAACTTTTCCACAGATTTATTTAGCACCATTTATTCACAATTGGAAATCATTTTGTAAGTTGCTCTTATACCTCAATAGTAAGGTGACTTTAGAAGCACTATAAATGTCACAGAGGTCCTCAGTGTCAGTGGGAGATCTGCGGTCAGATTGATGAGAGTTTAGAAAACTCCAGGTGTGAAAAAGAGATAGAGAAAGATAACTAGGGTTATTGGACATCCCTGTCTATGTCTGGAAAACTTTCAGAATTCAGTAAGGTAAAGAAATATCCACAGTCAACTTTGGACATCCTCAAATTAGAACTGCCAAAAAATGCAACAATCCAATCCAAATGGCTAACTACATTACCAAGGTTGGGTTTCTCAAATCCCATCACTTAAAATTTTAGACAACATTGTGGTAGATTAAAGTTGGCCACAAATTTTTGGCTACTTCTGCCATCTAAGCATGGTTTCTCATTCCCCTCTCCTTGAATCTGAGTTGGCCTTAGGAACATGCTTGACCAATAGAGTATGGCAGAAGTGCTGTCCTGAGATATCAGAGGCTGGGCGGAAAGAAACTTGCAACTTCTGTCCTGGTCTCTTGGTCTGCTCTGAAACCACGGTGCTGCTTGACACTCAAGCCACATGGAGAGGCACTAGAGGATGAGACACCATGTGGAAAGAGAGAGAAAGAGAGGCCAACTAGCATCAAGGCACCAGACATGTGAGTGAAGAAGGCATCTTGGAAGTGGATCCTCCAGCCCCAGCTGCCCTGACTCATGCCCTGTAGATCAGAGACAAACCACTGAGCCAAACTCTTCTCAAATTTCTGACCCCAAAAGTCATGAGCAAAATAAATGGTTGTCATTGGCCACTGAGTTAGAGGTAGTTCGTTAAGCAATAGTAGACAACCAAAACAAACTTTAATTAATTTCTCTAGAGCACTCTAAATTCCATTTTTCCTATGTATGAGTATCCCATGCAGCCATTTTATGTAAAATAAGAAATGTGTGGGGAATACTTGAGTATCAGCTTTAAAGTAGTTTTAGAAAACATGGTCTGGAATAATTGTTTATGTGTTTGTTTGAGGGTTACACTATTCTCACTTCTGGATATTTCTAAAGGCAATCCAGCAAATGAAAAATTTCAGTACAAATAAATACTTTTTAGTGCATGGAGTTGGCATGAGTACAGATATTTTGTTGTGTCTCTAGAGGAAAATAAACATCTTGACTTTCTCACTCCTATAGTCATATAGTCATCTGCAAGGTTCTAGCAATTTACATACGTTTTTGCTGACATAGTGATGACAGTTTGGTGTTGTTAAATTGTGTTCACATTGTAATGCTGAAAGAAGATTAATCTTAACCAAATAACCATGTATTTTGAGATGATAAACACATTCTTAACAAAATAATCTGAAAACCATTGCTCTCACAAAGCAAGCCTATGCAGCTAAAACTGCCTGTAGTAATATATGAAATATAAAGATAAAACAATGTACAAAACACACACAAAATCCAATTTGGTCTTGTCCTCCATTTATTTTCTCTCTCTGAAGATAAATTTAGCTTTAAATTTGAAAAATAAACTTTTACTATACTAGGGCTAATTCTCTTTTCAGCATTTGAAAAGGAATATATTTTCAGTAATTTTCTTAAGAAAAATAACATTGTATTACAATATATTAATTTATATTGTACCTTTAACACCAAAGTATTGAAACGTCATAGGGACATGTGCCCCATTTGAAATGTATTCATGATAGGTAGACCCTTTTTTATACACTATTTCTTATAGGACTCAAATGCATGCTTTACAAACCATAACACACTCCTAGCAGCCTTGAAGAAGCCATCAACAAATTTAGATGCAAAGATTTGAGATCTACCATCTAATTTTAATTAAGGGTGAATTTGAATATGTGCCCTGTTTTTTTCACTGATGATAATTTTCTTCTTGGAAGTTTCCTAAGACTTAAGAGAAGCCAGGCAGTGTTATGCAGAAAATAAATATAAACACTGTTTACTTTCTCTTTCTGTGTCAAAGAGTCAACAAAGGGTCTGGGGGCCTAAGGCAGATCAGAAAAACTCAGAATAGTAGAACAGTCCAAGCTAATTGGATCATTTCAGATGTTTCAAGAAGCCAATAGTTTCTCTCTAGATGAATCTGATCTAGTATAAAAGATTGTTTTCTTTTCTATTCTTATTCAGAATTTATTTTATATTTACAGCCTATTCAAATTCATATTTCATGACTGTGTTATGTGCTACTGTCTCAAACTGTCTCTATGTGTATAAGGAGTGTTAATCTTCATCTGAAATCGATTTCCCCAGCATATCAGTTTCTACTGAAAATTATGTCAGATCCCCTAAGAGACCACTGTAAAAGACTCTACAAGAGAATAAATCAAAATATAACATTTAATCTAATACTCAGGACTAGAAGGCAAAAAAAAAAAAAACCAATTGAACCCAAATTAGGAAATTAGCTGTTCAACTAATCTGTGTGTCTGTAAACTTTATTTACCTAAAAAAATTTATTGAATTCTTACCGAGTGCCAAACAGTGTATTAGATCCTGGAGATACAGAGGTGAATAAAATGAGGTTCTTGGCCTTAAGGAGTTCTCAATCTAGTGGGGAAGACAGATGTGTAAGGAGAATTGCAATGCAATATGATAACTGCCAAAACACATGGGAAAAGGGAAAGTGACTTTTTTTGTGGCAGGACCTCATGTATTAAAGGTTTAGGGCACTTAGGCTTTCACTCAATACAATGACATAGCTCTGTAACCTCAACCCAATTACCAGATTTATTTGAAAATAATTAAGAATTTCCAAAGATAGAACCTTTTGAAATCATAAATTGTCCACTAATTTGCTTCAATATAGCAAATACTAAAAATGGAAACTTATGATACCCTTGAGTCAGTTCAGTTTAGCAAAATTAGTCAATTCTTTCTAAAGTTCACACAGAATAAACAAGCCAAAGCTAGTCACCAACCAACTGAGCTAAAATGTCAAACTAGAATTATTGTCAATACAAATAGTAATACATGATTATTTCATTAGCTGGAGTCATGACTTGGTATACACATTGTGTGCATAATGGTGGTAGCTAGAGATTTCTTTTAATTTATCTTTTGTATTATCTCCTTAACCTCTTAGTTTCAAATAACTCCTTAAAAACCTTCATGTAATCGTGAATAACTTAGCACTTTGAAGAGTTTGGAGAGGAGAGAGGAGGGTATCATGAACTCAACTCTGTTTTCTTGGCACACATAATTGGAGCTGGTTCATGGCAGCTTTCCCTTTCCCTTGTAGACATTCTGGGGTTAGCGAGTTGTTTCCAAAAGATCTATTTATTCAGGCTAACATGCACGTGCTTAGCATGGGCTACCCCAAACTGAAAACCATTCTATTGCCCAGACTGTACAACATGTGCATTATTTACAACTTTGGAAAATCTGGGCCAAGCCTTTTCCCTAAGAGTTGGCTGCAGTATTAATGACAGAGACTGAAACTGGTTCCCGTACTTTGTCTAAGTTTCTATTACTTAGCTGTACTTGTTTTGAGACTTTTAAGAATGAGATGGAAAAAAGTTAACAGTTTACTAAAGATTTTATTATAATGTAACAAGTTGATTATGCACAGCTCTTAAATGACATGATTGTTGAACAGTCTATTATGTATATATTGGTGTTTGGGATAATTGCTTAAGGTTATGTCCTACTGAGATATTGATATAACCTTGACAGTATTTCATCATATTTTTTTAATGCTCAGACCATGATTTTACATATATGGAACCAAAATCATTTGAGAATTTACTATGTACTAGGAACTGCAATGGGCATTTGCCCATATACTATCTTAGTCCTCATAAGAGCTCATAGTAGTAATAGGTATTGTTGTACTGTTCTGCTGATGAGGAAACTTAGCCTCAGAAAGATGAAATAGCTTACCCAATGCTACATATTTAGTAAGTGACAGAGATGGAATTTCAACCACATCTGTCTGACTTCAAAGTTTGCATTATTTTTATTATAGCACACTGGGTATGGTAACATTATTTTAGGCCCCAAACTCTGTCCTAGAAAAAACTATCAGTCTAATAGGAACAGTTAAATAATATTAACAGAAGAGCTGGGAAGATGGCTGACCAGAGACACCAGCTTCCAGATCATCTCAGAAAGAAGGAAAAGTTTTAGATGAAAAAGTAAAAACAAACAAACAAACAATCATAGATTGGGTGTAATTCTGAGGGAAAAGTGCGAGAACCTATAAGAGATTCCATGGGAAGAAGTTGTGGAGCAGACCAAGAAGGAGCAAGATACCAGCAGAGATCAACTCACAAGAGGCTTGGTGTCCAGTGAAAAGGGTAGGTGGAGCAGTTTGTCTCTCCCTCCCTCACATCTCTGGCAGTCAGCAGGCTCCCAAGCTGCTGGAGAGCCTTCTACCTTCATGAGCCCAAAAGCTGCTGCTGACAGTGAACTGGGAGCTACTTGAAGACAAAGCACCAGGCTGCCAGCCCCCTTGGGATGCTTCCCATTACCACAGACCCAAGCCAAGACAGTAGGAGCCATATTGCCTCTCCACTCACTGTGCACCTTTGTCCTCCCCAGGGGGCTTTAGCCCCTCAGTTTTTGTTTGCTTGTACCCACACAAATATTTCCCAACTCCGGCCCAGATTGCAGGAGCCACAGGGAGCCGGTGGGTCCCAGGAGATCTGCATGACCCCAGAGCTTGGACACTCTGATCTGGCTGCCTTCCAGAAAGAGGGTCAGAGATGACAGAGTGCTAGCTTTCCTCCATTCAGAATCTTTTCGTCTCCTTCCCGCCTCCCCTCCATCCCCCCCTGCACCCCCCCCACGGGGCTGCCAAGACACTTGAGCCGGGGCTCTCAGGAGCTGCTGTTTCCCCTCTGTTGGGGTTACCGCAGAGTGGGGCTCAAATCTTTCTTCTTAAAGACCTGCAGAGGACTAAGGGGTGTTTGTACTGTGAGGTCCCTGCTCACCGGCCCTCCCCAATGCTGCATGCCCAGCTGCTCCATCAGAGCAAGGCACACTCCAAAGCAGAGGGACATCAAACCTACTTGAGCACTCCATAGGCAACTCAGGACCAGCGTGCTCCTCCCTGGCACAGTCAGGGATTGATCTTTGGGGACCAGAGGACAGGTCAGATCCCATACCCCCAGGACTCAGTCGTGTTGCGCGGGGGCTTGGAGGGATTTGTGAACTAATCTCAGGAGACAAGGGAGCCCACTTGGGCAGAATTGAAAAGAGAGTGCAGTGTGGGTCCCAGCTGCAGCACATTGGTGGGGCACTTCTCCCCACACAGGAAGGCCGGTCTCTCAGCCCAGGGTGGGATCCAGGACAGGGAAGCTCCCAGCCTGCAGTGCCATTGCTTGGGAGCTCAGCTAGTTTGAGATCCTGCCTGCCGGCAGATGCCTGAGGGAGATGGTGTTGCAGGGGAGGAGAGAGAAGAGCAAAATGCTCTGCTGACAGCCAGATTGTGCATGTCAGATGGCCCCAACCTCCACAAGCAGACTTTCTGGCTGGGTGGGGCCACCTCAGCCCCACCCTGGCGACTATCCCCAGAAGGCTGGGAGTGGACATCTGACCTCCACCAAAACAGCTACCTTACTAGCTTTTGTGGAGCATGAGGGCAGGCTCACCCAAACCAGCCCTACCCAGCCTCACTCCCCCACCCACCTCTGCTATGGTGGAGAATTAGGACTCTCCTGGAAGTTCCAAGGCTGCACCCACCACCTGGGGCATTTGAGTGCTTCTCCTGAGGGGCTGGAGCCAGTCACAGGCCCCAAAAACAACACTGCAGCTTGTTCCTTCTGGGAAATGCCACCTACTGAAAGGGAAGTCAATTTTCACAGCACTTTACAGCATTTACTGACTCAATTATACAGGTTGTGGTTGATTCTTACCCACAAGCACCACCTACTGTCTCAGAGATTGAACTGGGCTTGCCAATACAATGCACACTCTTAAGAAGACCACAGGGCTGGGGAAAGAAAAAGGATCTCAAAGACCTCCATCCTCCCTCATCAAAGAGAGACAGGGAATCTGCCCACCCACTTAGGTCACCAATGCTACAGCCTGCAAACAACTAGGAACTGAGAAAATCACCACACTAAGGATATCTAGAACCAAGGCATCCATCTAGAACATAGACCCCCATCAAAGCACCCACAAGCAAAGCCAAAGGTTCTTACCCAACATATGCTATAGACACTCCCTTACGAGTGAGGGGTGAAGAAAATAAAGCCCAATCTAAACTTAATAAAAGTTTATCTAATTCTCATATTAGATAAAATTGACATTAAATCAACAATTGTAAAGAAAGGCAAAGATGGTCATTATATAATGGTAAAGGGAGCAATTCAACAAGAAGACATGACAATCCTAAATATTTATACGCCTAACACAGGAGTGCCCAGATTTATAAAGCAAACCCTACTATATCTAAGCAAAGAGATAAACAGCAGTATCATAATTGCTGGGGACTTCAACACCCCACTGACATTTACAGTCAAGTTGTTTGATAAGATTTTAATTTAGTGAGATAATAACCATGGTATGTCTCAAGGCCAATTGTGATGATGAATTAGCAAAGGAATAAAAAGAATGTGAACGTGTGGTGGAGTGGGAACCTACAACAGAGAAGAGGGAAGGAATTTTTTGTCAAGGCTCAATCTGAAAACTCCTTTAGCTCAATTATGGAAAATTGAAAGTGCTTTAGAAAAACAGAATTGTGCTAACTGTACATAAGAGAATGGAAGATGAGGAAGGGTTAACTTTAACAGTAGTACCTCATATTTATGCAGTATATTTCTCCAAGGAACTCAAAACATGTTTTCAGGCACCATTTAATTAATTTCTTTAATAGTTCTGTAAAGTAGGATGAGTGTAAGATATCATTAACCATTGACACATGCAGTGATTAAGGTTCTTTGTGACACCCACAGGCAGTTTAACTGAACATACTAGTGAGGAATGAGCTAGATCAGTAGTGAATAAATGATTATTAGCCTGGCCATTATTAGTCAGCTCAGAATTTCTATGATTCCGTTATTATATATGTCTGAATGTATAGCAGGGATGATCTACCTGTTCACTTCTGGCTGTGTTTCTACTTCCTTTCTCAGCCAAGTACTCAGCTTATTAACCTAATGACAGCTGTTTTCATGAGTGACCACTTTGTATGTCAAACAAGTAGCTCTTAAACTTTGCTGATTGCTATTGTGCTTGCATTTGCCTTTTGGTTCCCAGTGTTAATTCCTGTGATTTTAGTGCAAAGAACTCTTTTTAAAATTTAAAGTTTTATTTTTTAGCTGACACATAATAATTATACGTATTTATAGGGTACATAGTGATGTTTCAATACATGAAATGTATAGTGATCAGATCAGGGTAATTAGCCAGGGAAATGTAAAGCAAAACCACAATGATGTATCATCTCACCCCAGTTAGAATGGCTATTATCAACAAGGCAATAGGTAACAAATGCTGGTAAGGATGCAGAGAGAAGGAACTCTTATACACTGTTGGTAGAAACGTAAACTAGTACAGCTACTATGGAGAACAGTATGGAAGCTCCTCAAAGAAATTGCAAATAGAACTACCATAAGAATTCTTAAAGTGGGCAGGTAAACAAAAAAGAATAAGAAAGAATAAGGTGGCAATAGCAGTGGGCACAGGCTAAAATTTGTGGATGAGAGAGGGAGACCCTGCTTTCATGTAATTTGTAGAAATAGAACAGTAAGAATGAACTTCTTAAGATGTGGAAACAACCCAGGTGCCCATCAATACACGAGTGTATTAATAAAATTTGGTATATGTATACCACGGAGTATTACTAAGCAATAAAAAACAATGGTGAATTAACACATCTGGTATTATCCTGGGTGGAGCTAGAGCCCATTCTTCGAAGCGAAGTGTCACAGGAACGGAAAAACAAGCACCACTGGTACTCACCATCAAATTGGTACGAACTGATCAACACTTACATCACACATGGCAATAATATTCATCAGGGGGCGGGCAGGCGGGAGGGGGGTGGAGGGGATGGGAAAACCCTCACTGAATGGATGCGGGGAGCACAGTTTGGGGGATGTCCACGATTGTAGCTCTGACACAGGCAGTGCATGGGCAATATATATAGCCAAAGTGTTGTACCCCCATAATATTCTGAAATAAAAAAAAAAAGAATGAACTTCTTATTTGTCAAGGGCAAGTCCATGGTTATATTGTTCCATTAGGCTCTTGTCTCTTTTCAACATTCTATTTGTCGGTGTATGCCAAATTATATTAGTCATCTTCAGCTTTTTCAAAGGAATTATTATATTATATTTAATCTACTCTTTTCACTGTTCCGACTCCATCCCATGGTGTTTATTCTCAGCAGAAGGAAACTTAGTGCAATTTAGTTCATTTCACAGATCTGGAAACCAGCATCACATCCAAAATCACTGAGAAAACAGACCAAGACCATTCAATGTAAACTGCCTCAATTTTCTTCCTCTCTATTTCAAAATGTCTCTTTATTTTTATCCTTTATCCCCCTTCCCTCCATTCAAGGAAGGAGAGTGGTACCCTTACATCTTTCTAGATTTAAATTGTTTACCTCTGCTTGTTTCTGCCCTTCCCATATATTTTGGTAACCATACCTTCTTGCAACTGCATTTTCAAACTAGGTCCCATAGTAAATATACTAAATTCTCTCCCTTCCTAAATGAATACACACACACACACACACTGAGCATCCCTAATCTGAAAATCTAAAATGCTCCAAAATGGGAAACTTTTTGAGTGCCAATATGATGCCACAAGGGAAAATTCCACACCTGACCTCATATGATGGATCACAATCAAAATGCAGTCAAAATTTTGTTTCATGCACAAAATTATAAGAAATATTGTATAAAATTACCTTTGGGCTATGTGTATAAGGTGTATATGAAAGAAACATGCACTTCATCTTTAGACTTAGGTCCCATCCCCAAGATATCCCATTATGCACATGCAAATATTCCAAAATCCAAAAAAATACAAAATTCAAAACACTTCTGGTCCCAAGCATTTCAGATAAAGGATACTCAAGCTGAGTGTGTGTGTGTGTGTGTGCATGCATGCACACACATATCTCCACTTTCTTTGATCCTGCTTCCTCTTCAAGGTACACTACCCCATCTGTCTTTTTTCTGTCCACATCCAATTGCTTTAAAAAATATACATAGAGCATCTGGTTTATTACGTCTCATTCACTTCTCACCTTACTAAAACTTAACTTCATTCCCACCTCTTTGTTGAAGTTCATCTCTCAGTAATCTTGTAATTACTTAAATCTGTAGTTTCCTTTATGTCTTATTCCTCCTCAGGATATTTTTACACCCTTTGGCATTATTGAAGAAGTTCTGTGCTAGCACCTTGCCTGACACACAGTAGATATTCAGTGTGTGATGAACACCTCCTCTTTCTTCAAATTCTCCTGTTTTCTCTCTTAGTTCAACCTAATTATCATCCTGCTTCTTCTCAATCTCTCTTTCTTATCTTTCTTCCTACAACCACTTCTTTCATTGGTTTTAGTGGGAAAGAGGAAGAGTACAAGTTTAATACCATAAAGGTAATTTTAAAATCTTCACAAAATTAAATCATGAGAATATGGGTTGGGCTACTATGTAGTCCCTTCCTAAAGAAGATAGAAGCATCTGCCTTGGCTTATTTGGTAAAAAGAAATGTCTACTCTTAATTAACAAAACCTTCAAGAAGGGACTTTCTTATTCCTAACTAAGCTTATTGATAGAACTCATCCAGTTAATAAGATATTTATTGAAAACCTACTGCGTGTAAGGTTCTGTGGAGACACAAAGATGGCTAAAAGGTAGATATGGCCCTAAGAAGACTAGAATATAGCTGAGCAGAAAAAGATAAATAAACAATACCGTACAGGAGGTATCATCAGCAAGATGGTGGAATAGGAAGGGCCACACATTGTTCTCCCACAGAAATATCAACTTAATAACAACATACCATCTAAAAAGCCTTTATGGGAACTCCAGAAATCAAAGGAAGTCACAGTATCCCAGGCAAGCTCAAAGACAAAAACAACCACTTTGTAAATTTTTCTTACCTATTTCAGTGTGGCTGTGTGTGTCTATAAGAGACTCAATTTACGTTTAAGTACACATATAGGCTGACAGTGAAAGGATGGAAAAATATATCCCATATAAATCATAACCAGAAGAGAGCAGAGTTGACTCTTTATATGAGACAAAATATATTTTAAGTCAAAAACTGTCACAGAGACATAGAAGGATATTGTATAACAATAAAAGGGTCAATTCACCAAGGAGATATAAAATTATAAACATATATGCACCTAACTTCAGAACATCCAAATATATAAACCAAACATTGAAAGAACTGTGGGGAGAAATGGACAATAACACAGTAACAGTAGAATATTTTAATACCCCACTTTCAATCATGGATAGAACATCAAGACAGAAGTTCAATGAGGCAACAGAGAACCTGAACAGCACTCTATACCAACCAAATGGACCTAATAGACACATACAGAACATTTCACCCAAGAGCAGAATTCCACCCAACAGAATACACATTCTTCTCAAGCACACACAGGACATTCCCCAAGATTAATCATATTTTAGGTCACAAAAACAAGTCTTAACAAATTTAAGAAAAGTGAAATCATACCAAGTATCTTTTCTGACCACAGTGGAATGAAACTAGAAATCAATAGCAGAAGGAAATCTCAAAAATTCACAGCTATATGGAAATTAAACAACACTCTTGAACAACTAATGGGTTAAAGAAGAAATCAAAAGGGAAATTAGAAAATATCTTGAGAACAACAAAAACATAAACACAACATCTCAAAACTTATGAGATATAGCAAAAGCAGTAGTACTAAGTGGGAAATTTGTAGTGGTAAACACCTCCATTAAAAAAGAAAAAGGATCTCAAAGCAAAAGCCTAAATTTATACCTCAAGGAACTAAAAACAAAAGGCTCAAATAAATAATAAAAATTATAGCATAAATAAATGAAATAGAGAAAAGAATAACAATAGAAGAAATCAACAAGGTTTTTTCTGAGTTGGATTATTGAAAAAATAACAAAATTGACAAACCTTTAGCTAGACCTAGAAAAAAAGAAAAAAGACTCAAATAAGTCAAATCAGAAATAAAAGAGGGAACATAACAATTGATGCCACATAAATAAAAAGGATTATAAGAGACTACTATGAATATTTATGAGAATTGGATAACCTAACCACAAAATTGGAAAACCTAGAGAAAATGGATAAATTCCTGGACACATACAACTACCAATATTGAGCCAGGAAGAAACAGAAAACCTGAACAGACCAACAGTGAGTAAGGATATTCAATCAATAATTTAAAAAAAAAAAACACCTCCAGATAAAGGAGAGCTCAGGACCAGATGGCTTCACTGCATTAATTCTACCAAGCATTTAGAGAAGAAGTAATGCCACTCCTTCTCAAACTCTTCCAGAAGATTGAAGAGGAGGGAGCACTTCCAAACTCATTCTACAAGTTCAGTATTACCCTAATAATACCAAGGCCAAAGACACTACAAGAAAAGAAAGTTAAAGGCCAATATCCCTGATGAATATAAATGCAGAAGTCCTCAACAAAATACTAGCAAACCAAATTCAACAGCATATTAAAAGGATCATATACCATGTCCATGTGGGATTTAACTGTGATGCAAGGATGGTTCAACATGTGAAAATCAATCAATGTGATACACCACATAAAAAGAACAGAGATAAAAATCAAATGAACATCTCAATAGATATATAAAAAGCATTTGACAAAATTCAACAACCTTTCATGATAAAAAAAAAAAAACCCTCAACAAACTAGGAATAGAAGGAAATTGTCTCAACAGAATAAAGGCCACCATACATAAAAAGCCCATGGCTAACATCATACTCAATGGGTGAACAACTGAAAGCTTTTCCTATAAGATCAGGGGCAAGACAAGGATGCACACTCTTGTCACTTCTATTCAACATAGCAGTGGAAGTCCTAGCCAGAGAAATTAGGCAAGAAAAAGAAATAAAAGCCATTCAAATCAGAAATAAAGAAGTAAAAGTATCTCTGTTTACAAATGACATAATCTTCTAGGTGGAAAGACTTAAAGATTCCACTAAAAGCTGTTAGAATTAATAAACAAATTCAGCAAAGTTGCAGGATAGAAAATAAACATATGGAGATCTTATGTACATGTACATAAGATTGATTGATTGATTGATTATTTGATAGAGATGGGGACTTGCTATGTTGCCTAGGCAGGTCTTGAACTCCTAGGCTCAAGCTGTCCTCCCTCCTCAGTCTCCCAAAGTGCTGGGATTACAGGCATGAGCCACCATGCCTGGCCCTTATGTGTTTTTATAGACTAACAATAAATGATTCACAAAGCAAATTAAGAAACCAATGCCATGTGTAATAGTGTGAAAAAGAATAAAATACTTAGGAATAAAGATAACTAAGGATGTGAAAGACTTGTACACTGAAAACTGCAAAACATTGTGATAAATTAAAGAAGGCACAAATTAATGGAAAGACACCTCGTATTCATGGATTGGAAGAGTAAATATTGTTAAAATGTCCATACTACCCAAAGTGATCTACAGATTCAATGCAATCCCAATCAAAATCCCAATGCCAATCCTAAACTTAATATGGAGCCACAGAGATCCCTAAGTAGCCAAAACAATCTTGAGAAAGAAAAACAAAGCTGGAGGACTCACAATTCATGACTTGAAAACATATTAGAAAACTATAGTAATCAAAGCAGTGTGTTACTGGCATAACGACAGACATACAGAACAATGAAATAAAATAGGGAGCCCATAAATAAACCCAGACATATTTGGTCAAATGATCTTCAACAAATGTGTCAAGACTATGCAATGAGGAAAAGATAGTCTTTTCAATAAATGGTAACATGAAAAAGTATGAAATTGAACCCCCTATCTCACACCATACACAAAATCAACTCAGAATGGATTAAGACTTAAACATAAGACCTGAAATTATAAAACTCCTAGAAGAAAACATAGAGGAAAATCTTCCTAATATTGGTCTTGACAATGATTTTTTGGATATGACACCAAAAGTACAGGCAACAGAAGCAAAAATAGACAAGTGGGGCTAAAACTAAAAAGCTTCTGTGCAGCAAAGGAAACAATCAACAGAATGAAAACACAACCTATGGAATGGGAGAAAATATTTGCAAACCACGTTTGATAAGGGATTAATATAAAAAATATCTAAGTAACTCCTACAACTCAATAATAAAACACACAAATAATCTTGTGAAATATGGGAAAAGGACTTGAATAGACATTTCTCCAAAGAAGTTATACAAATGGCCAATATGCATATGAAATGATGATCAAAATCACTAATCATCAGGGAAATAAAAGTGAAAACCACAATGAGATACCACCTCATACCTGTTAGGATGACCCTTATCATAAAAGCCAAAAAAGAGAAAATTACAAGTGCTGGTGAGGATATGGAAAAATTGGAATGCTTGTGCACTAATGGTGGGAATGTAAAATTGTGCAGCCTCTATGGGAAGCAGTATGAAGGGTCATCAATAAATTAAACGTAAAACCATATCATCCAGTAGTCCCACTTCTGGGTATTTGCCAAAATGTGGAAACAACCTAAATGTCTATCGACAGATGAATCAATAAATAAAACATTGTATATACATACAATGGAATATTATTCAGCCTTGACAAAGAAGGAAATTTCATCACACGTGATGACAACATGGATGAAACTTGAGGACATTATGCTTAGTGAAATAAGCGAGTCACAGAATGGCGAATAGTACATGATTCCACCTACATGAGATACCTAAAGTAGTCAAACTCTTAGAAGCAGAATATAGAATGTTGGTTGTCAGAGGCTGGGAGAAGGGGAAATGAGGAGTTGCTGGTCAATGGGTATAGGGTTTCTGTCTACATGATGAAAAAGTTCTAGAGGTCTGCTGTACAACAATGGGTATATAGATAACAATACTGTGCTGTGTACTTACAAATTTGTTAGAAGGTAGATTTCATGTTATATGTTTGTTGCTACGATTAAAAATACGACATATACACAGGACAGTTGATAAGAAGTGTTCGAACAGAGATTTCTCAAGTCAGAAACCTCAACTTCAAAGTACTCTCTTCCCTCTACCTCATCTTGCATATCTTGACAACAATGCTTAAGGATTCTTCCCACTTAGAATCTGTTATATTATTACTTTGATAACTTCACATCAGGCTCCCATATTTCTTGCTGGGACAAGTATTACAATCAATTCCATATTGGTCTCTTTGCCTCCAGTTTTGCTCACCTTCAATCAATTCTCATCATTATTAGCAAAGAAAATTTAAATATAAAAATCTAAATCTTATCATCTATCTCTCCTGATTTAATCTCTTCAATAACTCTCTCTTACTTACCTAGGGAAGAAAATACAAATTCCTTACCCTGATTACTGGCTCCACCTACTTCTTCCATACCATCCTCTCCTTGCACCCATTATTCTGCTTATGCCAGACTGTTTTCTTTATTTTTGTTCCCAACCTCCTGGCAAACATTGTTTTGTGTGTGTGTGTGTGTGTGTGTGTGTGTATATATATATATAATATATAAAATTGTAATATATATAGTATACACACACACACACACACACACACATCAGTGTTGAGTTTATCATCACCTTTGGTCACCTCCCAAAGATACCTTTCCTGATCCCTGATCTACAATCCCAGGAAGAAGGTATGTCTACTTTTTCATGTCCCTGCTACATCTAATGAATTCCTCTCTCCCAGCATGTTTAGTTTTTAATAATACCTTTATTTGCTGATATGTCTGCCTCTCTTTACTAGAGTGTGAACTTGATAATTAGGTATTTTGTTCAACATTTCTTTCCCAACAGAAAGCACAGTGCTTGATGCTCAATAAATGTCTGTTTTATGTATGTATATACATTTGTATGTTTGAACAACTGTGCAGATATATGAATATATGAAAAAACAAGTTAATGAATCTCTCAGTTTCTAAGATAATTAAATTTTAGATGGTTGGCAACATCCCTCACTGTAGCCTTCCCATTAAGTTTCTTATATTTTCCAAATCCAACTTTATTTTAGAAAATATCCTTGTGATTGCAAATAACCTTGTGATTGCATTTACTGTTATCAAGAACCATAGAATCTGAAAATTGGAAGGAACCTTATTGGTTTCATTAGTAAGGGTAACTCTAGCCAATATAATAAATAACCACAAAATCACAGTGGCTTAACATAAGGAAAACTTACTTCTTGCTAATACAAAGTCTAGTAGGGTATTCATGTGACTTTCCATACAATTTGAGCTTTTCCTACCTGCTGGCTCCCCATCTCCTAGTGACCCTTCAGAGTCTTTTGTTGGATCCCCTGCCTTTATCTAGTCAAGAGGGAGAATGTGGAGGGTAGCAATGTTTTTAGATGCCAGAACAGAAAGTAGCATACATTAGTTCCAACTATATCTCCTTGGCCAAGCTAATTTCAAGAGAGGCTGCAGAATGTAGAGAACACTATGGATATATGGGTAAGCACTGGCTGTCCCCACAGTAGTCATCTAGTGCTACCAGATGTAGGAATAGTTCTGGGAGCATCTCTAAGAGTATTTTCTAGAAGAAGAGAGTTCTATGACAATGGAGAACTCACTATCTCCACAAGGCAACCTGTTCAATTATTGTACAACTCTTGCCACTAGAAAGTTCTTAATTTGAGCCATAATCTCCTTCTTGTAGCAAGACAGAGTAAACCCATTTTTCTTCCATATAGCCCTTCAAATATTTGAATAAACTAGCAGGGTCCCCCAGCATCTTATATTCTTTAGATATTTATAGTTCTTAATAATTTCTTATAGGAACTTTACACTATTAATGGCTACCCTCTTCAGGATATACTCTAATGAAGGGTGCCAGTGTACTTCTTAAAATAGGAGACCATATACCAGATGTGGCTTAACTCATGTAGAGAATAGGATACTGACTTCCTGTATTCTGGTCACTATGGAAAATGAGATCATCTGTGTGAAACTACTTTTTACAGTGTAAAGCAGCACATCCATGGAAGGTATCATTATCGTTATAAATGTAGTTTGACATTGTGTGAGCTTATTCAGCAGCCACATCACAGTTGGCTAGCATTTTAAACATGTGGTCAGCTAAACCCCCAAACCTTTTTCACAGGAATCGGTACATGAAAGAGCCCCATAATCATTTGTTCCTTGGTCAGTGATGAATACATTCATTTTTTGCCTTTGAGAAAGTAGGCTTAATGGTGTCTAGATTTCCAACCAGTTTAAAATTCTTGACAAGTTTTAGGTCCTATCAACCTACACAAACCATTTTGACCAAAATCAGTGTTTTTTTTTTTAAAGTACAAATTCAGTTAGCTAAGCATTTTTTTTTGTCTGCATGACAACAAATACCTGATTTAAAGCCTTTTTTATCCATTTGTGGCATTGGTGTGGAGATGGCCTTAAACTTTTGATTTCCACTTTAGTAGCTCATGGTTTTGTTTTCATTAACTGCTCTCTGTGGTCAAGAATTGCACATTTTTCTTGGAATTTTGCTAACAGCATGAGCAATTTAAATTATACAGAAGTACAGAAACCATAAATAATAGCAGCCTTGAGATTGCTTGATTAGTGCAATTAAAGCAGAAATATGGAAAAACATACCTTTTCCACCATATTATTCTCCCTCTCTAGGAACGTTCTGGATCATTTGCTTCTCAAGCCCATAAATCAGAGCCATCTCTTAAATCCAGGATTAGCAGTCCATAATGAAAGGATCAGGATTTTTGTGAATGCAGTCATTTTAATTGCTTAGTCTATTTGTACTCCTCCATAGGGAATCGTGATGGTGTTTTCAAATATTGAGCTTTTGAAAAAGTTCCCAATTAATTAATTGGACTACTTCAGTCAGTGAAAGGCTACTACATTATATAATGTTTGAAGGATATTAACTCTCTTTGGTCTTGGTAGACCAGAATTTCCAGTTTTCTAAATAAGAGAAAAAAGAAGACCAGCTTTCTTATTGGATAGTGAAAAGCACAAAGCAGTTTTGACTGGAACTAAATACAATCTCTCTCTAAGAATTTACCACAAGGAGACAGTGGTGCATCTTATGTAGGTGAACTTGTTGCATATTACTATGACATACCCTCTCTTACCACATGTACTAATTTCCTAGGGTGGCTGTAACAAAGTGCCACAAACTGAGTAGCTTAAAATAGAAATGTATTGTGTCACAGTTCTGAAGACTAGAAGTCTAAAATCAATGTCAACAGTGTTGGTTCCTTCTGGAGGCACCAAGGGAGAACCGGTTCCATGTCATTCTTCTAGCTTCTGGGAGTTGCCTGTATTCCTCGGTTTCCCTTGGCTCATAGGGACTCAATCTCTGTCTCTGTCATCACATGGCATTCTCTCCTTATTTGTGTCTCTTTCTATCTCCAAACTTCCCTCTTCTTACATGGTCACCAGCCATTGGATTATAGAGTTCACCCTATTCCAGTATAACCTCATTTTAACTCTGCAAAGCCCCTATTTCCAAGTAAAGTCACATTCACAGGTACCAGGGTTAAGTACATAGCTTTTGGGGGCACACAATTCAAGTCATAACACCATGCCTACTTATACTGAGATCCATTTGACAGTGAACATCTGAACGAGAAGTAAAATCTTCAGTCTCAAAATAAGAAGTTTGCTGGACTAAAATCTGAGCATTTGGAAGCCTAGATGTTTGAGTTTTCATATCATTGGAGGCTCCTGGAAAGGCACATTGTTAGACAAACACCTAGGCAAATCTCATGCAAATCTTAAAAAGGAAGTGTTATATAAAACAGGCTGTGGTCTGAGTGCTGAATCTACAAGTCTAGCTTACCAAGTCTAGGAGAGGAAACCCCTGCATATATATGAAGCTTCTTTCAAAATTGGGCCTTATTTGAAGTATTGTTTTGTTCCTCCTTGTTTTAGGGCCATAAGGACTTACTCATTTTTAGATGTCTCCCTTCCCTTGACAAAAATATTTCCTCATCATCTTGAAAATTCTGAGATCCTGATGTGTTTATGGAGTTTATATTTATGGAACAATATCAGATTATAGATCAGAAAAAAATTGAATAAAAGTCTTTCATAATAACACAACACTGAGGAGAGCAAAATCTGGCCAATGTAATCTTACAGGTGTATGTACAAATCACAGAAGTGGTATAGTAAACAAGTGCAATTTCAGGGTTATATTCCTTTCTTACCTTAACCCAAAATATTGTGGAGAAAGAAGTAGTTTGGGAAGTAGAGCAAAATAACTGACACACATCTATTGTTTTCCTGTAAGTAAATGACAGGTAATTATAAATTTACTTCTTAGATTCCCACTATGTAGGAGCGATGCCACTGGGATTTCTTTAGTCTATACATATGTTGTAATCTGTATCTTCCTTCTAGCACCTGTATGGCAGTGAAGATGTCATGTATAGTCAGTGTAGACAATAGGCAGTTCAGACAATAGACAATCAAAAAGTACCAAATAAGTCAATGTAATATTACTATTGTCCAGTAAATAAAGGTGTAGCATTCACTTCCATTGTGATTCCTAGGTCTTTAGTGCTGATATGGTGACGTGAGATGGTTTAGTCTTTGTTTTGTCTAGAGCCATAAAATGACCTGTCACCCTCCCTTCCTTACCTGAGGGTGCGCCTTCATATCCACAAACGTGGCCTTTACTGATGTACATTAATCTGCATAAATTTTAAGTAGTACTTCATACAAGTAGATAATTTAAGCAAAAGTCCATTAGATTTAACTGATTCAACAAGGAGTTATTGAGTACCAATGATGTATCAGGCACTGTTCTAAACACTGGGGGTATAAGGCAGACAATGGTTTCTTCTCTCATGGCAATGACTGTCTAGCAGGGGTGACAGAGGTTAAGTAAATTAACCTACTATTTTACTTGAATGTAAAATGACAAATTGTGGTTAAGTGTTAGGAATGGGAAGAAGAGAGTACATCTATTAGATTGTGGATGAGTAGAGATATATGGTTTCAGAAAGTTCAGAAGCTAAAACTTAAAAGATGAGAAGGAGGCATCACATGAAAATTGAGGAAAAGTGTGTTTCAGATAGAGGGAATAGCACATATTAAGGTCTCCAGCCTGGGCAATAGTGAGACCCTGTCTCTACAAAAAATAAGACAAATTAGCCAGACATGGTGGCATACACCTATAGTCCCAGCTACTTGGGAAACTGAGGCAGGAGACTCGTGTGAGCCCAGGATTTTGAGGTTGCAGTGACCTATGATGACACCACTGCACTCTAGCTTGGGTAAAAGAGAGAGACCCTGTCTCAGGAAAAAAAAGGTCTTGTAGAAGAGGAAAAAAGTTGGGAATATTTGAGAGACTTAAGTCCAGTGTAGCTAGAACAACTATAATCTATAAGAACAGAGACAGGAGTGGCATGAAGTGACATCAGAGAGGAAAGGAGTATCACATCATGCTGAATCTCATAGGAGGCTTCTAATCAAAGAAGTCTCATGATGTAATTTATGTACATTTGTTTTCTAACTTTATTTTGAAATAATTGTAGACTTACAGCAATGTTGCAAAAGTGGCACAAAGATTTCCTGTAAACCCTTTCACCCAGCTTCTTTTTGTGAGGCCCCTGGTTAAAATGATATTGCAGTATTTTAGGCAAAAGATGAAGGCAACTCAGACTAAGGTCTTGGTGGAGATGGAGGTAAGATTGTGGTCACTCACACAGTTTCATCACTTTGAGATGAGGTAAGATTAATAGCACTTCCCTGAAATTAACCTACTATGCCTCAGCCATTGTGTTAAGAGCTGAAAGTGCAATAGTGAGCAAAAGAGACATGATTGTTGTCTTCAAGAAGCTTGCAGTTTAACAGGCTTGGTCATGGATTGGATATGGGTAGATGAGAAAGAGGGTAGGCGTAACGAAAGTCTTTCAGGTTACTGAGCAACTGAGTAAGTAAAGATGTCTTACTAAAGTGGGTGTTTCAATTACCTGTTACTCTATAATACCCCCCCCCAAATTTACTGGCTTACAAGAACAATGATTTATCATTTCTCATGATGCTATGAGTGTCCAGGTAGTTCTATTTCTGCATATAATTTCAATTGTGGACATTCATGCGGTTCCTTTCAACTGAGAGTTTGGCTGGGCCTGGAACACCCATCGTGGCCTCACTTACATTCTGGGGCCTTGGTGCTGACCTTTGACAGAAGCACCTCATTGTTTTTCTCCACATGGCTTCTCTCTCCACGTAATATTTTATTATTCACTCTTCTAGTCTAAGCTTCTTTACTTCGTGGCTCTCTTCTAAGACAGTCAGAAGATGCCAGGCCTCTTAAAGATTAGGTCTGGAACGGGTGTCACTTTCACCACATTCTGTTGGTCAAAGCAAGTCACAAAGCCAGCCCAAATGTAAGGGGAAGTGAAATTTATTCCGCTTCTTGAAAGGAGGAACTGCGTGCATATAATGGTTGGTGGCAACGTTTGGAAATAATCTGCCACCCTGGAAAAGTCTGAAAGGAGATTTGGATTATAAATCACAAGATCAAATGAGAGATCAGAATATTCTAATTAGGGAGCCCTTAAGAGAGCTTCTGGTCCAACTACATTGTTTTGCACATGAGGAAACTCAAGGCCAGAGAGAAAAACACAACCTATTTAAGGTCATACAGCTAGTTAGTACATGGTATCCCCAGTACAGTTATCCCAAGTCAGCCAGGGCTTTTTAGAGTACATTCCTGCACCCTCTTTGTATAACCAAATGTAATCTATTCTTGAATTTTCCTTCTTTCTTTCAACATTTTTCAAGCTAAAATTTGAATGAAATGTAACTTGTTTCCAGGGAACCTCACAGGTTTCTTGTACCTGTGGAAGAATAAGTAAAAGGAGCACCATCTTAGGAAACCAAGAAAGAAACTGGGCTCTGACTATGTTTTATTTCTAGTGCTTGTTTCACAAATGCATTCATGTTGTGCCATTCCATGTTGTTCTTACTCTGTCTGTCAAGAGAATGAGTTATTTGAATCTGAATGCTCATATATTCTGTAAATTACAAATAGCAACATTTGGCTCTACTATTTTGACCTTTTCAACAATGTATAATTTTCAGGGTATGCCATTACCTATCTTCTCTTGTTTACAGCCTCAGTGAACTGTGGAAAAGAGGTGGAATGGCCATCAAATCAAAATATACAATACTGAGAAGGTCAAAATAATGTATCATAAGACTATTTTTCAAAGCAAGGATTAAAATCAGGATAAATCTGTCTTATTACTCCCGCCCCCCTCCCATCATGTACACACAAGAAAATCTGATTTAAAAGACTGTGTGTGTGATGATGACGGTGTAGAAGGCAGAAATGAACAATATAATGACTAAAGTTGCACTAATTTTTTACTTCATTTTGAAAAGGAATTTTACTATGTATAGGCAGACTCTAGTTCCATCTCACGAATAGGTTTGATAGTGCTGCATTTGTCAACAGTAGTATTGAAACTTTCTCAGAGATCTCTATCTCAATTTTCCCAAATTTTAACTAAAAATTTAATTTTAATTCATTTTGATGTTAAAAAAAATACTGAAAAACCACTTTGCATATACTTACGAGAAGCACAGGTTATGTCCAGAAACCAAAATAATGGTAGTATTGAGACTTTACAAAAGTCAAAAATCCTTATCAATTTCATCGGCATTACCCTTTTAGTGGTGGAACCATGTCTACAGAGGAAATTTAAAGCTGAAGCCCAATATGAAAACATATTGAGGGGAAACAGCTTTAGTGAAGGAGAAAATTGCTAATGAGGTCCCAATCCCATTAGGCCTCAGCCACTACCATAGATCCCCTAGGGCTCTGCAGAGTGGCTTTTGAAAACCTCTGTTCTATTGCAATGTACAACTGCCTGAAAGAGCAACTGACCCTCTATAAAGTAAACTTTCATTATTTTGCTCCAGGGAAGGATGAGACTCAGAATCTCCTTGAGTGCAAAAGAGAGGTTTTTTGTTTTGTTTTCTTTTCTTTTCTTTTCTTTTTTTTTTTTTTTAATTTCAGAATATCATGGGGGTACAACACTTTGGCCATACACATTGCCCCTGCACTGTCCGTGTCAGAGCCACAATTGTGGTCATCCCCCAAACTGTGCTTCCCGCATCCATTCAGTGAGAGTTTTTCCCATCCCCTCCACCCACCTCCCGCCCGTCCGTCCCCGGATGAATATTATTGCCCTGTGTGATGTAACTGTTGATCAGTTAGTACCAATTTGATGGTGAGTACCAGTGGTGCTTGTTTTTCCATTCCTGTGACACTTCGCTTCGAAGAATGGGTTCTAGCTCCAACCAGGATAATACCAGATGTGTTAATTCACTATTGTTTTTTATTGCTGAGTAATACTCCATGGTATACATATACCACATTTTATTAATCCACTCGTGTATTGACGGGCACCTGGGTTGTTTTCACATCTTTGCAATTGTGAATTGTGCTGCTGTGAACATTCTTGAGCAAATGTCTTCATTATAAAATGTCTTTTTTTCCTTTGGGTAAATACCCAGTGGTGGGATTGCTGGGTCAAATGGAATTCTACTTTTAATTCTTTGAGGTATCTCCATATTATTTTCCATAGAGGTTGTACTAATTTGCAGTCCCACCAGCAGTGTATGAGTGTTCCTATCTGTCCACATCCCCACCAACATTTGTTGTTTGGGGATTTTTTAATATGAGCCAATCTCACTGGAGTTAAGTGATATCTCATTGTGGTTTTGATTTGCATTTCCCTGATGATTAGAGACGTTGAGCACTTTTTTATATGTTTGCTGGCCATCATTCTGTCTTCTTTGGAAAAGTTTCTGTTCATGTTCTTTGCCCATTTTTTAATAGGGTTGTTTGAGTTTTTCTTGTTGATTTTCCTAAGTTCTGTATAGATTCTGGTTATCAGCCCTTTATCAGAGGTGTAGCATGCAAATATTTTCTCCCATTCTGTAGGTTGTCTGTTCACTCTAGTGATAGTTTCCTTGGCTGTGCAGAAGCTTTTTAATTTGATCAGGTCCCATTTATTTATTTTTGTTGCTGCTGTGATTGCTTTGGGGTCTTCATAAATTCTTTGCCTAGGCCAATGTCCATAAGAGTTTTTCCAACATTTTCTCTGAGAATTCTTATGGTTTCATATCTTAGGTTTAGATCTGTTATCCATATTGAGTTGATTTTTGTGAGGTGAGAGGTGTGGGTCCAGTTTCAGTCTTCTACATATGGCCATCCAGTTTTCCCAGCACCATTTGTTGAATAGGGAATCTTTTCCCCAGTGTACGTTTTTCTGGAATTTGTCAAAGATCAGGTGACTGTATGAGGTTGGTTTTATATTTGGGTTCTCAGTCCTGTTCCATTGGTCTACGTGTCTGTTCTTGTGCCAATACCATGCAGTTTTGGTTACTATAGCCTTGTAGTATAGTTTGAAGTCTGGTAGATAGATGCCTCCCAATTTGTTCTTTTTGCTTAAGATTGCTTTGGCTAGACGGGGTCTTCTCTGGTTCCACACGAAGCGTAGAATTATTTTTTCTAGATCAGCAAAAAATGATGTTGGTATTTTGATAGGGACTGCATTGATTCTGTAAATCAATTTAGGTAGCAAAGCCATTTTTACTATGTTGACTCTGCCTATCCAAAAGCATGGTAGGGCTTTCCATCTGTTTACATCCTCTGCAGTTTCTTTTCTCAGTGTTTCATAATTCTCTCTATATAGTTCTTTGACCTCCTTAGTTAGATATGTTCCTAAATATTTAATTTTCTTTGGTGCTATTGTGAAAGGTATTGCATCCAAAAGAGAGGTTTTTAAAAATATTTATTTTAGACCTGTTATAGCAACCTTGACAGTTGCCCATAGTTAGATTCCATTCAGTACTTGAGATTACTTACAAACCTCACCCTTCAAAACTGGGATCCTTTTCAGAGATCATATTGCTGAGATTAGCATAAGTAAATGGTTTCTGAAACAGTAACCAAAGCTAAAGGCAGCCATAAGACATAGATGTATGGCTAGATTATTCACATCACTTAGTTTTAGTCATTAAACCCTTTCTCTTTTATCAAAATGAATTACTCTGTTTGAATCATAACTCTGTTTGAATTTCACATTGCCTCCATACTGCTACTTTTATATCATAAAGTTACCTCAAGTTGCTAATATTTGCCAGCTCTGAAAATAAAATTCCTCAGTAGATGCTCTTAGGCTTCAAAAGTTAGAAAGAACAGTTGTAGAGCCACCCACAGATGGCCCTTCTGGATCTGGCAGAAAAGAACAAAATGGAAAGCATTTTTTTACTGCTGACATCTGAAAAGGAAGAAACGTGAACTTTCCCATTCCTTTCTATCTATGTTCAACACTCTGAGAACCTCATTTATTGATCAAGCACCAGCACTTACAGATTCATGCTTAAAGCAGTGGGGGGAAGTATTGACTAGTAAGTACCAGTTAAATCACAGTAGTTCTACAGACCAGTAATTAGCAAATTACCTTATATAAAGCAAAAAAACACTTCCCTAAGTGTCAGGAGACAAGGGATACAGTTTCTGCTGTTTCACAAAGAGGCTTGGTGACACATCTAAAAAATGATGGACTAGAAGCAGCCTGCCAGCTCACCACTCCCAGGGAAAGAAGTGAAAGGTGCAGGCAGCAGCCTACATACAGATCTCTCATCCCAGAAGCAGCATTGTGAATTCACAAAGAAGCAATGTGGGACACTCAGTGTGGAAAAAAAGATGATGGGGTGATACACATAAAATGATAAGAGAACACAAGGAGAACAATAGGAGAATAGAGTGTGGGAATGCCATGCTTGCCCTGCCGGCACAATGTAGACTGAACTACAAGCCAGCATCCACCACCCCCACAGACCTCCTACCTGCTCAGACAGGGACATGCCTGGCATCTGTGCAGAGCTGTTGCACTAGACAACAGGCGCTGTGGAGATCAGGCAACAGCTAAAACCATCCTGAACTCGGGTGTACCCTATTAAAAAAAAGGCCTGTATGACAAACCCATAGCCAACATCATACTGAACAGGGAAAAATTGAAAGCATTCCCACTTAGAACTGGAACCAGAACTGGAACCACTATCACCACTTCTATTCATCATGGTGCTGGAAGTCCTAGCCAGAGCAATCAGACAAGAGAAGGAAATCAAGGGTATCCAAATGGGGAAAGAAGAGGTCAAACTATTGTTCTTTGCTGATGATATGATCTTATATCTAGAAAACACCAAAGATTCTCCCAAGAGACTACTGGAATTGATAAATAAATTCAGGAAAGTCTCAAGTTACAAAATCAGTGTACACAAATCAGCATTCATATATGCCAACAATAGTCAGGCTGAGAACCAAATCAAAGACTCAATGCTTTTAACAATAGCAGAAAAGAAAATAAAATACTTAGGAATATATTTAACTAAGAAGGTGAAAGATCTCTACTGGGAGAACTCCGAAACACTGAGGAAGGAAATAGCAGAGGACGTAAACAGATGGAAAAACATACTATACTCATGGATTGGCAGAATCAACATTGTTAAAATGTCTATACTACCCAAAGTGATCTACGGATTCAGTGCAATCCCTATTAAAATTCCAATATCATTTTTCACAGATCTAGAAAAAATAATTCTACGCTTCATATGGAACCAGCGAAGACCCCGCATAGCCAAAGCAACCTTAAGCAAAAGGAACAAAATGGGAGGAATCAATTTACCAGATGTCAAGCTATACTACAAGGCCATAGTCACCAAAATAGCATGGTATTGGCACAAGAACAGAGACATAGACCAGTGGATCAGAACAGAGAACCTAGATATAAAACCATCGTCATATTGCCGTCTCATCTTTGACAAAGTAGACAAAAACATACACTGGGGAAAAGATTCCCTATTTGATAAATGGTACTGGGAAAATTGGATAGCCACATGTAGAAAACTGAAACAGCATCCACACCTCTCACCACTCACATAAATCAACTTACAATGGATAACAGACTTAAACCTAAGGCATGAAACTGTAAGAATTATGGAAGAAAATGTTGGAAAAACTCTCATAGACATCAGCCTAGGCAAAGAATTTATGAAGCAGACCCAAAAAGCAATCATAGCAACAACAAAAATAAATAAATGGGACCTGATCAAATTAAAAAGCTTCTGCACAGCCAAGGAAACAATCACTAGAGCGAATAGACAACCTACAGAATGGGAGAAAATGTTTGCATGCTTTACGTCTGATAAATGCCTGATAACTAGATTCTATAAGAACTCAAGCAAATCAGCAAGAAAACATCAAACAACCCCATTAAAAAGTGGGCTAAAGACATGAACAGAAACTTTTCAAAAGAAGATAGACTAATGGTGCAACAAACACATGAAAAAATCCTCAATATCTCTAATCATCAGGGAAATGTAAATCAGAACTGCAGTGAGATATCACTTAACTCCAGTGAGAATGGCTTTTATCAAAAAGTCCCAAAGCAACAAATGCTGGCATGGATGTGGAGAGGTAGGGACACTCATACACTGTTGGTGGGACTGCAAACTAGTACAACCTCTATGGAAAGTGGTATGGAGATACCTCAAAGAACTAAAGGTGGAACTACCATTTGATCCAGCAATCCCACCACTGGGTATTTATCCAAAGGAAAAAAAAGATATTCTATAAAAAAGACATCTACACTCAAATGGTTATAGCAGCACAATTCACAATTGCAAAGATGTGGAAACAACCCACGTGCCCATCAATACATGAGTGGATTAATAAAATGTGGTATGTGTATACCATGGAGTACTACTCAGCCATAAAAAATGGTGAAATAATACCTCTTGTATTAACCTGGATGGAACTGGAGACCATCCTCCTAAGTGAAGTATCACAAGGATGGAAAAACAAACACCACATGTACTCACCACTAAATTGGAACGAATCGATCAACACTTAATGTGCTTCTGTGGAAATAACATTCATCAGAAATCAAGCAGACACAGGGTCTTGCTCTGTCACCCAGGCTGGCGTACAATGGTGGGATAATAGCTCACTGTATCCTTGAATTCCTGGGCTCAAGTGATCCTCCCACCTGAGCCTCCCATGTAGCTGGGACTACAGGCACACACCAGTATGCCCAGCTTGTATTCAATAATGATATTTCTGCAAGAGAACTAGTGAAGAAAGAAACATGGGTACTACTGGCATTGGAGCAAAAGAAGAATTGGAAATTAAAGATAATATACAACAAACTGCAAATAAAGCTTTGCAACTTGGATGGAACTGGAGACCATTATCCTAAGTGAAGTATCTCAGGAATGGAAAACCAAATACCATATGTTCTCACTAATAAGTGGGAACTAATAAATGGGTACACACAGGCACAAAGCCATATAAAGGACATGAGAAACCAAGAAGTGGGAAGAATGAGGGGTGTGCAGGATAAAAACTTACCTATTGGGTACAATGAATACTATTCCGGTGATGGGCACACCCAAAGCCCTGACTTAAGCATTATACAAGGTATCCATGTAACAAAAACACTGTACCCCCTTAATTAATATTTTGAAATAAAGAATTAGAAAAAAGGAAAAAAGAAGAGGCTTGGTGATACTAGCAAGTAATTTACCTGTGTAACTCAGCTTTTTTCTTCATAAAATAGGGATTCACTCATTCATTTAACAGATATTTATTGACCACTTTCTATGTGTCAGGCACAATTCTAGGCATTGGAGATATAGCAGTAAACAAGACTGACAAAGTATCTGCCCTCATAGAGCTTACATTTTCATTGGGGAAAGAGACAGTTATTAGGTAAGCAAACAGATATATAAAATATTCACTGATTCCAATAAAGTTCTATGAAGGAAAAGAACTAGATGATATAGTAGAAACTAACTGGGTGAGCCTGCTTCATGTGGAATGATCAGAGAACATGTCCCTGAAGAAGTCACATTTTGGCTGAGAACTATAGGGTAGGAAGGAGCCAACCATGGAAAAAGCTTGAGGAACTTATGACAAAAATCTGGCCTTTCATTGGCCAACTTGAGGATTATAGAAAGGGACAACTGTGGGCATGGACTAGAGAGAAGATCATTGACCTTCATAATAACAGGGCCCATGAACTTGGCCATATTGGTAGCCTCTGGCTAACAGAAAATAAACAGAATTTTCTCATGAGTTAATATGTTTTAAAAGATAAAAATTATGTTTAGTTTCATTAGGTAAGAGATATAAGTGCACGTGTATATGTGTGTGCTAGGTCCTTCCCATTGATGGTGAGCAGTGAGAAAGCGACCAGTGAAAAACATTTCATAGGGGAAGATCAATGGCTAGATGTAGTTTGTCGCCACAGAATAGACCAATTGAACTGTTATCCAGTTGACCTTATTAGTATTTTTCTCTAAAAGCAACTGGAACTAGGTACCCAAAACCTTAGGTTAATGTTTCTCTCAACTCCAGCAAGATACACTTAGAAACAAGAGTTTTATAAGCAGTTAAGTTTGGGAAAGGGCTCGCACCCTCTCTTCATCTTAGACATTTATAGTGAATATTGGTCCATCAAAGTCTCTGCAATATCATGTAATAAAGAAATCTGTTGAACTTTGTTTAATCCATCATTTCTAAACACATTTCAACATGGAATACTTTGTGTGGAAATGTGTATGTGTGTGTACATGTGCTTTTTTGTGTGTTTCTGTATGTGTGGCATGCATGCATGTGTGTACTGTATCTGTGTTTGTTACACCTACGAACATCTCACTGAGCATACTGTATGAAAAGTTAGATGTGAGTTTTGGTAACTCGTGTGAGAATCAAATGGCTTCTGTCTTTGGTAGCACTGAACTTAACTTTATCCCATGTGGTGGATAGAATAATGCCCTCTCAACAGATGTCCACAGCCTAATCTCTGGAAGCTGTGAGCATGTTACCTTACATGGCAAAGGGGAATTTAGATTGTGGGTGGAATCATCTTATGTTATCTGGGTGGGCACAGATTATAAAGATCCTTAGAGAGAGGCAGAAGAGTAGGTCAGAATGACGTGATGTCATGTGAGAAGGACTCAACTTACTGATGCTGGCTTTGAAGATGGAGAGGCCACTAGCCAAGGAATGTGGCAGCTGCTAGAAAATGGAAAAGACAAAGAAACAGATTGTTCTCTAGAACATCAAGAAAGGAATATAGTCCTGCCATCACCTTGATTTTAGCTCCAGTGAGACCCATGTCGGGCTTGTGACCTACAGAACTGTAAAATAATAAACTTGCACTCTTTTAAGCCGCTAAGTTTGTCATAACTTGTTATAGCAACAATAGATAACTGATAGACCTTATCTTGTGGGCAGAATGCACTGCACTGGAAGAGAAACCAACACCATATTGAGAGTCCATTTAGTAGATTGCTCTGTTGATATGACATAGAAAATGTAGTTTCTTCAGCTACATTGACTGAGATACACTACTGAAGTTGACCACTCACACTTACGTTGAGAGTGAATGCAAATAAAGATCTAATTGAGCCTTATAAGGCAGACAAATCATAGAGATCATTTTGCTTATCAGCATTGTCATATTTTTCACTGGTTCTGTGTGACCAGCTCTTAAGATTTCAGAAATGATCATTGGTCATGTTAAGATAACTGTTTTCCACCACATCAGCTTTATAGCTCCACAAGGATATCATGAGTATGAATAATGTCTATTTTTACTCATTTAGTTTCTGCAGCAAGTATTCTTGGGTCCTGCTTCTTGAAAGCTGGAAGGAATTTTCTAGAAAAACTTTTTTGAGGAGGCTATTTTGTGCTGTCTTATATATACAAAAAGAGCTTTATAGACCTGGCCTCAATAGGATATGTATTTTGAGGGTTTTTTCCTAGCCACAAAGAAGAATTCTCCCTGAACCACCCACCCGTATGTGTCCCCTCCATAATAAATAGCTGGCACTTCATTGGTCAATATCAAGATTACAGACTTGGACAATGACTGTGAGCATGGACTAGAGAGAAGCAGATTGGCCTTTATAAAAATTGGACCCATGAATTTTGCCTCATTATTAGCCAGATGAAGTAAGAGAAAAATATATTTCTTCTTTAGCTTTGAGAATGATTGTCTTGGCATCTTCTAGTTAGCACAGTGTTGAGCAAGAGACTCTTTCCCTATATCAAACATATTGGAATAAGTGGATGAGACTCTATTAATATCTAATGCTCAGCTGAATGTTTCACAAAGAAAATATTTTTTGGTTTTTAAATTGAACTCCTATATGTTTATATACTATATACCACATTTATGTAAGTCCTTTCTCAGGTGGTTGGCTCCTTGAGTAATAGCTGACAGAGGAACTGAAAATTTGAGTTACCAAGTTTAAAATACTTCATGTGATGCAAATACTTAATGACTCTAATTTCAAACTTTTTGAGTTTTTTCTCCCTAATTTTGGGGCTACCATATGGCATTTCTGGGTGAAAAATTGTCACAAGCAGCTTTTGTTTTCATGGATTGTTAATTTGTTCCAATTGAACAGCTGTCAAGATAGATATTGTAATTGGACACAAGGCTTTCACCTCTTCTCTGTGGTTTCTTATTGAGCTCTGGTCAGTGGTGAGAACTAGCTCTATAATTTTTTGGTGAGTTCTATTCTAACAGAGCTAGCTCACTCTGTCTATAAGATGACATTTTCTTTGTGTTTTCCCGTAGATAGGAAACTTTTCTCTATCTTGTGGAAACATGGAAGCCAAAATGGTATTTCAACTGTGGCTTTTCTTTTCTTAGACTCATCAAATCCAATGGAGTATTAATAACCATATTTTCCAAACTAAAAATTAGAATGCATTTTCTAATATTGTTTTTTTCTCTCATCTTTGAATTTATTCATGTGGAAAGTATTACAAAGGTATAAAAATTAAATCACATTTTGTAATATCTTTAACACACCACATTGACTGAAAAGAATAAAATTCATGAGATGAGGACAGTACCAGAAAAAATCAAGTAATAAGAATCAACCCTCAAATGAAAGTCAGACAATATCCACAAACAAATCAGAGAAAAATAATCCAGCAATACCAGATTTTTTTCTATATATTCACCTATAGTCAAAAGAACAAAATAACTGTATTTTTAAAAAACTTTTTGGCCAGCCCTATATGTATATATAGGGCTTTTCTCAAACAATGTGGACACAAAGGAAACAAAAGAACCAAAAGAGTAATCAATGATGTAGTGCTTATATAATTTGATACAATTATTTTGCTTAACTTATTTTTTAATTGACCAAATCCTAGCAATTAAAAAAAAAAAGAACTGGATTTTCATGGGCAAATGCCCTCAGAGGGAGGAGGCCTATCCTAGGTTGAGTGCCATTCTTGTCTGGAAATTGCTCTGTCCTAAAACTGAAACATCTCATTTTTCATAGACAGTTCTATGAATAGTTTCTAAATCATTCATATTAATTCATTCAGGACCTGACAATTCCATTTACCTTTAGGGTTTGGATCACATGCCATCCAGGATAAGATCACCACCCCTAAGTCTACTCCTTGCCAGAAGCATGAATCCAGCACTTTTCTAGTCCTCTGCCCTCACTTAATTTCATTGAAGTATTGGGCTTTGTACCAATCCTTTGTCATTGTTTATGGCAAGTATTGGGTGCTCTTTCAAGAATTCATGAAAATTTAAGAAGAAAGGGAGCACGGATATCTGACATTTCTGTTGACAGTAACAGATGATTATGGAATTAAGTAGGGGGCAACAGAACAGCTGGCAGGCATGTATATAACTTTTAATATTCTAGCTGTACCTAGATTGAAACCAGCAATTTTTAGAAGTTTAAGCCAAGTCCATCAAATCTAATTTAGAATTTTTATCAAATCATTTGAAGTGGCAGTAGAATATAGGGAAGGCTTGTGTTCACTAACTATAAGTCTGTAGATTTTCAGAAAAGGGATGAGTCAAAAACAGTCTGGTTTTAACAAATATCAATCTGCTATCAGTGAGTATTTTCTAAAAGTAGTTGATGTCTGGCTAATTTTCTACCTTCAGGTTTTGGCCAACTAACCAAAGACTCTCTCATTAGATAATATCCTGAACAGCTGCCTATCCTAGGTTGGGATTTAAAAGCAATAACCATTAGCACCCCAATGCTGAATTTCTCAAGTGCAGGAGAAGCAGCATGATCCAGTATAATCCGGATACAGGTGGGACATCAAGAGATTTCTTTTTTCCAGCCATGCTGAAACTTCAGCAAATTGCCATACCCTTTTGTGCCTTAGTTTATTCATTTACCAAATGAAGGAAAAGATGTCTGCCAGGGCACAGTAAAAAAAAAAAAAAAAAAAAAAAAATCTTACATGTGGTAAAAGAATTTGAAACAGATACAACAAAAGTCCAAAGACATAGAATGTTATTATAAATAAACATTACATTATAACCCACAAGACTAAGTGTAGCTAAGAAATATGGGCAGAAATTTCCCAGAGGTATACAGGATAGTTTAAGAAGCAAAAGTGGGGAAGAAAAGGAGGTTCATGAGGAGAAACTACTATGGCTCACTGCGATGGAGATAGCAGCAAAAGTACCCAAAGGGTTACTGGAGGTTTTGCTTTACAGTTCTACCAAGTTCCTCAAGGACTGGCTGTGCCAGTAAGCCACTGTAAACAAAGGTTCTGCTGTCTTTAATTTATTTAAAACATTAACCTTTGTTGGCCTCCAGAGCAGGTCCTGCTAGAGCAAATCAATGGAATCAGGGTTGAGCAGGGGGGGTAGGAGGGAGAAAAAAGGTAGAGCAGGAATATAGGTAGTGCATAATAAGAGTTTTGTAAACTGTCTAGCGCTATGAATGAATATGTGAGGAAGAAAATAAATACTAATGACGATTATGCTACTTCTAGGCTCTGATCACAGTTTCTTTTCTTTAGGGACATCCGTGGGTTTGTAGCTATTTTCATCTTCACAGTCCCCAGGAAGTCAGAGAGCAGGTGTGTTCAGTGATCACAACATCCGTTTGATGAAGATGGCACCACAGACCAAGACTTTCCTGACTAGGCCAAAAGACACACATACTACAGTTCTTAACCATTTGGTGATTATAGATCCTTTTGAAAATCTGATGGAAACTAAAGAAACTCTGTAGAGAAAATAATGTCCATAAGCTGAAAACTGTGCCTATAAATTCAGGAGGTTTATGGTGTCTTGGACCTCAGGTTAGAAACCTCTCTTTATCATTGTACTACTCTCATATCTCTTATATGCTCATTTACCAGCTTTACCATTGAGAAGGAAGAGCGGTGAAGATATTAGAGTGTTTGACTTAGATACTTAGGCCTTAAAAAAATTTGACCAACTATCAAGTCAGGGATTGGCAGCATGGAGTTCCACTGGAATGCATCTGATGATAAGTGTTTTGAGAGCTTACTGGAGACTGGGGTGGTCAGGCTTGGAACATTTTGAAGCAGGAAAGATGCAACAAAAGACTTGCTCAGGTTATTACATCAGGCTGCCTTGACTAGGCATGGATGCCTGTTAGGGGTGTGGTGAGAGAGAAAACCAGGAACTTGTGACTAGGAAGAGTGGAGGGTGGAACAGCTATGACCTCAATCCCTTGACATCTGCTTTGTGGCTTTGCATCAGGAAAATGAGTCTGAATTACTTGATAAAAGAAATTAGGAAATACTGTATAAACCTGTAAAAAGTACACCTTTATCCTTGAGACTTGCATTAGCAATGTGACAAGAACAGTTTCTGGGCTGTGCTCAAATCCACAGAAAATCTATTCCTAGAGAAGCTGACTGGCTGTCAGTTGGGTTCAGAAGTTTGTAAGGTGCAAGAATGGATTTCTGAGAGAAGATCAAAGCCAACAAGTCAGGGGAAGGAGGGAGGGATGGATATGAATAAATAATAGGCAAGCTCAAACATTTTCTTCTGAATGTGTAATTCAGGCTCTAGGGACAGCTGGTTGGGATGGTTTTCCTCAGCCAGACCATATTCTCACCAAATGCATATTGTTTTCTTAGACAAATAACCCTGCACAGCAGTGATTTGGCAAAAAAGAATTTTATTCCACTTGAGCTGGGCAGGGATTCTTCACTTAATCCATCATTCTGTACTTCCCGGATTGTTTTCAAAAGTCACAACAAGTTATTCAGGGTTGCCTTTGACAGCAGCCCTAGAACACAGGGGAGACTTCACCCATGATTACAAGATGGCGTGACAGCTGGAGAAGTCAGGAATCATCCAGGTGTTGGGTATCCAGGATGTCAAACACCTGGATGCAATGAAAGACTTTTAGGGGGCAGTGAAAACACCTCCTTAGAAATTGTTTGATTGACCTCTTCAGTTTGCATATATATTTGTGTGCAGGTCAGATCCCTAGTAGATGAAAAGCTCTTTGAAGACAGAATCCATTCAATATCCCCGCTATACCAATTAGAGTTTCATGCACATAGGAGACAATAAATAAAGAGTGAGTAGTGATATTTACGACAGACTTTGGAAAAATCCTACATTCACTAAATGACATTTTTAGTTCCTCTTGTGTGTTAGGCACATGCCTGGGGACACAGAAATAAATACATAGGCCTTTTCTGCAAGGAGTTTACAGTCTAGTAGAAGACACAGACAAGTAAATAGAGTACATAGTGAGTAGTGGTGCAGTAAAGATGTGCAGTGTCCTAAAAGATTTCAGAGGAGGTGCACCAAACTCAGATTGGAGGATTGAACAGGAGAACAGGAGTCAAGGCAGAGATTAAATGTGGTGGGACTAGTTAGGGTAGTATTAGTAGAAGACTTGAAATCAGGCTCCATATTTTTAGACCAGGGTTCTTTCCACTAGACACAAGAATATGTTGTATAAGGTTATAGACATCAAAGGGCAGGATGTTTGGAAAGGCAGTGTTGCTTGTAATTAGGTAGGCATCATTTATTCCTTCTATTCCACACTAAGGGATGGGGATAAAGCAGATAATCAACATAAAATCTTCACATCATTCTCTCAAGAAACTCACTGTCTAGTGTTAATAGAAAAGACAAACATACAAATAATGATCACATATAATACCATAGACATACTGGTCAAGTTTCTCCCTAATTTTAAATTTATATATGCAGCTCCTTACTGCATATTTCAGCTGGTGGTCCTGCTAGTACCTCTAGTTCAAATATAGTCAATATTCCCATGGCTAGCACTCAATACTCCCAAAATCTCACCAAATATTGCCACTACTCCAGTCATTCATTTCTTCATTCTGTAATGCAAATTTAAGTCCTTGCTGTTTCCCTACACATGCTCTACCATTACCCACCTAAGTGTTTTTATTCATCTTGTTTCCTCCATTAGAAGGCTTTTTCTACCATTTCTGCATATTCAAATCCTACCCCAGACTTTAAAGCCCCACTCAAAAGCCAGGAAATTTCAGATTCACACTCTATCATCCCTTAACAAAAACAAACCTGGAAGTGACTGCTACTTCATTCAGGCTTTCATAGCATTGTATCTGTACTTCTTTTTTACTAGAAAGAGAGAGTTGGCTGTCCTTCATACAGAGATAACAACTGAAGCCTTAAACTAAAATTAAATTACCAAAGGGCAAAGTACAGAGAGATAACAGAAGAATGCCAAAGTTAAAGGTTAGGGAAACACACTTAGGGGGTATGATGAGAAAAGGAGCCAGGAAAGGGGACAGATAAGTAGCAAAGAACTGAGAGAGAGAGAACAACTAGAAAGGGATGCTTAATGGTGTTGAATAAGGCAGAAAGATCAAGAAAGAGGAATGCACGATGAATATCTGTTGAATGAATGAAACAATGAAGAAAGGATGAATAAATGAAGAAGAAGCAAATGGAGAGGCCATTGGATTTAACAGATAGGAGGTCTCTGGTAGGCAAAGAGTATCGATACGGAGAAATTTTGAGGGGAGAAGAAAAGATACAGAATTGGAATCTGGAAATCTAGGCTAGACTTCTGTGTCTTCTATGTGTAACCTTAAGCAAGTGACTTCTATGAAACTCTTTCCCTATCTCCAAAATGAGGGAAATACCTGTAACCACCTCCTTCACCTACATCCCAGGGTTATTGCATAGATTCAATAAGAATGTTAAGCAAAAGAACCCAGCAAAAATAAAGTGCTATACAAATGTGAGATAATATAATTAGCGTCATTTTAAAGTGCTCCACAAATGAGAAAGCATTCAATCATCAGTCCAGAGAAGTATTAGTAACAATGAATTTGCAGAGATCCAGTTTACAATTGTTATGACCTGCTGTGCATCTGCTCGAATTGAGCTCACTGTCAGGTATTATATGTATTGGATTTTATTTGCAACTAGGATCTTATTAGAGAGCCATGCAGTATATCTTGCTTTAGAAAATCAATTATTACATTTATTAAAAGAAGGAAAGAGATTTATCTTCTGTGAGTTTCTGTAGGACTGTAGCTTTTCCCAACACTACTTGGAAAAATTATAGTCACAGAAACCAAAGTGTTTCAGATCGGTAGTTCTCAGCTTCTAGGTTACCATATACTAGTAACATATTTTAAGTATTTGGTTACTAGTAAAGAAATTGTAAATAGATTCAGATGTAACCCTATGATAACATCACCAACTGGCTTACATTTTGATTTGAATTCTTGAATGGGACAGAAAGCTAGTATGCCAGGAATTGTTTATAATCTACGACTTGCCTAATCTATGCTACCACCCAAGTATCTATACATCTCTCACCATGAGTGCCCTGATAGAAAAAAGATTAAGAATCAACCATATCTTCAGAGATCATCCAGTCCTATGCTTTCATTTATAGGTAAGGAAAGTAAGGACCAAAAAAAAAGGGAGGGATTTACCCAAGAACATGCAAGTAGTTAGAAGCAGGTCCAGGATTGGAACACACATCTCCTCATCTTAGTCTAAGGTCCTTTCCACTATATCATCTTTTCTCAAAGTGTGTAAATGTGCAAGGTGCTACACACACACACACACACGTGTGTGCACACACATTAATGTACACATATATACATGCATGTGTTAGGGGATGATCAAATAAACTTAGAAAGTTATAGTTCCTGTACCATCCTTTTGAAGATTCTGTCATGAAATCTTCCCAGATATCACCAACACAACTTGCAGATAAGATAAAGCAGAGTTTATTGCTTAGACACCTCCACAAAGCTTTGACAGTGCTTCAGAGCAGGGAAGGTAAGGGCAGAATTTATTAAGAATTGGAAATTTGATTTAAGGTGGATATTATAGTGTGGGGACTTGACTAGGATTGGGTAAGAATCATAATAAAATAGTCCAGGATTGACGGAGGCAGCAAGGTGAGGATTTTGAGGGGTGAATCCAAAGAATCTTAGGGCTCAAACTGTCTGTGAGTGCTTTCCAGTGTGGAGTTGGTGGGTCTTTCAAGAATTTCCTGTAACGAACAATCAAACCATTTTCTTGGGCAGGATAGTCCTAAGAGAGCAAAGAAATGCTAATGAAGGCAGTGAAATAGCAAAGTCATGTTAATATAGACAGTAAGGTATGGTTTTGGTTCTCAGTGTCCAGGCTGAGTAAGGGAGTTGACAGTTTTGGGTCTCAATTCACAATGTATATTAAAGCCTCAGAGATGTCCTGCATTCGTGAAATTTTTGGTTTCATTTTATTTAACCCAGACTTTTTCAACCCCTCTCTGACTGCAGAATCCTGGTTTTCACTTTAAATACACTCTGGGAAACTCTGCATTATATTTTGTTCTTTTTAAAATACATAGTTCTTGGGAACCTATTCAGAAATTGATCAGTTATGAATTATCTAAAACCCTTAAATGGAAGGTACCAAGTATTCTTACCCAATAATAGCAGTTGTTCTGATGGCTGATCTAACCAGTCTGCCTGTCTAGATTCCTTCCATTATATGCTATATAGGGATTTCTTGCCCTGATAAGAACTGTTCAAGGTGTGAAGCTTTTAATTGAGGACCCATTAGTGCTGCAAGAATTAAGTGTCTGGAGTGGATCATTCCATTTACCTTTTCATCATTTTGGACCAGAATATTCTTTCTTTGTATCCATATTGCTTACACTTCATTTGTCAATGAGTTGATGTCATCAGTTGCATTTTGAGATGCATATACTCAGGTGATTTTCACATATTTCTTTTCAGCTGTGTTTTAAAATACTTGTTGAAATTGTTTTTTCAATGATTTTAATTAGTACTTATTACAGACTAATCACCTGTCAAATTTAATTTATAAAAATGAGATCATTTTGAGTTCTGTCAGCTGCATAAGAAAACTATCCCTAAAGCCTTAAATTATTGATCTCAGTTTAAACTACAAGACAGTGAAGACTGTGGCTTTTTCCTCTTTTTGACTTAAAATTGTGCCATGCAGTTTTTCTTCTTGAAGCAACAGTTTAAGGCCCACTCATTTCCAAACATTACTCAGATATATACAGATAGTTACAGAATCATGCAGAACTTTAACTGGGAAAAGAGTTGATGAGTCCAAAGGTAATTGTGAATGTGCAAATGAATTAAATGGAAACTCACAAATCGGGGATGTGGCTGTGATGCTGGGCTTACTACAACTGCAACTGCTTATACTCCTCCATTAGATTAGATTTAGTTGATATCATGATGTTAAACCAGATAGTTCTTCTGTTATAGCTATTTCTGAGAACAAGAGCATTCAAGTTTGGGGCATCTCTGTGTTGCCAGCTACATTAAATGGATCAGGTACTCACATGGGGATCTGGGGGCAATAACAACAACAAATGGGATAAGGGAAGAACAAATAAATTGTGACTTTTATTAATGTCTAATTTTCTAGCAATCTCTAACTGAGGTTATGTGACACCAAGTCACTTAAGAGAAAAGAAAACAGTCATCTGATGTTTACAGGCATGTCATAAAGCTGCACATGTTTTGGTGATGTAAATCATCCTCACAGCCAAGCAACATAAGATGCTTTGTCTGTACAACTACAACCCAGTGGCCCACAGAATATATATGTGGTCTGGGGAAATTTCATTAAATCAATTTTAATTTTTAATGTTTTCTAGCATTTACTATGAACCAGCAATTTCACATATATTATTCTGGTTGTTCCTCTCAATAACTGTGACTTGGCTATTGTCATACAGCCTTAATATCATACTTCCTTAATATATATTAAAGAAAATATCAATAATTTGGTACATGGTAGGATTTTAATTGAACCCAAACCCTGGACATCAAGAGTTCTGTGACTATGGCAAGCTTGTAGGCAGTGTTATCAAGCTTTTACTATTTGGAATTATTTGGCTTGAGAGAGGTGATTTGATATAAAGTATATCTGAATCAATATAATGATAAATCTCATGACTATATTAGTACTTTCATCTATCAGCACACCTAGGTGAAAAATCGAATTTTATTTAGCCATCACAATGGATTTCCTACATGATGTCATGTATGTGGATATTCAGAACCATGTATCATTCAAATTTGGAGCCATCTGAAATTTGTCATTATTTAGAAATAAATAAAATGAGATGCTCACCTGTGTACATTACTCTAACATTTAGAGACAAGTGATTACATACCTGTAGGTTCAAACCCACCCAAGATTCTTTGATACTTTCTGTGCCTACATAGGGGAATTTAAAAAGTTCCAGTTATTCCATGACTTGCTGCCTAGTTCAGTGTTCTAAACTTTGGCTATATATTATAGTCAATGGGGAGCTCTAAAAAGTGTTGATGCCTTGATCTCACTCCAAGAGTTTCTCATTTAATTGGTCTAGAATATAACCTTAACATCAGGATGTTTTAAAAGTTTACTAGGTATCTTTAATGTGAAGGCAAGGTTAAAAACCGTGGTCTTGTTGATTGACCTGTTGGTCCTGTGCTACCCGGTAGCTCAGTACTTCCTCAGTAATCAGTTTTCTGTTTGGCAGATCAATTCCCCAGAGGTTCTCAATGACTAGGTCCCTGAAACTTATTTCTCTTATATCAACCACCTTCCTGCTTAGATCCCTACCAACTTCTTTCTACTTAATATTCAGTCACTTGCTTGATCTGGCCCTGCTTGGCTAGAAACAGTAGGTCTTAGAATCTGGTTCTTTGTTTTCCAATCCCTTATTTTCTACAATACAATACCTTTTTCCTATGTTCTGATCCTTGACCTTTGACCAAATCTAGAGAGCTGGCTAGACTTTCAGTCCTGACCTTGTTCAGTCTGCCCCAAGCTACCACTTGGAATTTGATTTACAATATCAGTATCTAGATGATGTTGGATTGCTTTTTCCTTAGTCTACAAATATTTTGGCATCCTGCTGCTAAAAACGGTATAGCATGGTAGTTAACATTGCAAGTTCAGGTAGGCTGTCCAAATTGGGATCCTGGTTCCACCATTTACTAGCTCATGACCTTGGATCACTTATGTAACCTCTATTAGCCTCAGTTTTCACACCTATAAAATGAAGAAAATGATCATAATTTTTAGGGCTGTGAGCATTAAGTGAAATAATGCCTGTAGCACGTTTTGTACAGAGTGCAGTTCATAGTAAGTGTTCAGATCCACGTTAGCAACTATATCTGTTTTTAAATAATAACAATTTGGCAGGTAATAGTTGACATTTGTTTAAAATCAGCAAACAATGACTTGACAATCAAAACAAATTGTCTCACCCATCCTATTTGCCATTCGTATACTAGACCTCCTCATATTTATATATCTCTCAGAATAGTGAATTGGCTTGGAAATACTAACTTTCTCAGGGAAAAGTAGATAGGGGTCCACTTTACTTCTAGTGCATGAGAAGGGCATTGCCTTTGATATCATGGATAAATGCTAGGATACATACTTTATAATCACCTTATTGCCAGGAGTTTTCAGTGAAGCCATAAAAGAAAAAAAATGATCAGCCTAATTGCCTCAAGATGGATATGTAATGCATAAATCTCTTGTTTAATGGATCTAGTAATAGGCCACCTGTTCCCCCTGCCTCCTACCCAGTTCAGCATATGAATGAATGGTGCTTTCTGAAGTGAACAAACCCAGACTTTGAAATGAGTAATGTTGTAATTTAATGACAGCTCATCTCATTTTTGAATGTTACCTAATCAGATAATTCTAGATTTTGAGAACAGATCTGTATCCTGCTTATCATTTTTATTGCACAATCATTATTGAGATATCCTCTAGGTAGAAGCTCTGGGCTCAAAGGCCTCACTTAGAGGATGAATAAGAAATAAGTAGAGGAAAAAAGATAGAGGTAGGCAAGTGGTGGGGCACTTGGTTGGTTTGTTCAATATTCACAGTATTTAGCATAACTGGATTTAACATTCAGTTAAGGTGCTTATCATTCATTTTCCACCATTTGACTTCATTATTTAATCTATCACAGTATTCAAAGTCTGCCATACGTGATCCTATCCAGAATAAGTATAAATTAAGTCTAAATGAGCCTTGCCACTTTTAAAATGTCAGATATTCAGGCTCCAGTAATTCAGAATATGTGATGACTCAGACTTCTCTGAAAAAAGGGGGTACAGTTCTCAGCAGATTAGCAGTGTTAGCAGATGTAGGGAGGTGTGTTTAAGCTGCTTAAAACACATCATTTCCTAGCACCTACAAACTCATTTTCTACAAATACTAGATGTGATAATTATAAATCATCACAACAGCCCAATGAAACCTGTCACTGTGTTTATAGTAAAGATGTTTTTTGAGGATGTAATTCATTATTTGATCTACAAAACCCATGGAATATACATTTCCCTCTGGTCTTATTATTAGACAAAGTTACACTTACCAGGAAAAGAGACGATATTAATTAGAGATTAAAATGTAGGATTTCTGGTCAGGACTACCTGTGGTTAAATCCCACTGTGTCACGTCATGGCTGTGTGACCTCTGGCAAGTTACTTACCTTCTATGAGTTTCAGTTTTCTCACCTGTAAAATGAGGATAAAATAGCCCCTGTGGTGAGGATTCAATCAATATTTATGTGAAAAGTACTTTAGAACTATGCCTGACACATGTAGTAAATGCTCAGTAAATATTAGCTATAATAGTATCATGATTTTTTTCTTTGCAACTAGTTTATTTTTTTCCAAATACACATGGTGGGAATATTTTCTTCATGTTTCTGCCAGGCAGCTTGGGTTCACATTGTGGCCCATCTCACACAAGGGTAAAGACTTTATCATTTGTGTGTTGTGATTCCCTCTTACATTTCTACTATTATTTGAGTTCATTTGACTTTGTTAAATTGTTTGAACCTATAAATTCTTTTTAGAACAAGGCACATATTAATCAACCAAACAATCGATAAAATGAGGCAAAACTAGCTTAATTTCAGCTACGGTAAAGAAGCAAAAGTAAAAAAAAAAAATCCCTTTCAAAATATGTTGCTATTCAGATTTTTTCTGATTTAAATTGCTTTTTTCCCATTAAGCTGAATTGGTAAAAAACAAAACAAAACAAAAAACACTAACGTTTTATTATAAAGGTTTGAAAACATGCAGAAAAGCAAAGAGAGTAGTATAATGAATACCCAAATATCTAGTACCTAAATTTTACAACTGTTAACATTTTATCACATTTGCTACCTTTTTATTTTTTCAGACTTATTTAAGATAATTACAAATATCATGATGTTTCACCCCTAAATGCTTCAGCATGCATGTCTAAAAAATAAGGACATTTTCTTTTGTAATCACAGTTTTATTAAAATACTTCATAAAATTAACAATATGAATCAGTAAATTTTAAGAGACTACAGGCTCCTTGATGGGCAGAAATAGTGACTTCTTCCACTCTTTATGTCAATGATTGGCACAGATATGAATGTATGTGCTCAGCACATCCTTGTGAGTTGACAAGTTAATTAATTACTTCACGTAGTTTTATTGTATATGCTCAGTTCTTCCCTCTGGAGCACAAAACATAGAAAACCCTTCTCTGTTGCTCTTGTTCCCTCTTCCCTGCCTCTTCCCAAGTCAACAAGAGAGAAAAGAATTGAGGGAAATTATTAATAAATTCCTCTCCCTCTTTGTAAACTCATAAAGGTTGCCCCTGTCCCATGGCACCTTGCGTCTGTAGGCAAGTTAATATTAATAACTCTCTTTCCCCACTGGCAAAAATCACCGACTTCTCTCTTCTCACAAAAGGTAGTTAATATTTGTTAGACTTTTTGAGATTCATAGGTGGAAGTTGCAGTATATACCCAGAGCTGTCTTAATCCCACAGTTGAAATGGATTATATTAGTAATAATTAAAATAGCTACTATATCAACTCTATCAGCAGCTGTGGTTCTAAGACTAAGCCATATTGACTACTAGCTCCAATCTTTTCCCACTTTTTCCCATGCAGAATATCTGTATCTCTTTCCTTTGTAGTTTTTTTAATTCTTTCATCATTTTAGAGAATATTTAATAATACTCTGCATACTACAGATATGAAATCTCCTTGAATTTTTGTCAGATATAATCAGTGTGTTGCCAGTTTAAGGCTTTGCCTATTATTTCTAAGAAATACGTGATTTAATCAGATCATTCTCCCTGGAGGAACTCAGATCAAAACACTGCTATTGGAAAGATCAAACTCCTTAAAATTCTTCACCACATGGAAAATGCACCTAATTATTTAATGACAGTTTTCATCAACATTTTCCCCAATTCATTCTGCTTTGATTGTGTCTCCCATGTATTAAAGATTAAATCTTGAGTCAAATATTTAATCTTGGACAAAGCATCACATTTAGAAATAGCATGGGTTCCACCATGCCTAGACAAGCACTGCGCAGCACTTGTTCCTATGCTGGTGGTTGCTGACAGGGCTGCTGTCACTCTTTGCTATTATGGGCTCCATTGATGCTGCCAGGAAAAAGGGACTCTGGCATTTTGGCGGTTACTCTTTGCCAGTCTCTAAACTTTCTTCTAAGCTTTACAAGTTGGCTACACAGAGATTTCAGGAGTGCTATTTGACATCTCGGCTGTTGGTTTAGTCATAACTGAAAAATACACTAAGTTGTCTTCATGTTGTCTCGTTCTTTTTCTAGTTTACTGCTTTGCAGGAAACATGTATTTCACATATGTCAAAGTTTGATGCACAGTAATAATGTTTACATTTGATAGTATGGATAATTTTGAATGCATTTCTGGATTTGATCATCATAATAACATTAAAGTTGGGCAAAAACTGTTAGGTCCATTTTATAGATAAGGAAACTAAGAACATTATTATTTTAATTTTCTAGGATCACAAAGGCCGGGAAGAAAAGCAGCTCTCTTGAATTCTGGCCAAGTGCAATATGCTGCCCCCTGATCTGTCTAACTTGATTATCCTATTAACGAGAATTTGACAAAGAGAACTTAACCACAAGCCACAAGACTAGGTTCTAGAGTGAATTGTAAGAATTGAATGAATGAATAACAGTAGATATAATTTAGAATAAGATTGATCCATAGCCTTTATTTGTAAGATGGTACGATTGAATGGACCTGTATTTCTAGATCTCCACTGTTTATGTCTCCATGTGGATCAATGTCTCTACCAAGTAAATAATGGTCAATTGTGGATCATAAGTCATAAATGTGGCTTTCTTCTCAAAGCCTACAGTAGAAGAGGGCATGCAGTGCATGTGAGAGAGAGAGAGAGAGAGAGAGAGAGAGAGAGAGAGAGTGTGTGTGTGTGTGTGTGTATTTTCCTTTCTGAAATAGTTTGAGGATCTTAATATTTTTTGACCAAAATTTACCCTTAGGTTAACTATGGTACAATTTACATGCCAAGGATATATGCCAAGGAATCAATAATTAAGTGAATTAAGTGAAAAATGAGTCCTGCCCCATGTAATGATATTGAAACAGAACTAACTTAGGTATTTCCAAATAACGTAATAAGATACTGAATTTTGGACAGTTTTCTCACCACTAAATACGTGGCAAATTGACGAGCGGTGGTTCTAGTGAAAATACCCCAAGGAGATACATGTCTGTATGTGACAGTGTCAGGACTTTCTGGTCCTCTTTCTTAAAATGTATCTGGTAGTCTCTTTGTGACCTGCCACCTTTCCTTCCTCTTTCCTTCCACCAACCTCCCTTTTGCACACCATCTTCTCTGGTTACGCTTGATTTAACCAGAACTCCTACCACTGACTCAAATGGAAAATATGCAGAACTGCTGCCCAGGAAGTAGGCATGTGGCAGAATCCTCTTGGACGCCAGTGGTCTCATTCAGTGCTAATGATAGCCTGCAAGGGCTATCAATCATTTCAGGGAATACCCATGTCATAGGCTACAGGGATTTCAAAAGCAAGGGGGTAAAGGCACGCCATTGAAAATGTGCAATCCATAGTTGTCAGTTTCCAGCAATGGATTTGATAGTGGTCATTGTGAAAGTATTCTAAGATGACAATAACAATGTAAGTGCTCTGAATTCGAATAGCACTTTTCCCTTTGTCAGTGTACTTTCCCATCTGTTATCTTATTTAATCCCCACAACAACCCTATGAAGTAGACATGGTAGGGAGGTATTATCACCCCCTATTTGGCCCATGAGAAAACCCAAGTGAAATGACAAGTTAATGACAGATCCTGGACTAGAATTTAGAGCATCTGACTCTGAGCTATTTATCGAGCCATTCAGTCATTCCTTTCTTCCTTCAAGTATGTCAGCTTCAGCCCCAGAATATTCGATGCCTTTAGGGAGAGAGAGTGAATATTTTTAAAAGTTTTTTGTTTTATTTGGAAAACTTTAAACCCACAGAATAATTGCAAGAGAATTACAGTGAACACCCATGTACCTTTTACCTAGATTCATGAGTTGTTAACATTGTGCCACATTTGTGTTATGTCTACATGTATGCCCAAGTATGTCTATATTTTTCTGATCCATTTGAGAGTTAGTTGCAGATGTGATACTTTACCCCTAAATAACTTAGTATTTGTCTCATAAGAATTAAGACTTTCTCCTATATAACCAGAGTACAGCTATTATATCCTAGAAATTAAACATTGATACAATACTATACCTAATACACAACTCTATTCAAATTTTCCCAATTGTCCCAATAATGTCCTTTATAATATTTTTCTGATCCAGAATCCAAGTGAAGATCATGCTTTCCATTTATTTTTCACTTCTTTCTCCTTTAATCTAAAACAGTTCCCTAGCCTTTTTCACTTCTTTTCTTTTTAAAATTTTTTAGCTTTATTGAGAAACAATTAACACATAAAAATTCTATATATTTAAGATAATTTAAGTTTATTTTAAATTGATTTCATGACATTGACATTTCTGATGCAACCAGGCTAGTTGTGTAGAATTACCTTCAATTTGAATTTTTCTATTTGCTACTGATTAGATTCAGGTTATACATTTTTTAAAGGAATACTATGTGGTTGATTCTGTGTCATTTTCAGTGCTTCACATTAAGAGACACATGATTTCTGTTCGTCCCTTTCTTCTATTCTGAGTTTGACCATTTGATTAAGGAGGAATCTGACAGATTAATCCACTGTAAAGGCATCTTTTCTCTTTTATAATTAATAAGTAATCTATTAGTGATGTTTGAGACCATTTAAATACTCTGCTCCTCAAAACCTTTCACGGTTGATTCTTTCCTGAATCAGCGATTACAGTGGTGGTTGCAACTTGGTGGTTTTTAACTCCTTCTAATAAGTATTATTTTGGTATTCTTACATAAAAAGGAGCTACTCCCTCTTTCACTGGTATTACTATGGACTCATAGATTCTCTTCCATCCAATGTTGTCCATTTTGAAATGCACAAATCTTAAATGTAGAGCTCAATGAATTATTTTTATTACCATTTTAACCATTTTTACGTGTCCAGCTCAGTGGCATTAAGAACATTCACATTTTTGTGCAATCATCACTACCATCCATATCCAGAACTTTTTTTTCTTCCCAAACTGAAACTGTACCCATTAAACAATAACTATCCATTCCCCACTGTCTCCAGTCCCTGGAAACCACCACTCTACTTTCTCTCTCTATGCATTTGACAATTCTATTTACCTTTGTGGAATCATACAATATATGTTCTTTTATGACTGACTTATTTTACTTAGCATTATGTTTTCAAGGTTCATCCACATTGTAGCACGTGTCAGAATTTCCTTCCTTTTAAGGCTCATTAATAATTCCATTGTGTGGATATATCACATTTTGTTTATCTATTCATCCTTCAATGGACATTTGGGGTGCTTTCACCTTTTGGCTATTGTGAATAATGCTGCTATGAACATTTTCAAGATGTTATGAATATTGGTATACAAATATCTGTCCTAGTCTCCACCCCCAATTCTTTTGGGTATATACCCAGAAGTAGAATTGCTGGATAATATGGTACATATATATTTAATTTTTTGAGGAGCCACTATACTGTTTTTCGCAGTGGCTGCACCATTATACACCCCTATTATGCACCCCTATTATGCAATGCACAGGGTTCTGATTTTTCCACATCCTCACAAATACTTGTTATTTTCTGGTGTTTTTGTTTGTTTTTGGTAATAGGAATGGATATGAAGTGATATCTCATTGTGGTTTTAATTTTAATTTCTGTAATGATTAGTGATGTTGAGCATCTTTTCATGTGATTTTTGGCCATTTGTGTATCTTCTTTGGAGAAATGTCTATTCAACTCCTTTGCCCATTTTTATATTAGATTGTTTGGGGTTTTTTATTGTTAAGTTGTAGGAATTCTTTATATTATCTGGCTATTAATCCATTATCAATAATTGTAATGATTTGCAGTTATTTTCTCTCATTCTGTGGGTTACCTTTTTACTCTCTTGAGAGTATCCTTTGATGCACAAAAGTTTTTAATTTTGATGAAATCCAACTTACCTATTTCTTCTTTTGTTGCCTTTGCTTTTGGTGTCATACCCAAGAAATCATGGCCAATTCCAATGTCATGTAGCTTTTTCCCTATGCTTTCTTCTATGAGTTTTATAATTTTAGCTCTTATATTTAGGTTTCTGATCCATTTTGAGTTAATTTTTATATAGGGTGTAAGGTAAGGGTTCAACTTTGGTTTTTTTTGCATGTGGGTATCCACTTTTCCCAGCATTACTTCTGGAAAAGACTATCCTTTCCCCCATTGAATGGTCTTGGCACCCTTATAAAAAATCATTTGGCCATATATGAAGGAATATATTTCTCGGCTCTTTATTCTACTCCATTGGTCTATATGTCTGTCTTTATGCTAGTGCCACACCTTTTGGATTACTATGTAAGTTTTGTAATCAGGAATTGTGAGACCTCCAACTTTGTTGTCTTTCAAGATTGTTTTGGCTATTCATAGTCCCTTTAGATTTCATGTGAATTTTAGGATCAATTTTGCTATTTATGCAAAAAAAGTTTTTGGGATTTTGATAGGGATTTCATTGAAACTGTAGATTACTTTGGGTAGTAGTGACATCTTAACAATATTAGTCTTCCAGTCCATGAATGCATCATGTCTTTCATTTATTTGTATCAATTTCTTTCAGCAACTTTTTATAGTTTTCAGCATACAAGTCTTTCACCACCTTGGTTAACTTTATTTCTAACTATTTTATTCTTTTTGATGCTCTTATAAATGGAATTGTTTTCTTAATTTCCTGTTTAGATTATTCATTGTTAGTGTACAGAAACACAGCTGACTTTTTTGTATTTCTTTAAATCCAACTCAGTGAGTTTTTACCCATGTAATCAACCCATCAATGTATAGAACATTTCTATCATTCCAGAGAATTCTTCCATGCCCCTTTCCAGTCCCTTCCCAAGAACTACTGTGGAGATTATCAATGTAGATTTGGTTGGCCTGTTTTTGAACTTCATATAATAGAATCAAACAGTACACACCTTACTGTGTGCTCTCTCTCTTTCTGTCTGTCTGTCTCTCTCTTTCTCTATACATATATGTATAAATATTGAATGCATAGAGGTTTATTGGGTACCTACATTTTGTTAAGTAAATAGTCCAAGGATTTGGAGCTAAACAAAAATGAGACAAAATTCCCACATTCAAGGATCTTAAAGTTAGAGAAAGAAGTTACTGTCATCTGAAGAGGTAGTAGTAGAGGCTAGATGCAAACTGAACTGGATGGACAGGTTTGGGGCAATCACACAGGGCTCTAGTTGTCTTGGAGTGTTTTCTCCAAGAGGTGAGATGAGAAGGATGGGAGAATTTGTCAGGTAGAGGGAAGAGAGTGTGCAAACACATGGACATGCTGGGCTTGTTTGGGGAACTGTTGGAGGGGGGTCAGTTTGACTGAAGTGTAGCTGGGTGGCTTGCAGTGGTGGACAAGCAGGGATATATTGAGCTTAATGTGTTTTTGAGATGCATCTATATTATCCCTGGATCAGTAATTAATTCTTTTTATTGCTAAAGAGATTCCATTGTATAAATATAGCAAAACTTGTTTATCCATTCTACTGTGGATGGATATTTGAGTTATTCCAGGTTTCAGTGTTTGTAATTGAAGCTAATATCAGCATTCTTATTAAAATCTTTGGTAAACATATGGACTCATTTCTCTTGGATATATACCTAGAAGGGAAATCACTAGATCGTATGGTAAGTGTATGTTCAACTTTAAAAGAAACTGCCAAACCTTTTTTTAAAGTGGTTGTATGATATTGGTGTAATTCTTTGTCATTTTGGCTTTTCTGGTGTGTGTATTGGTATCTCATGGTGGTTTTAATTTGCATTTCCCTAATCACAAATGATATTGAGCACCTTTTCATATGCTTATTCACTATTCAGATATCCTCTTTGGTGAGGTGCTCTTCAGGACTTTTGACCATTTTTATGAATTGTTTATATTTTCCTCATTGAATTTTAGGAGTTCTTTATATAATCTGAGTAAGAAATACAAAAAGGGAGAGAGAGACTAAGATTGAATATTTTCTCCAAATCTGTGGCTTGCCTTTCACATTCTTAATTATGATTTTTGATGAACATAAATGTTGTATTTTGATAAAGTCCACATTAATCTTTTACAATGTTCAACTTTTTTCAAGTTAGGCCAAGGGTGCTTCTTCAAGCATGCTCCTGTGTTCTTTTGAAATATCTCTGTCAGTTTTTGAACACTTCCTTACTTTCTGGTACATAGTGTTCCAGACTCACTGTGTACTTTCCCTGCCTCAGCCCTGGAAGGAGCTCTGGTCCATTTTCGTGGGAAATGGTATTTTGAAGCCACGTGGTCTGGGCACCAGGTTTGCTCATTGATATTAGGCGTCATTGATTCTAGACTTCTTCAGCAGGTAAATGAGTTCATATTGATATTTCTAATTCTAATCTAACACCACAGATTTCTTTCTCTCTTTCCTGCATTTCATATTTGCACCTCCCTTCACTCAAAGTGTGAACCCTGATTCCCTGAAGTATCAATATATTTATTTATTTGTTCACTCCTACAACATATGAGGGCTGTCCAGAAAGTATCCAGCCATTGTTAATATAATGAGAACTGTTTCTGTGACATCGATGTAACCTGGCCGCCAAGGGAGAGTACACTGTGATACTGATGCGTGAGCACTGATGACATCAGTGGGGTGCTAGACGTTGAGTGAGCATGTGTACTGTGTGGCCATCACATTCAAAATGACTGAGTCAGTAGAGCAACGAATCTGCATCAAATTTTGCGTTAAGCTTGAACGTTCCTCCACAGACACTATTGGGATGATTCAGAAGGCTTTTGGGGACGATGCAATGAGTGCAGTGCAAATAAAAGTGTGGCACAAACGCTTCAAAGATGGTCGAGAATCTGTTGATAGTGATCCATGTTCTGGAAGGCCTGCAACAAGCAGAACACCTGAGAATGTTGAACATGTACGGGTTAGGTTAAGAGATGCTGGGAGAACTGTGTGAGGTCCCAACGTGCCTACTTTGAAGGGGACTGAGGCGTCATTGTCATATATACAATGTTTCTTATATCTTGTATCTTCTTCAATAAATGTCTCTATTTTTCATATTACATGGCTGGATACTTTCCAGACAGCCCTCATAGATAAAACAGTTTAGGAATTTCTACACCCATACCAATGTCAACAATAAACCTTTTATAACTTTTAATTATTATGGATACATAATAGTTGTATATATTTATGGGGTGCATGTGATATTTTGATACAAGCATACAATGTGTAATAATCAAATCAGGATAATTGGGGTATCCATCACTTCAAGCATTTATCGTTTCTTTGCGTTAGGAACATTCCAGTTCTACTCTTTTAGTTATTTTTAAATATATAATAACTTATTGCTGATTACAGTCACCCTGTTGTGCTATGAAATACTAGATCTTATTCATTCTATCTAACTATATTTATGTACCCATTAACCATCCCCACTTTATCCCCCTCAATGATAAACCTATTAATTAAAGTTAAAACTTTCTTGACAGTTACTTTTGTCCTTAGAATATATCCACAGAGTATCTTGTGCAAAATTTACTTTGATTTTTTTTTTCCATTTGTGGGGTTACCCATTTGATGTGCAGTTAAATAGATTTGTTTCTGTCTACATTCAACTTAAGGTTTCCCACATCTTTTTAAATGTATGTATTTCAATATGTAAAACATTAGCATAATTAAAAAATCAACATTATGTAAAAAAGTAAATTCAGACAAGTTTTATCCCTTTCTCTATCCCTTTCATCCTGTGACTACCTACTCCCTTTATGTAAATAATTTCATTTATTTCTGCCTTATTATTCCTTTGTTACATTTTAAAAAAATAAATATATGATTGCATATTTTTTCCTGCATTTCCTCTTCTTTCTTTCATGAAAGATATTATAAGGTATTTCATATATATGTACATTTATATGAGATACATTATTTTCTTTTATATCTTTATTTATTTGACAATATATTCTGGGAAATCACTACATATAAGTTCATAGACAACCTCAGCTTTTTAAATTTTAATTTTGAAATAATTATAGATTCCCAGGAGGTTGCAAAGAAATGCATAAGAAAGTCCTGTGTACCCTTCTCCCAGGATCCCCCAATGTTAATAGCTGACACAACTACATTAAAATATCAATCCCAAGAAATTTGACATTGATACAATCCACAGAGTTATTCTAATTTTACCAGTTATACATGTACTCATTTTTGTCTCTGTGTATGCAGCTTTTTGCAGTTTTATCACATGAATAGCCTTGTGTAACCACTACCACAATCATGATATTCAACTGTGCCATCACTGTAAGAGTCCCTCAAGGCGCCATCTTATAGCCACACCCATCCCCTTCCCTACCATCCCCAATTCCTGCCAACCACTAATCTGTTCTTTGTATCTACAATTAAATTATTTCACAAATGTTACATAAATGGAATCACGCAGTATATATCCTTTTGAGATTAGATTTTTTTTCACTCAGCAAAATTTTCTTGAGGTTTATCCAAGTTGCTCTGTATATTAGTAGTTTATTCCTTATTACTGATGAGCAGTATTCTATGGAATGGATGTTCCACAGTTTATTTAACCATTCGCCCACTGAAGGACATTTGGGTAGTTTCTGGTCTTCAGCTATAAAGAATAAAGCTGCTGTGAATGTCCGTGTACAAGTTCCTCCATTCTCGTTCATTTTTACAGCCACATCCAACTTCATTGTGCGGATTTCCTATGGATGGGCATATAGATTGTTTCTAACATTTTGATATTAGAAAAAATCCTGCAGTGAATAGTTTTGTACATACACGTTTTTGTATTGAAGATATATCTTCAGAGTAATTTCCCAAAGGTGGAAGTGTCGGGTCAAAGGATGAATGTGTATTTAGCTTTTCAGCTATTTAAGTAGTGTACTGAAGGGGGTTCATACTAGCTTTTAAGAGTCAATTGTGACATTTTCAGCAATTTTAGGAGCTGGTTGTAAACATAGCCATTAATAAAATTGAATCATGTAAACTTAAAATTGAAATATTTATATTTAAGATTAAGATAATAAATAAACTCATTACTTCCTAATTCTTTTTATCTATATTTTACTATTATCTATGTTCTTACAGTTATTCACGTTAATTGCATCCATATGGTAGAAAAACTATATAATAGTGTGCTGATGTGCATCTCTTCCCAATTTCTGTTTAGTGACTTCACCTTGGTAGCTTAAAATTGGCCATGGTGGGACTATTTTCACCAAGAAAATCAGCAAATGCCACATGTCAGGACTTTTTGGGTTTGGTTTTGATTTTTTTTTTTTCTGGATAACCAGCTGTCAAACATTTACCAGCACACCATGGGCCATTTTGAAATTCCCATTGAAGGAGTCATATCGTTGTGTACTCTTAGCAGCAATGTATGAGTTCCTGTTTCACCACAGCCTCAGCAAGTTTATTATGAAATTTTTGAGTGTTTTCAAACCGATGGATGAGAAATTGTATCTAAGTGTAGTTTTGATTAGCATTTCTCTTATTACAAGTAAAGTTGAGCATCTTTGTGAAACATATTTAAGAGGCAATTGTATATATTTTTGTGAACTGTTTATTCATGTCTTTTGCCCATTTTTCTAACACTTTTCTAAAGTTTTGATCTTTTATTTTCCCTCTATTTTAAAAAGTATATATCTATATATTAGAGATATTAGCTGTTTTTGTGATACATGTTGCAAATAACATTATTTTACCATTTTGTGACTTTTTGCTTCGCTTATGGGTTTTTTTTTTTTAGCCATGCATAATTTTTTTTTTTCCTGAGAAAGGTCTCATTCTGTTGCCCAGGCTAGAATGCAGTGGTGTCGTAGCTCACTGCAACCTCAAACTCCTGGGCTCAAGTGATCCTCCTGCCTCAGCCTCCCGAGTAGCTGGGACTACATGCATGTGCCACCATGCCAGGCTAATTTTTCTATTTTTTGTAGAGTCAGGGTCTCGCTCTTACTCAGGCTGCTCTCGAACTTCTGGCCTCAAGCAATCCCCCTGCCTTGGCCTCCCAAAGTGCTAGGATTACAGGTGTAAGCCATCACACCCGGCCCATGCATAAATTTTTATGTAATCAAATTCATCAATCTTTTATTGAATCTAAAGTTCGAATCATAGCTAGAATGTCTTTTCCTTCAGAGAGTGAATATTTTTAACAAGCCTTTCTCGTATGATTTTAATTGGGAGCAATAGATCAAATAAACTCAATTAAATAGACTAAGTAGTTGGGACAGATTGTGGAGAGCATTGAATGCTGAGCTGTGACCTAGCCTAAGCAGAGGAGGGATGTGCTAGATTGTCAAATCTTCCTTTCTGCTTCCCCCGAAATTTCTCTTGAGTCTGTCCCTTCCTTGACATTCCTCACTTCGTCTTCCCTGGTGCCAGCCCAAGTTACTTCTTGCCTGGACCATTTAAACAACCTCCTCATTAATCCTTCCACTCCCCTTCCTTCTTCTAACCCTCTTCTACACCAGCCTAATTTTTCTAAAGCGCAGCGCTGATCACATCACATCCTTTTCAAACACCTTCATTATTGCCCACAGGATAAAATCCGAACTCCCTAGCAGGATATGTAAATCTCCACCCCCCCCCCACCCCGACACACACATGCATCCCAAGCATTTTAATCTACATTTCCGGTCTTTGTATCATTTATCCCCTCTTCGTGAATCATACCTCCCTTTGCACTGTCTTCTCCGCACACCCTGCGCTTTTCTCTCTCTCTGCCTTTAGACATGCAGTTGCTGCCTCTTGTAGTACCTTCTCCCGGCTCCGTTTCTCTCCACCTGGACATGTCTGAATCCTGCTCAGTTCCACCATCTTCTCCACCAAGCTTCACTGCTTTTCTGTCTCCCCAAATTGTCAGTAATTTCGCTCGTCTGAATTTCCATAATATTTTATCTGTACTTCTCTTGTGGAAAGCATTGTATTAGCCATTGAGGATGGAAGGTGAATAAGACACAGCCTTATACTATTCTTTATACGATGCTACATTTTAAAGATCAAGAACACAGGAGGCTATGTGATATAGCCCATTTTAGTCAGCCAGACTAGTTGATTAACTCTCTCTAAAGACTGTAGAATAAACCTCCCTCTTGGCCTCTATGGAAAATAGTCTATACAAATAACTTTCGAATAGTCTTGAGAAACTAGACCATATACCATCTTTATACCACTAATAACACTGTGAAAATCTCTTTGAGGTTTTGTGTTCTTTCTTCCTTTTTTTCCAGGGGTGTAGTAGAAGAGTAAGGGTGGGTTCACCAACATTGATTGAACACTTCCTATGTGTCATTTAATCCTCACATCAATTCTATAAAATACATTTTCTTATTATGCCCATCTTACAGATGAGGTAACTGAAGTGCAGAGTGAGTGGAAAAGTCAGGATTCAAATTGAGTCTAGGAACTGGAGAAGTTGGAATTAAAATGCATGTAGTCTGGCTCCATAGTGTCCACTACTATGGACCACCATGCTACCCTACATAGCTACCACTGCTTAATAGAAATAAGTATATTAGTTCATTGAAGAGAGAAACTTCTTCAGACTTCTGAGAAGAATTTGTAACACTGGTCTGTCTATAGGTAAACACTGTCCTTTTATGGAACCATGGGATGATAACTCCTTATGCAAATATGTTTTCAAGGAAATGACTTGGCATCTTCCCTCATCCGAACCCTGTGAAAACCGTAGGCTCCCTTGTAAAGTTCAATCAATCAGTTGATTGATCAATCAATCAACTACTAAGTCTTGAGTGCTTACTGTATGGCCCAACCCTGTAAGACACAAGAGAAAATAAATATGGTCATATAAAAATATTAAGCAACTCAGGAGCAATGCATCAAGTGGGTTGAAAAAGATATTTGAATGATTGCTATAGACTTGGAGAAGAATTCCAATATGAATGCTTTTGGTATCTTCCTATATCTCACACAGTGGCTTCCTTTTCCACAGACAGCATGTTGGGGCTATAAAAACACACTGGATGTGAGATATGCTGAGTTTATTTGCAAATTCTTTTCTAGATGGCATTGGTGCTCACATAACTTGGAGGGCTGGCTGAGGCTGTGAACTTTCTTGCATAATCAGCCTGCGACATCTGAAGCCAAGAAAGACCACAGCAGTGACTGAACACTTACTATGAGTTAAGCACAGAATGGGAGGTTAACTCTTACACTTACGTCTAGGATCCATTTTGAGTGAATTTTTGTGCTTGTTGTGGCACCTTCATAAAAAAATCAACTGACCATAAATTGAAGGATTTATTTCTGGGCTCTCATTTCTGTTCCATGGAATCTATGTGTTCATTCTTGCGCTAATGCCACACTGGGGCCTTATAGTAAGTTTTGAAATCAGAAAGTGTGAGTCCTCCAACATTCTTCTTTTTCAAGACTGTTTGGCTGTTCTGAGTCTCTTGCATTTCCATACAAATTTTAGGATCAGCATGTCAATTTCTATAAAAGAGCTTGTTGAGATTTTGATAGGGAATGCATTAAATTTATAGATCAATTTGGGGAGAATTCCCATCTTGAAAATATTGAGTCTTCTAATCCATGAACAGAGAGTGTGTTTCCATTAATGAATATTTTCTTTAATTTCTGTCAACAGTGTTTTGTAGTTTTCAGTATATGTTTCATACTACTTTTGATAAATTTATATCTGAGTATTTTTTCTTTTTGATAATATTGTGAGTGGAATTGTTTTTTTAAATTTTATTTTGGATTAGTCATTGCTATTGTTAGATATACAATTTTTTCTGTATACTAATTTTGCCTTTTGCAACTTTGAAAATTTTTTTATTGGTTTTTATAGATTTTTTTGTGGATTCCTTATCTTTTTGTAGATTTTTTGTTTACTTGCAGATGAAAGACAATTTTACTTCTTCCTTTCTAAAATGAATGCCTTAAATTCTTCCCCTTTTTTTCTTTTCTTTCTTTCTTTTTTTGTTTCTTCTTATTGCTTTAGCTAGAACCTCTTACACAAGGTCCAATGGAAGTGGCAAAAGCAGACAATTTTACCCCGTTCCTGATCTTAGAGTCAGTGTGGTTACTGTTTGCGTGGCATACCTTTCTCCATCCTTCTACATTCAGTCTACTTCTGTCTTTGAATCTAAGGTGTATCTCTTGTAAACAGCAGATCATTCTATCTTGCTTTTTAAAAATCTAGTCTGACAATCTGCCTTTCCATTTAAGAGTTTAGATAATTCACATTTACGATCGCTACTGATTTGGTTGTATTAACATTTCTTATTTTGCTATTTGTTTTTTATGTCTCCTCTCTGTCTTTTTCTCTCTTCCTTCCTTCCTTCCCTCCTCCCTCCCTCTCTCTCTCCCTCTCTCTTTCTTACTTTCTTTCTTCTTTCCTTTTTTTTTTCTGTTTCCCTTGACTGCTTTCTTTTGGGTTAAATAATTTTTTTTACTGTATCATCTTAATTTCTTGGTAGATTTTTAGCTAATATTTTCAGTTATTTTCTTAGTGGTTGCTCTAGGGATTACAGTATACATCTTAATTTATAAGAATCTCCTTCAGATTAATACTAACATAATTCTAGGAAAATATAGCAACTTAGCAACAAGTTCTCTTTCCCTTCTTTGTGTTATTACTGTCATATATATTATATCTATATATGATGAACCTAGTAATACTGTTTTATAATTATTGTTTTATGTAATCCTGTGTCTTTTAAAGAAACATAGAATGTTTTATATTAACCTACATATTTGTCTTTTCTGGTGCTCTACATTTCTTCCTGTAGTTCTGGGTCTGGTGCCATTTCCTTTCAGCATTGAAGATCTTCCTTTAGTGTTTCTTAGAAGGCAGGTCTGCTAGCAACAAATTCTCCCAGTCTTTATTAATCTGGGAGCATCCTTATTTAGGCTTCATTTTTTGAAGGATAGTTTCACTGGATATAGAATTATTTATTAATAGCTTTTTTTTTCTTTTAGCACTTGGAATATGTGATTCTAGCCTTCATTGTGTGGTATGAAGTCAGCATTAATCACACTGATGCTCCCCTACATGTGATGAGTTATTTTTCTCTTGCTGATCTCAAGATTTTCTCTTTGTTTTTGACTTTCAATGGTTTGCTTATGATCTATCTAGATGTGAATTCCTTTTGTTCAAAGTTGAGACTGTGCAGATTTTACTTTCTTTTGGGCCCTTTCAATCTTATCAGAATCTACTTTTGATAAGTATGTACATGTGTGCAGCCTCAGGGTTTGCCCGAAGTGTGTAGCTAACTTGGGCCCCCACTCAGGGTATGTTTATCCCAACCATGACTGCAGGCTCCAGTTAGTAGAGCTGTTGGCTCTTCTCTCTCACTTGCCTCCAAGATTATCACTTCTACTGACAACACTGCCAGGTGTGAGTGTTGCCAATGCTTACCTTTCTGAATCGAGTGAGCCCCCTTTTATAGTGACAGAGAAGCTGCTGGTTCTCATGGGCTGCAAGAGCCTGATGGAATTTCTGTCTTGTGTGCGAAGGGGGGTAGGGGGAAAGGGGAGGAGCTAGGATGAAGGAAAGCACCACCACAGATTCCCACTGTGCTTACTCAAAGGTAAGAACAGCATCAGGTTTTCAAGAATAAGTGATGCTGAGATTGTTGTGTGCCTTTGACTGATTTCCAGATTGCTTAAGTGCTTATTTTTGTCAATTTTGCCTATCATTACAATTGCTTTGGGGGAAGAGGATTTGCCAATCACCTTACTCAGCCGTAGCCTGATTTCTTATCTCCTATATTGCTTCTCTGCTTTTCAGGTGACTGAATTCTTATATAGGAGATAGGCTATCATAATTATGAAATAAACTAAAGAAATAAACTAAGCACCCTATGAGTCTCAATAAATACATACATGTATAGTACCTTGTGTTTCACAGGGTATTTGTTGACTGTAAATTGAATGCTCTAATTAACACAGTATTTTTAATTCATTCAAGTAATTCCTTGAGAACGTAGTATATGTCATCTTTTGATTTCCTATCCCAAGACACATGATTTACATATCCTCAAGGAGCTCCATATTAGTTAGGAAAACAGACATGCGAATAAATAACAACAATACAATGTGATCATTGAAATGGAGATAGGGAGGAGGGAAAATAAGAAAGGTAGTACTAGGGGTTCCTGCTGTTTAAAGAAATTCTGTGATGAGTTTTTATGAAGCTAGTAATATTCACTGCCTACTAATACATCTACAGGACAAGCACAGAATTGGGTGGGTGCAATGGGAAGGAGGAATCTGCATGAATGATGGCACATCTGGGAGGATGTCCTGAAAACTGTGAGTTTGGAGCCTGACCTTTGAAGGAGGGGAAACTTGAGTTATGGCAAAAAGAGTAAAAACATGCCCCATGAGTAATTGAATTCATCTTTATCAGATGTCTAGTTATCTCTAGTTACAAACTACCTTTTCTATATATCCATGAGATTTTCAAATGATCTGGAGTCTAACACCCAATATAATGAGCAGAATTATACTCTCACCACTTCTATTTTCCGAAATATATTGCAGTTGATTATTGTCAGTGAAATTGAGCATATGGTCCTAAAATGGCTCTAAATGATTTTATACGTTTTCTGTTTTATTATTATCCATCTGATACTTTGAATGAGGCAGCATACGGCAGTTAATTTTCTCCTCCAGTCCCTCGTGCACAATATTAAAACAATTCAAAGCAGTGCATATTTCAGCTGTCTTTTATGGATGAATTATACCTCCTGCAGTCTGTACGTGGAGACATAGAACAGGCCATGAGACAGATTTCAGCATAAATGTTATTTTGCTTGCTAGGAAGGATTTAGAGAGTGTATTTAAAATAATGTGAGCTTTAAGTACAAATCAAATGCTGAAATGCTTCTTTAATTATGGCATGTACAGTAAATCCAAACAAACTGATGAATAGCCTCTATGGTACATTTTTCAATATAAAGGGGCTTGTTAGCCATTTCAAATGATTGAGTATTTGAAAAAGACATTCATTACAATCATAGATTCTTAAGATTGAAAGGGCCATTTAAGGTCCTCCAGTAAATCCCTCTACCTGTTACTGGAAGACCTACTACAGCATACCCTGATTCAGCTATCTATTACTATTTAACTAATGCTCCCAAAATCTAGTAGCTTAAAATAACTAGTACGTTTTTGTCCATGATTCTGTGGGTCACCAATTTGGGCCAAGCTTAGCTAGGCTGTTCTGGTTTCACCTGGGTTCACTCAAGTGACTACAGTGATTTGGTGGCTTTACCATCTAGCAATGGTGCAATCTAACCTCACTCATGTGTCTGGTGATTAGTACTAGCTGTTGGCTGCATCTCTCCCCATATGGTTTCTCATTCTCAAGGAGGTTATTCCAAACTCCAAATGGTGGGATTGTGTTTCAAGAGAGGACAAGTTTCAATGTGCACATACTTTGCAAGTCTTTACTTCTGTCACATTTGTTAATATCTCGTTGTAAAAGCAAATCACATGACCAAGCCTAGCTGCAAGGAGTAGAGAAATAGATGTCTCTTGATGGGAGGAGTAGAAAAGTCACAATACATACAAACATGGGAAAATTTTGTGATTATTAAATAATCTGTCACATTCTGTTATTGTGGCTATGCATCTTTTGCTTGAACATCTTTAATGGAAAGAAGTTTAATACCTTCTAAAATAGCCTCCTTTATCACAGTTCAGCTCTGACTCCCTGTAGCTTCCATTTATTGGTGATAGTTTTTCACCCATGCATACAGCTATCCATCTAGCCAGCCAGCAAAACAGCACCTAATATGCTAAGCACCAAATAGCATAGAAAAACATAGGGGATAGAACAGATGTGATCCTTGCTGTCATGAAATTCATAATTTACTGTGAGGAGATAGACAAATAAGAAAACAAACAAATATATTTTGAAAAAATTATATATGCCTTAGAGAAGTCAAGGGAACTATGAAAGCATATACCAGGAGTATCCAAACTAGTCTGGATGAGGCGGGTTGGGGAACACTTACTTGAAGAAGTGACGTAAGGATGAGACAGGTGAAGAGCGAGGGAAAGAATATTTCAGGCAGAGTGAACAGCATAGGCAAAGGCCCTGGGGTGGCTTGTTCCAAGCCAAAGGGCCTTCTGGAGTTTGGTCATTTTATTTCTTGGAGTCATAGAGCAAATTCAAATCCCTCTTTTATGTGATGGCAGTATAGGACGGTGGTCAAGAGTGTAGTTGCTGGATTCAGAGTGTCCGGATAAGTATCCACAATCTACTACTTACTGTTTAACCTTGGTCCTGTTTCTTCATCTGTAAAGTGGGGATAATAATGGCTACCTCATAGGTTATTATGTGAACTAAGTAAAATAATTTATGTAGAAGGCTTAGCACAGTCTCTGACACATAGTAAATGGTGAAATGGTACTTATTATTATCACTCTTTTTTTTAATGTCCCTTCACCATATTGTGTCATTCTCCTCCAAATATATTCTAAACATAAGGGTTTTATCTGTGCTTCCTCTTTTGACTATCCACAATGATTTGAATTCTTTATTAGGAACATCATTCAAAAATCCCACTTGAGACCTTCATGCTGTGATATAAAATAAATGTAATGCCTTGCATTTGGTCTTTCCTGTGTATAAAGAACATGCAGATGGTATGCTATCTTAGAAACCCTAGTATGAAATATCATATTACTTATATCCTGATGTGCACAGGCGTGTGTTTATGCATGTGTGTTTATCACTAATTGAGTTATAGTCCCCAAGTTAATAGCAATGGCTGGAATATTTTTCTCTGTAATATGTCAGTTATTCTTTCAGCAACAGGGATTCGTTTTTTTAAATGACCCAATCTGTTATGGTATATGTCATTATTCTTAAAACAATATGTGTTTAGGAATAACAGAAACCTTAACCTTTATCTAATTTTTTCCCCACGTCACTTCCCCTGTTGCAGTGGTGAGTGGGATGTGCTGCCTGGAGCCTCTTTAAAGGAAGGATTTACTGGCCCATATGTGGAGTGTTGTGTGGAGTTGTGAGTCTCCTACTGTCAGCTCCCTCAGGGTTGGTCTCAGTCTAAATGAGTCGTGCTGATGAGCTGCTGTATATATTCCAGAGCTCCGTGTGGGGTTGACCTGCATGGCAGTTTTTCTTGACTTGCCCAATCCTGCTCCCTCCACCTCCCTTGCACAGGTATTTATCCCTAATAAACATCCTAAACACCTAGCATGCCAAACTCCATCTCAGAATCTACTCCAGAGAACCCAACCTATAACATTTCTTAACCCCTGAAGCCCAGATTTACTCGTGGGCCTGAACCTAGAATCCAGTCTCTTAATTCTAAATCTTAGGCTCCAGTCACTCTCGCCAACTTCTTTATTAAATATTTCTTCATAGGTTCAATTTTCCATTTCTTCAATTATTTTTTGTTGCTTCTCTAGATTCCCAGAAAACAGGTAAGCTCCTCCTAGTTTCCAAAGTCTGTGAAACTTGCCTGGCTTTGCACTGAGATATATTTCTATATCGGGAATGATTTCTGGGTCCGAGAATGGCACCACTATCCAAACAAATGGCTTTCCCATTGCACCTCAGTTCCAGAAGATAGGACCTGAGAACTCTGAAATTGTCATTGACAAAGAGGGAGAGGCAGGGGAATACGCAGTAGTCAGGAAGATGAGCAGATAATTCCCTGGGGTCCGCCTTCCTGAATGTCCTCCACTACAATTAGCTCAGCCATTATAAATTCCCTCATGTCTCATGTTCTGTATTGTCACCTGGATGTCCCTCAGTGTAATCTTTTCTCAGTGCCACTTATTAAAAATGCTGACTTTCAAAGAGCTCTATAAATTTCTTTAAACATCCCCTGACTCAATAAAAAGGGATGGAATTGAACACTAAGGCTATATTCTACTGTCTATTTCCCAAGAGTGTTCAGATAAACTATGAAATAAATCTTCCTGTCCCATCCAGTTCATTTCACTAGCTTTGATATTATTTACAGCCCTATACATACAATCCCTGTTTCTTGCCCTGAAGTCATCAGCATGTTCCCTTTCTTTTTGTTGCAAGCTCACAGGGTCTTTCAAACTGAAAATAGCTGATGCCTCTAGCACTGATAATGGAAAAAGTACTCCCCTGGTTGCTTGTAGACTGTTTCCTAAAATGGGATGTACTTTTCATAAGCAGAGATGAGATTATTAAAATGCAGGGTGTGGTCCCGGGGCATACTAAGTGTCAAAGATTCTGAGAGGTAGTGTTTACCATGGGACAAAAAATCTGGGGGGATATACCACAAAGAGTGGTTATCTCTGTGTAGTGGGATTACAAATACTTTTTCCTTGGCATCACTGTATTCTGTATATCAAACTTCAATCACTTTTATAATAAATTTATACTGAGAGAAAGACGTAATGTATGCATTCTAGAAAACCTTCATGCTACACTTTCATACACATACACACGTACATATGTGACTGGCATTATTCAGTATATTTTGCACATACAGAAACCAGAGTGAAGTCAGGTGAAATTAAATGACATGCTGTCCAGGTTTTTACAGTGAGTAGTGGTAGAGCAGGACAACAGCTATTTTCTTCTGATGCTCAGCCTAATGTTCTTTCCACAACCCCATACTAGTTTTAAAAGGCAGTGGAGAAGTTGCCTTAAAAAAGTATTTTACTAAAAATTTCAGGATCCCACATTATGTCTCTGAACATACTTTTCATTAGGAGCATTCTAAGGGCATCACTTATGCTAATGGAATGGAAGAGAATCCATGCAATTTCCAAAAAAAAAAAAAAATTTGTACCCAGTCTTCACACACATGCCTCCTGCCTTTATAATGAAGGTAAAAGAGGCCTTTGACTTCAAGAACCTCAGATGTCCCATTCTTTATAAGAGTGATTTTATTAAACTCATGGAGTTCCTTCTCTTCCACCTCTGTACATTTCAGTGGAACAACTCCCTACCCCCAACTGCCTTCATGTCTCTCAAAACAGCAGACCCGAAAAAAATCCACTCAATAGCTAAGAAAAATCCTCTTTTCATTCACTCAAAAAATGTTGGTAAGGCACATAAGGTAGAATGTTTAGTTAGGGTTAAATAAGCAAGAATTTAGCCCCATAATGTGTATAAAGCTGCTGGGCTGCAGCTGGAAATGACCACAATGCAGCAAGGAAGTGATAAAAGTTATGAATTCTCTTCTCCTTAATTACCAAGCTCACATTCCCTTAATAGGCAATGAAAAATGTCACCTCTCCCGAGCTAAAGGGTAGGGAAGTGGTGAATGAGAAGAATTCCCTTTAGAGACAAGATCTTTGTTTCCCTGCACTTACCCCTCCCATAACATTTGTCATTCCAAATGGCAAAAATCGTTATGTTGTTTTCCTTCATTGTACCATGAATAGATGAAGGGTGGTGAGTAGATTCTAGTTTCTCTCTAATTCTAATAGTCACCACACTGCCTGGCTCATAGTAGGCACTTAATAAATATGGATTAAGTGGTATTCTTAAACTTGTGATAAGCATTTCTTGGTAACCAAGCCCCCTTCCATTTCCCCCATCATTATTATGCCTTGTGGCAGAGATAGTCTTATTGCTTATTGAAATCAGCTCCCTTTGTCCCTTGACATATAACTAGAACATACTCCTGAGTCTCCCTTAAATTTAGATGGGGCCATATGACTGAATTTCTGGCCAGTGGAATGTGAATGAAAATGATAATAAGCTACTTCCCAGCATGGCACATAAAATCCTCCCATGTAATCCTGTCCCCTCTCTCTTCCTCCATCTGCTGGCTAGATGTTGAATCCCAAAGTAACCTTGGAACCCATGTGTTGAAGGTGGCAGGGACTGAGTCTCTGAATAAGTGAGAAATATATTCCTATTGTGTTAAGCCATTGAGATTTTGTGGTTTAACTGCTGTGACAGCTAGAGTTACTTTAACAGATACTTGTCTATAATGCTTAATGTCGATATGTTACTGTACTTGTTCAGTGTCTAAATTTTTTCAGTTTAGGTTCACGCCATTTGTTGGAACAACATTGAATTTAAAAGTTGTTCTGTTAAGTACAAATTGTTTGAAGTATTCTCTGTACTCTAATAGGTTTTATTTTCCAATGTCATTGTATCATAATGCTTTGATATATGCCAAATTGTTTTCTGAAAAGTTCACAATAAGAAAAAATAATAAGTTCTAACTAGAATTTCCTAGTAGATTTTCCTAGACTGTTTGTGGCAGAGCTTAGTGAATAAATGATCTTTAGCTATTGTGTAGAAAAGATCTCTTACTCAATCTGAGTTTCCTCAGAGAAAGAATAAATCATAGTGGGAAGGTTGTATAAATAGGGGAAAATAAGATAATCATAGAAAAACATGGCCCTGAGGATTATGAGTGACTACATGTTTTAGGATTTTCTTTGTGATTAGTTGTCAGGGACTTTGAAGCAAAGAGCCATCTATATCAGGCCACAGAAACTACCTGAAGGAGGGCATGTTGGGATCTTCAGTAGGCAATCAAGAGGAAACTCTCACTAGGACAACTAACACTGGCAAAAGGAGAAAGTAGCTAAAAGGAATTTTAACTCTGTAAGTACAAATGACTGACTTAGAGTGGGTAAGCTAATGCCCAGGGCTTTTATTAAAGTTACATATTTTCCTATTAGTATATAAAAGAAAGCCCAGTTTAGTTAAGGTGATTAATAATCACTGCATGTTCAAATAGCAAACTTAGATAACATTTGTCTCTGGGTGTTTATATCTCTTTTAAAATTACCCTATGTGAGGAATGTCTAGCTAGCTCAGTCGGTAGAGCGTGAGACTCTTAAAATTACCCTATGTGATGTCTTTACTTAAATAAAGAGCTTAGTTAATCAATATTTATGCTATTATTTAATAATTTGTTTTTATAAAATGAAACATTTCAAGTACAGTATAGAAAATTCACTTTATACTGCTCTCTCCATCTTGCATGCTTACAGCAACCTCAACCACATGGCTCACTTGGTGGCAGGATTTAGGAATTTTAGACTTAGTGCCTAAGGGAAAATAAGCTTTATTTTTCCTCAATAGGACTGATCTTACAAATTCAACTCTGTATGTTTATGGGTCCTTTCCCAACTTTGAAAAGCTTTTTCTTCAACACTGAGCTGCAGAACCAGAACCCTTAGCCTGAGGTATCACAATCATCCTGAGTCCAGTCTTCAAAGTTGATGAAACCTATCTTCTGTATCTTTTTACCTCCCCTCTTTGTAACACATCACCTGCGGTTGCCCCACACTCCAGGGCCCGTTCACATTGATGTAATCTATGCCCCGTTGCCTCAGGGCTCTGCCCTCCCTCAGATGTCCTATGTCCAAATAATCCTGAAACTCCTCCACAGGACAGTTTGAATTGTATAATATGTTCTTTCCTCAAGGGTATTTACATTTTAACCAAAGATTCTAGGAAGATAATGCCCTCTGGGGGCAAGGAACCTTTTTTATCCCTCTGGCTGCTTTAAAAATATTCTCATTGATGTTGGATTTTAGCAATTTAATTATGATATATCTTGGTGTGGTATTCTTTGTGTTTATTCTACATGGGATTCACTGACTCTCAAATTTGTAGTTGATATTTTTAATCAAATTTGGAAAACTTTCAGCCAATATTTTTTCACATAATTTCTTTGCCCCCCCTTTTTGGAACTCCAATTACATGTATATTAGATTGCTGGATATTGTTCCACAGGTCACTGGTAATCTGTTTAATATTTTCCACTTTTTTCTCAGTATACTTCAGTTGTGATAGTTTCTATTCCTTAATCTTAAAGTTCATTGTTCTTTTATTCTGCCACATTTAAATTTATATTAAGGCCATCTAGTGAATTTTTCATCTTTTTTCATTTCTATTTCTATTATATTCATGTTTTTCTTTAGATCCTTGATCACCGTATAATAATTATAATAGCTGTTTTAAGTTCTTATATGATAATTCTATCATCACTATCATTTCTAGGTCTGTTTCTATTGACTGATTTCTTTCCTAGCGACATTTTATTACTAAGGGTAGACTCTTATGCATTCTCTACTCATTGCCCTAGGCATTCAATGAGATCTCTCCACTCTGGGTGATCAGAACACAAACATTTCCAAGCCTCATGTAAACTTTGGGAATTGTCAGCTTGCAGTTCTCTGGTAGTTGTTCTTTGCCTAGCTTTGTAGAGTTTCACCCTGTGCATGTACAGCTTAATGTTAAGACAAAGATTCAGGAGGACCCTATGCAGATTTGTGGAGCTATTTCTCTGAGTAACTTCATCTTCTCCAGCACTCTGCCTTGCAAAATCCCAGCCACCTCAGCCTCCCCAAACTGCAGTCTCTGTCTCTTCAACTCAGCTAGACTAACATGCTCTGTTTGGTTCTCCTGGCCACCCCCCTGAAGTTCAAAAATGCCTGCAGACAAAAAATCAGGGTAACTACCAGGGTTACCTTGCTTATTTCCCTTCTCTCGGGACTCTAAGTCCTCTGTTACCTGTTGTCCAATTTGAAAACCCTTATTTCATATCTGTCATCCACTTCCCTACTTGTTCATGGTGAGAGAGTAAGTCCAGTACCAGTTACTCTTTCATGGCTAGAAGCAGAAAGTCCTTCTGAAAGCTCTCAGTCATACCTTAGAGATGGCTTCCCAATAGTCTTAGCATAAAAATCTGGTCTCTTGGCAGTTTCAGTTTGACCAAAGGGTATTCCAGACAATAGTAGTTCTTTATTAGCTGAAATACAGATAAATTCTAAGTGTCTTGCAGAACCTTATTACACACTCCTTCCCCTGCCCACCCCAACACATATCATGCTATGAGGTTACCTTAAAGCTTTAGCTTTGGAGGAAAGCTTTTGAGATTAAATCTTCAAATAACAGTTATATTCAGTTGTCCTCATTGGGTAAGTAAACATTTGTGCGTGGTCCTTTTGTCTGAAAGACTATTGGGAGTTTCAGACAGAGAATGAGACCTTTTTCTCCTCTTTTAAAGAGCATGCCTCAGCCCTTTGTGAACTTGAAATGCAGGTCTTATTTTATTCATCTCGCATTTGCATTATGTACCTTTAGTAGTCAGTGACCAGGAAAAATCATTTGAACTTCAGAGGTCTTTGCAAAAAAGTGATCAAACAGGCCGAGTTTCCGTTAGGCATTTAGTTTTTCCTTCTTTAAACCAGAGGCATTATTTACCATCCACCCTCACCCTAATTTAAAATTGTGCCTTATATAAAAATGCTAGTGAAATTAATGACTATCATTGTCATATTTTACCGTGTCATAGGAGGACATTACCAGAAGCTTTGTATACCTGCTTATTCCTTGGGTATTTTTGAAATTGTTTTGTTAGGCTTTTGATGCATGCTTGTGAAGGTTTGAAGGGTTTTTGTTTTTTAGTAATTTTATTAATTTATTTACCACCCTACCACCCACAACTACTTAATAGTACCACCCCTTAATGTTATTTTCCCACAGGGAAGCTGAGATCCAAGAGATAAGACATTTATTCAAGGTCATCCAGCAATCAAGAAATGGAATTAGAACACAATACTTCATCTCTTGAGCCTTTAAGCCAAAGTGCTTCTTTCTCCTGAGATTCTTATGAAAATATTAATAACACAGCCTGCACCCCACACCATTATACCATCCCCAACACCATCATCCCACCCTCAATACCATCATACCATCTAAGTTGCATATGAATGACTACATAGCCTTAGACCCCCTTATTCCATTGTTTGCATAGTAGTGTCTATTGATACACACTATGGCATACAGAAAGAATTTTAAGTAATAATAATCTCAAATGTTGTTTAAAATTGTGAAATATATGTGACTCGCCTAGTAATCAGCATTTCCTAGGAAAGGGTCAGTTTTTAGTTTTCATTTTGCTCACCACATTTTATTAATATCTGGTGGAAGATTTACTCCATTCTTTACCGGCATCAAAATTATATGTGAAATAATTAATTTGCTAATTTAATATTATAGAAACAAATACAGAAAATAAATTACGTAATAATAAGGAAACATGACACAGCAAAAATCCGCCTTTACTACTAAATCACTCCTTACTTTAGAGAATCAGGGAAATACATAAGATAGATGCTGACTTCAAATGGCCTTTCTGCCATATTGCTACAAACCATAGGGCTATAAATTTCCTTTTGATCTCTCACATGGAAATATGTTTGTTTATTGTCTGGTTGTTTGAAGTTGAAAGTCTTTTCATTGCATTTTAAAAAAACGAATTATACTGTGTGCTGTGGCTTAGAGAAGATTTAGAGAGCCATCCTGCAGATGTTCTAACTTTGGATCCCTCTGTTCACAATCCTCTTCTTTCCCAGCATTGCCCTTAATGGTGAGCTGTCATATTTCCAAAGACATGAGAGACCATTGCCCCAAAGCCTATTAAATGAAATAAAGAGAGACACTGGAATAATACAATGTAATCCTAGCCAGTATCTCTTTTTTTGTGGTGATCCTCAAAGAAGTAATATTTTTTGACACAAATATTACATTCTGCCAGATCCTGAAAGAAATACCAGGAATCTACATATTTTCAAGTAAATATGAATGTTAGCAGTTTTACAGGGAATGGAAGGAAGCAAATTCTTGATGCTTATGTCTCTGTTAATTCAAAAATTATGTCTTGTGAGTACCATTTAATTTTGGCAACAAATTATACTGTTCCTTTTCAGTCGTCATGTGGCTCCCTTTCCTTGAAATAGAAGAGGACCAGTACAAAGGGCTGCCTTTCTCATTCTATGCTGCAGCACAACTCCAAACATTAATTGCCCCCACCTCCATGTCATTGACACTTATATAAAGTGTATCTCAATGCTAAATAAGAGGAAGTGTAGCCCTCCCCCATCCTGCAACAAAAAATTCCAGTTGGCAGTTCATATAGTTTTGAATAGTTCATGACACTGAAAAAATGTGTGTTATGCTTTTATAGGAAATTGCTATGCACTCTAGAAAACTGTTGACTTGCTAATAATCTGCACTGCTTTTGTTTATTTGTCTCAGAAGTTAAGAAGGAAGTATGCATAATACTGTCTTTGGGATGTTTTATATTTTATTTAATAAATATTCTTAGTAAAAGTATTTGCTCATTCAAACTGGCAAACTAATTCTGAATATTTAAGAATCCACAGCCCAAATATACTGGGGTATACCCAAAGGCAGTATGGTAGTAAAAAGTGTGGACTCTGGGGTCAAATTGCCTAGATTCAAGTCCCAGTTTTACCACTTGTTGGTCCTGTGACCTTGGGCAAGTCATGTCACTTCTTTGTTGTCTCAGTTTCTTTTAATGCAAATGCAGATGATAGTGGTACTGACCTCACAGGGTTGTTGCAACAAGTGAACATATGTAAAGTACTTAGTATGCCTGGCACATAATAAATACTACCCAGGTAATAGCTATACATTGGAAGTGCCCTACAGCAAAAGGCACATATCTCACTATCTTCCTTTCCTACTATCTTCATTCCAGAATGTTGTCTAGGTGAAGCAACTTCCTGATTGGCCAGAAGGGAAGGACTTCCTCCACTCTACTTTCACGTTTGTTGCCTTTTTTGTTCTTTAAGGCAAAGGCCAACTTGGTTAAATAGTTATTTTCCCATTCTGAATTCTGGGCCCATATTGACACTCAATGAATATTTATCCATCCGATCCATCTGAATAAAAAGGACAGCCTCAATTTCATTTCATAATTTCCCACAAAGTGACTCAACTTTTGACTCAAACTTTATGTACTTTCTAAAATCTAAAGCAAAATTTTCCTTTCAAATCAAGTAGGAAGTAGTTAGCAGTACCTTTCATAAATATTCTAATCATGGTCTTCTTCTATGTACTGAACACATTTTACATGTGTAATGAGATTTGTGTATTAGTGACATCTGCTACTGCTTAATCAGCTCCTAAGAATAATAACAAATAATCACAGAAAATGGATTTAGGAAGTCTGTGTTTTAATTAAATCTGTTTACCTCAAATTTTGTTACATTTTTTCATTCCCTGGGCATAGGTTCCACTCTATCTCTTGGCACAGTTTTTAATCCCTGCCCAGAGCAGACATTTATCTTTGATTTACATTGCCTCTTCCAAGCCTAGGGCCATTGACTCACACAGTCTTCTAATTTTTACTTATAAACCAACTTATCTTTATCACATTACTGAGACTTTTGAGTTTTTAGAGTTCAGAAGGAAAATATTTCCCAGGATCATGGCCAATTAATTCAGATGGTTGGAACATACTAATGAGGTCAAGGTTGTGGGTGTGATTCTTATAAGGGCCAGTTAGCTTTACTCTTTTCCACCAGTATAGCCAGGCCACAAATGTGTACCCTTGACCAAAAGGGAAATTCATCGAGAGGTTGTGGATTCATAAGCAGAAAGCCATCTTCGTTGTTATACAAATAAAAACAAGCAAACAACAACAAAATAAACCCACTCATATGCACATCTGACAAGTTCTGAATCAGTAGAGTCACCTTTGTTTATACAATGTGAATATCTCAGACCCCACCAGGCTGTGGTTACAAATAAGGTCACATTAACTATAATAATGCCAATATCATTGTCTTTTTATTTCCACTTGTGTATTTCAGGATCTCTTGACTTTCTCCCCCAGAGTGTCACCCAGTTATATAGAAGAATCTCTGGAGGTGTCTCACCTGTGCTCAGAAACAGTATTCTCATTATTTGTCCACTTCAGGCCTTTGTTGATGTCAGCCCCAAGAAGACACTTGAAAATATCACTTTGCTGCTGTCGCTGCTGCCATGCCATCTTGTGGAACCATGATTTCTTGCTTAGGGTGATCTCTTCTTGTGTTCTCCGAAGTAGCAAACCTTGTCAGGAGCCAAAATAACACTTAGGGTCTTTTCAGGTTTCACTGTGTCAGTGCCACTCGGAGTAAAAATGGGGAGAATGCCACTCTGCCCCCTTTTTATAGCACTTTGTCACCTGGGCACTGAAGCGGCATTGCTTGTGTCTCTGTCTTTCTCTATTGCTATTGTAAATATAGCTTCTTTGGCTTCTGTCTTTAGCCTTGTTCTCCATAGGGCTCAGATTCCAATCCATGAGACTCGATGGGACACCAGACACCGTCTTGGCTGATCCATCTCCTTTTATTGCCTCAGGAACCTGTGCAAAAATTGGAAAAACCCTCTCTCTTCCTTCTGCTCTCAGGCAAACAAACTCTACCAGTTCACCGTAGCCATCCCGACTCACCTGAATTCTAGCAGTGGACATAGCAAGGTTCAAGCTGAGATCTCTAGATCTCTACTGCACATTTAAAGAAAGAAACCTCCTCAAGGGTGTGTATGAAGACTCTATTGTTCTGAGCCAGGCCAGTTCAAAATAAGATATACTCTATGGTAGGATTTCAAGGAAATAGGGAAGATACTGATGCCTACTTGTGGACCACACCTTGCATCCTCATCTTCACTCAATGGTTGGCTGGATGCCAAGACTTTACTCCCAAAGATGGCTCCTTTCACTAAAGCCGTTTTTGCAAATTTTTAATTGACACGTAATAATTGTACATATTTATGGAGTACAATGAGATAGTGTCCATCAAGAGATGAGTGGATAAAGAAAATATATATATACACAATGGAATACTGTTCAGCCATAAAAAGGAACAAAATCCTGTCATTCACAGCAACATGGATAAGCGTGGAGGACATTACATTAAGTGAAATAAGCTAGGCACAGAAAGACAAATACTGCATGTTCTCATTCATCTATAGAAGCTAAAGAAGTTGTTCTCATAGAAGTAGAGAGTAGAATAGTGGTCATTTAAATCCTTTGATCTTTACACAGAAGTCTACCTGGAAAACAGAATGTGCCACTCTGGTATCTGTCACCTATAGCTGGGTGTGATAGGAAAAGAGCAGGATAGAGCCAAGCCTAGAGAGGGAAAGTGGAGTACAGACTCCAGAGGCAGGAAAAAAGGTGAAAGACAGGCTGTGAGTATGAAGATAAACCTTACTGGCTTCACAGTGCTTTCTGAGGACCAAGTCTTTGATAAAGTACACTGCCTCTTAGTCAAAACTCTCACGCTGCATCCTCTATCCTACTCTACTGTGGGAAACAATTTTCCTTTTCCAAATGTTATTTTGACACCCCATAAAAAAGGCAACATTTTGTCCCTCCTGTTTATGGGCATTTCACTCATTCTTTCTTCTCCCTCCCTTACTCCTCTAATTGCAGTCACAAAACCAACAACAACAACAATGACAAAAGAAATAAAACAAAGACCCTATCATAAACCTACCCTCCATGCCACCAAAAAAGGGAAGAAGAAATAGAAATAGAGTCCAGAGGAAGCTGCCTATTTTACACTGGTAGGTAGTGCTTAGGGTCTCACAGTTTTATTTCCTTTCAGGCCTGATCTAAGTAGGCTGCTTTTTATTTTAATGGCTGATCTATGACATTATAAAAGTTAGCGCATCATAATTCACTTGAGCCAGAGAATCCACCATCCCTAAACCACTTGTAGACCCTACAAAGAGACTTTGTTCTCTAGAAAAATGTCAATAATAGAATGTCTTACCTATAAAATGGTCCACAACATGGACTCTTAGAAAAGTTCCGGGGTATTACAGTACTCAGAGAGAATGGACACCCTCATACCATAAGCTCACTGAGACATGGATGCTAACCATTAGTAAAGATGTGGCCAAGTAAAGACCAGTGCTCACAGCTCACCTTCAGAAGCTATTAAGGTTCAGCTTCACCTTGGGAGCTGGATCTAAAGTGAGGAAGCAGTGGCAGAAATCTTCTTTGATCCATATTTGCTTTGAAAGCTCTGGCCTAGACTTGATAGGTGGGTAAGCACAGGAGGTACCCAAGCAGCCGTACATGCTGAGGGGCATGTAGGCTCTTAATAAGTCACAGCTGGTAGTTATCAAATCCAAATGGACTTGAGATTCCCACCAGCACAGAGGAATCAATATTTATCAACAGGAAAAGTGATATTCATCACTGCCATTTGAAGGTCATGCATATCAAGCATATATGAGTAATGCTAAAGCTCAGAGCTATTTCCTCTCACGATTAGGTAGATAGAGTGCCTCTGTTTCATTTTGCCACTGCACAATAGCCTGGCTTCTCCCTGAGCTAATGCCTAATCCCTCCATCTCTCTTGACCTTTGCTACTATATATTTCTTAAAAATAATAGTGCTATGCAGAAAGAAGCAGAAGGGAAGCTTTGGGGACAACGCAGGGTTTTGCATCAGAAGAGGGCAATAGATTTCACAAATGCCAAATGGACAATACACAGCAAGGTTTAAAGTCAAAAGAAGATCTCAGGGTTAGAGTAGAAAACAAGCTGACTGTGGAGGAGTAGCACTCTAGTGTTCCTGTGATTTACAAGTAGACATGGGCAATAGAGATAGCTGGAGGCACTTGGCTTGAACCCCTCTTGCTTCCCACTCCCATCATACGTAGAGTTGTTTTTACTCTCAGTGACCTGTTAGATCTGACCTGGTATTTACATGTGAATAATCCTTGAGCAATACATCATCTTCTATAACTGCTACTGTCTTTGAATCAGTGCTCCAGAAAAGCAAGGCAAGTAAACTTAGTAAAGACATGGAGGGAAATTTAAGAATCATTTGGTCTTTCAGGACTAGCATGTAGTTGTTTTATAACAAGTTTTTACCGCCGCCCCCCCAGAAGCACAGTTTAAAGCTGTCAGTCTTAATGAAATAACTTTAGACATGTCTTGCCTGCCAAACTTTCCCTTTCTAATAGTATAGTAGTACACTGTGGGAATGTCAGAATAATAGGCTGATGGGCAGTGTTAGCAAAGAAAGCCAAATGGCACACTGCCTGTCTTGTGCCGTAGCCTCTATGTGGTGTGGAGAAGCCAGGATGTGGTCAGATCAGTTGTGGGATGAGGCTGACTCACCCATTCATTATTCTGGGTGAGCAGCAAGTCTGCCTCTCACCCCATGCCTGCTCTACCTTGCCCTGCCTCCCTCTTCCCTTCCCTCCCCTTCTCCTCCCACACAAAAAGGCTTTGATTTTTGCTGAATATTAGACAAACTAACAAAACAGCAAAGACACTTGCCAGTTCTGTCTTTAACAGAGCCTTGGGTGGCTCCCAGCAAAGGGAAGCTGAGAGAGACACAGGGTGGGAGGCTAGTCAGCTCCATCATTTGTGTTCTCCAAGTGACTCTTTTAAACCTCCATTTTTTTTTCCAGCTTTAAAATGCTATTTCAGTGGCTATTCCTTCATCAGAACTTTCAAGGATTCATCACACATCTTTGAGAACTAGGTGTTGGTGAATTTATTAGGTGTTGGGAAAATTGGTGTTTTAAAAGGAAAATGTGGTCCTTTTTCGAATACTCTCAAGGGACCAGGGGAATCATTGAAATTCACCTTTGGCTCTTTAGAGCCAGGCAGTCAGCTTATAACCCGATGTCTCTTGAAAACTGAATTAGTACTAGAAGTTGAATATAAATAAATATTATGAATAAAGTTTATTTAAGGAGATTTTGGCAAGTGCATAGGCTTTGAGGACCTTGAAACCAAGAAATTCTATTCAGCTATAGATTCTAATTTTGCCATAAAGGACTAAGGTAGATTACCTCTATGACATCTCCTCTGACCAGTGGCCCATCTGTAAAATGGGTGTAGTGTCATTGTAACCATAAACCTTCTGAGCCAATGTCTTCCAGGAATTTTAATTTCAATTTATAAACAAAGCACAGAAGAATTGAGTTGACTTTTAGTGGACTGGCATGCCATGGTCGCACATATGGATGCCACTGTCTCTGTATCACTTTCCCATGCTACACCTCCATCCTCAGCCCTGCCTACCCATGCAGTCAGCATGGACAAGCCTAGTCCCCCATCAAAGTCTATATTTGGCAAATAATAGTTAATTGAAGCACAGTTGTTGTTTGTTGCTGTGCTTTGGAATGGTGCCAGGTTCTCTTTCCAAGACACCACTGGCCACCTGCTGTCAGCAAGGGAAAGGAAATGGGGCAAAGAAATAAGAAGAAGGAAAGGTTGTAGGGTAGTCAGGAGAAAATGTGATTATGGAACACGTTCCACAAATTAAGCAATCTGTGGAGAGTAATTTGGCTGGTGAAGATCTTCAGAATGTCACGTCAGCTTCAGAATCAGAGAGCTGCCATCCTAACTTGGCTTGTGGTGATTCACGTGGGGATGGAGGGAGGGAGAGCCAGTATGGATGGAGGCCAGATAAGAGGAAAACAAAACAAAGTGCTTTGTTTACAGAAGTCTCCTCAGGGAAATAAAACCCTTGCTAACTCCACTGCTGGAACATGTATATTCTTAATGGCAGCAACCCAGGAAGGGGGTTAGGGAGTGAGGGGGGGTGGTGGGGGGGAGAGAGAATTCTTAGTCATCCTGTGAGACAGCAGAGGTTAACATAGGTTAAATAACCTTCCCTGGGCCGGGTTAACTACCCCTCTGGGTTTCTTTAGCACCATCCGTATGTCTCTAATCTTACACTTTTACATTTCACTTATCTGTTTGTCTCTCTCCCCCAGCATATTTGATATTTATGAGAATAGATACTGTGTTTTTAATCTATATCCCAAATACCTAGCATAGTAGCAGTCACAAAATTATGCTCAATCAATGTTTGTTGCCTGAAAATAATGAACAGACGATTATCTTTAAAACAATGAGAACCATGGGGTGGGGGGGCGGGTTGCTGGTACATGCCCCAGAGTCCAAAGCTCAGAAAAGCTGGAGTTTTGCTGCCCAAGGGCAAGTGAAAAACTATGTTCTAGCTCTCAAAAAGAAAAAGAGAGAAAGGGAAAGATAGAACAAAAGATAGTGTAAGAGGAGTGAAGGGCTTGATTTCTGAGATATTTAGGAGTAGAAATGACAGGGCTTAGTAACTGATGGAATATGTAGCATGAAGGAGAGGAAGGGGTACAGGCTGATATCCAGGTTTCTGATTGTGACTAATGGGTGGATGGTAGTGCTGGAAATGTATACACCCTCCCAAGCCATCTGCTCTATTTCTTCACCTTTCCTTTCTTCACTATTGGCTGCCCTTCTTCTCTTACTTCAAATATTCTCTTGACAAGAATTTGTAGAGAGGTTTGTGAAACCTAGCACACCACACCTTAAGGATATCCGAAAACCCACACCGCCTGAGAAGTTGTGGCTTGAAGAGTGATGAAATTAATGTCTTCAAGTATAAGAAAGATTTTTTAGAGGAGACTTTTAAGCCTTTGATTTCTATCTATGCAAAATAGCAAACAAGAAAAGGGATAAGATTATAGTAAAGAATATTTCAGTGGGATATATGGAGATGGTTTTAACTATTCTAGAGAAACAGACTAGAATGAAACAACTGGATGGAATCTATGGAGACCTTCAAGGGGAGATATGATAATCCTGAGACCTGAATCATTTTGACATCAACCTGCAGGAAGGGGCCTGGATTAGATGATAGCTCTGAGTGTCCATTCTGCAAATGTCCTTCTATTCTGCCCCAGATATCCCCAGAGGAACTCTCATCTCACTGATCTGGCTGAGTAGATGCATTGAGGGAAGGGGCACAGCAGATCATTGAAATTATCTTACCCTGATGGCTCTAGAAATGGAGATAGAGATCAAAAGAAGAAAATTGCTTACTTCAATTTTGAAAGTATTTTTAAAGTGGAGTCTTTAAGGCTAGCTCCTGTTAGGAGAAGAAATACATCTAAGGGCCAGAACTTAGGACATACTAGCTGAGCTATCCAAGATAAAGGAGGCAATAGCAGGGAGTGGTGTAGATAGCGAGATGCAAAACAATGAATCAAACACTTCACTAAGCATAAACCAGAGCAGTACACTCCCTCAAGGCTAAGGCTGTAGATTTATGGGGAAAGTAGCTTAGATTTGAGGCCCATGGACAATGAAAGGCATGAGCATTCTCCACACTCTGACGCACAAACAGGGAGACGTTCATACACATTCATACGCAAACAGTACACATGTGTGAATTGCTAAGCCGTCAGAATAATTTCAAAATAATTCCTTTTAATGATTAGAGATGAACCAGACCCACAGTGGAGAATTTTGCCAGAGGAGTGTAACAGGACCAGAGGACTTTCAGCTAAATGAAACAGTATCTTCCCAAAGGTATAGATCTGTGATTAATGGGTCATCCTTTTTCCCTTTCTTCTTCAGAGTTCATTTACATGTGAATCCTTAATTCTATTGCAATGGATTATGTCATTCCGAATTATTTGGTATCTTCTACCGTACCATTATTTGTGAGTGGATCTGGAAGACCGATATGTAAAATCTCATTTGTCAATTTGTCTTGGATTTTCTTGGCCTGGAAAGTTTTACAGACTTTATTAAATACAACATTATTGATGCATTAGAAATTGCATATGCTTTTTTGCAGGGAAGTTTTGCTAAATATCTCTAGCCTATGGCATTTATCTAAGGATTTGTGGAGAGTTTTCCTCAAAGGAAGATAAAGCCCTAAAAAAGGAAAAAAACCCAGAGAGTTGCCTTCATGGAGTCCTTCTCTTTTAGTCTTTTCACTCATTTATTAGATTTTACAAAGGGTACCTTGTGCCACCAGGCCCCAGAGCATATTAACATAATTTAAATAGGAGAAGGTAATTAAGCTGTCAAATCTGTGTGTGTGTGTTGCGTGTGTGTAAAAGAGAGACAGAGACAGAGTCAGAGACAGACACAGAAAGAAAAGACATAAAAGCAGTAGCCATCAACACAGCAGCCACTACATCATTTTATGCTAGAGCTGCCTGCTCACAAAGAACAGTCTTGCTCAAAAAGATGAATCTCGAGTGGTGATACCCTCCTTCTTTCTTCAAGCAGTATCACCTATCACCATAACTTTGATTTCGTGACATTCTCTGCCTCTCTTAGAGGCACCATATAGCATAGATTTATTTTAAAATATCAGGTGTGTGAAATATCAATATCAATAAAGCTGTTCTTTCAAAAAAGAAAGTCAGAAGACAGTTAAACTCCCTTTTCTTAAACTTTCTTATTAGAATCTTATGACAGCTTTTGAGGTAACTCGAAGCACCCCTGGTGTAAGTGATGGGAAATGAAGGGTGTCCTAAAACCCAGGTTAGGCTGTCCTGGCATCAGGTATGGCTGATATGTATTTGTAACAACATTTTGTGCATCCTAAAGCTTAATATGTTTTAAAGGCTGATGGTTACTTGGCTCCTATGGAGAAGCAAAGAGACGGAATTTTTGGTTGTCTCCTTGTTGAACTTTTTATCTCTTTCCCTACACATGTCAATCCAGGAAGTATCAACTGGATGAGTTTCAAATAAGGCCAGTTTTAATTATAGCAATTCATTGACTTAATACTTTCCATTATTGCACTGTATGGAATGCTGGCTTTATAAAAGAAGTTAGTTGAACATAAATGTGGCTGCAACCTTTGTTAAATGCAGAAAGTAATTGGCATTGCATCTAGCTCTCTTGCAGCAACACGGACCCTGATCTCTGGAGTACTATCACTTACCCCAGGGCTATACTGGCACTATTTTTAATTTTTATGAAGGGTCCAATATTATACCATCTCAAGGAAGTAATAGTGTATATACCTTTTATAAATAGTAATTTATTGCTGAATGGTTGCAGTTATATGATTGGCATCCCAAATCCCCTCAAATGGAATTATTACATTCTACCTACATAAGGAGCATCCATGCCCCTATTTTTAGATTAAGAAATTCATCATCAAAGTACAGATAATTAAACCATCACCTTGTATTCAATTAATGATTTATACTTTTATTTTTTTATTACCCCTTTGATCCTCACAGCAAACCACTGTGGAAGATTATAAGGCCCATTGAGTTTAGATGCTATGGGTCACATATCTAATGGTAAAATTAAAACTGGAACCCTGATCTCATACCCTGTAGTAGTCAGTAAGGTTGTCACAACTATTTTAGTGCTCTTTGCAGCCCTATAGTAGAACTGTTCTTCCACACCCTTTGAAGTTAGGGGTGGCCTTATAACTTGCTTTGTCCATTGAAATGTGAGCAGAAGTGACTCATGTCATTTCTTGGTGGAAGCATTTAATTCCCAGTGCATAGCTCTAGCCTTTCATTTTTCCTTCAGTGGGGATGTAAAAGCATGTTTCAAAGTGGATCTTTCTTCAACCTGGGTCCTTGAATGATAGACAGAGCCCCCGCCCTACCAACCTGCATTGGACATGCAACCTAAATAAGAAATAAATCTTTGTTGTTTTAAACCAATGATATTTGGATAACTTTTGTCGTTACGGTATAACCTAACCTATACAGACTTATAGATAAACACTTTCCATAGGAAGGACCAGTATATTCTCATTTAAGTATGTCTTCCTCACAGCTTCCTCTCTGTAAACCTTCCTTCTCTGGGACTAGTACCATTTTTGCACAGCTACATTAGTAACATTTTGTGACCACTTTAAGACTGAAGCATTTCAGATTTGGTAGGTATACTGAAAGGAGCGTCAGTGGCCTATTCTCTTTAAGTGTAGTAGTGATAGACTAATCAGGGCTTGAAAGAATGTCAGGAGTCCAGGGATCTATCTCCCACCTTCAAGCAGGTGAGCACTTTCTTTCTCACCTGCTTGAAAGGTGATAAAGGAAGATATTTGATATGAAAGGGGAAGATTGTGAACTGAAGGAGAGGAGAAGAACATGGCAATGATCTCAATGCCATGCATTTGAAGACAGACTCACCCTGTTGAACTTAAGTATACTTCAGATATGCAGGAGAAAAAGGGAAAAGAATGTGTAGGAACTGGGGAGGGAAGATAGTTATCTTTAGCACCACTTTAGAACACAAAATTGGTTCTGTCAAGATAGACGTAAGTTTCTCTGAATATAATAGATCACTTTTGAGAGTGAAAATGTCAGATGTTGTTACCACAGCATTAGAAAAACCAAACAGTCACCTTCTCACAGCCATAATTCAAGGTTCAATGTGGCTTTCCCCTCACCATGAGCAAAAGCCCATTCTCTTTTCTTGATTGATCTTTCTAAATCATTCAAAAGCAAAAATGCAGAAGAGCCAATAGAACCTTTCTTTATGGATGGAAGAAGCCTGGGAAATCATGTGGTTAAACTCCCTGTCCGATAGATGAGGAAACTGAGATCCAGAAAGAAGAGACTTGGCTCAGTTCATACACAACTGCCTGTATTTCTTGGATACATACATATGACTAGCAGAGTTTATATCTATTTATAAAATCCTAAGAGTATCTCATAGCCAAGTTCCTAACTTATAAGTCTTTTTGGTAGCCTGAGACTTAAACTAGATCCTCTGTGTGTTGATAAATGATGATGGTGATGATGATAAATCATTCCAATTAGTTATGATATAAGATGTTGGGCTGCTTTAATAAAGAAACCTAAATACCTAGTGTCTTAAACAAGAATGAAACGTATATTTTTCCCTTCACACCCCTTACAGTGGGTGTGTAAGTAGTACAGGGCTGATACAGTGGATCCATGTTTTGAAGGATCCAGGCTCCATCTCTCTTGTGGCTCCACTATCCTCTGTTGCCCTCATCTGCATAGTCAAAGATGATAATCTCATACTATGGTTATAATGGGTGATAATAGCTTCATGTGTTACCCTTTCTTGATAACAATTTATCTTTTACTCGACTTGTTCTTAAAGAACATTGCCTTAATTCAAATGTAATGTTGCCTAGAATAATTAATACACTTAGATTATCAGATATGTTTCTGTACAAGGGGCACTGAGGGATAAGAGCACTGACATGTTTACTAATGCCTGCTAATTTGACAGTATGGTAAAGGGGTTCTGGGGGAGGCCCACAAGAACTAGCCCACAGATAACCACCAACTCTAACTTATGTGTAGTATTAAACCTTTGCTTTGCCCCTAATTTATTCTCTTCTACTAAAGAGGAAATGATAAAAGCCTTCCCTAATGATCAGTCTCTAGGTCAGACTTCAACATGAGATTTTTTTTTAATTTTACCTCCGTCGATAGAAATGAAGGTGTCCCAAGTATGTCCATTTTCACTTCTCTTTCAGAGTAAGGATACTCAGTCTGTATGAATAATGATATAATAGGTCATAGGAGCATTTAGTGACATCAGTTTTTCCCTGACATGCCCAATATTTATCAGACTCTGAATTTCCTCCCTACTCTGGGAGCGCAAACACCTAGAAACAGAGAGGAAATGATTTATAAGAAACCTTGGCATTAGGGAAAAAGAAACAGTGCTGTAACGATGGGTGAAAATGTCAAATCCAATGAAGCAAATAATTCCTAGAAGACTGTTTATTTTCCAAGTGAAAGTATAGATTTATGGAATGCTTGAGAAAGCTTAAATCTATATTGTGGTCAGGAAGATGGTTCATGGGTGGAAATTAATTACTATTTGGCCTTAGATCTTTTTGAGGGTGATGATGACTTTTACATATTATCTTAAGTACAGGTGTACCTTATTTTAAGTAAACCCAACTTTGAACAAATCTAATTGATACAAAAATCAAGCTTAGTTCTTAGCTCTACAAAAGGATTCAAGACAGAATTTCTTTACATAGCATGATTCTCTACTTCAGGAGTCAGCAAATGATGACCTGAGGGATAAATCTGACCTGCCACTGTTTTTATAAATAAAGTTTTATTTGAATATAGTCATACCCATTCATTTAGTTTATGCATTATTTTTGGCTATTTTTGCACTGCAATGGCAAAGTTGTTGCAACACTGTATGATTTGCAAATTATGAATTATTTACTATTTAGCCCTTTACAGAATAAGTTTGCTGACCTCTATTATAGTGCATTAAAATATTATTCAAATTATATTGATTTGATTTATTTGGGGGGAATTAACCATTTTAGTATGGTTGAAGAAATGTTTATATGTGCGGAAGTGGTACAGATGAAGCTAGTGAAGTGGAGAGAAGCTGTATCATGAAGAGTTTTGTACATTTAGCTAAGGAGTTTATCCTGAAAGTAGTAGGAAACCATGGAAGGTTTTTAATTCTGTGGTCTGACATGATTCACTCTGATGTCAATGTGGCAGACAGATTGGACAGAGATCAACTAGGAAAGTATTATATTGTTATCCAGGAAAGAAATAATGAATGTCTGAATTTAGGTGGTAAGGATGAAATAAGTTTGAAGTTGAAGGAGACTCATGCTAATGTTACTAAGAAGGCAGAAGCAACATGATTTTGTGAATGGGTGAATGGATGTTAATAGTAAAGGAAAGGGAGGAGTATGGGACGAGTTGCAGATTTGTGACTTAGAAGACCTCATGAGTAATGGTACCATTCTCAGAAATGGGGAACGTAGTAAAAGGAGGGAAGTTTTAGGGAAACAACATAAACTTTATTTATAAAAACAGTGGCTGGTTAGTTTTGTACATGTATAATATGACATGCTTGTGAGGTCTTCCAGGTAGAAATATTCTTTTTTTTTTCATTTCAAAATATTAAGGGGGTACAAATGTTTTTGTTGCACGGATACTTTGTATAATGCTTAAGTCCAGGCTTTTAGTGTGCCCATCACCAGAATAGTGTTCATTGTACCCAATAGGTAAGTTTTTACCCTTCACCTCCCTTTCCACCCTCCTACCTTCTTGGTTTCCAATGTCTTTCACATCTCTTTGTGCCTATATGTGCCCATTGTTTAGCTCCCAATTGTTAGTGAGTACATGTGATATTTGTTTTTCCATTCCTGAGATACTTCACATAGGAGACCAGGTAGAAATATTCTTTAGGCAAGTAGAATACCAAAGTCTGGAACAAAATTAAGAGTTCTGAGATAAAAATATAGACTTGAAAGTCATTATATATAATTAGCAATTTCAGCCATGGTTTGGACTAAATCATTCAGAAGAGCTCTATAGAGTAAGAACAGTAGAAGGCCAAGGATGAGCGCAGGAGGAACACCAGTATTTAAACAATTGCAGGGGAAGCCCATGAAGAAGGATGGGAAGACCATGAAGGACACTGAAAAGGTACTGCCAATGGGTAATTTAAAAAACAAAAGAGTATCATGAAAGCCAAGAGAAAATAAAATTTTAAGAGGGAATGTCAAATGTCTAAGATCAAATAATAAAGTAGTATCATGGCAAAAGATTATTCATTGGGTTTGTAAATATGGAGTTCACTTGTGACCTTAGTGAAGGCAGTGACTAGGTAGGAAGGTAAAGGAAACAGTGCATATGAGCTAATCTTTTAAGTAATATTTCTGTGAAAGAATAGAGAAGGCAATATCTAGGGGCAGTCTTAAATCTTTCTTGAAGATGGGAAAGAATTGCTTGTGTTTATTATGCTGAGAGGAAGGAGCCTGCAGGGGAGAGGGATAAGATACAGGAGAAGACCCACTGGAGCTGCAAGCTACTAAGACAAGCAAGCTCTGTGCACAACCATCCCATCTTCTAGTCTCCCAGGTCACTGTCAGCCAGGCTAATCCAAAAACAGCTGACATTTAGACATTGGATGATAATCACATGTTTGAGAATATGATTCACAGCTCAATGACACTAGCTTTCCCAGAGCTGTCTTTCTTTAGTAGGATCAACTAAGAGGAACATGTTTTAATTTTCTTTTTCATCAGGCAGGAATCACTGGGAGGTCCAGAGGGGAGCTAGATAGCAAGTGGGCACGTGGAGTGTTGAATGGTCCCTTTGCTGTCTGTGACAGCACTTGAATGCACAATCAGCTCTATGTTAATGCTGTGTTTAGAGAAGTAAAATAGTAGTGTTAAGGATACTTGGGAGAAACCTGAGCTCTTTTTTCTCTATAGCAGATGGTATGATTTTGTGAGACTGCATCAGTGTACATTGCTGGATGTGTGGTGGGAAAAAGAAGCATTCTATACAACATGCTAATGGGTGCAATTTATTAAAACCTTCCCTGACTTTTAAAGACACTAACCAAATCACCCATTAGCGCAAAGTTAGAATTAAAGATACGGAAGTAGGTAAGGAATCAGTCTGGCAATACTAAGTCTTCTAAATATGTATGCCAAACTTTTAGTAGGTCAATAGGTCAGCAGTATACAGTGTTCTTACCCCGCTACACGCAGATTCCGGTAGTAGTTACCTTGGGGGTATTCAGAAGGCTTAGCCCAGTCACTTTCTTTGAGGAACTTATACTCTGTTAAGGATCTAAGGCATAGTTATGTGCAACATCTGCATGACCTTACTACCTGGTCAGTGTTAGAGTTAATGGGAAAGACTGCAGAAATAACGCAGAAGTAGCAGATGGCATGAGAGTATGGCAGAGAGTAATATAAACCAGCTATATGATTAGAGAAGACAACTGTCAGAAATTCATTTATTCAACAAAATTTTATCAAGTGACTACTATGGGCAGAGCATTTCATTGATAATGGAACTGAAGACTAAAAAATCCCAGCATCTTTTTAGGTGGGCCTGTATGATATTAGTGGAAAGTTACTTCTAGAAATAATCACCAATAATAAGGCTGTCTAAAACCTACTTTAATATTCTCATTGAATATTGCTTGATGGAGCAATTTGTGAATAGGTTGAGTCAGAGAATTTCTTCCCCAATAACTCTAAAGCCACATCTTTGCCCTCATGCTAAATTATAATGGCACTAACACAGTGTGACATATAACTTACCAAAATCTGTGTATGTTTTCTCACCTTAATGAGGTTGTAGTTGTATCAATGTTGTATTGAGGTTGTTCCTTACCTACTTCCATATCTTTAATTCTAACTTTGCACTAATGGGTGATTTGGTTAGTGTCTTTTCTTAAATTAATTAATTTATTTATTTTAATTTATTTTTTTTATTTCAAAATATTACAGGGGTACAATCGTTTAGGTTACATATATTGCCTTTGCACTGCCTGAGTCAGAGCTACAAGCATGCTCCTCCCCCCTCCCACCTGCCCAACACCCGATGAATGTTACTTCCATATGTGCACATAAGTTTTGATCAATTAGTATGAATTTGATGGTGAGTATATGTGGTGTTTGTTTTTCCATTCTTGTGATACTTCACTTAGGAGGATAGGCTCCATCTCCATCCAGGGCAATACAAGAGGTGTTAGTTCACCACTGTTTTTTGTGGCTGAGTATACTCCATGGTATACATATACCACATTTTATTAATCCACTGATGTATTGATGGGGACTTGGGTTGTTTCCACATCTTTGCAATTGTGAATTGTGCTGCTATAAACATTCGAGTGCAGATGTCTTTATTATAGAATGTCTTTTATTCCTTTGGGTAGATGCCCAGTAGTGAGATTGCTGGGTCAAATGGTAGTTCTACTTTTAGTTCTTTGAGGTATCTCTGTATTAATTTTCATAGAGGTTGTACTGGTTTGCAGTCCCACCAGCAGTGTATGAATATTCCTATCTCTCCGCATCCATGCCAACATTTGTTGTTTTGGGACTTTTTGATAAAAGCCATTCTCACTGGAGTTAAGTGACACCTCATTGTGGTTTTGATTTACATTTCCCTGACGATTAGAGATGTTGAGCATTTTTTCATATGTTTGTTGGCCTTTAGTCTATCTTCCTTTGAAAAGTTTCTGTTCATGTCCTTTGCCCACTTTTTAATGGGGTGTTTGATGTTTTCTTGCTGATTTTCCTGAGTTCTGTGTAGATTCTAGTTATCAGCCCTTTATCAGATGTATAGCATGCAAATATTTTCTCCCATTCTGTAGGTTGTCTATTTGCTCTAGTGATAGTTTCTTGGGCTGTGCCAAAGGTGAGAGGTGCAGATCCTGTTTAGTTTTCTACATATGGCTATCCAATTTTCCCAGCACCATTTATTGAATATGGATTCTTTTCCCTAGTATATATTTTTGTCTGCTTTGTTGAAGATAAGATGACCATATGAGGATGGTTTTATATCTGAGTTCTCAGTCCTGTTCCATTGATCTATGTCTCTGTTCTTGTGCCAGTACCATGCCGTTTTGGTTACTATAGCCTTGTAATATAGCTTGAAGTCTGGTAAATTGATGCATCCCAATTTGTTCTTTTTGCTTAAGGTTGCTTAAACTATACAGGGTCTTTTCTGGTTCCATAAGAAGTGTAGAATTATTTTTTTCTAGATCTGTGAAAAATGATTTTAATAGGGGTTTCATTGACTCTGTAGATGACTTTGGTAGTATAGACATTTTAACAATGTTGATTCTGCCAATCTATGAGCATGGTATGGTTTTCCATTCGTTTACGTCCTCTGCTTTTTCCTTCCTTAGTGTTTCATAGTTCTCCCTGTAGAATTCTTTAACCTCCTTGGTTAAATATATTCCTAGGTATTTTATTTTCTTTGTTGCTATTGTGAAAGGTATTGAGTCTCTGATTTGGTTCTCAGTTTGACTGTTGTTGGTGTATATGAATGTTACTGATTTACGTACATTGATTTTGTAACCTGAAACCTTGCTGAATTTATCAATTCCAGTAGTCTCTTGGCAGAATCTTTCGGGTTTTCTACATATAAAATCATATTGTCAGCAAAGAGCAATAGTTTGACCTCTTCTGACCCCATTTGGATTCCCTTAATTTCCTTCTCTTATCTGATTGCTCTGGCTAGGACTTCCAGCACTATGTTGAATAGGAGTGGTGATAGAGGGCAACCTTGTCTTGTTCCAGTTCTAAGCAGAAATGCTTTCAATTTTTCCCCATTCAATATAATGTTGGCTGTGGGTTTGTCTTGTATGGCTTTTATCATTTTGAGGTAAGTCCCATCTATGCCTGTTTTGTTAAGCATTTTATCATAAAAGGGTGCTGAATTTTGTCAATGCTTTTTCTGCATCTATTGAGAGGATCATAAGGTCTTTGTTTTTACTTCTGTTTATGTGGTGAATTACATTTATAGATTTGCTTATGTTGAACCATCTCTGCATATCTGGGATGAAGCCCACTTGGTCGTGATGGATTATTTTTTTGATGAGCAACTGAATTCAATTTGCTAGGATTTCCTTGAGAATTTTTGCGTCTATATTCGTAGGGGATGTTGACCTGTAGTTTTCTTTTTTTGTTGAGTCCTTTCCTGGTTTTGGTAGCAGGGTGATGTTGGCTTCATAAAACGTGTTGGGGAGAATAATTTCTGCAGGATAGGTACCAGTTCTTCTTTGTAGGTCTGGTAGAATTTGGGTATGAAACCATCTGGCCCGGGACTTTTCTTTGGAGAGGATTTTTATTGCTGCTTCAATTTCGGTACTTGATATTGGTCTGTTCAGGAGTTCTATTTCTTTCTGACTGAGCCAAGGGAGGCTGTGTGTTTCTAAGAATTTGTCCATTCCCTCCATGTTTTCAAGTTTATGTGCGTAGAGATTTTTATAGTATTCAGAGATGCCATTTTGTATTTCTGTGGTATCATTTGTAATTTCTCCTTTTTCATTTCTGATTGAGTTTCTTAGAGTCCTTTCTTTTTCTGCTTCTGGTTAATCTAGCGAGAGGCATGTCAATTTTGTTTATCTTTTCAAAGAACCAGCTTTTTGTTTCATTAACCTTTCTTTTTTTATTAATTTATTTTTTTATTTGAGAATATTATGGGGGTACAACACTTTGGTTATATATATTACCCATGCACTGCCCGTGTCAGAGCTACAATCGTGGTCATCTCCCAAACTGTGCTCCCCGCATCCATTCAGTGAGAGTTTTTCCCAGCCCCTCCACCCCCCTCCCTCCTGCCTGCCCCCTGATGAATATTATTGCCCTGTGTGATGTAGGTGTTGATCAGTTAGTACCAATTTGATGGTGAGTACCAGTGGTGCTTGTTTTTCCATTCCTGTGACACTTCGCTTCGAAGAATGGGTTCTAGCTCCAACCAGGATCATACTAGATGTGTTAATTCACTGTTGTTCCTTATTGCTGAGTAATACTCCATGTTATACATATACCACATTTTATTAATCCACTCGTGTATTGACGGGCACCTGGGTTGTTTCCACAACTTTGCAATTGTGAATTGTGCTGCTATAAACATTCGCGAGCAGATGTCTTTATTATAAAATGTCTTTTTTTCTTTTGGGTAAATACCCAGTAGTGGGATTGCTGGGTCAAATGGTAATTCTACTTTTAATTCTTTGAGGTATCTCCATATTACTTTCCATAGAGGTTGTACTAATTTGCAGTCCCACCAGCAGTGTATGAGTGTTCCTATCTGTCCACATCTCCACCAACATTTGTTGTTTGGGGATTTTTTAATATGAGCCAATCTCACTGGAGTTAAGTGATATCCCATATAGTTCTTTTGTTATCGATTTCATTTAGTTCTGCTATCATCTTGGTTATTTCTTTTCTTCTACTGGGTTTGGGATTGGTTTGCTCTTCTTTTTCCAGTTCTTTGAGTTGATTCATTAGACTGTTGATTTGTGATCTTTCTATCTTTTGGATGTAGGCATTTAAGGCTATGAGTTTTCCTCTCAGGACTTCTTTAGCTGTGTCCCACAGATTTTTGATAACTTGTGTCCTCCTTATCATTTAGTTCAAAGAATTTTTTGATTTCCATCTTAATTTCCTCCTTGACCCAATAATCATTAAGCAGTAGGTTGTTTAGTTTCCATGACTTTGTGTAGAGATGAGTGTTTCTGTTGGAGTTGATTTCTAATTTTATTCCACTGTGGTCTGAGAAGATGCATGGTATAATTTCTATTTTTTAAAATTTGTTGAGACATGTTTTGTGGCCTAGGATGTGGTCAATCTTACAGAATTTCCCATGAGCTGATGAGAAGAATGTATATTTAGTGGTTTTGGGGTAGAAAGTTCTATAAATGTCTGTTAGGCCCATTTGTTCTGGAGTTCTCTTTAAGTCCATTGTTTCTTTGTTTATTTTCTGTTTGGAAGATCTGTCCTGTGCTGTCAGTGGGGTGTTGAAGTCCCTGGCTCTTACAGTACTGTTGGTTATCATTTTGTGCAGATCAAGTAGTATTTCCTTTATGAATCTGGGCACCCCTGTGTTGGGTGCCTAGATATTTAGAATTGTTATGTGTTCTTGTTGAATTTTTCCCTTTACTGTTATATAATGACCATCTTTTTCTTTCATTACTTTTGTTGATTTGAAGACTAAGTTATCTGATATGAGAACTGCTACCCCAGCTTTCTTTTGGTTTCCATTTGTGTGGAATACTGTTTTCCATCCCTTCACCTTGAGTCTGAATAAGTCCTTGTGGGTGAGGTGTGTTTCCTGAAGACAGCAGATACTTGGCTTGTGTATATTTATCCATTCAGCCAGCCTATGTCTCTTCATTATGCAGTTCAAGCCATTGACATTTATTGAAAGAATTGATAAATGGGGTGGATTTCTGTTCATCCTGTTGAGTAGAACTTTGTTGGTTTGTTTTATGTCTGGAGCCATTCTGGCGTCTGGCCTTTGACCTTTAGCTTTTGGATGATTTTACACTGGTGAGTGTCTGTTGTGCTGATCCATGTGTAACACAGTTCTGAGTACTTCCTGCAGGGCAGGTCTTGTTTTGACAAATTCCCTCAGTGTTTGCTTATCTGAGAAAGACTTTATTTCCCCCTGTGTGAAACTTCGTTTTGCAGGATACCAAATTCTAGGCTGGGCATTATTCTGTTTGAGAAGACTGAGAATGGGGCCCCCAGTCCCTTCTAGGTTGTAAGGTCTCAGTTGAGAAGTCTGCAGTTAGTCTGATGGGCTTTCCTTTGTAAGTTACCTGCTGCTTTTACCTTACGGCTGGCAGGAGGGCCTCTTTTGTGTTTATTTTGGCCAGTCTGATGACTATGTATCGTGGTGTTTTTCTCTTTGCAATGAATCTCCTAGGAGTCCTTTGAACTTCTAATACCTGGATATCTAGATCTTTAGCAAGACCAGGGAAATTTCCTTCAATTATTCCCTCAAATAGATCATTCAATCCTTGTGTTTTTTCTTCTTCACCCTCAGGGATGCCTATGATTCTTATGTTAGGCCTCTTCACATAATCCCATATTTCTTGTAGGCTTTGCTCTTTTCTCTTATTTCTCTGCTCTATCTGTGTGACTGACTTATTGAATTGAAAGATGTTGTCTTCAAGCTCTGAGATTCTTTCTTCTGCTTGATCTAAGCCTATTCTTAAGGCTTTGCACTGTGTTTTGTAGTTCCTGCAATGAATTTTTCATTTCCAGAAGTTCCATTTGATTTTTCTTTAATATTTCAATTTCTTTAGTGAATTTTTCATTCATTTCCTGAATTCTTTTTGTGGTTCTTTGTGTTGGGCTTCCATTTTGTCTTGCATTTCACTGAGCTGTCTTACAATCCATGTTCAAAATTCATCTTCTGTCATTTCAATGTTCTGATTTTGGTTGGTATCCATTGCTAGAGAGCTGGTGTTCCCTTTTGGGGGTGTCCCTTCACTTTGATTCTTTATACTTCCAGAGTTCTTTCGCTGATTCTGTCTCATCTGGAGCAGCTGTTGCTTCTTACCTTTGGATTTTCTTTTGTTTAGATAATGCCATGCCCTGTTTAAACTCTGAGCCAGTAGGTGATGCTTGTGGGTGAGAATTGGCCACACCCAGTATGATGTGTCAGTAAATGCAGTTAAAGGGCATGCAAATTGACCTCCCTATCAGTGGGTGGCACTTACCAGAAGGAACAAGCTGCAATGTTGTTTTTGGGTCCTGTGACCAGCTCTAGTCCTTCAGGAGAAGCACTCTAATGCCCCAGGTGGTGGGTGAGGCCTTGGAACTTCCAGGTGTGTCCTTATTCTCCATCTCAGCAGGGGCGGGTGGGGAAGTGAGGCTTTAGCAGGGGTCAAATGTCTGTTCTCTGCCTCTGGGCAAAACTGCCAAGGAGGGGCTGAAGTGGCCCCACTCAGTGGAGAAGTCTGCATGTGGAGGTGGGGCTGCCTGAGACCCACAGTCTGGCAGTCTGGAGCAGACCTTGCTCCTTTCCACCCTCCCCTATTCTGCGGTTTCTTCTGGGCCTCTGCCAGCAGACAGGACCTCATGCCAGCCAAGCTCCCCCATGACTGTGATGTGGGCTGGGAGGTTCCCTGCCCAGGATCCTGGCCTGAGTTGGGAGCACGGCCCTCCTGTGAGAGAAGGGGTTCCCCGCAAGCATGCAGAAGCTAGGACCCACTCTACACTCTCACCCCTGATCGGCCCCTGCAGGCACCCACACCTTGAGAGACTAATTCACAGGTATCCCCTCTGTGCCCCCAGGAAATGCGACTGAGAGCTGGGTGTACAGGATCTGACCTCCAGGTCTGTCCCCCAGGCCCCAGAGATCAAACCCTGATCATACCAGGGAGAAGGATACTGGTCCCAAGTCTCTCTCAGAGGGTGCCCAAGCTGATTCAATGTCCCTCCACTGCAGGGTTTGTCCCCCTCTGCTGGGGTCGCCAGGCAAGCAGCACCAGGAAGGGCCAGCAGGCAGGGATCTCACTGTCCAAGCACCCCTCAGTCTGCTGCAGGACCCCAAAAGGAGAGGTGGAAGCCTCTGTGTGGTGGCTCAATTGTCTCTCTTGGCAGCCACAGGTGGGGGAGGGGAAGGGGGAAAAAGAGTCTAGGTGGAGAAAAGTCCACCCTCTGGTCATATCCAACCCTCTCTCCAGGAGGCAGTCTGCTCAGAATGACAAGGCTCTGGAGTCATGCAGATCACCTGGGACCCACTGGACACCTGTGGCTCCTGCAGTCTGGGCCTGGGTTGGCAAATGTCTGTGTGGGGATGAGCAAGACGGATCCTGAGGGGTTGAGGCCCCCTGGGGTGGACAAAGGCACCTGTGGGTAGAGAAGCAATATGGCGCCTGCCCTCTGGCTTGGGTCTGTGGGGTGGGAGGTGCCCCAGTGCAGGAGGTGGGGGTAGGGGTGAGAGCCTGGTGCCCTGTCCTCAAGAAGTTCTCCACTCACTGGTGGCAGCAGTCTCTGGGCTTGGGTGGGCAGAATGTCTGAGCTCGGGAGCCCACCAACAGTCTGAGATGCGAGGGAGGGGGGGTGTTAGCCAATCCATTTACCCTTCTCGCTGGTCTCCAAGCTTGTCTGGGCTTAATCCCTGCTGATGCTTTTCTCCTTCCCGTTCTTTTCCACAACCTCTTCCCATGGAGTCTCCTGTAGGTTTAGGCACCCTTTCTTCATACCCTCATCCGATTTATGTTTGTCTGTCTGGTTTTTTTTTTTTTTTTCATCTAAAATTTCTCCTTCTTGCAGAGTCGTTCTGGCTGGTGGTGCCTTTGGTCTGCCATCTTCTGGTTAGTGTCTTTAAAAGTCAGGGAAGGTTTTAATAAATTGTACCCATTAGCATGTTGTATAGAATGCTGCTTTTTCCCACCACACATGCAGCAGTGTACACGGATGCAGTCTCACAAAATCATGCCATGTCTTTGGCTTTCCTTTTCTTCCCATATAATAGGTACTCAATAATACTATTGTGATTGATTTGATTAAAAGTCTCAGGTTTTAAAAAAAATATTAGATATCTCTCTCCTCAGCCAAAATTAAGGGCACATTTTCCAGACTATATTAATCTATGAAAAAGCATGTACCCAACCTTACTACAACCCCCCACCCATAATCCTGTGTTGGAGAAATTTAAAGTGCCAGAATATAATAGTTTCCCTCTTACTGACCACACTCCTCCACTTCCCGCTCCCAAAGCCCATCTCTTTTCCATTCTGTGGTAGGACCTAGGACACATTTAAAAATGTGGTTTCCATTGCTCTCAAGTTATGTGAGCCTTGAAAAGTTCAAGATGTTCCCAGTTGTAGGAAAATTTTCACTTTCTTTGTACAATGCATACCTTATAATTATTTGTAATAGCAGAAAGGCTGTAAGTTCTTTTGACCAGCTTCCATGCACATGCTTATAGATCAACAAATATATGTGATTGTCTCACACCTGGGATAGCTTGTGAAACAAACTATAGTTTTTGAGGGAGGGGTCACTTACTATGTTCAAGGTTAAGTGATATGTCAAACAGAGGGGTTACATAAGACAAAGACCATGCCTACTGGGCCTGGTTGAATATTTTAATATTTACATTTGACATTTTTTTCCTACAAGTACCTTTAATTATGCTTTAACTCACTTTAAATCACAGCGACTAGTACTTTTTTGAAGAAATGCAGTCTGCGTGAATGGGATTGGAATATTTCTTTTTTTAGTTTTACCTCCTAAAATTCCAAATACTAAACGTAAGGAGACAGAAAAGCCAAGAAAACCCTGATGCAAGTAATACTGGAGCTCAGTATGGGGTGAGATGCTTTCAAAGCTGTTGGCCCCTTGAAAGTGCACCTAAAAATTACAAAGGGAATAGAGGCCAAACTCTAGTACTAATACTTATCAGACAAATTCATACTATTCATATGACGAGGGTTAATAGGATACACTGTAAATCTATCAGTGATTTCCCACATCTATAGACTGGACCCTTGCCTTGATGCCTTTCTAGAGCCATGTAATCAATAAATATTTGTTGAATAAATGAATAAGATCATGAGTCTGTTTTGCCCTCAAGGTCCATTTTGTGGGCCTATGTTGTAATTGAGATCCATTTTATATTGAGCACTTCTTCAGGAATTGAATCCCACTGGGCAGAAGCCCTAGCTACTGAAGTATTCAGCCATCTCCTCTGGGAATAATATTAGAGGTAGACTCTTGATATTTTCCAGGTGCCAGACTTTTGCTTGGCTTGTATGTCTTGAGAATGAGCTCTCCATTGTGGGAAAAAGTTCTACTGGCTAGTTACGTTTACACTTGGTATTTGGGAATATCAGTGCTAAAATAGAGTAATTTTTTTCCTACAACTAACTTTTCACATCTGTCTTGTCATACCAATGAATTTAGATTCACTTTCAGAAAAAAAAATGCAAACCCTGTGGTGATTTTTTTAACCTGTAAAATAAATTTACACGAGGAAGACAAAAGTTTAAGTATCAGCCATGTTTAAAAGTTTTAAAAATATCTTAAACTTTATAAAAAAGGTAACCAAGTACACTTGCTTTTGTTATTTCTACAGGGAAACATTAACAAACTGGCCTCCACCATAGCTTCCAGTAATCTGTATTTAATGATCACTAAAATATCAGGCTGAGAATAATGATAATAGCAACAGAACAATAGCTCTACTACTACTATTTACACTACTACTATTACTAACAAGCATTGAGACTTTACCATGAGACAGACACTAAGTTCATTGCTTTCTGTTAATTATCACACTTGTTCTTCACAGTAAATCCGTGCAATAGGTATTACTACTCCACATAACAGATAAAGAACTAAGGCTCAAAGAGGAACACTAACTTGCTTAAGATCACATAAGTATGAAGATGTGAAGCCCATACTCAATTCTGACCCTATCTTATCCATTAGTCCATATTGCTTCAGAACATCAACAGGGTGGTAAAAATGCTGTAAAATAAAATGTTAGACTTTCTTCCTAAGCCCAAAATAAATGATTTTGGATGGTAGTGGTGTCCTGACAGACCATTATATTGATAGCGAAGAGGCCAAGATTGTCTGTGGAGCCCCGTTCTTACTCTCCTGCCTCGCCATGCACACCAATGAACAGGACCCATATTGCTCTCTCTCTTTGAAATACTGTAGCACAGATTGCTTTTACAACTTATTTGCTGCAAGTAAATTGTTCAGGTAAAACCATCTTTATATTCTACACTCAATAGATGTGTTGGTAGATAAATCTATGATATTGTTAAAGCTATTCAATGGAGCGATAATGACAAATCATCCTGTGTGCTTTCCTGCCTCAAATCCCACATTTGTATCCAGTAAAATCAGGCTAAAATAAGTGAAAAAGAGCTTTTAAATGGGCAGCCTCAGTTATATATAAAGAAATAGACTTGGAGAAAGATATTCCTAGGCAGTGTTTATGCCTTAGTGCTGGTGGGAAGAGGAAGGCTAAGAACTGATGTTAAGTGAGCCTCATGTATTTTTTTGGCATACTCTGGCAAAGGCCACTTCCCTTGTGTCCACCAGCTGCATCACTGTACAGCTGCCAACAGTATATATTCCCTATTTCCCCTAACAAGGGGCCCAGGGCAGTCACCTTGACTCACCAACCCTAGGGACAGCTGGGGATTCTGCTAATGCAGGACCTTTGACAACAATAACAGGATAGGCTGAATTCTGAAAGAGAAGAGCCAGCAGGAGACAGATTTCACAATATAAGTACCTAATGGCTGCAGGACAGGACAAACAAATCTGTCAAACCAGAGAATTATCAAACCAAGACCTTGAGGCTCCTCCAGGAAAGGCTGCTCAGAGAGTAAGGCAGAGAAAGGATTCCTAGGATAACATTTAAAGGGAGAGGCTTTGGCAACCCTTTTAATTTGATTACTTTAGAATGAATTCTGCTGGGCCTCCCTGGGCCAGTTTTGTACAACTTAAAGTATTTTGTGGAAATTAAACAAATAAATTTAGAAAAATCTCTTAATTTTCCATGCTGCTAAGTAGGAGGGAGAAGAGTAACACAATTTAAAGGGGGGAGGGGGAAGATAATCCTAAATAATTTACATTTGGCTTAGCAATGCATTCTGGGATGTTCTTTCCTTCTCTGGACTCACCTTAGTTTTTGTTCAGACTAATATCTGAAGTAGTTGAAAGTCCCTGGATACAGATCAACTGGCATAGTGCAAAGAACCTAGAAGCAAGGAGTTAACCCAGAATCTGGGATGTACCATCTGCTGTAGATGAACTACAAAGGGGATTAACTGCACACAGTTATTCTGGGCTTGGCTGTATTGTTACACTCATGCAATTTCTTTGTGCACATCCAAAATGTAACATTAAAAATTTGGTTCACTTCTGCACTTGAAGAATGATGTTAACAGTTATCTATTTGCTGATTATAAAACTTACAAACTTTGATTATAGAAATTTCTAAAGTATGTGAATGATAAAGAAGAAAATAAAAATCATCCATGATCCTAGCACTTAAGGATAATAGTTGTTAATATTTCAGTGTATTTCTGGCCAGTTTTCATATGTAATTATAAATATAGATAGACCATGAACTTCAGATCTAACTGTATTATAATCTCTTATTCCTGTTTTATTTAATATTCTATTATGAACATTTTCCATATATTTAAACATTCTTCACAAGCAAATTGGATCATGGGTGATTTTTTTTTTAATCACTTGGATTTAATAATTTCACTTTTTTTGGACTGTGTCTGATTTTTCACTAACATAATGAATATTACTGTAAATGAATTTTAAACTACATCTCTGCTATTTTGGGGAAATAGGGTCCTAAACATGGATATTATGATCACAATGAGGATACATATTTTTGAGGCTCTTGATAACATAGTTAAACTGCTTTCCAGAAAGGTTGTATAAATTTACAACTATACCAGCAGTATATAAAATTGTCTATCTCACCATATAATTCAAGATCTAGAACATACATATGCATGCATATTTTAGGTGGGAATATAGGATTTCAGTTGTTATTTTATTTCTTTGATTTGAGATAAGATTTAGGTTTATAGCCTATTTGTATTTTTTTGTGTGAGTTATCTATTTAAGTACTTTGCCAATTTTTTATTTGGATGTTAATCTTTTCATCATTGATTTATACTATATCTGTATTTGTCAAGGATGTAACCCCTCCATCTGCCGTATTTGTTTCAAATTTTACCCCAGCTTCTTTGAGGGATAATTTACATACAATAAAATTTACCCATTTTAAATATTAAATTAGATAAGTTCTGGTAATGGTCAGTTGTGTAACCATCACAATAATCAATATTGTCTTCACATGAATACCGAACCATCTTGAACACTATAACTTTATAATATGTCTTAAAATCTGGTATTTTAAGTCTTCCAATTTTGTTCTTTTCAAAATTGTGTTTGCTCTTCTAAGTCCTTTACATTTCCTACAAATTCTGGAATCAGCTTGTCAATTTCTACAGTAAAAAGCCTACTAGAAATTTGATTGGAATTGCATTGAATCTATAGATCAATTTGGGGAGAATTGACATGTTAACCGTATTAGGTTTTCCATTCCAAAAACAAGGTACATTTCTCCATTTATTTGGATATTCTTTCATTGCTCTCAACAGTGTTTTGTAGTTTTCAGTATATAAACTAACACATTTTGTTAAGTATATCCCTAATTATTTCATATTTATTTTTTATGCTATCAAAAATATCATTTCTTAGAGGGAAAGCCTTTAGTCTTTTACTGTTAAGTATGGTGTTAGCAATAGATTTTTCATAGATGCCATTTATCAGGCTAAGGAAGTTCCCTGGTTTGCTATGATTTTTTTCATGAGGGTATTAAATTTTATAAAATGCCTTTATGCATCTATTGATATGATCATATATTTTTTTTCTATTTTGATTGGTTCATATACTGAATTATTTGTTGATTTTCACAATGTTACAATAACACTGCATGGGATAAATCCCACTTGGTCATGAGAAGTAATCATTTTAATACTTTTTAAATTCATTTTGTTAAATGGATCTATATGTCTATGATCATAAGCAATGTTGACATGTACTTTTCATCTTTTGTAATGTCTTTACTTGGTTTTGGAATTCAGTAATACGGACCTCATAAAATGAGTTGGGAAATTCTCCTTTCTCTTCTATTTTTTGGAAGAATTTGTACATAATTGGTATTATTTTTTTCCTTAAGTATTAGGGAAAATTAACCAGTGCTGCTATCTGGGTCTGAAGTTTTCTTTGTGGGAAGATTTTAACTGAAAATTCAATGTCTTTAATTGATGTAAGGTTATCTGCTTTTTCTACATAAGCCTTGTTAGTTTGCATCTTTCAAAGAATTTCACTATTTCATCTAAGTTGTATTTATTAGCATAAAGTTGTTGATAACATCCCCTAATTATCCATTTAATGCCTGTTGTCTGTGTAGTGATACCTCCTCTTTCTTACCTGATATAGATGATGTGTTCCTTCTTTTATTTTTTCCTTTGCAGTATGTCTATAATTTTATGAATTACATTGATCTTTTCAAAGAAATGAGGTTTTTTTCCATTTATTTTTTCTATTTCATTTATCGCTGTTCTTCATTCTTTAATTCCTTGTGCTTCCTTTGGGTTTACTTTCTTCTTCTTTTACTAGTTTCTCAAGATGGAAGCTTAAATCACTGATTTGAGAAATTTCTACCCTTATAATATAAACATTTTAATGTATAAATTTCCCTCTAAGTACTGCTTTTGTCACATCATACAAACTTTGATATGTTGTTTTTCATTTTCATTCAGGTCAAGATACTCTCTAATTTGTCTTCATATTTCTTAGAAGGATGTTGTTAAATTTCCAAATATGGTCCATTTTGGTGAATGTTTCGTCTGCACTTGAAAAGAAGCTCCTGTTGTATGGAGAATTCTTTAAATATCAATTGGACCAAGTTAGTCAACTATGTTGTTCAAGTCTTCCATTATATGACCTTTCTGATTTTCCATCTACTTGTTCTATCAATTTTTTGAGAGAAGAGTGTGAACTCTCCATCTATAATGGTGGATTTGTCTATTTATCTTTTCAGTTCTGTTAGTTTTTGCTTTGTGTGTTTTGTAGCTCTGTTATTTAGTGAGTGAAGGTTTAGGATTGTTATGTTCTTCTCTTGGTGAAATGATTATGTTATCATCATGAAATGTCCTCCTTTATCCAGATAATCTTCCTTGCTCTGAAATCTACTTTGTGTGCTGTTAATATATTCAGTCCAGCTTTCTTTTAATTTGTGTTTTATTTTATCTTTTTCCATCTTTTTACTTTTAAGCTGTTTTTTTCTTTATATTTAACATGTTTCTTGAGGATAGCACATAGTTGTGTTTAGTTTTTTTTAAATCTCATTTGATATGTTATTGGCTTTTTTCCCTGCTTTGTACAGACAATTATCTTCAAAAGAAATTAAATAGGAGAAAAGAAAATTCTGTATATTTACCCAAATATTTACCATTTTCCTCACTGTAAAATTCTAGGTTGACAGTCTTTTTATCAGTGTCTTAAATACTATTCTTTACCATGTTCTGGCTTGCATAATTTCTGAAGATTATGTCTTTTTTATTACCTTCTTTTGAGTGTCTTTTGATCACTAATGTTCAGCAATATGATTATAATTATAGGTTTTGTGAAATGTGGAAAATTTTCAGTCATCATTTTTTTTCAATTTTGTTTTATTCCACCATTCCTTCCTCTTCAGGAACTCCAGTTAAATGTATATAGCATTTTTTATATCATCATACCCATCTGTCCCCTTTTTCCGGTCTTTTTTCTCTCTGTATGATTCATTTTAAACCACTATTTTTTTTTCTTTTGTTGTATTTAATCTACTGTTAATTTCATCCTAAATAAAATAATTTCATTTTAGATACTGTATTTTCAACTTCTAGATATTCTACTTGTATCTTTTTACATGTCTTCTGTTTCTTTCCTCATGTTCATGTTCATGTTCATGTCTTATGATCCTCAACATTGAGTATATTTGTAATAGCAATTTTACTATCCTTGCTTGTTAATTCTATAATATGCATTGGTTTTTTCTGATATGTTTCTGTTGATTGATTTTTCATGTGGTTATGCTCATTTTTCTTACCACTTTTGATGTTGTTGATTGAGAATTTTATGTTTTTAGGTACTGGAGTTTGTTGTACTCTTTTAAATATTGTTGGACTTTGTTAAGGAATGTAGTTTTTACTTGGAATCAGTTTCATCCTTTTGAGGATTGCTCTTGAAATTTTAGTTTAGGTCTGGAGAAGCCTTTGTCTCGGTCTGATCTGTCCCTACAACTAAAGTAATACCCTCCTGGGAACTCTAACTGATGACGCATATGTGAGCAGGTCTCTCCACTCAGGCTAATAGGAACATACACTATACCCAGCTTGTGTATGCTGCAAAGATTTTTCTGCCTACTTCATTCTGGTGGTTGGTTCTTTTCTTGACTTCAGATAGTTTCCTCTTATGCATGCACAAGCCAGTGCTCAGCCAAAGACTTGAAAGGATCCCCCTGCAGATCTCCAGAATTCTGTGTACACACAAGTGTTTGTGTGTGTGTGTGTATGTGTGTGTGCATGCAGCTCTCTCTTTTCTGGTATTTGAATAACAAATTATAACTGCCTTGGCCTCCTCAAACTCTGAATTCTGTTTTCTGAATTTCAAGAGACTACTGGTTTCTCCTGGTATTCCCTTTCCATGTGTTTCAACCTGGAAGCTCTCCTCAGGCAGGAAGCTGGACAATCATAAAACTCACCTCATTTTGTTCCTTTTCCCAGAGATCATTGCCCTATCCGGTCTCTTGTCCAATGTCTGAAAACTATCATTTCATATATTTTGTCCAGTCCTCTCTGTACTTAAGGCAGGAAGTTAAATCTGGCCCCTTTTACTCCATCATGGACAACAGTATTCATCCTGTATTTCTTCTTGAATCAATTTTGCTGAGGTATCCTTTTTTATAAATTTTTTCATTTCATCTAACTTATTGACTTAAGCTAATTAATAACATTTTTATCTTTTGATTTCTGCTTTTTCATAGCTAGGTCTTCTTTCTTATTTATAAAAAATATATTTGTGCATTTTCTTTTTTTTCTTGATTAATCTTACAGAATTCTGCATAATTTGTTAGATTGTTTAATAAACAACTTTGCTTTCACTGATTCTCTTTATTATTTGTTTTGTTTATTTGACTTTTCTGTTATTGTTACTATTATTACTTTTTTCTACTATTTTTACTATTATCCTTCCTTCTACTTTCTTTGAATTTATTCTGTTGTTCCTTTCCTACCTTCTTAGATGAACCTTATTAATTTTCTGCCTTTATTCTTTTTGACTATGAATTTTTCTTAAAACACAGCTTACACTGCATCCCACAAATATGGATGTGCTATGTTGTCATTATCACCCAGTATTAAGTATTTTTAAAATTCCATTATGATTTCTTCTTTCACCCTGAGAATCTGTTTTTTAAAATTTCCACATAAAATTCTGATTTTAAGTAAATCAGAATTTATTATTACTATTTATTTTTATCTTATTTATTAATTATTAATTTTAATTATTTTATTTTTATATGTTTTATTTTTATCACTAATGTCTAAAGAGAATATTGTCAGTATGATACTTGTTCTTCAGAATTTGTTAAGACTTGCTTTATAGCCTGGCATATGATCAATATTTTTATCAAATGTATGCTTAAGAACAATTTAGATTCTTTAATTACACAATGAGACTTTTACAGTTGATAGTTTTAAAGAGAGCATAAAATATATTAAACCCTTTCTTCATTGCTTTCCCATTGATCTATGCTCTCAGAAAGTTATGCATTTTACCATAATTTCATAAATATTTACCTATATCATATCTAGTTTTCTATGTTTTCTTACCTTCATTTAGCATTTCCAAGCCATTTAGAATTTATTTCAGTATAAAGCATAGGTTTAGAATCTAACTTTTTAATTTCTACATATTTAAATGATGTAACCCTATAACCATTAATAGAATAATTGGTATGACTATGTCTTACTGATTGAGCATGTCACCTTTAACGTAAACCAATTCTTAAATATGCTTGGTAGGTCTCTGGGTTAATTATTCTGATCCACTGATACTTCTCATACTAATACCGCACTATTCTTTTTATTTTATCTTAATAGTTCATTTTAGCACTGGTAGGACAGTCCTGTCATATTCTTCTTCTTTTTTAAATGGTATGAACTATTTATTTCAGTTTATTCCTATAGATAAAATATAGAATGGCTGTCAAGTTTAAAAAGTTCATGCTGATACTGATAAATTAATCAGGTGAATAAATCTTGATCACATCATGTTACTTCTTTGTCATTTTATCACCATGACAGTAGCACAGAGCATTTTATGATCTTGTTAAAAGAAAGACTTTCTTTGATGATGAAACCTGAAAATTATGCTCAGATTTATATCTTCCTCTCCATTTCCATTACAACCATCTTAATTCCTCATTATCTACAAAGTTTCCCAGAACTCAGTTGGAACAGTGATGTAGACATTAACTTTGGCTAGTCTGATGACTGTGTGTCATGGTGATTGCCTCTTTGCAATGAATCTTCCAGGAGTTTGTTGAGTTTCTTGTACCTGGATATCTGAATTTCTAGCAAGACCAGGGTAGTTTTCCTTAGTTATTCCTTCAAATAGGTTTTCCAACCCTGTGTGTTTTCTTCTTCACCCTCAGGGATGCCTATAATTCTTATGTTTGGCCTGTTTACATAATCCCATATTTCTTGTAGACTTTGTTCCTTCCTCTTAATTCTCTGTTCTTTATCTTTGACTGACTTGTCTAATTTGAAGGTGTTGTCTTCAAGCTCTGAGATTCTTTCTTCTGCCAGGTCTAATATATTAAGACTTTCCACTGTGTTTTGTGCTTCCTTGAATGAATTTTTCATTTCCAGAATTTCTATTTGATTTTTTTAAATAATTTGATTTCTTTAATGAATTTTTCATTCATTTCCTGAATTTTTTTTTGTGGTTTCTTTGTGTTGGTTTTTCATTTTCTCTTGTACTTCATTGAGCTTACTTATAATCCATATTTGGAATTCTTTATATGTCATTTCAATATTTGGATTTTGGTTGGTTTCTATTCCAAGAGAGCTGGTATTCCCTTTTGGAGGTGTCCTTTCATTCTGATTTTTCATACTTCCAGAGTTCTTTTGTTGATTACTTCTCATCTGGAGCAGCAGTTCCTTCTTATTTGTGGATTTTCTTTTGTTTAGATAATGGCATGCCCAGTTTAATCTTTGTGACAGTAAGTGGTGCTTGTGAGTGAGAATCAATCACACCTTTTATGACTGAGTCAGTAAATGCTGTAAAGGGTATGCAAATTGACCTCCCTATCAGTGGGTGGTACTTGCTGGAAGGAACAAGCTGCAGTGTTGTTTTTGGGTCCTGTGACTGGCTCTCGTCCATCAGGAGAAGCACTGGAATGCCCCAGGTGGTGGGTGGGGCCCTGGAACTTCCAGGTGTGTCCTTATTCTCCACCACAGCAGAGGCGGGTGGGGGAGTGAGGCTGGCTGGGGCTGGTTTGGGTGAGCTTGCCTTCAGGCTCCACCAAAGCTGGCAAGGTATCTGTTTCAGTAGAGGTCAAAGGTCTGCTCCCAGCTTCTGGATAAAGCCACCAGGGACAGGCTGAAGTGGCCCCACCCAGCCAGAAAGTCTTTTTGTGAAGGCGGGGCTATCTGAGATTCATAATCTGCCAGTCTGGACCGTGCATCACTCCTCTCTCTCCTCTCCTGCTTTGCTATTTTCCTCTGGCATCTGCCGGCAGGCAGGAGCTCAAGCCAGCTGAGGGCCCCCATGACTGTAATGTGGGCCGGGAAGTTCCCTGCCCAGGATCCCAGTCTGAACTGAGTGTGTGGCTGAGGGGTGCCCCTCAAGCACACTACAACTGGGATCCACACTGCACTCTTCCCCCTGATCTGCTTATGTGGGCACCCTTGCCTCCTGAGATTAATTCACAAATCTCCCCTCTGTGCCTGCAAGCAATACAATCACGTCTGGAGGTACAGGATCTGGCCTGTGGGCCCATCCCTGGATTCCCAAAGATCAATCCCTGACCATGCCAGGGAGAAGCACGCTGGTCCCAAGTTGCCCATGGGGTGCCCAAGTAGGTCTGATGTCTCTCTGCCTTGGGGTGTGCCCCGCTCTGATGTAGTCATCAGGCAAGCAGCACCAGGGAGGGCCAGCGGGCAGGGAGCTCACAGTACAAGCACCCCTCAGTCTGCTGCAGGACCCCAAGAGGAAAGGTCTGAACCCCACTCTCTGCGGAAGCCTCAATGTTATGGCCCAATTGTCTCTCTTGGCAGCTATGGGTGGGGGACTGGAAGGGGAGAAAAAGAGTCTGAGTGGAGGAAAGCCAGCACTCTGGTTGCATCCATCCCTCTCTCCAGGAGGCTGCCCACCCAGAATGTCCAGGCATTGGAGTCACACAGATCACCTGGGACCCACTGGACCCCTGTGCCTCCTGTAGTCTGGGCCAGAGTTGGGAAATGTCTGTGTGGGAACAAGCCAGATGAAACCTGAGGAGTTAAAGCCCCCTGGGGAGGACAAAGGTGCATGGTGAGTAGAGAAGCAATATGGTGCCTGCCATCCAGGCTCGGGTCCATGGAGATGGGAGGCGCCCCAGGGAGTCTGGGAGCCTGGTGCCCTGTCTACAAGAAGCTCCCAGCTCACTGGTAGTGGCAGCCTCTGGGCTCATGTGCGTGGAAAGTCTATCCAGCAACTCAGGAATCTGCAGACTATCGAGATGTGAGGGAGGGAGAAACAAACCGCTCCACCTACCCTTCTCACTGGATTCCAACCCTCTTGGGGGTTGGTTTCTGCCAATACCTTGTTCCTTCCTGTTCTGCTCCACAATTTCTTCCCATGGAGTCTCCTGAAGATTCTGGCACCCTTCCCTCAGACCCACCCACAATCTATGTTTGTCTGTATGTTGGTTTTTTCTCTTTCATCTAAAACTTCTCCTTCTTACTGAGATGCTCTGGCAGCTGGTGTCTCTGGTCAGCCATCTTGCCGGTGCCCTGTTGGCATGTATTATTTTTTTCTTGTGGTGTCTTTGTCTGGCTTTGGTATCAGGGTGATGCTGGCTTCCTAAAATGAGTTTGGAAGTTTCCCTCTATTTCAATCTTCTGAAAGAATTTAGTAAGGATTGGTATTAACTCTTTGAATGTTTGGTAGAATTCAGCCATGAAGCCATCTGGTCCTGGGCTTTTCTTTGTTGGAAGCTTTTTAATTACTGCTTCAATCTCTTTATATATTATTTATCTGTTCAGGCTTTCTATTTCTTCTTGATTCAATCTTGGTAGGTTGTCTGTTTCTAAAAATGTATCCATTTCCTCTAGGTTACCCAACTTATTCATAATAGTCCTAATGATCCTTTTTTTTATTTCTGAGAAATCATTGTAATATCTCCACATTTATTTCTGCTTTTATTTATTTCAGTCTTCTCTCTTTTTTTCCATTAGTCTAGCAGGCTTGTTGATTGTGTTTACTTTTTAATAAAACCAACTTTTAGTTTTGTTAATTTTTTGCTACTGTTTTTTATCTTTTCTACTTGGTTTAATTCTGCTCTGATCTTTATTATTTCCTTCCTTATGCTAACTTTGGGTTTATTTTGTTCTTCTTTTTCTAGTTCCTTGAGGTGTAATGTTAGGTTTTTTATTTGAGATCTTTCTTCTTTTTTAAAATAGGTGTTTATTGCTCTTAAAATTGTTTATTGCAGCATTCCATAGCTTTTGGTATGCTATGTTTTTATTTTTGTTTTTTTCTCAAGATATTCTTTAATTTTCCTTTTGATTTCTTCTTTGACCCATTGGTTGTTAAAGAGCATTTTGTTTAATTTCCACATATTTGTGAATTTTCCAGTTTTCCTCCTGTTATTGATGTCTAGTTTCATGCCATTGTGGTCCGAAAACATACTCAATATGATTTCAATCTTCCTAAATTTGTTAAGACTTGTTTTGTGGCCTGACATTCTAGAGAATATTCCATGTGTGCTTGAGAAGAATGTGTATTCTGATGCTGTTAGATGAAATGTCATGTATATGCCTATTAGGTCCATTTCACCTAAAATGTAATTAAAGTCCAATGTTCACATACAGAAAATTGATTTGCTGTCTGGATGATCTATCCATTGAACTGGACCCTTACCTTACACTATACACAAAATTCAACTCAGAATGGATTAAAGGCCTAAATGTAAGACCTGAAACTATAAAACTCCTAGAAGAAAATATAGGAAGAAAGCTCTTTGACATTGACCGTGGCAGTGATTTTTTGAATAGGACACCAAAAGCTTGGGCAACAAAAGCAAAAATACATAAGCAGGACCACATCAACTAAAAATCTTCTACACAGGAAAGGAAACAATCAGCAAAATGAAAAGGCAGCCTATAAATTAGGAGAAAATATTTATGAACCATATATCTTATAAGGGGTTAATATCCAAAACATGTAAGTCAGTCACACAACTCTATAGCACAAAAACAAATAACTTGATTTAAAAATGGGCAAAGGATCTGAATAGACATTTCTCCAAAGAAGACATAAAAATGCCCAACAGATATATGAAAAAATGTTCAACATCGCTAATCATTAGGAAAATGCAAATTAAAACCACAATGAGATATCACCTCACACCTGTTAGGATGGCTAATATCAAAAAGACAAGATATCAAGAGCTGGCAAAGGTGTGGAGAAAAGGGAATGTTTGTACACTGTTAGTGGGAATGTAAATTGGTATAACCATTACAGAAAAAAATATAAAGCTTTCTCAAAAAATTAAAGCTAGAACTAGCATATGACCCACCAATCCCTCTTCTGGGTATATACCCAAGGAAATGAAATCAGCACCTCTTAGAGATACGTATAGTCCCATGTTCATTGCAGCATTATTCACAATAGCCAAGATATGGAAGCAAACTAAATGTCCATTGACACATGGCTGGATAAAGATATATATATATATATATATCTTTATATCTTTATATATATATATATCCATATATATGTGAGAATATTATTTAGCTTTAAAAAAAGGAGATCCTGCTATTTGAATCAACATGGATGAAGCTGGAGGACATTATATTAAGTGAAATAAGCCAGATACATAAAGAAAAATACTACATGATCTCTCTTATATGTTGAATCTGAAAATTTTTTTAAAAGTCAAATACATAGAGCCAGAGAATAGGACAGTGGTTACTAGAAGGAGGAGGGGAAATGGGGAGATGTAGGTTAAAGGTTACAAAGTAGCAGTTATACAGAGTAAATAAATCTAGAGATTTAAAGTACAGCATGAGGACTACAGTTAATACTATTGTATTGTATACTGGAAACTTTCTAAGAGAATAGATTTTAGGTGCCCTTATCACAAGAAAGGAAAATATGTGAAATAATGGATATGTTAAATTACTTACCTGTACTAATCATTTCACTATGTATACATCTATCAAAACACCACATTATACTCATTAAGTTAACACAATAAAATAATAATAGTAAACCTATAAAACACTTGTAACAGTGCCTAGCACGTGGTGAGTAGTCAATTCATGTGAGTTGTTTTTGTTATTTTCTCAAGTTCTTCCCTCTGTCTGGAATGCCTTTCTCCTCTTACCCAAATATGCAAAAGACTTACCTACAATGTAACCTCCTCCATGAAATCTTTCCTAATTCCCCAAATCCTCTCACCCAACCATCATCAGCGAAATAATTTCTCCCTCCTTTGAATTTATCATTGGACAACTAAAACTTCCACACACATTTTCAAATTCTCCTGTGGGGGTTTTACTGATCCTGGTTAAGAACTCCTGAGAAGAGAGCTAAGTTGGTGTTCAATAAATACATGTTCATTGATTGTTGACCAATATAGGCATGATAATTTACAATGAGCAATCATTGATTTACCTTCTAAGAACTACTTTGTCAAAATAAGGTGAAACCAATAAATCTGCATTTGAGTCTGCACAAGTTTATAATTCTTTTCTTGAAGAGTATGGGTCAAACCACTCAGGTCTACATAATTCATATCTTATTTCTGATGAGATTTTTTTTGTATTTCAATGACAGATGGTGACCAATGCAAAGTACAGAACACTCCCAGAAATTGTGTGGCAAGGCAAAGATTAAATTGCCTGATAGGGTACGAAGCACAGCTACATGGAAGATATATAAAGCACATTATCATTGGGAGTGAGCGTAGGTCTATTGTATTAATGAAAGCACACAAAATAAAATTGCGCAGAAACTCAGAGAGATGATAAATATGGGCTTTGAGTCTAATGGACCTGGATTTGAATTCTGGTTCTATTATTTACTTGCTTTCTAGCTGTGTGGCCTTAGACTAACTTCCTCACCTGTAAAATAGATGTTGTAATAATGCCAGACTCAGTGTTTGTTACACAAGGTTTGTACTTTGGAGGAGTGTGTGGGGCATTCATCTTGGGTGCAAAATTTAGGGGGTACCAAAAAACTCAATTGCTAAAACAAATAATATTTATTGCAGTCTTTTTAAAAGTCAAATTTAATACAGAAATCCATGATGAAGAAAAGATCAATTTTTCAAATAAAGACAGGATCTAACCCTATACTTGGTTGACTTAGCCACACTTGCCTCTTCCTAATTCTGGCGCTGGTTGTTAAGGAAATAAATGAGATAATGGGTGTAGTGTCTTCGGCATAGTCCTTACCTTGAATAGTCAGATATAAACTGTAAGATTTAGGAAATGGGCTTGTAGTCTTGATAAAAACAATTCCATAGTAAATAATGTTCAAATATAAATAAACCTAACCTATTTCTTATACTTTGTTTTAAATTCTTAATTATATATATAGCACATAAGTGTATTATAGGTAAGGTTAGCATCCCCTTAGACCAGATTTTTTTCACAGCATTTATATGCATATGTATTTGTAGAAAATATATAATATTATTTTTGTTTCTTGTTTTTTATGAAATCAGTATTCTCCTGTACAAACATATCTGTAAGTTTGCTTTTGTTCATTCAACACTATGCCTTATTGGTACTTTATCCTTATAAATTACTGCATAGTGTTCCATAGTATGGATATCTTGCAGTTAGTTCATTTAGTCCCCCTATTGATATTTATTTAGGGTTCTTTCCAATTTATTACTATTACACATAGTGCTGCAGTGAAAATTTTCATACACATAGTTTTTTTCTAGTTTAGATACTGAGAAGTAGAATTGCTGGATTTTATAGTATATGAACATTGATTTCATTTTGATTGTTACTGTCTAATTGCCTTGCAAAGTGACCATCCTAATTGATTGTACCACTACAAATGTATGATGGTATTTGTTTTATCACACCCCATTAACATATGATATCAGAAAACCAATTTGTTATTTGTCAGTCTGATGATTTAAAATAGTATTTCACTGCTGTTCTTTTTGCATTTCTGTATTTACTTGGGAATGAGCATATTTTTATATATTTATTGGACATTTGTATATCCTATCCTGTGGACTAAATTTTTTTATATTTTTTTATCCATGTTTCTATTAGGGAATTTTTTCTTTTTCAATTAAATTTCAAGAGTTCTTTATATATTCTGGATATTAATATCTTGTCTGGTATATTGTAAATAATTGAAATAATTATACCTAGTCTACTGCTTTTTGTTTAAGATTGTTTAGAGTATCTTGTCACAGAGAAGTGTTTAATTTTGATGAAGTTCAATTTAGCAATCTTGACACATCATCAGATGTTTGACTAGAAGTGCCCAATGCTTGCTTCTTCCACAAAGGACCAAAACAACAAATAGATAACTTCAAATCAAGTAGAATGTCTAAGAGAGAAAACTGGAATTCAGCAAGGAAGTGACAAAGACCCACAAAACTTGAGACAGCAGCATAGAGAATGAAGTAAAGTACCCAGCCAGGATCAGTTCAGAGGCAAGAAAGACTCCTTATTTTAGGGAAAAGTTAAGCAGGAGACCCCAGCAGTCCCTGGGGACTCCATGGATGTAACCATGGATGCCTGAAATCCTAGCTAAAGGAGAGCCCCACAGTCCTCACAGGCTGTCAGCCAAGTATAGGGAACTGCCTGGAGTCTACATGACTGCATTGCTCCAGGGAAGGAATTCATGCTGGGTCCTTCTCCCAACCCCTAGGGCCCAGGACACTATAGCATGGCACCATTTTGAGAGGGAAACCACTACCAGAGCACATTCTGCCCTGGGGTGCAATAGCCCCTGCATCTCCGCATCCCTGCAGCCCCTCCATTATTCCATTGCACCCACACAGAAAGTTGCAGCACCACAACCCCAGCTGGACCCAGCAGTACATCCATGATTCTGCCACACAAGCCCACATAGCATCCTATACCATTATTCACTATGGTCCAGCACAGTGGGAAGCCTGCCCACAGTACTAAGGGAGCTCATGTGTACACTCCCTACGGACTGAGAGCTGGCCTGCCAGGTGCCCACTGCTGACACTGATCCCACTCTCTCCAGTAGCAAAACTACTGTGCACTACACAAGCTCCCCAGACCAGTGACTGGCCCAGTTGGCCACCAACCACTGCTGTTGACCCTACCTCTACCAGCAGTGAGGTTGCTATGTGCTATGCAATCACCCCAGGGACTGATGACCAACCTATCTGGCCTGCCACTAGCAGTGACCCTGCCCCCTGCAGTTGTGGAGTTGCTGCATGCTGCAGGAGCTACCTAAGGACCATAAAAAGGTCCTCCTGGTTCACAACCACTGGCAATCCCAGCCCCTACAGCAGCAGAGCCACTGAGCACCATGCATGCCTTCCAGCAACTAAGAATCAACCTACGTGGCACCCTTAAGAAAGAATTTCCGACACGAACATAGGTCTTTTAAAATAATCCAGTAAGACAAAAATAAAATGAATTAAAAAGAATTAAGAAAGCCTGCAGGATATATGGGTCACCATTAAGGGAACAAATATTCATATTATGAGATGTCTAGAAATGGAAGACATGGGAAAAGACATAGAAAACCTACTTAATGAAATAGTAGCTGAAAACTTCCCAAGCCTGAGTAATGATATGGATATCCAGGTCCAGGAAGCTCAAAAATCCCCAAATAGATTCAACCCAAAAAGATCCTCTCCAAGGCATATTTCAGTCAAACTGTCAAAAGTCAAAGACAAAGAGAATTATAAAAACAGCAAGAGAAAAGCATCAAGTCACATATAAGGAAAGCCCCAACATACTATCAGCAGATTTCTCAGCAGAAACGTCACAGGCCAAAAGAGAATGGAATGACATATTCAAAATGCCAAAAGGAAAAAAATAACTTTGAGCCAAGAATACTGTATCCAGCAAATGTATCCTTCATAAATGAAGAAGAAATGAAGTGGTTCCCAGACAAGCAAAAACAGAGGGAATTCATCACTACTAGATCAGCCTTACAAGAAATGCTTAAGAGACTCCTATGTTGGATAGTGAAAGAATGATAACTACCATCATGAAAGCATGTGAAATAATAAAACTCACTGATAGAGCAGTTATATATATGAGAGGGAAAAAGAAATCAAACCTTATCACTACAGAAAACCACCAAGCCACAAAGATAAACAATAAGAATGAAAAGAAAGGAACAAAAGAAATAAAAACACAACCAAAAAATAATTAATAAATTGACAAGCATAAGCTCTTACCTATCAATAATAACACTGGATATAAATGCATTAAATTCCCCAATTGAAAGATATAGACTGGATGAGTGGATTATCCCCCTCCCCCAAATCCAACTATATGCTGCCTATAAGAAACTCACTTTACCTATAAAGCCACACATAGACTGAAAGTGAAGGGATGGAAAGAGGTATCCCATGCTAATGGAAACCAAAAGCAAGTAGGACTAGCTATGCTTATATCACATAAAGTAGACATTAAGTGAAAAACTGTGAAAAGAGACAGAGGTCATTATATAATGAAAAAGGATCAATTCAGCAAGATGATATAACAATTATAAATATCTATGTCCTTAACACTGGTGCACCCATTTATATACAGCAAATATTATTAGAACTTTAAGTGAGACATAGACCTCAAAACAATAATAGTTGGGGACTTCAGCACCTCACTTTTAGCATTGGACAGATCATATAGACAGAAAATCAACAAAGAAACATCAGTCTTAAACTACACTATAGATCAAATGGACCTAACAGACATCTATGGAACATTTCATCTAATAGCTACACAATACCTGTACTTTTCATGAGCACATGGCACATTCTCCAGGATAGACCATATGTTAAGCCACAAAACAAGCCTCAAAAGATTTTTAAAAACTGAAATCATATCAAGTATCTTTTCAGACCACAATGGAATAAAACTAGAAATTAATAACAGGAGAATCTTTGGAAGCTGTACAAATAGATGGAAATTAAACAATATGCTCCTGAACAAACATTGGGTCAATGAAGAAATTAAGAAGGAAATAAAAAATTTCTTGAAACAAATAAAAATAGAAATATAACACACCAAAACCTATAGGATACAGAAAAAGTACTAAAGGGGAAGCTTATATCAATAAACACATCAAAAAATTAGGCTGAGTGTGGTGGCTCATGCCTGTAATCCTAGCACTCTGGGAGGCCGAGGTGAGAGGATTGCTTGAGCTCAGGAGTTCAAGACCAGCCTAAGCAAGAGTGAGACCCCATCTCATCTCTACTAAAAATAGAAAAATTGGCCAGGCATGGTGGCATATGCCCATAGTCCCAGCTACTCAGGAGGCTGAGGCAGGAGGATCATTTGAGCCCAGGATTTTGAGGTTGCAGTGAGTTATGATGACTCCACTGCACTCTAGTGGGGAGTGACAGAGACTTTATCTCAAAAAAAAGTAGAAAGATTTCAAATAAACAACCTAATGATGCACCTTAAGGAATAAGAAAAGCAATAAAAATCCAAGCCCCAAATTAGTAGAAGGAGATCTATAATTACAATCAGAGAGGAAATAAATAAAATAGACACTTAAAAAACAATAAAAACAATGCAAAATATCAATGACACAAAAAGTTGGTCTTTGAAAAGATAAGAGAAATCAATAAACCATTAGCTAGACTAAGAAAAAAAAGAGATGACCCAAATAAATAAAATCAAAACTGAAAAAGGACACGTTAAAACGGATACCACAGAAACAAAAAGCATTCTTAGAGACTATTATGGACAACGATATGCCAACAAATTTGGAATACCTAGAGGAAATGGAACAAGTTCCTGGACACATATGGCCTACCAAGATTGAACCAGGGAAAAATAGAAAACCAGAATACACCAATAATGAGTAAGAAGATTGAATCAGTAATAAAACAAAGTCTCCCAACAAATAAAAGCTCAAGACCAGATGGCTTCACTCCTTAACTCTACCAAACTTTTGAAGAATAACTAGCACCCTATTCTTCTCAAATTTTTCCAAAAAATTGAAGGTAGAGATTCTTCCAAACTTCCATTCTACAAGACCATCATTACCCTTATACAAAAACCAGACAAGGACACAACAAGAAAAGAAAACTACAGGCCAATATTCTCAAGGAACATAGGTGTAAAAATCCTCAACAACATACTAGTAAACCAAATCCAACAGCACATCAAAGAGATTATACACCATAACCACGTATGATTTTTTTAAAGGGTCACATGGGTGGTTTAACATATGCAAATCAATAAACATAATACATCACATCAACAGAATAAAGAACAAAAAACATATGATCATCTTAATAGGTGCAGAAAAAACACTGGATAACTTTTAACATCTCTTCATGATAAAAACTTTCAACAAATTAGGCATAGAAGAAATGTGCTTCAACACAATAAAGGCCATAAATGACAAACCCACAGCTAATATCAGACTGAACAGGGGAAAGTTGAAAGCATTTTCTCTAAGAACTGGAACAAGACAAAAATGCCCACTTTCACCACCCTCATTCAACATATTAGAAGTCCTTGCCAGAGCAATTAAGCAAGAGAAAGAAATAAAGGGCATCCAAATTGGAAAGGAGGAAATCAAATTGTCTCACTTTGCAGATGGCATGATCTTATACATAGAAAAACCTAAAGACTCCACCAAAAAACTCTTAGAACTAATAAATTCAGTAAAGTTTCAGGATATAAGATCAACATACAAAAATCAATAAAATTTCTGTACACCAATAATAAACTAGCTGAAAAATAAACCAAGAAAGCAATTTCATCTACAATAGCTACAAAAAACATAAAACACCTAGGAATAAATGTACCGAGGAGGTGAAAGATCTCTAGAATAAAAACTTCAGAGCACTGATGAAGGAAATTGAAGAAGACAAAATAAATGAAAAATAATTTATGTTCGTGGATTGGAAGAATTAATATTGTTAAAATGACCATACTACCCCAAACAATCTACAGATTCAAAGGAATCTCTATCAAAATACCAATGACATTCTTCACAGAAATAGAAGAACAATCCTAAAATTTGTATGGAACCACAAAAGACCCTGAGTAGCCAAAGCAACCCTGAGCAAAAAGAACAAAGTAGACGACATCACACTACCTGCCTTCAAAATATACTACAAATCTTTAGTAACAGCATGGTACTGGAATTAAAACAGACACACAGACCAATGGAACAGAATAGAGAACCCAGAATTAAATCCATGTATTTACAGCCAAATGATTTTCAACAAAGTTGCCAAGAACGTACATTGGGGAAAAGACGGTCTCTTCTATAAATGGTACTGGGAAACCTGGATACCAATATGTGGAAGAATTAAATTAGACCCCTATCTCTCCCCGTATACAAGCATCAACTCAAAATAGATTAAAAACTTAAATGTAAGACCCAAAACTATAAAACTGGTCAAAGAAAACATAGAAGAAACACTTCAGGACATTGGTTTGGGAAAAGCTCTTACAGATAAGACCTCAAAAGCACAAGCAACAAAAGCAAAAATAGGTAAAATGGATTATGCCAAACTAAAAAAGCTTCTGCACAGCAAAGGAAACAATCAACAGCATGATGAGACAAACTGCAGAATAAGAGAAAATACTTGCAAACACTCATCTGACAAGGGATTAATATGCAGAATATATAATACAAGAAACTCAACAGCAAAAAAAAATTCTGATTAAGAAATGGGCTAATGATCTGATTGGACATTTCTTAAAAGAAGTCATGCAATTGGCCAACAAGTATATAAAAAAAAGATCAACATCACTAATCATTAAGGAAATGCAAAGCAAAACCACAGTGAGATATCATCTCACCCCAGTTATTAAAAGAATGGCTATGATCAAAAAGATGAAAAGAACAAATGTGGCACACAGGCAATGTATGTAACCTCAACGTTTGTACCCCATAATATTCTGGAATTAAAAAAAAATAAACAAACACAAAAAGAATAAATGCTGGTGAAGATGTGGAGAGAAAATAACTCTATACACTGTTTTGGGGAATCTAAGTTAGTAAAGCCATTATGGAGAACAGCGTGGAGGTTCCTTAAAAAACTAAAAATAGAACTATCCCATAATCCAGCAATCCCACTACTAGATATATATTCAAATATAAGGAAATTAGTATGTTGAAGAGACATCTGCACCCCCATGTTTATTGTAGCATAATTTACTATAGCCAAGATATGGAATCAACCTAAGTGTCCATCAGCAGATGAATGGATAAAGAAAATGTGGTCCATATACACAATGGAATACTATGCAGTCATAAAAATGAATGAACTCCTGTCATTTGCAGCACCTTGGATGCAACTGGAGGTAATTATGTTAAGTGAAATAAACCAGGCACAGAAAGATAAATACTGCTTGTTCTCACTCATGTGGAAGCTAAAATAATTGATTTCACGGAAGTAGAGAGTAGAATAGTGGTTACTAGAAGCTGGGAAGGGTAGGGGGTAAGGGTGAGTAGAAAGAGAATACAAAATTACAGCTAGATAGGAGTAATAAATTCTATTGTTCTATGGCACTGTAGGGTGACTATAGTTAACGATAAACTTATTTTATATTTTGAAAAGCTAGAAGAGAGGATTTTGAATGTTCCCAGCACAAAGAAATGATAAAAGTTTGAGGTGATGGATGTGCTAATTACCCTGATTTAATCATTGCATGTGGTGTGTATCAAAATATCACTCTGTATCCTATATATATGTGCAATTATTATTTGTCAAAAAAATTAGCAATCTTTTTATTGAAATATTTTGTTTACTTTCTTTTTAAAGATTACTTCCTCAGTAAAAAGCCATATACATGGTATATTGAGTTCTATATTTCTGCAATGGTATTTTGTAATTTATTTTTAAAACAAATTTGGCTTTTTTTAATGGTGTGTGGTTAAAAAAATGGATCATTTTTGCTTTTTTTCCCCCATTTTTTCCTAAACAAATGGCTAATTGTTTCAGCATTATTGAATTGAAATTCCTGCTTTACCATATATTAAATTCTCAGGTATATATGTATCTGTTTTGGAGCTCTATTATGCTTCATTCATACATTTGTGTATTTCTATGTCAGCACCACACTTTTAGTTATAATAACTTCATAATATATTAGTTTGGCCTATGAGGATCAGAGAAGTTTTCACAAAGGAAGTGACTTTTGAACAGGTATTAAAAGATGCATAGACATTCATCAGGCAATAAAAAGGAAACATGGCATTCCAGTTAGAAGAAACGTGGGCCAGTACATAGAGGTATGAAATCATATGACGTATTTAAGGACTCAGCTGTGTGGTATCACTAGAGATTAGTCCTCATAGTCCAATGTGGGTTTTAAGACCAGAGAAGATAGGGGCCTGATTATAAGGGTCTTTAATTGTTCTGTTAAAGATTTTGGAATTTTTGTCAAGGCATGGGACAGCTATTATAGGCTTTTGAGCAGGGGAATAACATAATCAGCTGTCTTTGGCAGAAGTGTGAAGATGGTTTAATGGGGAAAGAGCTTATAGTGTAACTCCTGTAGGTATTCAGGAAAAGAAGAGACCTTTGCAAGCTGGATTAGTCAGAAAAAGCTTTGTAAGGGAACTGTTAAGCTGTGAAGAAATGATAGGATGTGGTTAATTTAGGGGCATACTGTGATTTATGGGTTCAGAAGGAGAAACCTGTTATATGTTTGTTTAATTTATGTTTGTATTACTTTTACATCATTTTAGAATAAAGTGAGTTATAAAGTAAATAAATCCAATATACATTCGGTGTAGATATCTTCTTATGTAATTTAATTCAAGCCAAGGTTGTCTTTGTCACAAAATAGTGCAATATAGCTTCTTTAAGTCATCAAGCTTTAAAATGTCAAATAAAGATTTTTCATTCACCGAAAAAAAAAAGCAGTCCTGGGAAAATTTTTAAAACAGCTAAGGACAGACATGCCTTTAGTTTAAAAGGCAGGTTGGAAACGTAGAATGAAGGAATGAGCAAGTGGCCAAATAGAGCAGAACTTCAAGTAGAAGCCTAGGCAGAAATGAATTATTTTAGCAGGCAAGAAACAAAAAAGCTAGATAATTTATGTTTCTGACTTAAATGTTTCTGACTTCTAGTAAAGAGCAAGAAAGTGCTAATGGGATGTTTTAAACCTTAAAATGTAATTATTTTAAAGCTGTGATTAATCTAGGATAGATAAGGCTAGAGTTCTTTTTAAAAATGACCAGAACAACCTGTTGCTAGAAGTAGGATACATAAAGCAAAAGTTAGAAAATTTTCACAGACATCTATATTTTTTCCCATTGCTGTATGTGGAATTGCATGGCTAACCTAATTATTTACTGATTTTAACTAATTTATTATATTTAAAATAATTTTAAAGGTAAACATTAGTAAGCATATAGTGTGGATTATACCAGTTCCTTCTTAGTTTGTCTATGTCTGAGAAAATCCAAACTGCCATGCCTGCTATTCTAGCTTGATGATTCACCACAAATTACGCAGTGTCAACTTCCTGAAATAAAGGCAGAGTTCAGTAGGGAGAAACTCAACTCCTCTCTAGATCTGTTCTGAAACTTCATCCCCTGAATCATGGGAGAATGTCACACCCCTTGTGCCATAATCTCTCTGTGAGTAAACTGCTATTCTGAGCAACTGCTTAAAATGGTTTAGTTCTGTATGTTCAAAATATTTTAAAGGTTCTAGAAAGAAAAAAGATGGGATGGAGACCTGATGGTTAACTCTCTTTTAAAACCAGTTAATTGTAGACAGTAAATAACTTATGCAGAAATTAGAGGTTTTTAAGCAAGGAGATCAATATTGATAATATTATTCATTAAAAGAGTGATAGCTTGGAATGATGAAAAAGTTCTGGAAATGGATAGTGGTGACAGTTGCACAACATGAATGCACTTAATGGCACTGAATTGTGCAATTAAAATGGTTATAATGGTAAATTTTTCATTACGTGAATTTTATAATTTAAAAAATTTAAATACACATGCACAAGAGAGAGTTGGGATAATCAGAGAGAGTCCCCCCTAAAGGAGATTTTTTCTGATAGGAAAATAATCATTCTGTATACTGCCATCTTTGTTAAATTTTAGTTTTTCCTTTTATAAGTACATGGGACCTGAGTAGGGTGAAGACGTTCCTTCTCCATCCTCAGTCCAGGAAGAATACCAGAAGTTAAAACTTAAGTGAGAACAGCCTGTTAAGTCAGGAATAGATAAAGATTTAGCAGAGAGTAATTGTAATTAGCAAGTGAGTGATTAAGAGGTTTCAGTGCCTAAAGTGACCAGCTTCATGCCAAGCTCTGATGCCCCACGGCCTCAATCAGAGCCAACAGATCAGGTAGGCGGCAAACAGTGCTTGTGCCTAGGCCAAGACCTGGAGCAATTTTTCAAAGCTGGGGTGGTTCCAAGTGAGTTCTTATTAGATTGGAGATCTGATTAAACTAATTAGAATTGATAACAGTCTAATTTATTATAGGTCTTCTTTTTACTTCAGGTTTTTGTCTTATGATTTTTCTTTTGATAGATTCATGCTGTCTAGCCATCAAATTCATGGAGTCATTTTTAATAGAGAATATATGTGGACAGAAAAGAGGTTCTCTGCCTGCCTGTGGCTCCCATCTGGTAACGGCTCCCACTGGGAAAAGTGAAGTTACCATCCATGGGAGTGACAGCCAAGAACAGGAGCAATTGCATATCCATCTTTATGCAATGAGTACTTCCCTAGTTGGAGGGTTGAATTTGGTGGTTAGAATAGAAGCTTGATTCTTGGATATCATTTTAACAGCAGTGACTTATTTTGTTGATTTATTTTATTGAGACAGATCTTCTTTCTTTCAATGAGGGTATCTTTCAAAGGCATTTTTCATTTATACAAATTTCTAAAATCTTTCCTTATTGAAGTATAATTTATATACAAGAAAATACACATTTTAAGTGTGCAGATTGATGAGGTTTGGCAAATTTAACCCATAAAATCACCACCCCAATTAAGGTTGAAACATTTCCTTTGTGCCCATTTGTAGACAATCTCCAAGACCTCCCTGATCTCTGCCCTGGTCAAATACTGATTTTTTCCCCTTTTTTTTAAACTATAGATTTGTTTTATATAGTCATGTACCACATAATGATGTTTCAGTCAATAATAGACTGCATATATGACAGTGATCCCATAAGATTATAATGGAGCTGAAAAATTTCTAGTGATGTCATAGCTATCTTAACATCTTAGCACAACACATTACACATGTGTTTGTGGTGGTGCTAATGTAAACAAACCTACTGCTGTGCCCAGTCCTATGAAAGTATAGCACATATAATTATGTATGATACATAATACTTGATAATGATATTAAACAACTGTTATTGGTTTATGTATTTTTACTGTCCTGTATTTATTATTTTAGCATGTGCTCCTTCTACTTATAAAAAAAAATTAACTATTAAACAGCTTCAGGCAGGTCCTTCAGGAGATATTCTGGAAGAAGGCACTGTTATCCTAGGAGATGGCAGCTCTCTGGTGTTATTGCCGCTGAAGACCTCCCGGTGGGACAAGTTGTGGTGATCGAAGACAGTGATATTGACGATCCTGACCCTGGGTAGGCCTGGGCTAATGTGTGTGTTTGTGTCTTAGATTTAACAAAAAAGCTTAAAAAGTAAAAAAAGAAGTGAGAAAATTAAAAATAGAAAAAAGCTTATAGAATAAGGATATAAAGAAAGAAATATTTTTGTACAGCTGTACAATGCGTTTCTGTCTTAAGCTAAGTGTTATTATGAAACAGTCAAAAAGTTAAAAAAGTTAAAACATTTACAAAGTTAAAAAGTTATGGTAAGCTGAGGTTAATTTGTTATTGAAGAAATAAAAAATGTTTAATATAAATTTAGAATAACCTAAGTGTAAAATGCTCACAAAATCTACAGTAGAGTACAGTAATATCCTAGACCTTCACACTCACTCACCACTCACTTACTGACTCACTGAGAGCAACTTCAAGTCCTGCAAGGTCCATTCATGATAAGTGCTCTGTACAAGTGTACCATTTTTTATCTTTTATACCATATTTTTACTGTACTGTACCATTTCTATGTTTAGATGTTGAGATACACAAACACTTACCATTGTGTTACAATTGCCTACAGTATTCAGTATAGTAACATGCTGTACAGGTTTGTAGCCTGGGAGCAATAGGCTGTACCATATAGCCTAGGTGTGTGGTAGGCTATGCCATTCTAGGTTTGTGCAAGTACACTCTATGATGTTTGCACAACAATGAAATCACCTAACTCATTTCTCAGAACGTTTCTCTGTTCTTAAGTGACACATGATTTTATTCTAGAACTTCATGTAAATAGAATATTGTAGAATATACTTCTTGGTGTTTGGCTTCCCTTGCTCAGCATAAGATCTTTTTTACTATTGTGTGAATGTAACAAAGATTTTATCAGTTTAACAGCTTATAGGCATTTGGGTTCTCTCTTGTTTGGGGCTATTATGAATTATGTTGCCATGGACCTTTGCATGCAAGTCTTTCTGTGGATGTATGTTTTTATTTCTCTTGGGTAAATACCTGAGAGGGGAATTGCCAGGCCATGTGATAAATGAATATTTACCTTTACAAGAAACAGCCAAACTGTTTTACAACATAGTTAGTTGTACCATTTTACAATTCTGCCAGCAGTTTATGAGAATTACAATTGCTCCACTTCCCCACCAATACTTTATAATAATCAGTCTTTTAAATTTTAGCCATATAATAAGTGTGAAATGGTATCTCACTGTGGTTTTAATTTATATGCTCCCGATGACTAATGATGTTACGCGTCTTTTCATGTGCTTATTAGCCATTCCTGTATTTTCTTTTGTGAAATAGCTGTACAACTCTTTTGCCCATTTTTATTGGGTGGTTTGTCTTTTTATTATAAGTCGGAAGAGTTTGTTATATATACTGAATAGTTATAGACTTGTCAGATATAGGTGTTGTAAATATTTTATCCTGGCCTATGGCTTGCCTTTTCATTTTTTTAATATTGTCTTTTGAAGAGTAGAAATTTCTACTCTTGATGTAGTCCAGTTTAATAATTTTCCTTTCATGATCCAAACTTTTTGGTCCTTTCTAAGAAATTATTATGTTAAGAAATAATAATATAATTATTATGTTAAGAGTTATTAAGAGCATGGACTTGGGAGTTATTCAGACCTTAGTTCTAGTAGCACTACCAGTTAATCTAGCGGCACTACTATGACTCTGCCCAAGTGACCTAACATTTCTGTTTCTCAGTTTCCTTATAAATAAAATGGGGATAATTTTATTATCTACCTTCCACGACATTTTTGAGGAACAAACTAGATAATATAGATAAAATATTTGATGTAGTTCCTGGTACATAGCAAGCACTTATTAAATGGTAGCTCTTGTTATTTGCAAATGTGTGTCTTTGGGGCCTTGTCATCATCTTTTTTAAACTCCTCTCTCTTTCCTTCTCCCAACTTAGGCAGGCAGCCAAAAATATTTCTCCATAAGGGGATTGTAATTAAATGGTTCTGGCATACTTTGGTTTTTAGTAAGCAGTCAAAATGATACACCCCCGAAAACAAGGGCAAGCATAGGGACCAGTGAACAGGCCCTGAGTGGCCATTAACCACCTCAAGCAGCAGCTACCCAATGCTGAGGACTTGCTTCTTTGGTCCCAGAGCATCATATAAGTCATAGGAGAACATCAAGCTCCCTTTCTTCAGACATGGTTTCCTGTATTTGATTTAGGTCTTATTCTACTCTAAGACATTTTCCTTATTATTTTTAATATCCTCTCAAATTCAGAAAGATATTACTTTCCTGACCTTGTCATAATTAACAATAGCTACTTCTTGCTAATGAGCTATTACCTCCAACTCCACATAATTCTTCTGACAGGCTGACAGGCTGACTAATTAACAAGGTTTGACCACTCTCTCAAATCAGTTGGCAAGGCTTTGGGCTTTGACACTGAAAAAGTTCTTTGAAGCTTAGTTACCAATCTTACCTACTATATGTGAATAATAAATACAGGGTTGTTGAATATGGAAGTTTGTGTTCAACATGTGCTCAGCATACAAAGCTATCTTGAAGTTCTTTTTAATGGATTATCTGACAGCAATTAGATGCAATCTGAACTCCTTCCCCATGGATAAACACCTAGTTAGAGCATTATCATTAAATAAAATTTTTGTAAAGAACTACTGATTTTTTTAAAGATCCCATTCAAAACATATTATTACTCAGAGAAATCTTTCCAACAAGGCCTTAACCTGATTATTTTAGAAACTGCCTTTTCTTAATACATGTGTCAGTTTTACCCATACTTCTAGTAATAAAGATAATCACACACATATACACACACACATACACACCCCTAGGCAGAAAGAACAAATAGAGAAAAAACAGTACAAGAGGCCTCAGTTAAGAAGCACGGTGGGAAGTAAAGTTCTCTGCTCAAAGAAACTCTCTGATTAGGGAGGTAGTGAAGCACTGTAGAAAGAATACTGGAGTTTAGAGTCAAGGTAGAGGACTTAAGTTCCCTGTACACTAGTTGCTGTCTGCATGACCTTGAGTTACAACCTCTCTGATCCACAATTTACTCATGTAAAAAATTAGTAGAGAAATGCTTATGTTACAGAGATGTTGAAAGAATTCAAAGAAAAGCATAAAATCTTTGTAAAATCTAAATGTTCTATAACAGTAAGGGAATTTCAGAGAGTTACCCATTTGTATCTTGGAACTACCCAGGAAAGGGTTTTCAATTAAGGTATCATTATAATGAACATGGAGTAGCACTGTCCAGATTCCCCTTCAACAAGGGACTTGTTGCCCCAGTTACTGGAAGTGTGGTCAGCAGACAGCCTTTAGCTTTAACCTCCTTCAGAGACTGCCTCACCTGCACAGAGCTGCCTCATACCCTTCATATGGAGGTGTAAAGGAGGAAAAGTAATTTTCTCTCTACCCTCCATAGATCTTAGTTGGGACAGACTCCTGTAATGAAAGATTAACAAGAGAAAAACACACAAAAGTTTATTAACATGTATATACCTCATATATACATGAGAGATAACCCTGAGAAATGACTAAATCTCAAGAGTATATTTCAAAGAGTTGTCTTCGACTTCAAGCTTAAATACCATCATTTGTTATACAGATTTAAGTCCTTGTTTTGTCCATTGATTAAGAATCTCCTTTTAGTTCTTTGAGGTATTTCTATACTATTTACCCAAAGGAAAAAAAGCCATTTTATCAAAAAAGACACTTGCACTCGAATGTTTATTGCAGCACAACTCACATCACAAAGATGTGGAATCAACCCAAATGCCCATTAATACATGAGTGGATTAATAAAATGTGGTATATGTATACCATGGAGTATTACTGAGCCATAAAAAAATGGTGAACTAATACCTTTTGTAGCAACCTGGATGGAACTAGAGACCATTCTCCTAAATGAAGTATCGCAAGAATGGAAAAACAAACACCACATGTACTCACTATTAAATTGGAACTAATCGATCAACACTCATATGCACACATGGAAGTAAAACTCAACGGAAATGAAGCAGGTTGGGGGGAGGAGGGGATGGGTAAAATCACACCTAACGGGTGCAATGCACACTATCTGGTGATGGGCACACTTACAACTTTGACTCAAACTGTATAAAAGCAATTCATGTAGCCAAAACATTTGTACCCCAGTAATATTCTGAAATAAAAGAAATACTGAAGTATTATGGTATACAAAAAAAAAGTCTCTAGTGATTTGGTCATCCCTCTCTTCTTGGTGCAGAGAGGGAGACACCCTTACAAATGAAGATTTCCTTTATAGATGTAAATTTATCTTCCAAAAGGGTAACTTTTCAGAGCTTCTCCTGTGTCTGCAGTTTCTCAAAATAATCAGCTCAAAATAATCCTTATGCAAAAGAGGCATAATTTAGGATATTTTGGGGTGGCATGTCCTAAACCCAATTAGAGGCCCACACTTAAAAAGTGATTAAGGCAAAGATATGAAGGCCCAGCATAAAAGCAGGGAGAACATTTAAGGTGCTGTAGTCATTATCCAGGAGAGAGATAATGGAGTCTTGGCCTAAAAGAGTAGCAGTTGAGATAGAGTGAAATAGGTATATATATTGAGGATATGCTTCAGCAAGATTCAGGGATGAGAGAAAGAATAGAGTAAAGGATATGCCATAAATTTTTGGCAAGGCATGTGGTGAAGTTTATTTCTTAGGCTATATTAATTTTGAGATGCCCAGTAGACACCCAGGTGGAAATATAACGGAGATAGGTAGACATATGAGTTTGGAACTCAGAGGAGAAATAGGGCAGAAAATAAAGATTTAGGAGTCATCTGCATAAGGGCATAAGGATACATGAGATCACCTCCCTAGAGTATGGGAACCTGTTTTTCTGTATCACGCAGGTATGGAGAACAGTGTTTGTTGATTTCACTCTTATGATAGTGTAGAAATGCAACAGTTCATCAACTGTATGACTTAAATCCAGCAACCAGACCATTTAGAAAGAGGCCTCATTAAAATGAAGGGATTTTTGGTTTTGCTGTCATATATACTAACCTAATAATTACAGAGTTCCTACTATGTGTTAAGTAATTTATATGCACTGTATCATTTAATGGTCACAATACATCTAGGTAGACCCTATTATCATCCTGATGTTACAAATGAGGAAACTGAGGTTCAGAGAAGTGGAGCAATTTGGTCAAGATTACACAGTTAGTAAATGATGGAGGTGGTTCCACCCCACTTTAGCCTCCACAGGCAATGCATGATAATACCAACAGTGATAGCAGCCATTAAAGGAGTACCTAGTAGGTCCAGGCCCAGGGCTAAAGTGCTTAACCTGGCTTATCTCATGTCATTCTCATAAAAACCCTACTTATCCCCATTTTATAGATGATAAAACCCAGGCTCTGAGCTGCTAAGTAATTTGGCCAAAATCTTACAGCTAGTGAGTGGCAGAGTGGAGTTTCGAATACACATTTGTCTGATTCCAAAGCTTTCATCTCCACTGATCTTAGGTGAGTAGAAGGGGAAAAATGTCCCCTATGAGGGGACATAAATTCCCTCAAATGCCAAGCAGAGTGAAAGCCTAATATTAAAAATATTGGGTATTTCAAAAAATAAATTCTATTAGAAATAAGAAGTTGAAGGTGATTATTAAAAATCAACAGGATATTGGGAAACCATCTGTTCAGTTATTTTCTAAAACTATCATCTTTAAATAAGCAATGGTTAAAATGTGAATCTGATTTTGCTTCTGAATGTAAATTTTTTGTAGCTATGAAACATAATGAACATCATCAACCGGGATTGAACCCATGGCTTTGGCTTCTGAGGACAGTGTTCCCAAACACTAAGTGGACTTGAAGATTTCTTCTATTAGCCATTTTGGATAGACCAAGAGATGTCCTAAAGCCAAGGAGATTTATTTGATTGGGTCCAAATCCCTCAATGTGACAGCAACGTAAAGGTCTACCTGTAGTTCCTCTTCTTCTGTCACTCAGTCTTTTGGCTCCTAAGGAAAGGGTTTCTAAACACGTTGTAAATATATCTAATCTCAACAGGCATTTAATGAACACATGCAGTATCTGAAGCACATTAATAATTGCTCTGGGAGCACCAAATTATTTTTGAATGCTTTGAGAGAGGCTTGTGTGGAGACCTAATGATGGTCAAATTTTTCTCTGGAGGTTTTTTTAAATATTTAATTGATCTGTTTGATTTTCTCCAGCATTTAGCACAGAGTCTGAAAGTTACTAGACACAAATATTTGCTGATCTAATAAATGAGCCTTCATAAACCTCAAGCCAAAGTAATGTTCAATAGCTTGAATTTTAAGGCATCATGACAAGCCCATTGGTTTTTAACCAGTGTGTCTCCTCCAAGTATTGAGGCCCTTCTCTGGAATAAGACTCAAGCCCAAGGTAAAATGAATGCCTTATTGCCTGTGATCCTTTCAAAAACAAAGTTCTAAAGGGCTCAGTACAGAATTTGATTAATGTTGAGTAGATGAAAGTAAAGTCTAAAGTTTTCCATGAGACAGAGATGTGTTAGTCAACAGGGAAGGGACATGTATAGAATCTGTATCTGTTGGGTTTTGCTATTTTAAGCTGTTGCCAATCAGTCACTGATTTTAGCTGTTTAGCTTAAAATATTTCTAAGTGGAGTGTGAATATTGAGCAGCGAGTATGTCCCCAGAAGGGAGAAAGTCTTTATTCTCTGGTTCTGTAAACCTACTGCCACACATCTTGGGCACTAGTGATGGGGACATTAAGTTGACCCAACTGTGTAGCTCACCACATTCCTTCAGGCTAGTGTTCCAAAGAAGCATCTAAGTATTCCTTCTGCCCTAAATGTGCATGTATGTAGGGAGAGGGGGAAGAAATGATAGTTCACTTCAGAGTCACTCACTCCTCTCTTATCACTATCAAACAAGTTTAAACGTTCCTAGTAAGTGTTCTTTGAGGGTGCTCCAGATTGGAAGATGTTACTGAACCAAAGTGGGGTTTGCTCACCCTGTTGCAGCAAAGCCAGACATGGAAGCCAAGAGTTGTAGTGGGAGAAACAGGCATTTTTATTGCATGGTACCATGTAAGGAGAACAGGCAGCTAACGCTTAAGACCTGAACACCTAATGGCTTACAAGCCAGAGTTTTTAAAGGCGAGGGTACATTTTAGGCAGGCAAAATTGTAAATCAATACATGGAGGTTATACATTGGCCTGGCCCAAAAAAGGCAGAATATCCTGAAGTGGGGGGCAGGGGTTATGGGTCATAGGTGGATTCAGAGATTCTTGAATTACTGGAAAGGAATGTTAAGATGGGTGTGACTCCTTCCAGGCCCCTCAGGGGAAAATTTATGACAGCATTCTTAGTTCTATTCCTCTGTTCCCCCTTATCTGCATTTTCCACCTGCTGGGGGTTTCTGAAAAACAACTCAAGAACATATGTTTTTAAATAAGATGCCATCTTTTGGTTGGGTGTAGTAGCTCATGCCTGTAATCCTAGCATTTTGGGAGGCTGAGGTGGGAGGATAGCTTGAGGCCAGGAGTTGGAGACCCTATCTCTGCAAAAAAACAGAAAAATTAGCTGGGTGTGGTGGGATGTGCCTGTAGTCCCAGCTACTGAGAACGCTGAGGCAGGAGGATCCCTTGAGCCCAGGAGTCTGAGGTTGAGGTGAGTTATGATGACTCCGCTGCACTCTAGCCTGGGGACAGAGCAAGACCCTGTCTCAAAAAGAAAGAAAGCTATCTTTTAATTTCCACAGGGAACCAAAACTCCTCCTGACTCTGGCTCTCTTGGAGGACCATTGTTATCACCAGGTTGCCCATTCACTTTTCAAAGCTAGCCAGCTACTTGAACTTACCCTGCAGGAACTGGAGATTTTCCTTTATTTCCATGCTAGGCTCCCCCAGGTCCCTAAGAGGAGTCCTTGCTCCATCTCAAAGATTCCACTGGACTTACTTCAAGTCTCCTGCCTTTTTAATCATACCACAATTATACCAAATTTGATAGATAATAGTCTGACAATTAAATGTTTTAAAATATTTATTTAAGAACTTTACATACATTTCAAATATCTATTCAGTAGAAGTGCAGTAAATGTTCATTTTCATGAGCTGAAGTAAAAGTTAATAATAAAATAATAAATATAATAGAAGCATCAGAGAGTGCCTAGGATCTTTAAAATGCCAGTTCAGCCAAGCATCGTGTCCTGTGGGCAAGTACACAACTAAATACATAGCAGCTGTCAGACACCAGCTAGAACAGCAGGAGTATGTTTCTCAGCAGGAATTTTTCTGTCTTCCATCATTTTGGTTCTGGGTATTATAAATGGGACTTGTTATGTTTCTGTTATTATCTTTCAATTATAGAGTCTGAGAGTACATAGGATTCTTTGAGGTCATCTCTTCCAGCTTCTCTCCCAATGAAGTTATCCTTTCTGTAACATTCATGACAGACAGGCATTTAGACTGAACGTGTCCAGTGACAAGAAACTCATTTTAAAATTGCAGCCTTTTTCATTGTTGAAAAGTGCTGACTTTTAGAAAAGTCTGTTTCTGTGTTGGGTAAGATTTGTTTCTTTATAACTTTAACCATCACTACTGCATTTACTGTACTGGGTCATATTGAGTAAGCCTAATTTTTATACGTGACAGCTATTTACATTTTTTAATATAGCTACCATTGCCCACCCACCTATGACCACCCCCACCCCCACTAATCTCTTCTCAAGTTTGAAAACCTCTAGTTCCCTCATCTCTTTGTCTGTTCCTCCTGTGAGTTTGTCTTAAAACCAGCCCCCTTTCCTTTGGAATTACATAGACCTGTAGTTCAAATACTGGCTCCCTACTATGTGATCTGTGAAATGGGGAACATGATTCCTATCTCACGAGATTTTGTGAGAATGAAATTGACAGGTAACGCGTATTTAATATTATTGGTCAAGCATTATTCTACCTGCATTACACATATTGCCTCATTTAATTTTAATAACAACCCTATGCAATAGTTGCTACTATTATTTCCTCACTTTATACACAAGAATGTTGAGGCAATAAACATTTTTTCAAGGTCATATAACTAGTTAATTGCAGAATAAGGATTTGAACTCTGGCAGTCTGGCTGTAGAGCCTTGACCTTTAACCACCATGCTCTACTACCTTTACTAAATGAGGTAATTATATATATATACACACATACACATACACACACACAATGTTTTTATATATATATATGTATATATAAATATGTATTTGAAAAACTGTTTTGAAAATCTAAAGATTACCCAGAGGAGGAGAATTTCCCACTCACCATTATGCTCCCGCTTCTCTGGGTACTCTTCAGCTTTTCAAAATCCTAAATGTAGGCCTGTTACTACAGATGCATCTAATAATCTAAAACAGATGGGTAATTTCTTCCAGTTCTAGGACCAGGTTTCATTTGGACACTTTGTGGACTAGATGGACCTAAGTAAATTCTGTCTCTGATGGCCACATGAAGGTCCTTCCTTAAGTTATGGTGACTCATTCATTTATTCAACATTTATTGAGCACTTGCTACAAATTAGGCACAGTGTCATCTGTTGTGGATACAATAGATGATGAACAAGCAGATATAGCCCCTGCCTTCATGCAGTCTAGAATCCAGTGGAAAGACAAACATTAAACAAATAAACACAATAATAAACATATGATTACTAATAGTAAAAGGTTATGAAGGAAAAGAACAGGATGTATTATAATAAGAAAGAATAACACGGGGAACCTATTCTAAAATTGGGCCAGTGGGTGGCTAAGGAAGGGCCTTTCCATGGAAAGAAATTTTTGTTGAGACTCAAAGGGTGAGTTGAAGTTAGCCAAGGAAAATGTTGGGAAAGAACATTCAGGAAAAACTTAAAAATATGTTAAAGGCCCTAAAGAGGGGAAGAACTTGGCCTGGTTAAGGACCTAAAAGAAGGCCAGTATAGTTGCAGAAGAGTGAAGGGTAACCAGAATTACTCCAAATGAGGTTGAGAGATTACTCTGGGGCTACCTCATGCCAGGTGATTGTCCTGAACTAATGCTGCCATTGAAACTAAATGGGACAATATTGAAGAGTTGCAGTTCATGTTCTTAGAAGGTATCTTGAAAGAAGACAGCTCAAAAGCATGCACTAGTTGCTCTTATAACTCACCTGAGGCTTATAAACAAATATGCAATTCGCCCATAAATACTGGTAAATCCTTCTCATTAATATTACCACTAACCTGTCACCTGAATCTACGACTCCCACCTTGGGTTGCCCTTTTGTGCCTAGTTTTTGCCCTCCAGTCTTCCCCAAATATTGTTTCTAATCAGAGATCACCTAAATATAAGTGTTGAAGGAAAGGCATTTGATGTGATTTGCACAAGTATTGTTCACCATGTGGGGGGAGGAAACTTCCTCTTTGCCCTGTAAGGTTTGCTGAAAGATCAACTCATAATAAGGCAGATCAATATGAGAAAGAAATGTATTTACTGTGTGCACAGGGAGAATCACAGAGTGATTATCCAGTATCCCAATGGGGTCCAGAAATTTATATACCCTCATTTTAGAGGGGAGGGGGAAATGAGGAATATAGGTCATTCTGTTTAGGGGCAATAAATGGTTATTAGGGAGGATGAATAGATACTTGGGAGAATAAATGGATGGAGGGAAACATATTGACTTGTAAATGATTCTCTTTGGAAATTAAATTAACCTAAGAGACACAGGTGTTATATTTAAAATAATTTGGGCCAGGTCTGGTTTCATTCTTGATCTTTCCTGTAACATATTGAGATAGGGAGGGGAAGGGAAGTCGATTGTTCTTTTTGATGGGCCTGGTTTTTTATGAAGAAAGAGGGAAAGCCCCTTCCAAGGCCTGTTGATTTCTAAGGGTGTTTAATTCAAAATATTCTTTATACCAAGGAGTCATATTTTAAGGTGGAATTTCCTGAGCTCCTTCGGCCCCTAGATATGGTACTGGAACCTATATACTGAGGGTAAGGTTGATGATTTTAGGCATGTGCCAGCTTGTTTTGCCAAAAGAAATAATATCAAGCCTCAAAGTTAGGCTCTGGAGTCACGCTGACATGGTATGAATTCATACCCATGGATTAGCTTGCCTCTAATTTTCTGTGTGACCTCAAACAAATAAGTTAACCTCTCAGCCTCAGTTTCTTCATTTGAAATATGAGACTAATGGTACTTATCTAAAGGGGTGGTGGTGAGAATTAAATTAAGATACTTAATATGTGGGAAAGAACCTGGCACAATGCCTGACACAGTAGATACTAAATAAATGATAAATTTATTTCTTTATGATATGCTTTATGATAAGTGTTTCTTTTCTACAAAGTCACCATAGAGTGATCCTTCACATCCAAATTATAATAACTTATTTATGTTGTTATAGCTGGCTTCATGAACCCCTATATGTTTTTTATAATCCTCTCCCTTAACTAACTACTTAACCATTTGAGTTGTTCCCCAGAAATGATGGACTCGAACTCCTGGCCTCCAGTGATCCTCCTGCCCTGGCTTCCCAAAGTGCTGGGATTATAGGCGTGAGCCACCACACCCAGCCTGAAATGATGGATTTTCTACAAGACAAAGTAGTTGAGATTCTGAAGGCCCCAGAGCAGACTTCCTGATGCTAAGATTCACCATTCCCCACAACCTACCCCCAATGCACGTAGCCCCTTGTGAGATACACCACGACCTGCCCCAAGGCACATGGTCTCTCCATTAAAAGCCCATGATACCCCTTAGTTGGAGAGACGGATGTGAGGCAGCTTCTCCTGAAAAGACATCTCTTGTATTAAAAATTCCTTCCTTCCTCAGCAATCTTCATTGTCTCAATAATTGGATTTTTGTGCAATGAGCAACTAGACCTAGACTGAAACCCCCTTGTGGTTTTGACATTATGTTATATTTGGACATAGATGTCTTATTTGGTTTTTGCTAACCTCAATTTCTACAGTATTTTTATGGAACCATACTACTAGCATCTGAAAGGAGCCTTAGGAAAACATTTGCATCCTCACCTTTTAGCAAAAATAGTGATGAAGATTCCTAATTCTGAAACATACACAACACACATAGACATTAATACATACATACCTACAACAAACGCTAATTGATTATCCCCTTTATGCCAGGGTCTGTGCTAGGTCCTGGAGATATTAAAGATTATTGAACATAATCCATACTCTCAAGAAGTTCATAGTCCTATGAGTATTACAGATATGTGTGGAACTGTGTTATAAGGCAAAATCTGCCTGTGGACAACTACCCCTTTTATCATGTGTATCTGCTGTCAATAGGCATGCTAACATCTCCAGACTCGCTTGCAACTTAAAAATTGCATTTCATCTTGTAACTGCTGAACCCATTCTGATTTAGAGCATATTTTCCTCAGAACAATTAATCAACAAGTTTTTCCTTACCATCCACTCTGTGTTAGGGGTTGTGGGGGATAGAGGAGAAGCAGATTATTTGTCCCTACCCTCAAGGTACGTAAAGTCCAGACAGTTGAGAATGAAAAGACTCCCAAAATGCCAATTAGAGAACAATAAACTACTGTTCACTGTGCAGCTGCCTCTGAGTATGTTTAGAGAAGAGAGATCTGGGTGAGTTGGAATAGTTAGAAAAAAGCCCAAATCATTGTTCTAGCAGATTCAAACATCAGTTCAGACTTCTAGAAACTACCCACATACAGATGTTTAGAGACACATTCAAATATTCTCCACTGCATAATAAAAGAGACAAATAAGTTCAGTGTATCAGAATCTCTCCCAATGCTTATTAATCTGAATTTATAGCACATTGCTCTAGAAGTGCTTTACTTAAATTCTGTTAAAACCTTAGCTGGAATATTCTTAGCTAGTCCAATGACAGGTAGGCTAAGCATGTATTAGCAAAGATAATAGACAAACTTGCAGGCTCTCAGAGCCATGTATATCTCAGAATCGAAGCAGCCTGACATAAGAAAAAAGCAGGGATGCAATAAAATTCTTTAAAACTTTGCTTTTTGTCAGATGAACCTTTGAAAGGGGGTTTTGAATTTTTGAGGTGCACAAACATTTTTGGTCAGTGAAATGCCACCAGGAGGTGTGCTTGGAAAGAAGCTGACAGGGAGTGAGAAATGAGCGTAGCTGCTGAGAAAGGCAGTAATGAGTTGGAAAAAGGTCAACAACCCATTTTGAGTTAAATTTGAGTTCAGAGTGGTCCCAGGGGGAACTTGTGCTGACACACCCAGAATTCCCTCTCTAGCCCAGAGCAATGGAAAACAGAGGAAGGTAAATTTGATGATGGTTTTCAGGGAACTTCTTACTGCTAAGTATGATGAATGGAAATTTCAGACTCCTCAGCTTGGCGGGAAGATTTTAAATATAAACATAGTGAATGGCAATTGTACTTAAGAGGTGAACATTTTTATTAGATTTCAAAAAAAAAAACCCCAAAATAATTGAAAAGTTCTCCAAGCTAGTCATTTAAAATCCACTGAGACATTATTCTCCACCTGTCCTTAAAACCAGTCCTGTCTCCTTGGCCTAGCAGTTCTCCAACTTCAGTGTATATCAGAAACACTTGGAGAAATTGTATAGACTGCACTCCCCCTCCCACCGGGAATTCTGATTCAGTAGGTCTGAGGTGTGGCCCAGGGATCTGCGGGACCTGTGACAAAAAAATATAAAATAATCAATTCATCTTAGAAACTGTCTTTGTATTTATTATTGTTTTTATGGAATTGAATTGAAGAGCAAGCCGGTCCTGTATTTGAAAAGGCTTTCTTTCTTTAGTAAGAGCTGACATGTTTTGAAGAAAATCTTATAATTGCAATTTGGGCCAAACTGACATTTATTGCTTTATTTAAGAAAAACAACTAATTGTCATATCGTACATAATGGCTTATATTTAAAGACTGTCTTCTATTTGGGAGATGACCACGATTGTGGCTCTGACACGGGCAGAACAGGGGCAATGTGTATGGCCAAAGTGTTGTACCCCTATGATATTCTGAAATTAAAAAAATAAATTAAAAAAAAAAAAGACTGTCTTCTAATGAGCATCATTCTTTTACTAAGATTATGGACTTTTTTTTCCAATTCAGAAAAAGCATTATCCATTTTACATTTATAACTATTTTATAAGTAAAATTAAAAATTGCAGAGAAGTTAAGTAACTAGGCTAAAGTCACACAGTAACTACTGGCAGAAGGAAGGTAGGTGAGAATCTATATTTTCTGAATCCTGATGCAGTATTCTGTCATGTAATGCTCATTTCAGCTAGAAAATACAGATGAAAGTCTTTAGGAGTTAACATTTGAACCACAGATACTAAAATGTTTCCCTGTCCCACCCTGCCAACTCTTACCTCTTTTCCCCTTACCCCTACCACACCTCATCTACCTTTAATCTGAAGTTCCCTTTCCATTCCTTAAGAATTTATTTTGTTACTTGAAACCCTTGAAAAGTCAGAAAGTTGTTCTCTTAATGACATGAAGTTGTGCTGATCATCATTTGAAATCAGATCTATTCCTTAGCCCTGATGAAAACGGTTTTATCACATCGTTTTTTGGCTTGGGTGTAAATAGGCCCAAAGGTGTGTGCTGAGTATGCAACCCAGAATCCCATTCAATAATTAAGGAAGCTAGTTGGCTTCACAAAGTCAGCTCTCCTCAGCCATTCTACATATGGCACATTCAGGAATGGCACCTAAGTTGCTGAAATCATTGAGTACAGAATCTTTGTGAAAGTTTACTTTCTCTGTTCAGGCAAGTCTATGTCAGCAGAATTCCTTTATTTTGCTGGAGTTTGTGTGTCTGGGGATGGAGGGGTTGGGGTGAGGTGGGTTGGGAGGAGCATTTTCCAGGTGCTGACTATACCTTCCTTTTGCTCCTTTTGCAAATAGGCTTGCAGGCTGTCCTGGGGGAGTTGCTTTGATGCCACAGTGCATTGGTCTTGCACCCATTTCAAAAATGAAAAGACCCAGCTTGCTTACTCTAGCTCAACAAAGAGATTAGTCCACCAAGCATGGGGAAATTATGACTTGCCAATGACTACAACTAAAGGCTCTGAATTATTAGCCAAAGCCTTCCTAACTTTTAAAATCTGCTATCCACTACATATGCTGTCTAGATATGTAAGGGACAGGGGCCTTTATATCCTTGGCATGGCAGTTGTTACAGGGTAATTTTACAAAAATTCACAAAATCATGGCTCTAATACAGACATGAAAATGAGCAAATGCTAAATATTTTGTTTAACTCAAAAATGAGGAAACTTGTGAGGTATTACAACCAGTCAAAGGAAGAATTTAAGAAAAAAGGACACAATTATAGATCAGGAAGATTAAAATGGATGTGCAAATGGAGGCAAACTGGCCTCTTTCAAAGTTAAGAGGGAGGGATTGAACATGTACTGGATAGAATTTACATGTCTGTGGACAAAAATTACTTTGCATTGCTCTCAGTTTTCTATAGTTTACAGAGTTGTAATATTGCCCAAAGACAGTGAAAGACCAAAATCAGATAACCTGGAAGGGGATGATCTAAACAATGTATAGAAATTCAAAGAAAATTTTTTTCTCTTCACTGTGTTTAGCAAGACGGCCCAGGTCTTGGCAAGACTAACCAGTGGGCTAGAGCAGTAGGCTGCCTGTTGTCAGGTCTCCTTGAGCTTTGTATGCCTGAACTAGCCAACTTATAAAAATATTTCCTGAACCTTGTTTTATGATGCCTTCAGCCTACTGTTGGACTCTTTATTTCCTCTCTGGTCCTTTGAAATGTCACTCTTTGGTTATATGACAGTTGCAATGTCATGGCAAGGAAATAGAAGAGATTAGTGACTTCACAGAAAAAGCCAAAAGCTAAAACGTCACATTTTCTCATTCAGTTTCCACTGCAGATTCCCTTTCCCCAAAGAAAAGGAATAACCCAAGGTCCTAGTCTCTACTATTCCATAAAGCCCAGCTTGCCACAGCAGTTTGCTTTTGACTTGATGAACTTGCTCTCAGTCTTCTATTCTATTCCAAAATCTTTTTGGCACCAGGCACTGGTTTCATGGAAGACAATTTTTCCACAGACTGGGGGTGGGGGAGTGGGGGGGATGGTTTCGGGATGATTCAAGTGCATTACATTTATTGTGTACTTTATTTCTATTATTTATATATTGTAATATATCATGAAATAATTATACAACTCATCATAATGCAGAATCTAATGCTGCTGCTGATCTGACAGGAGGCAGAGCTCAGGCAGTGATGCGAGCAATGGGGAGCAGCTGTAAATACAGACGAAACTTTGCTCACTGACTCACCTGCCTGCCACTCACCTCCTGCTGTGTGGCCCGGTTCCTAACAGGCCATGGACCAGTGCCAGTCCACGGACTGGTGGTTGGGGACCGTAGTTCCATTCGACATAGTATCTATTTTTCTTTTGTGTATATTTCATTCACTGAGAGTGTATGCAGTTAGGCCTGATACACACATGCACACACACACACACCATACATACACACATCATACACATACCCCTTGGAAATTAAATCTTCATGTTTACCCCTGAATTATGTTATCCATCTATTCAATTATTCATGCTAAAGGAGAGGAATAGAGAATGGTTAATCCAAAATTCTAGGTAATAACCAAATCATGTAGTGTGGAGTATATTTTTTTGTTTTGATGTTTGCAATCAGATGTGCCTTATGGAAACACGCAATGAATTATAGTGAAAAAATACTGGAATGGAACCCTTAAAGGCTCAAAATATGGTCTTACCTCAACTAGGTTTGTGATCAAGGTGAATTCGGCTTACCTTTCAACCTAACTTTCCAATTCTATAAAATGAGGGATTTGAACAAAGTGATCTCTGAAGCCCCTTTCAGCTCTGACTATTTCAGGATATTTTAGGGATTGGCTTTAAGCCAACAGTAAAGGAAAAAAGTAATCCAAACTCAGACTCAAGGGGGCGCTGGAAAGCTATTCAATTTCCCCTCTAGACCCTCTGTTTAACTCTTCCCTGTGACCTTTCTGTTTAGAATAGACCTCTCTAACTTTCAAGTATTCACTCACCCCTTTATTCAGTAATATAAATGGCCACCATTTATTGAGTACTCACTAGTTCAGGCACTGTGCTAGGCACTCTGTGTGCATTACCTCAATTATCACAACAACTCCAAAAGCTGGATACCATTATTTGTTCCATTTCAGAGATTCAGATATGAGGCTCCAGTACGGCAAATAACTCACTCAAGGTCACACAGCTAGTAAGCATCGGTGCAGAGATGCAAACCAAGTCCGTCTGGCTTCAAATTCAGAGCTCTATTTTACTAAACAATGCTTATAATTATCAGAATTGTGTGTAAACAGTGAAAGGCAGTATGGAAAACAAAACGTTATAGAACATTCAATCACTCCCCTTAAAGGTTTTAACCAAAGTGGAGAACTGATTATTCATTTGAGTTTCAGGAAAAAAATAGAAACTGTCTGGAAAGTGAGTGAATTAAGTGTCAATAAATTGAAAGGTGAAGTATTAGAAGAATAAATCACCTAAGAAAGGAGAACAGAGATATTAAGTATGAAATATTTTATGATCCTATTTATTCATTTCTGTCCAAGTCAAAGGCTCTAGTTCTGCCATAAATTGTTGTATGAATTTGGGCAAATCCTGTATCCTTTCTGGGTCTTGGTTTCCTCATTTTTTAAGTGATGAGGATAATTAAATGAATTGCTGAGATTCTCTGATTATATGATAACTTGAGGCTCTTTTGCCTACATCATCTGAAATTTAAGAGTGGAGACTGAATAGGAGGATTTCATGCAGGGATCTGATCGAGTTGTGGAGTAGGAATTCTTTAAAGGAAATATGTATCTCCAGAAAAGCAGCTATGGAACTTGCGTAGCCCTTTTTGTACAAAAAACTAATTGTGATGGAGGAAAAAGTGGTACGTTCCATAACTATCCTTTGAAATGTGTCCACAGCATCTTTTAAAATAGAACACATTTGTACGTGAGGGAAATTGTTCAGGCAAATAGGAGATGCCAGAGAAGTGAAGATAGATTTAGTCAGTGCATCTAGTACATCTGGTGAAATGAATAGCCCAGCCAAAGGGTTAAAGCTGAATAGCCCTAATTGCCAAGAATTCAGATTAGGCATATTCAATAGTTATAAACACCACAACCATCTATCATCCCATCCGGTCCTTCTTTACAGCAAATGAAGAGGGATGGTGAGGGCGTGCTACCCTGACACAGTATTCTAATTTCCTCAGAAAATAGCCCCTCCTTCCAACAGCATCCGGAATCTAGTTTCAGGAATGAATAAACAAACAAACCCAGCTCTGCTTCCGCAAAGGGCAATATAGTAGTCCAGTCACCTATTGACTGGAAATGTAGCCTTCCTAATAAGAGGCAAGATGGCCCAGCACTATTCAAGCCTCAACACCTGACCTTTTTTCTTCCTTCGGCTGCCTTCAGCACGAAACCCCAACTAATCTACCTGTGGATCCTGGCTTTTGACTTAAGGAATCCAATAGCTTTAGAGTCAGTGCGGATGTTAATTAAAGAAGGGAGACAGCCTAAAGTTTAGGTCCGCAAGGCAGTCTTCCCTCTTCCTAACTAATGCTCCCTCCCTCCCTCCCTTTTTGTATCTTATTCTGTTTTTCATTCTCACACAAACTTTCTTTTGTCTTCCCTTACTCTCCTAGGTCCTCTCTCATTCCTGTCCCTTTCTTTTTCTTTTCTGCCTGTGCCTTAAACCTGTCTGAACTCACTATGGCTTAACTCTGCTGACAGCCACCCAGAACTAAAGAAGTCACTGGACCCTGACCTTTAGGATGTTCGCATGTGGTTTTCATAAACTCCCTGAGATTAAAGGCCCTGCCATATGCTTTTGCATTCTCCACTGAATCTAGGGCTGGATGCTGTGCAAATGGTCAATAAAACCTTTTTAGTTAAATATAATGGGTGAATCATTCCTCTAGGCTTCCATATGTTTCTGGAAATAAGACATTTTGTCTTTTGACAGCTGACAGAGTTTGACATTGACATGAGCACTCAGAATTTGGCATACTTGGAAGACCATATATTTCTAATGTTCCTGTTCTATCAGTATTGAATGAGACTTGTTAACAGCCTCAAGAGGAAAGTCAAAGTTGTCACATTTTAGTGAAGGTCTTAGAACAAGTTGGAGGAACTTCTTTATAACAATTCTTGGCAGCAATCACTCTTCTGTTTTGCCCCCAAACAAACATCTCACTTTTAGGAAATGATTCCAAATCTTAAGCGAGGTGTTAGCTCAGTTTTATTTCTGCTGAATAGAACAGAAGTTTTAATACTTGAGTTCTAATAGGCTGTGTGCTCTTCTACCCTCCCATTATAACATGCCTTCACTGAGTCCATCTAATCTAACTTGTGTAAAACTTACCATTATTGAGGAAATTACTCCAAATATAACAAATAAAGACGGTTAACTTTCTCAGTTGGGAAAGCCACAGTCCTGGGCATATCTAATCATGCATGCCAGTTCTCACTGAAGGGAGTTTCAGCCACACCCGGTTGTGCAAGTTTTACGCAAAAACTAGTTTCTCTTCCTTGCTGCCTTGAGGAAAGGAATTTGGCACAGAACTTTCTCTAGTGCTCACGTGTGAAGGTGCACCATCAACACATCCATTCATTCCATTCTCCTCTCAGACAGGGAAACTTACTCTCTCACCCCTCAGAAAGAAGAGAGAAATATGGTCTACTGGCCAAGCATGAAGATAAATCAAATGGATTGAGCCTTGTGATGCTGCTTTTCTGCTCCCATTTTTATTATTTCATTCCTTGGTAAACATTTCTTTGCTGTCATATAGGCATTTAGATCAAGAGATCTCATACGTAAAGGGGGCAACCAAGAACTAATTTAGCTGGGTTATGCTGCATGCTGTGAACCTATTAGAGAATGAACACATTAATAAGTTCATAAGTTCTTACTTAAGATGTTTTTTGATGATTATCCTTTGCTTTATTTTTTCCCAAGGGAGATATGATAAGCCCAAAGTGATACCTAGTTATCATCTTAGTTGAACTTGTCTAATTGCATACTAATTCCCCCCTTGTTTATTGATCTTCAGAGAATATAAACACAGAAACAACTGCTTGAGTCTTGAAATTTTGAAATGAAAGGTTAAAACTAATAGTTTTGTTATTGAGCCTAACACCAATTTGACAGCAAATTTGCTAGGATGGGCATTATATGTAGGCAGAGCAGTTGACCTATGTGATATAGACTCAAAAACCCTAGGAAAGTTTCCCTATCCCCTCGGAGTTCCTACAACCACTTCCACCTGTTGGCTAATGTTTAAAAATCTAACCATCAATGAGACATCTTTTACACTTACAGTTTTGATTCTTGTTTAAAATGTAATATACATATACATACACAGACCAGTACACCCGCTGAAACTCCCTAAGCCGTTCTCAGTGATTTATCTCTGAATATGAACGAGAAATAGATACTTGGTTTTGGATTTGAGTCTAGGGAAAATCATTTGGTGCCCAGAACCTGAAGAAGGCCACAGAAGAGATCACATAGAGGGATCAGGGGGCAAGTATATGGGCATATGACAAATGCCTTTGTTTTATGGTTTTGCCCAGATTTGACTCTAATAAGGCCACCAATGGGGATAGTTTTTACTGTTTGCTTGCTTTTCTCTCCTTCATCTTTTAGGGTTCTCTCTGACAACTAAGGAAAGAGACTATGGACCTCAACTGAGCTCTTTTTAGGGTTGAGAGTGTGTCTCCTACTTCTCTTATTTGCCTCTCAGTGGCTAAGGGTCTGTACACTGAAATAAATCAATGAATCCTATTGACTGACTTTCCTAGTTCAAAAAGAGAAGCATAAGTGGTAGTATCTGAAAGGAGTACAAAAAGGAAAGGTAAGCTTTCCCCTCCTAATAATCAGGCCTACAATTTCTCCCATTAACTCTAAGGCTAAGCCCCCTGCCCATTTACCTCCAGTAAACACAGTCCCTAAGTAAATAATTTGCCGTGAGAAACCAAGCAAAGGAAAGCCAGAATCTATTCAAAAGTAAAAAGAAGATATTACAATGAAGTGTCTTACATTCTTACACTAATCACTACTGCTCCCTTGAGAACCGAACAAAAGAGGAGGGAACAAAGAAAAATGCCAAAAAGGACCAGCAGGGAATAGGACTCAATTTACTTAAATTCAACAAAAACATTTTGAGCCTCTACATAGTAAGATAAGGCAGAAATGGTTCTTGTCCTCGTATTTCAATAGTTGAAGGGGGTTAATGACAGGTGTCAACCATGTAGATAAATAATCCTAACAAAAGTTAGAGCCATAAAAGTTTAATAAAAGAGGCATAACTTAATTGTGCTGGAGTTCCAAATGAAGAAGATATAGTAATATCAGTAGTAGTTGCAGTAGTAGCAGTAGTAATAGCAACAATAATAGTAACTACTATCATCTATTGAGGTTTAGTATATGTCAGATGCTACGCTAAGCACTTTTGTAAGAATTTTCTCATTTAATTTAATCCTCATGCCAATTTGATCAGTTAGGAATCATCATTATCCTTATGTTCTGTATGAGGAAACTGAAGCTGAGAGATTTAGTAACTTTCCCATGTTTACACAGCTAGAAAGTGGTAGAACTAGAATTATTCCAGTGCCTATGTTGATAAGAAAGATTTCACAGAAGAGATAACATTTAAGATGGTCTTTGAGGAATGGGTTGGATTTTAACAGGAGAGAAGGGCCAATACTATGAGGCTATAAAGCATATGTGGCTTGTTTGGAGGGTTGCAAATGGTACAGTTTACCTGGAACAAAGTGAAATCTGTGGTGCTAGTGACAGAAAGAGCCAAGTCAGGAGGAAAACCAGTTTAGAAGGAAAGGTGATGAGTGTGGCTGTAGGCGTGCAATGACCTTGCTCCTGAATTCCACACCCATATTTTCATCTTTGTTGAGAAAGAAAGAATAGGCCCAGAACAGAACTTTAGCACATGATCACACTGATGGGGGTAGAAGGGGGAAGAGACATCAGCTATGTAGATGGAAACAAAGCAGTTACAATGGTAAGAAGAAAATTAGAGGTTTACAGTATGGTGGAAGGTCAGGGTACCAGAAGAAGGTGTTTGGTCCCTAGTTTAGTCAAATGCTATAAAAATTGAAGAGAATCAGGACTTATAGCAGGTTAACTTGCTACCAGTTATTGATCACATTCTATGCTCCTGACACTATACTAAACACTTGACAGCAATTATTTATTTAATCTTCAGAACCACTTGGGAGGTAGGGACTGTTATTTTCCCCATTTTAAAGATGAGGAAACTGAAATTTATAGAGGTTAAGAAACTTGATCAAGGCCTCAAAGCTAGTTAAGAGGCATAGCCTGCACTTAAACCCAAATCTGTTTAACTCTGAAGCCCATGTTCTTAATCTCCAAGATCTATTGCCATTGAATTTATTGACCAGGAGGTCACCCTTGAGAGAGAGGTTTCAGCAGAGTAATAAGGGTAAGAGTCAGAGAGCAAAGATTAATTGGAAAGGAGAGGACAGAGGTGAGAATGATTGTGAAATGAGTGGGTGGTAAGACAGTGGAGGTTATGGGTATCAACTGATTCTGTCTATAGTTTAGATGAGTTGGAAAAGAAAGGTAAACAACGGGGGTGGGCAGCCTGAAGGGATAGAAGCGTCAAGAGAAGTTTCTTTTAGGATGGGGGCGGGGGGGGGGGGCACTGAACCTATTGTTGGCTGAAGAGTAGTCAATGGAGAAGGAGAGAGGGCGTAATTTATGGAACAAGAATGTGGCAGAGAAAGGAGGAGTAAGATTAAGAGGGCAAGAAGAAAGGTTCAACTTAGAAAGAAGAAAGATATTTATTAGGTAACCCGTTTTCTTAACCTTTTCTCTTCTCCCTGATCCCATCAAAATGTAACTTCCCTGTGTCTGATTCAGTGAGCACCTTACTTGGCTAAGTATAATTCCTTATTATAATTGGTATATATTACATGAACCTTTACTCACAAAAATATAATAATTAAAATGTGACATGAGTATGAAACACTAAATATAATTAATTAGGAATTATATGTAATGAATAAATTAAAGGTGCCGGGGTATTAGATAATGATATAATGTTATATCTCTCTGATAGTTCAATTTCCATAGACATGTTAGAAGCAGAGAAGAAAATTATACCCCCGCCCACGCCAAGCGACCCTCAGATACAGACAGATGTTAGTGTGAAACTGTCATTCATTCAGTAAACATTTACTGAAAGTCTGCTATGTGCCAGGGCTCTGTGCTATGCATTGGGGATACAGAGAGAAAAGACAGAGTTCACATCCCCAAAGATCTCACAGCCTAGTGGAGAAGGCAGAGAAATCAACACAGTGTAACGTAGCATGATGAACAGTGTGATAGAGGTAAAACCATGAAATACTGGTGCATTGGGTAAGGAGGCAGTGGGCGGGCTGCAGGGAAGGTTTCCCAAAGGAGGTGATATTTGAGATGAGGTTTGACCTTGTACTGTTGCTTTTATAGGGACCTGCACATGGGGCCAGGCATTCCCCTAAGGTGTCACATTACAGGCAACAGCTGCAACTCACTACCCTGGCTTCATCCTCAGTGTCTGACATCAAGGTCACTGAGCTGAAAGTCTAAGGAGGAGGGCTGATAGACAATGGCTCTAAATCTAACCTCTGGGCTATTGGGTCACAGGAGAAGATGAGGGCTATAAGTTCCAAATTATAATCTAAATGAATAGCCTTCCATTTTCTAGGGCTGGGAAGGCAAGAAAGTGGAAAGGGCCTAGAAGAAGGAAGGAAGGAACAGCTACCTCTCTATTAGATCTTTCTGCCTGCTGGGAAGAAAGCCTTCCTTCTGCATATACACCACTGTCTTGTCTTGTTTCAATCTTTATTCCTGCACCTTTTTCCACATGAAAAGGGCAGTGAATATATCTCACCTCAGCGCAGAGACATTTAGAAATGAAAAACAACCTCAACCAAGCTGTATTTCTCCTTCCCTTGAAGCTGGAAGAATGATTGTAGGTCAGTTTCTATTTTATCTGAGCCACTTGGCCCATCTGGAATAGTCACTCTAGGAAATTGAAAACTAAACTTAAATTTTATAAAAAGGAAATTCTGAAATGACTCCCTCAATCTGATCAGACACACTCCCCTGCATCCCTCTGTCCTGGCATGAAGCTAAGCCTCTGAAAAAACTCTGAATGGCAATCGTCTGTTCTTAGAATTAAATTATTTGGCACCCCCCCATCTCCATTCATTTGCAGACTCAGACATACTATAGAAAAGATTCAGCTTGAACAGTTTGCCTTTTAAATTTACCTCTCATTTTCCGTTTCTTAAGGAACGGGAATAACCATACATTGAAGTAGCAAAGACTATGGTTAGACCTAAGGAAGAATATCACATAGATAAAATATTGGGACTAGCATTACTAGAAAACATTTATGGGAATTTTTAATTTTTTTTCTTATTTTTATTTATTTATTTATTTATTTTTAAATTTCAGAATATTATGGGGGTACAACACTTTAGCTATATATATTGCCCATGCACTGCCCATGTCAGAGCTACAATCATGGACATCCCCCAAACTGTGCACCCCACATCCATTCGATGAGAGTTTTCCCATCCCCTCCACCGCCCTCCCACCTGTCTGCCACCTGATGAATATTATTGGCCATGTATGACATAAGTATTGATCAGTTAGTACCAATTTGATGGTGAGTACCAGTGGTGCTTGTTTTTCCATTCTTGTGACACTTCGCTTCAAAGAATGGGCTCTAGCTCCAACCAGGATAATGCCAGGTGTGTTAATTCACCATTGTTTTTTATTGCTGAGTAATACTCCATGGTATACATATACCACATTTTATTAATCCACTCGTGTATTGATGAGCACCTGGGTTGTTTCCACATCTTTGCAATTGTGAATTGTGCTACTATAAACATTTGCCTGCAGATGTCTTTATTATAGAACGTCTTTTTTCTTTTGGGTAAATACCCAGTAGTGGGATTGCTGGATCAAGTGGTAGTTCTACTTTTAATTCTTTGAGGTATCTCCATAGAGGTTGTACTAATTTGCAGTCCCACCAGCAGTGTATGAGTGTTCCTATCTGTCCACATCCCCACCAACATTTGTTGTTTTGGGACTTTTTGATATGAGCCAATCTCACTGGAGTTAAGTGATATCTCATTGTGGTTTTGATTTGCATTTCCCTGATGATTAGAGAAGTTGAGCAATTTTTTATATGCTTGTTGGCCATTATTCTGCCTTCTTTTGAAAAGTTTCTATTTATGTCCTTTGCCCACTTTTTAATGGGGTTGTTTGATTTTTTCTTGTTGATTTTCCTAAGTTCTGTATAGATTCTGGTTATCAGCCCTTTATCAGAGGTGTAGCATGCAAATATTTTCTCCCATTCTGTAGGTTGTCTGTTCACTCTAGTGATAGTTTCCTTGGCTGTGCAGAAGCTTTTTAATTTGATCAGGTCCCATTGATTTATTTTTGTTGCTGCTGTGATTGGTTGGGGGTCTTCTTCATAAATTCTTTGCCTAGGCCAATGTCCATAAGAGTTTTTCCAACGTTTTCTTCGAGAATTCTTATGGTTTCACGTCTTAGGTTTAAATCTGTTATCCACCATGAGTTGATTTTTGTGAGAGGTGAGAAGTGTGGGTCTTGTTTCAGTCTTCTACATATGGCCACCATTATGGGAATTTTTTAAAGATTCTTGTTTTTGTTTTCTTTTTCTACTTGTTTGTTTGATGTTGCTATTCTTGCTGTTTGGGCAGAGGGGCTGTTTATAAAAGAACACATGCTTACTAAAGACAGTTTGAAGGGGGAAAGAGAAAACCATTTATCCTGGATGGTTTACCAGTCTGAGGGGGGAAGTGGGAGGTTTTTCACCTCGAAAATTCTATCATTCTACTCCGTGATCTTAAGGTGACCTCAGATCCACATTAGCCCTGCAACACTGAAAGTTTTCTTTCAGGAAAGGACTCCTCCTTTAGAGGCCTCTTTAATGGTGTGGAAGAAACATAATTCTAATCAATATGAAAGCATTTGAAATGAACCACTGCTTCAAATATAGTTCTTCAAGGAAAAAAGAAAAAAAGGCAAAAAAATTCTAAATAATTAAAACTGTTGGAGAAAATTAAATTGCAATTGAGTTAAATCTTGTCAAAAAATGAAAAAAAAAAAAAAGAAAGATTTCAGTTTTGGTACCAGGGATTTTGTATACTTGTGGGCACTATGTGTGGTGCAAAGTAGACTTTATTCCAAAAAGAACAGAGCTCTTTTATTCATATGCTGGGATTCACCTGATCCAGCTCAGGCTTTTATGTTGACCTGGATTATATTTTTCCCTTATTCTTTGTCCAGAATCATCCAGGAGTGATGCTTAGTAGAAAAAGAGTAGAAGAAAAAATTACATTAATGATGAAATCAGTACTTAATTTCTAAATCTGAATTAGCACGTAGAATGTTTAATAATTTAGCCATAGAGGAACTCTAAGTAGAAATATAAGTTCTTTCAGGGGAGCTTTATTTTTCCTTTTCATGTAAATTTTTCCCAATTAGTATTAAGTTGTATCTAGTTTACTATTACACACTAGGAGCCAGTATGGGTTTTGTCATGTTTGTGCTTAGGAGAAAAGTCAGTAAATATTTCAAACTTTAAATCATTCTGCATATCTTCATGCTATATCAATTTACAATTTCAAAACCCAATAAATTGATTTTATATCATGATTATAATGTGTTTAATCCTCACCCAGGAGACATTAGGAGCTCACTGCATTGCAAGGGGCACAACCTACCATAACTCTGCGCTGGGCATTTTCTGTACACAGCCCAGCTAAATCCTCGCTCTTGTGAAATTGGGCACAAGTAAGACGTGAACATTTGTGCAGCATTCAGAATGTCACCATTAAGAAGATACTAAAAATAGAAATTCTAAAAGGGTATGTAACAGAAGGTCTAGAAAACATCCGAAAGCAGAGGAGCTCTGTGCTTGGAATTAAAGATAATACCTTATAAAAATGGAGGGCCTAAAAAATGATGAGCCCTTGTAGAAAACTGGAATTAATTTTTCTCAATAAAAAACGTTTCAAATTTTAGATTACCTTCACACCAATAATCATCACTCCTCATCTTTATTGTAGAATAACCATCCATTTTCCATTTTTTCTAACTAAAATCCCCTTATCAGGCTATTCCCCTTGCCTGTCCTCTCCTTTCCTCCCCCCACAAAAGAAAAAAAGATAAAGATAGACTAAAAGGAAATAAAACACATATACAAAAAAGCCATGAGTTTTAAATACCCAAGACAATGAAGCCTATTGGCAGAAATGACAAGTGCCGTATGGCATACTATTTTTCATGATCCTCTGTGAGGTCACTGGTTTCTTATTACAGCCAGTCAAGTCATGTCAAACTTGGAGTCTGCCCTTTACCATCATTTATATCTACTAAAGCTCCAAAGAAATTCTACGAAAATACACAACCATATCTATCATCTATCTTTCATGTTTTCTATGTAGCTGAAGACTATAGGAATTACTTATATTTTGTGAAATATATAGGAGGGGATTTTAGTAGTTGTTACTGTTGATAAGACTTATATCTAAACTCAATTCAGGTTTGTGTTTGGGATTTAAATTAGGGCCAAGAACTCACTTGAAAAAAACGAAATCTGCAGAAACTTAGCGGCCTGGCTGCTCAAGAATGCCTACCATCATCATGCACCAGTCACAGACTTACTTCCCAACACCTCTCCCAGGACCCTCCCTCCCTCTCTGTATCAGCCATGATAGGAATCTTCTTGCTATTTCAGCCTATTTTCTCTTGTGTAGTAACTACAAAAAATGTTGCAACAGGCTCATAATACCCACATCCAGTGAGGCCCAGTTACAAGAGGATCACATAGGCCAGATTTTTGTGTTTGGAGATTAAACTGCTGATAGTGTTTGCTTTCATTGTGCACAGATGTGACCCAAAAGACTGGGGTGGACTAACAAGCTATTTACCTAAAAGCCTCAAACTATTTCAAAAGTTTTTAAAAAAATAATGCAAGAATTGGTCATTAAGGTACGCAAAGCCTTTTCAAGTAAAAAAAAAAAAAAAATTAAGACAGCCAAACAGGTTTGACCATTTGTGGGGGATTTTCCCCTCCTTTAAGTCTAGGCTCTTGTGTTTCCCAACTAATCTGTTAATGGCTGGAACTGATTGACAGGTGCAACAAAGACAGTGTAAGCACTGTGGGAGTCCTAATTGGATAGTTCTTTATAAAGGGAATTGATGGCTAAGTAAATATAGTATTGAAAATAGATGGTAAACTCATGAAAATTAAGCACAAAGTAGCTAGACTTAGGCTCTAAATACTTAAGATTGGAGGATCCCAGGCTAGCATCTAAGGTCTACAATTTATTCAGTCAATAAAGATGTGAGGACATTGGAAAAATAGCTTTTCTTGAGTTGATACGTCTACCCACAAAAATCCTTAATTTGTGCTTAAAACCTTTTTCTTTATTATTGCTGGTTAGAACATGGGATCCAACAATTCATTTTTAAGCAAAATCTTTGAGTTCCTTTGTTCATTCATTTATTCATTCATCAAATATTCTTTACGCCAGGCCCTCTGTTAGGTAGGGAGTACAGAGAAGAATAAGATGTAGCCCTTCTCTGAGGAGCTCACAATCTAGTAGAGACCAGAAAAATAACTGGATAAGCTTGATAGTCAACAAGGACCATAGCAGAGCTAAGCATGAGATGCCGCAACAACACAGTGGAAGCACACTTCACCTATTGGGGGCGAGGGGTAGAGGGGCAGAGATGTAGGCTTCCTCGAGGAGGTGATGTCTAAGCTGAGTCCTAAAGGGTGAGAAGTTAGCTAGCTAAAAATGAGTGACAGATGGGGGAGTTTGCATATTCAAAGGCACATGAACATAAATCAGCATTGCAAGTACGGGGAGAGAAGTACGTTGATGTAGGTTAAAGGGCACATGTAGGAAAGAGATGGAAGACAAGAGTAGAGAGGCCAATCATGCCTTATAAGCTGTGTAACCAAGTTTAGGATTGATTCTGTAGGCAACCAGAAGCCAATGGTGACACAATTAGAATTACATCTTAGATTACTCTCACAGCATTATGGAGGATCTGACAGCATTATTGTGGGAGAAGGCTGGATACAGGCAGATTGGTTAGAAGGCTGTTGCAATAGTCTAGATAGTAAGCAGGTGGATTTGAACTAAGGCAATAACAGAGAGAATGGAGAGAGGGGTAACAGATATTTCAATTGTTGTTAAAAATAACAACAAATCCCTAGAATCTAAGGACTTGGTGATGGAAGTGGAGTGATGAGGAAAAGGAAAGACTCTAGAAGGACTTCTGTATTTCTGACTTGGATGACAAGGTAATTAGAAGGTAGTCACATCAACCAGGATGAAGAGCATGGGAGGAAAATACTTATGAATATTGGTAATACCTTCTATTTTGGTCGTATTTTGTTTTTGAGGTGCTTGGTGGGGCACCCATATAGGGGTGTCCAGTATGTAATTGAATACATGGGTGTGGCACTCAAGACAAAGGCATGAACCTTTATGTTTGTTCATGTGCCTATAACTGATATTTACAAAGCCTGTACCTGTGTTTTCACTTTCTGACCCTTTTGGGGTATTGTTGCTTTTTAACCCTATAAGGTTTCCTCAAGTTCCTTATGTCCTCACAGTGTTCACTGACTGCCTAGGGATCCCTACTGGGGAAGAAGGGGAGAATGTGGTACCAGATCTCTACTCCCAAATAGCCCCCAACGGTCTGGGTCATTTTCCACTAATTTCTCTGCATGTCCCCAGTCCTGCCTTCACCCCCCTCGCTTGCCCCCATCTACATTTACCTATCGTGCATCCATTCCCTCAGAGCCCTACTAGGTGGTTGGCTAATCTGAAGAAATTAGTTTGCACTCAGATGTAAGTGACCAATTCTGGCTTTATGTGCCATACTTTCCAAGTAATATACAAAGAATGTGGGAATTGCAAGTGTAATTGTAGAATAGCAGAGAAGACATTTGGAATCAACTGGGTCCCTTTAGTGTTCCTTAAACACCATCATGTAAACATACATATACTTCAGCTATTTAACAACCCTACTTTTGGGCTTTTAATCCACCGGAAGTCTTTGCTTCAAATGAATTACCCCTCACCAGTTGCGCTTCCCTTCCTCAGAGCCACAACATATAACCAACCTCCAGTTCCTGATCTCTCTTATTCAGCTTTGCATCGTGTTGCTTTTATTTCCCAATAAAACTGCCTCATTGGCAACCAGGCTTCAGGGCATCCACGAAGAGTCATTTCTACCCGCTTCATTTGTGACTTCCTGTTGAGTAGTCAGTTAGTCCTAGAAGATGAGAGATGGAATTGACCTCACAAGGTCATTTAATCCAATACCTTCTTATTAGATAAGAAAACCGAGGCCCAGAGAGGGGATGGGACTAACCCAAGCTCACACAACTATTCATAGCTCATTATGGCTAGAACCTAGATCTCCTGACACCTAGGCTAGTTTTCTTCTTACTTTATCACAACTGCTTCTGTGGGCATGCTGCCATCACCTGCTCTGCTCAAAACACAATCCCCTTTCACATCTTAGAATTAATTATCTAGACTGACAGGGCTCTGTCCTCCATAATTCCCTTTGGGCCTTTAGAAGCCTGAGCGTGCAACCAAATACAACTTTTGTATTTTTCAAACTGCCTTTTCAATGGAGAAATATTCCTCTATGCCAGGTGTCCCGTCTCCTATCTTGGCAAGGATTCCAAGTAAGCTGGCATAACTAGTGCGGGCCCTACAGGGCTGGGGTGGGTGGCAGGACTGTCTGTTGCCTACAGCTGCAGGTGTTTGTGATGCTGATGGTGTGTACAGAGTTGAGAGTTGAAAATTGTATACAGAGAGCTGAGGTAAATAAACCAGAAAAATAAGTCTAAATAGATTATCAAATCAAAGAGGGCCTAAGGCAAGCAATAGCAGCCAGATTTTAGAGCCATTCGGGTCTGAGAGTCAGGAAAAAGGAGATCTGGTTGAAATGGGCAAGTAGGACAGCAAAGACCTGAGGCAGAATTATTCTCTTGCCTGAACTTGGGCTTTTGCATGCTGCCTTTAGCATGTTACAGAGATGATCCAGGTCCATTTAAAGGACCAGGGACAAGGACAGAAACAATACCACCGGCTGATAGAAAACAGGTCAAATGCATGCCCTCCCTGGGTCATGCTTCTGGCTCTTTGCTTCTTTGTAAGAAATTGGACTCAAGCTGATGGTCCCAGAGTTTTACCTACTCTGGCCTAGAAAAAGTTTCACAGCTGGACAAAGTTTTACACAGTGTCAGCAGCTGGGCAAGCTCCTGTCAGCACTGTCCATCTGCCACCTTTCATGCCCAGTCAGCCCTTGGCATCTCAGCTGAAACTCCTCAAGAGGATGCCATTTGTGCTGGTGATTTGATCCCACCCAGTGGTAACACTTTCTGATGATGACCCGTCAGGCTCATTTGGACAATGTTGTCTTATGGTACAATAGTATATTTTCAAGTAAACTTTTCCATCATACCTCTTGTTTCAGAAAGAAGTTCTCAGGCCTGCTGTCCAGGTTTTCAGTGCTCTTTTTCTAGGCAGCCATGGAGCAAATTGTATATCATTTATTCTCATGACATGATGGCCAATTTCTGTCCTAAACATCCAAACATGCTGTATTTTCTCCCCTCTTTGGTTGTGTAGCTCAAGGTTGCCAAATCCTTAGGAAGATTTGTCTGATGGCCCAGTCCAGTCTCCAACCTGCCATAATGATTCCCTTCTCCCAGCGTACTTTTGTCAGTTTTTGATTCTTGGGTTGCTTTCATGTGTTTGTTTTGAGGGGTTGAGTGTACTTTCTCTAATCAGGTGATAAAATCTGTGGTCTTTGTTTGCAGGAACCAAGTCTAAACTTAGCTATAGACCCGAAGTCTCAAATGCAATGAGCTCAGACAATATATATAAATAAGTAATATGAATAGTCTTGATAGGTGTGAAAGCAAAATAGTGTAGAGGATAAATGCATCCAACAGAACTGGGTTCCTCTTTGAGTTCTGCCACGTATTAGTTGTGTGGCTTTCCTCAAGGTAGTTGATAACTTTAAAGGCTTAGTTGCTTTATCTGAAAATGAGATATAGTAGTAGTTACTTCACAGAGTTTTAGTAAAAAAAAAAAATTTGGAGGTATCTTAGATAAAGTGCTTTGCACAGTGCCTGGCACGTAATGAGTATTCAACACGTGGTAGCTAATGTTATGGTTGGTGTTTATCAGGCTTATTGCCCAAACCACTGAGCTTTTATGTCTGTAATCACTGGCATGGGTAATCTGTGGCCTTGGCCTGCCCCATCACCCCCAAGATCATTATTACAGATGTGCTACTATTTCCCACATTGGTTCAGCTTTATGCTCCTTTCTCTCTCCTCTTGTGTTCTTCCTTTGCCCTTCTTTACTTCATCTCTCCCAGACACCCCACTTCTCTCTCACTCTGGTTTTGTCTTCCTATCCTGCCCATGACATGGACTTAATCCGACACTGGGTACCCGGGAGCTTTCCCAAGCCTTCCTTTTTGCTTTAGTGGGGAAGCTGGGCTTGAAGGAATCTCTTCTGTGTGTTCAGAGCTGCTTTGCATTTCACAGTGAAGGCATGACTGTATTATATGAAGTTGAAATGAGATCACAGCAATGTGCGGAAGGGAAAGTGTGTGTGCACACGTGTGTGTCTGTCTGGGTTTGTGTGAGTTGATTTGTCAGTGATTTTGTGAGGCCTTGTCCAATAGTTCAAACCCCGAGGCTTTTCATTCTGTAAAGACGGGCTGGATTAGGAAGGGCAAAGGATTATAATTACTGCTCTTAATCTTAATGATTGTAATAGTAATTAGCTGTATTTGTCAGCTTAGCTTTTTTAGGGATAACCATTTTAGGAGCCATTTAAGGAAATGATCATCCCATTTTTGCAAAGTGTCATCAAATCATTTTTATTATTTTGTGGCAGGAAAGATTGCTACTGGTCAAGTCATGTTGAGTCAATATCCATCACTGAGCACCAATCTTGTACATAATCAGGTGCTGTGAAAGATACAAAAACAAGTAAGACAAAACCCCTACCTTCAAAATAGTTTTGTTAGTACAATGTGAGTAAGTGGACTTCCCTAATTAGGTCAAAGCTTTGAGTGGACCCCTAAATCTAGACCAGCCTATGTCCCCGTGGCAGCAATGAAAATCTGCCTCTCAGTTCTCCTACAGTGAAGAGTGTAATTGACTGACAGCCCCAGCTGCTGAGCTCTGAATCTGCCTCTACAGTAGGGGCCACGCTTCTCACAGGCTGCTCCCAGCCAATGACTGAGCATGGCAAGGACACTAGGGTAGGCCCATTCCTGGGAGATGCAGCACTCCTCTGACGGCTGACGTTCACTCTAGGACTCCCTATTGGCTTCGCTGAAACGGTCTCAGAATTGCTCCACAGTTTAAGACTCATATTAACTAACTCTCCTTCCTTCCCTCTCTCCTCAACAGTCGCAGTAGCATCACAGTCTATTGGCTCTTTCAGCCTCCTTTGTCTCCCTCCCCATTTTCCCTCACAGGTCCTCCAGCCCCCAGTAAGTCTCTTGCATGTCTGATCTTGCCATGGCATCTGCTTCTTAGTGGACTTGAACCAATACATCCCACAACTCTGTAAGCTGACTTGCCAGAGAGGCTTGGTCACAAGTTAGACCTGATGAGCAGTCCAGTGATTCAGTAGGCATAGTTCTCTGTGCCTTTTGCCATATCTGTAAAATGGAGTTCTTAATATTAGTACTACCTTGCAGTGTTGTTGGGAAGAATCATGATAATGTAGACAAAATCTCTATAAGATGGTAAGCACTTGCGATATGTATTCATATTAATGAGAAAATAACTTTCCTACTAATGGCAGTTCTTATGAAGCAGCTTCGTAAATCAATGATAGCACTCTCACCTTAGGAAAAAAATAGAGAATGTGCAAAGGGAATCAGGAATTTTTCTGCTGCTCAGAAGTGTATTTTTTATTCTTTTGTGGTAGAAATGATGAGTAGTAGAAATTGTTCAATACAAGGGTCTGGGCTCCTGGAAACTCGGCCTGCGGCTTAACATGCTAGGAATGTGTCCAGCTTGCTTTGTGCAGGTTGTCTCAGGCTGATAGGAGATAATAATTTTTTTAAAAAATAAAGCTAAAGACCAAAAGGGAGAGCAAGAAAGTGAATTTCAAGTTCTAAGATGCAAATTAATAATCAAATGGCTATATTTAACTATCATCAACAACCTCACCAGGTCTGTGATACCATACAGAAGCAAACAGCAGGGCACTTTGAGAAGTGCTCAGCAAGAAGGAAAAAGGAGGGGGGAGGAATTCTGATTTCTTCGGGGCTGCACTTCTGTTACATTGTAGAGTTTGCTGTACTGCGGGAGAAGCTGTTAGGTGTTAGACGTACTTGGCACCAAGCTATTGTGGCGTATTCTGTTTTCCAAGGCAACAAAACAAAACTGTGATTCTTCCTTTGGCAAAAGGCACAGGCAAGCTGATCATGAATTTCATGTGCTTGCCTGAATGTGGAGAGTTCCTGTGAAGCCACCGAAAGGGTCAAGGAAGGAATAACAGAGCGAGGTTACCAGTGCAGTCACCCCCCAGATGCCAGTGTGGTTTCAGAGCCTTAGGCTGAAGGCAAAGCAGAAAATAATGCACCTATTGACAGCAGTGGGTGAGGAGAGACAGTAGGCTATTTAAAGCTAGAGTTAAAGCCTTTTAGATTGCTATGGTACCATTTTCTTAGTTAACGGTAGATGATAGTAGGAAAATATAACTGAGTTACATCCAATATGCAGCTGAGGTTACCACACCATTTTTAGCTGTCTGCTTTCCATGTTTTCTATATTTCTAGATAAAAAGAAATGTGTCCAGATTTAGACAACAGATTTCTACAACATGGTCACCTCTATCCCCTTGTCAGCCAATAATATTCACTCAGGGCCCGATTCAGTTTTCCAGAATTCTTTAATTGAACTGATTCATCTGCCCAGCATCAGTCAAGCAAAAAGAGGCAAAGAGAGAGAGGCTGCTAACAATGACCCTAAGGCAATAAAAGATCCTAATGGGCCATTTAAATTGTCAAGTAAAGATTAAGTGATGTTCACTATAGTTTTAGTGTTTAGTGTATTTGGTTTCTTTCCAATATCTTGATAAAACTGATTCTGTTATGGTATCTCTAATGACTCTCATTTAACCAGAGTTTTTGATTAACCAGAATGATATATATTGTTTCCAATACTAAATACTAGGTATTATGAACTCAAAAATATATTAGCCAGACTTAAATCACAATGTAGGTGACTTCCCAACAAATACTCAGGTTGAGTGCATACAGAAGCTACAGACAGGTAGATGCCGGACCTGGGGAGCATAGGAAACCTGCCTGTAGGTAGAAATGGATGTGTTCAAGGGGTGGGGCAGAGCAGCGTGGCCCTTTGTGAACTAGAGAGGAGTATTCCTGCCATCTCATAAGGAAAGGCCACATGCTTTCTCTGGAATTTACCACAAGACTAGAGATTGAAGAACATGCAGCAGGAAGTATATAGCCCCTATGGGTACAAGTTGGCACTGTCTTCCCAAGGAGGAGAGGAAAGGTATCTTGAATCTTCTTAGGTCTTCCCATACTTCAGAAAGTAAGGGGGAGCAGAGGGGTAGCAGGGCCAAGCATGCAGCACATTGGTAACAAATCAGCATCCCAAGAAAGACAGACTATGACCATGGGGACCAACAACAGCTGTCCTCCCCTAGATAGGATTTTTTGACCCTCAGCACTCTTGAAATTTTAGGGTGGGTAATTCTTTGTTGTGGGGGAGCCATCCTGTGCACTGTAGGTCATTCAGCAGCACCCCTGGCCTCGACCCCCTGGATGCGAGTAGCACCACCATCCCCAGTTATGACAATCAAAAACGACTCCAGACATCGCCAAATGTTCCCTAGGGTGGGGGTGGGGCAAAATTGCCCCCACTTGAGAGCCACTGGTTTATAGGGACATTTGAAGACACACCCTCATGGTGATGGAGGGTGATGGCACTGTCACAAGGCGGTTGAGTTCCAGCTATTACTCTACTAGGGGCTAAGACCAAAATTCCTTTTGTGGTTTTGTTTGTTTGTGACCAGGGTTATTGGGACTCATATTCTTCAAATTTTTACCAAATCAAACTGGTGGAGCTTGGGGAGAATGCCTGCTATTTTTTGAAAAATGTGATGTTTCCCCAAATCTTCTCTTTATAAAAATAATAACACTGTACTGCCCTTCTTTTAAAAAGATGGCATTTTACCCAGAATTGGTTATGACTTTCTCAACCCTCTGACAGTCTTTGGCCCTTAGATTTTGGGAAAGTGTGACTTTATTATTTGAAGGCCTGGGATTTTTCCCTCTATCACTCTATTTCGGTTACTGAGGAGAACTAGGAAAGATGGGTTCAGAGTTCAGGCACATAACCTTTGCCTGGGGCTATGTAAGTTGGTAAAACTTCCTATGTTAGCGGCACTTTGAGTAACTTCTCCCTTTATGTAACTACACAATTTACCCATGAAAACAGAAAAAAAAGTTGATTTCTGTCCACACCAGAAATAATTCCTCTGCACAGTTCAACTCCTTAGAGAAATACTGTTTTTTAGGTTAAGTAAGATTTTCCACTGGCATTTGTCATCGAGAAAAGGAAAAGAGGCTAGTTTTTAAAATATTCTTGGCCTTAGGAGCCTAGGTGGATATATGCGCTTTTTTTTTTAAGTTAGAACTTCAATTGTATGACTATTTGGCATGAAAGACTGCAAGATTGTTTTTCTTATTATAAAGCTATCCCAGAACAGAGATGATAAACAGCAGGAAAATCAGCTGAAGAAGAGAAAACCAAGGGGAATTGAGGTTGTTCAGCCCATAGAAGAGCTGGCTAAGAGGTGACTTAGTAATGATCTTCTAGGACCTGAAGGACATTCATTAGGACCAGATGCTCCCCATCTGCAGAGAGGGTGGAGACACAGGAAATGACACGCTAGCAGGAGAAAGTTTAAGGAAGAATTTACTGGCAATGAAGCCTGTCAAACATCAGAATACATTACTTTAGAGATTATGAAATTACCTCTGGGCTGTTTTACATTTTAGTTTCAAAGAGGATAGAATCTCTCTTGTGTGAGATGGTTGGGGTGCGGATTTACATGACGATGAGGGAAATGAACACAATGATATCTCAAGATTCTTCTTAGTTCAATGACTCTATGAAGTCTGTATCTTTATATATTATTTTCGCCATGTCCCCTAAGGTGCTCATTTTACAATATGCTTTCTGCATTATATTTCCACTTAACGGAGTTTCAATTTCTCAGTTATTCCCAGTTATAGAAATTTACTATGTGACTTTTTCTACCCTCTGAGTTTATTGAAAACAGTGACTCTGCCTCACTGTTCTTCCTCTCTTTTCTAACTCTTTCTTTCCCCCTTTTGTTAATTCCCTCACTTTTCAATTATGTGTTTACTCTCCTGCGAAGACCTCCTAAGAGCATGTGCAGGCTTTGCACAGCATTTAGCACGTTGCGTGTTTAGCTAATTATGGTTTTATAATTTTAAGATATAAATAATATGAGAGAATGTGATCCCATACAATGATAATTTTAGCATAATCCATAATCTTTTCACTTGGCCTTCACTGAATATATGTCTTTAGAGCCACATTTGCTATGCTTATGTCAAAATAACCATTTGCTTCAGTTATTTTAAGGCAAGGGGTAAGAGGCTGGAGCTAGAAAGAGAAATTGTCAAGCCACTTAATAGGCAACTTTAGATTAAAATCATTATTTGATTGCCTGAATCTTTCTTTGTACTGGGTTTTATTGGGTGAAAGGTAGGCACATGATATTCCCGTCTTGGTGAAAGGACCTACAGATCCATTAGATTGTGGCATGAAGCTATCAAATGCCAGTGGCTCCTCACTGCCTATAAAAACAAGTAATTCTTAATTCATCAGCCTGACACTGAAGGTTCTCCTTAATCTTGACATGAACCTTCCTCTCTGTTATTTTAATTCCTCAGAATGGGTCCTCTATTTAAACTTAACTGTTCCAATCATGCCATGCTTATCCTAAAACCTACTGTTTGCTCAGATGCTTTCTGCTACCTGAAAATTACCAGCCTCCCCATCTATCCAATCCTCCTTCTCCTCATTTTATCCCCATCATAATCATGGTCATCATAGATACTATTGGTTGGTTGCTTACCATGTTTAAGACAATGTTAAGCCTTAAAGTTCATTAGCCCACTTAGTATTTGCAAGGACACTATGAGGTAGATATAATTGTTCAGAGTCCATTTCTAATAGCTTCTCTTCAAAGACACCTTTTTTAACCAAGCGAACACCAGTAATGCCCCTTCTCTGAATTCATAGTACCTATTGTTTTTACCATCTATTAAGGCACTGAATCTTATTTGACAGTTTCTCATGTAATATTATTTCCATGATTAAACTGTAATCTTTTGAAGGGAAGAGCTGTGGCTTATACTAATTTTACACCAGTATAAATGCAAAATATCTAATAAGCCCACAATAAATATAGTACTCCATGGAAGGATGAAAAAAATAGATGGACAGATGGATGGGAGGGTTATCAGGATCAGGTCAAGTTGCATCCTGTGGCACCAATGGTATGTTATCACTTCATTGACAAATATTTAGTGGGCATCTACTGTATACCAATATCGTGCTGTAATCTATGAGGGATAAAAACAAAGGGGAAAATACTGCCTCTGCTCACAATGTAGATAGGAAGACAAGAAAAAAAATGTACACATAGAGAAAAATATAATAAAGGTCAATAAAGAAAACAAAGGCCAACAAACCAAAAGAAACAATACCAACATGGTGCTAAACTGAGTAATACTGTGTAGTAATGGAATAGAGAAAGAATAGCTCTGAAATCCCTAGAAAATACCCTCCTTTCAGATTTCAGTTTTCTTAGGCAACTTGGATTTCCCCTTTTTCCTTGTGCCTGGCATAAAAAAATGCATGATAATGTGACACAACAAAATAATAGAAAGAATTTGCAATGCTGGAAAACAGAGCCACTACCCATTGTTTGGCATAGTAATGGCATACTGTAGATGTTGTATAAAATGGGACATTTTTGAAACTCAGTGAGTTTATGAATCCGAGCAAAGGAATTTAAACCATGTCTGATATAACAATGATATTTTATGCATCTGAAGCTAAGTGATCATTTTTCCTTCCTTCCTTTCCTCATTCCTTTTCTGCTGTGAATTTTTTCTTTTAATGAGATAGTAGTGTTATTTTTTTTCCTGTAAATAGAATAATTTAAAAACCTAGGAAAAAAGAGAAAAAGCTGTTCTCTTTCTCACCCTCAAACAAGTATTATTCATATGAAGTTTATCTTGCAAGTATATCTTTAGAGTTGCTCAGAATAAATACTGCTTCCTCTCAGAGATTAAACTGTTTTGATTTAAGAGAACCAGGGCTATTCAGTACTTTGTGTGTATATGTGTTTTTGCCTGTGCATGTATTTGGCAGGAGGGATGAGACAGGAGGCTGAGTATCAGTCTTCTTTATAAACTGATTTTGAGGTCTTACCTTGTGGCTCCCAAAGTACACACACACACACACACACACCACCCCCCTTATGTTAGAGAATTGAAGTGCTACAAGTAACGTACTTCACATGTGCCCGACTTGATCCAGGGATGAAAAAGAAGCCACAGAAATGTCCAAAGCAAACCCTGGAGATTCTAGTGGCTTGGCTGTGAGTTAGTCATCCCTTGACCTTTAAGGTGATGGCTGAAACTGAATGCTCAGACCTTTCAAATTCCTCACTCCAGAAGAACTTTGTGAAATATTATGAACTCCTGTCAATATTTATGGAGACCAGTGGAAGACAGAAATTATGTTTCCCTCTCCTCTACCCAAATGGGGGAGCAAGAGCCAGTTTTTCCTTTAGGCCATTTATCTCCTCTCTGGGTCAACACTCCATAGGCTCAAATTTCACTTTTCTTTTACCTCCTTTAATCTCTTACCTTAGCCTGTGAAACATGAAGGTTTAAACCTAGAATGAAGAGATTTTTCTTTGATATTTTGAATAAATGTCATATTCAATATTCAACATTAATATGGATTATGTCTATATTAATTCAAGAACTTGATAAGTGGTTTGCCTCGAAAGCTATATCAAATATGGTCCTATTTGATAATTTTGAGCCAGAATGTTTTCTTATTAAATAATTAAAAGGCCCCAGCCTTCCCTTCTTAGCCTCTTACATTGCTTGTGTACCAACATCTATTCCCAAACAAAGACTTCTTATTTTATTTGTTCTGCAAATAAACAAGCTAATTTTAATACTACATCCAAGGTCACGTTTCCAGCATTTATTGACTTCCTACTTTAGAAGAGTTTCCCCTCTTTGCTTCTCAGAACACACCACTGTGGCTTTCAGAAACACATCAACTTCTTTTCCTGTCATCAGAATTTGGGCTGAAAGAAAATGAATTTGGACAGTTTGTGAGATCCAAGTACAGGTCACTCTTCAGTTTAATTTTCCTTTCCTGCCTTACTTACCTAGTCCACTGACAGACAATCCCTGGAGCAAGGGCAGGCAGAAGCCCCAGAAATGCAAAATTTTCAAAAAAATTTAGAATTGGTTGAAATGGTGGAAATCCTCATGTGGTTCTGAGAGTGAAGCTTCTTCAATATGACCAGGAGGTCTGGCTCATTTCCACTTGGCACTTTAGAATTTTATTTGCATGTTTCTTTCTGCTGTAAGCCCAACATAAGAAAAGTAACATTAGGTCATACGCCTGATCTGTTAAGCCAGCAGTTCTGTTCCTAACAAGTGTCCAAGTATCACTTTTCTGTACTGAAGACAAACATGTATCTTGGGCTCTAAGCCAGGACCCAGGCACCAAGAACCAATCTTTGGTCTGTGACAGTACAAACATATGGGGCACCCCATCCCTCCCACCATACTGCATCTCATCCTATGTCATCCCAACCCATCCTATTCTGTATACATATATAATTTCTTTAATTATAAAATAAGTGTTTCTCTTCTAATTCTGAAATTGTTTTCTATATTGCCAATTGCTTTGCAACTTTTGGCTTATTGAGATTTATAAAATCATTGTCCAGGCAATATGTTGCTCTTCTTATGTTCCAATGGACTTGTTTGGCTATAAAAATGTTATAAACAGTCTTAGTCTATTTTGCAACTGTCTGTATTACTTCAATGTCAGAGTACAAAATGGAACACATTTTTGACGGAGAGAATCCATTTAACATTTCAGCCATAAAACTGGGTCTTTGCAAAAGCGTGAATCAAATAGTAGAAAGTGTAGCAATGGCACTACTATTCTTTTCTGATTTTTTATCCTTCTAACAGTGATATTTTGTTGATTAAGGAATTAGACCATTGGCATCAACATGGTACACCTGAGAGTAGCTTTTCCTCATCATTGCAATTATCAGGTTCTTGTCTGGGTTGAAATATTGGGAGATTGGCCTGTGTCTTTTAATTTTAATTCCTCATTTTTAAAATCTTATTGTTGTGGAGGAAAGCAGGTGTGGGAGAAGAGAGAAGCAAGTGAGCTATACATATGCATGCTCTCATCGTTTGTTTTTTGTTTTGGAATGGCAGGTAGACAGATGAAAGGAAAAGAATCAGCATTACTTAACAGCAAGTCTTCATATGGCAGCCTGTTTATTTTTTACTATTATTCAACAGAAAACATAAAACATATTTATTGAGCACCTATTTTATGCAAAGCACTATGTTAGGTGCTCTAGGAGACCCGAGATAACTGAGATATGGATATATCCCTCAAAGAGTGTATTGTCCAAGAATTATCTCATTTTTTCAGTCCATGTCTTATCTTTGCTTTGTTTTCCTGCAAAGCAGAGGCCATAAGCCAAACCCATCACTTGTCTGGATTCCTATTAAGAAGTGATATGGTTTCTACATGCCTTTGTGCCAATATCTTTTGCTCATGAGGTCTTTTGATTTTCTCCTCTCCTTTCATGGTATACAGTTAACAAGTTTTGCAAAGGATATCACAGATTCCTCTTTCTCTCAAATCAGCAGTCCTTGATTTAACTGCACAAGAAGCACACATTCTCTGTTCTAAAGAAAGCAACAACTCACTGTTCAGAATGTTGTTTGTTCTACTTCTGACTTGCCCCAGACTCATGGATTACACATAGGTTACACATAACTTTCCATTAATATCCTTAACCATGGCAAACAATTTTAGATTTCTTTTTACTTTTGCAAATAGAGTCCATTCCTTCCTTGTCACATTTATAGGCCACACAAAATCTACCATCAACTCTACTACTACAACTATGACTCTGACTACTACTACTACTACTATGACACACACACACACCCCACACTCATGCTATTGCTGAGAAGAGCATGAAGATATATGGTTATGGTAGAATGATGTTATCCATGATGTCAACCTCAAAAATTAAGGACATCCCCTATATATTCCTAGCTGTCCTTAATTTATAATGAGTCTGTCATCTAGAAATTTATTTTAAATTCTCCTTGAACCTAATTATACCTTCAGCGAGTTCCACCTCTTGGCATAACAAACTCCTTGTATCTACTACCCACTGTGGGAGTGCAGATGTTCTGTTTAATTTTTCTAAAATTATTTGTAAAGAAATTCCTCTCTTTTGAATTGTCTCAGATAATTTGGTGACCAATTTTGTCTTTTCTCATCCATCTCTATCTTGATATTGTAAACATCTCTCCTACTCAGAGATATACTGTCTTGGACTTGAACAGTATCTCTTACTTTGCTTCTATCTTCCAGTAGAGTTCAGCATGTAGTGGTGTATTAAGAGACTTGAATCAACATCACCATCATCATCATTCTAATGGCTTTTAACAGTGGAGATCTATGTAATATTATGTTTGGGAGCATCAAATAAGCAAATGGACTTTCTAAAATCTACTTAAATTGATCTCAATCCCATTAATAAGATTATTATAACATGGTTGGCCAAACAGACCTTAGAGTATAATACTATTAGCCTATGTGAACTATTAAACTGCATTAATAATATATGAGACCCACCCTTCTGCCAGAAAGCTGCATGGACTAAAAAGTCAGAAGAAAATTCATTCTAGTTCTTGGTTATTTATACTATCTTGAGCCCAGTTTCCCAAATGTGATTAACTGCTGGTGAAATGTTGTGACTTCAAATGTTAATGTTGGTGGCAGTAGCAGCCTGTGGATAATGAGATTGTGACATAGCTCGTAATTAACACACAGAATGAACCAACAGAATGATTCTGTCATATGTAGAATATTTTATTGGCGTTAAAGTCTCCATATCCTGCAAAATGCATTTCTTTTTTTTTTTTTTTTGAATAAGAAAGTATCTTTTTTGTTTTGTTTTCTTTTTTTTACAAAAACGTCAACCATCTTTTCCCTGAGCCTGAGAAATAATTCATGTTTTGATGGACCAGTCCGTGAAAGGATCTTACAAGTTATTTACTTTCTCTGAGAGATACAATACAGTTCTGAGAACCCTAAATAATATAATTGTCTAATACCTATTAGTTTCTAATTTCTATCAGATGATGCATAGAACAGCTTACCACTTTCAAAAGAGGAAGAGCTAGAAAGATATTTCTTACTTCCCAGTTGAAACTGAAATTACTGCAGGGGGTTCTTCTCAAAGTAGTTAAAAAGTAATCCATAAAAGTCAATGCAATTTTCTTTTCATTTCTTCTTTCTTTTCTTTAGTAAAGATATGGACTTAGTTACAAAATCTGTTTTCTTCTTTACCGCAAAGTAGCATTTGGCAATACTGAGTTAGATCCATTCCATTACAAACCTCAGATAAAAAGGCAGCAGTAAAAACAAATTACTAAATCACTAGCCAGTTGTCTGATTACACTGTGAAATCTAAAGCATATTTCCTTTATTGTCACTCACAGAAACTTTCCCTATCTTAGAAAAATCTTCAATATTTTCATCAGTGTTTCTCTCTCTTTCCTTTTCCTCCCCACTGTTCCTGCTTTATCCTTTATCTTCCACCAAAGCCAATGACAGAATGTTCACTGTCCCCATTCTCTTTTTCTGCATGTATATCAAAAGCTCTTCCAATGATGCTTATAGAACTTCCATGCTTATGAGTGCGGATGTCATTTGGGAAGCCTCTGTTAGCATGGCATCTCTTTATGAGGCAATTCCACACCTTAGGCAGGACTCTCACAATCTTCAGTTGTAAAATCCCAGAATTTTACATGGAGCTTTGTGCTCTATGGTTTGAGTCTTATTTGATGTTTGACTAATGTGAGTTTTATCAACTGATTACAAGGGAAGATGCCCAGAATAAGCTGGAGTTGGCCATGGTGGCCCTTTTTAAAAATGTCCATAAAAGGCACTGTGTCTTCCACCCGACTCGCCATCTCTTAGATTGCTCATTCTGGGGGAAATTAGCTGCCATGTTGTGAGAATATTCAAGTAGCCTACAGAGAGACCTTGCATGGTGAGTAACCGTGGCCTCCTGCTAACATTCATGTAAGTGAGCCATCTCAAAGTGGATTCTGAAGACTTAGTCAAGATTTCAGATGACTACAGCCTCAGCCAACATCTTGACTACAACCTCCTAAGAAATATTGAGCCAGAACCATCCCAGCTAAGCCATTCAAAAATTTCTGATCAACAGAAACTGTGAGATAATAAATGTTGGTTATTTTAAGTCACTAAGTTTTAGGGTAATTTGTTACAGAGAAACAGACAATTAATAAGACACTAATAGACTTAAACAACTAGACTATCACATCTCTCAAAACTGGCAAAGAGTATTTTCTACATGATACTTACCTACATAGCTGACCCTTAAACAACATGGGTTTGAACTGTGGTGGTCCACTTATATGTGGATTTTTTTCAATATATATATTGGAAAATTTTTTGGAGATTTGGGACAATTTAAAAAAACTTTCAGATGATCTGTGTAACCTAAAAATATTTAAAAAATTAAGAAAAGGGTATCATTAATGCATAAAATATATGTACATACTATTCTATTTTGTCATTTATATACAAATTTATTATAAACGTTAAAATTTATCAAAACTTACACAAAAACAGACCATACATGGCACCATGCACAGCTGAGAAAAATGTAAACAAACATAGAAATGCAGTATCAAATCATAATTGCATAAAATTAACTGTAGAACATACTGTACTACTATAATAATTTTGTGGCCACTTGCTGTTGCTACTGTGGTGAGCTCAAGTGTTGCAATCCGCTTAAAATGCTGTGTGACCCTAATCATCTCTGTGTGAGCAGTCCTTCTCTCCAGTAAATTGCATTATCACAGTAAAAAGTGATCTCTTGCAGTTCTCGCATATTTTTCATCATGTTTAGTGCAATACCATAAGCCTTGAATAACACCATGGGACCCGTACAAAGTGCCACTAGTGATGCTGGAAGTGCTCCCAAGAAGCAGAGAAAAGTTATGGCATTACAAGACAAAGTTGAATTGCTTGATATGTACCATACATTGAGGTCTGCAGCTGCAGTTGCCTGCCATTTCAAGATAAATGAATCCAGCATGAAGAAGATGGTAAAAAAAGAAAAGGAAATTTGTGAAGCCTCGCTGTAGCTATGCCAGTAGGTACGAAAACCTTGCACTTTTTGCAAAGTAGCTCTTTTATCCTGTACTGAAAATGCAGCTTTTATGTGGGTACAGATTACTATAAGAAAGGCATACCTATAAAATCTAATATGACTGAAGAAAAAGCAAAGTCATTATATGACAACTTAAAGCAAAAGGAAGGTGAAGGATGTAAAGGTGGGGAATTTAATGCCAGCAAAGGATGGTTTGATAATTTTAGAAAGAGGTTTGACTTTAAAAATGTCGAGATAACAGGAGAAGCAGCTTCTGCCAACCAAGAGGTAGCAGACAAGTTCTCAGATGCCATCAAGAAAATTATTGAGGAGAAAGGATATCTGCTTAAACAGGTTTTTAATGCAGATGAAAGTACCCGATCCTGGAAAACAATGTCCCAAAGAATATTTATTAATAAAGCAGAGAAGTGAGCACCAGGATTAAAGGCAGGAAGTGACAGGCTAACTCTACTGTTTTGTGCAAATGCAGTCAGTTTTATGATCAGGACTGCCCTTTTTTATAAAGCTGCTAACCCCCAAGCCTTAAAAGGAAAAGATAAACACCAGCTGCCATTCTTTCAATTGTACAACAAAAAAGCATAGACAACAAGAACGCTTTTTCCGGATTGGTTCCATCACTGCTTTGTCCCTGAAGTCAAGGAGTACCTTGTGAGTAAGGGACTGCCTTTTAAAGTTCTTTTGATATTGGACAATGCTCCTGGCCACCCAGAACCCTATGAGTTCAACAGTGAAGACACTGAAGTGGTCTACTTGCCACCAAACACAACATCTCTAAATCAGCCTCTACACCAGGGGGTCATAAAAATCTTTACGGCTCATTACACACAGTGCTGTCTAGAAAGGATTGCCAATACTATGGAAGAGAACCCTGACAGAGAGAACGTCGTGAAGGTCTGGAAGGATTATACCACTGAAGATGCCATCATTGTTATAGAAAAAGCTGTGAAAGCCACCAAGCCCAAAACAATAAATCCCTGCTGGAGAAAACTGTATCCAGATGTTGTGCATGATTTCACAGGATTTATGACAGAGCCAATCAAGAAAATCATAAATGTGATTGTGGATATGGCAAAAAAGGTGAGGCAGGTGAAGGGTTTCAAGATATGGTTATTGGAGAAACTCAAGAGCTAATAGATACATCAGAGGAATTAAAAGAAGAGGACTTGATGGAGATGAGGGCTTCCAAACCAGTGCCAGATGATAAGAAAGAAGACATAGAAGAAGCAGTGCCAGAAAACAAATTGACATTATACAACCTGGCAGAAGGGTTCTGATTACTCAAGACTTCTTTTGACTTCTTTTATGATATGGATCCTTCTATGATAGGGGCACTGAAACTAAAGCAAATGGTGGAAGGACTGGTACCATATAGAAACATTTCTAGAGAAATGAAAAACTAAAAAAGTCAGATGGAAATTACGATATATTTCTGTAAAGTTACACCAAGTGTGCCTGCCTCTCCTTTCACCTCCTCCACCTCTTCCTCCTCTGCCAGCCCTGAGACAGCAAGACCAACCCCTCCTCTTCTTTCTCCTCCTCATCCTATTCAATGTGAAGATAATGAAGATGAAGGCCTTTATGATGATCCACTTCCACTTAATGAGTAGTATATATATTTTCTCTTCCTTATGATTTTCTTAATAACATTTTCTTTTCTCTAGCTTACTATATTGTAAGAATACAGTATATAATACATGTAACATACAAAATATGTTTTAATTGACTGTTTATGCTATCAGTAAGGGTCTGGTCAACAGTAGCCTGTTATTATTTAAGTTTTGGGGGAGTCAAAAGTTATATGTGGATTTTCGACTACACAGGTGGGGTCAGTGCCCCTAACTCCTGCATTGTTCAAGGGTCAACTGTAGTTGATAGATGATAGTTCAAGCCATCAAACAGAATGGATTTTCATACTTTGGCCCTTGTCCTGAAAAGCTATAGCCCAAGGAGCTAAGACTTACATAAAAGAAAATGTAATGAGCCCTTATTTTTTGTTTGTGTGTTTAAGAGTTTAGCCACCTTAACAAAGCAGCATGTTGTACTATTTTTCCTCCTATCACTTGGGAGAATGAAGCCAAACTACAAGAGAAAAGCTGTTCCATTTTTATGGATGGACTTTTAAAACACTTGACCTTTCTAAAAACTATATACACCATAATATTGTTTAACATCACTTGTTTTTGTGAAAAAGACAAATAACAAAATGTTTTCTTTCATTTTGACATATTAGAAGAGATTAAATTTCACTGTAAATTGTTTACTGAGTGACTGAAATATAATATTGATTCACTAGCTAAGTATATGTTTATTGAAGTGGATTTATTTTTTATCTCCCTTTTATAGTTTTCTCAAAATGGATTTTTGCTTCGTTGAGCAAACATGGAGTACAAAATGTAAGAATGTTTATTAACTTGCCCCAATTTAAAAGCTAAAAAAAATCACTTAGTTTTGTAATTCATTTCAAATAGCTTTAAAATTATCTAACATTAATTTAGCTAGCTATATCTCACAATTAGTTGATTTCTTTGTTAATTTTACAATATTTTCAATATTAATGTCTAAATAAAAATAAAATGATTTATTTTTGTGAATTGATTCCACAATACCTTAGAATAAAAGGAGGGGTCTTAACCTTGTACAAACAAACAAGCAAAAAAAGATTTCCCATGTTGGTAATTTCTTATTCAAAATTCCTTCCGGGTTCCATTGGTTCAAGTTTTCTCAGTCTTCTGAACATGTACTTATTATCCCCAAAGGACAGGAAAGGGGCAAACATTTTATATTAGATAATTGTAGAAAAGCCTGGCTTGTCCCACCCAAAAATCCACCTTGGTTCCCCATGGTCAAATACCTGAGAAGATACCATTTCTTGAAAGATAAAGCCAACCACCACACTGTCCTTGTCTTGCTGCTTTCTTTTCTTTTCTTTTCTTTTTTTCCCACCCAAAGCAATTTTTCTAATTAAACTTTTTGTTTGGAGATAATAGTATATTCACCTGCAGGTGTAAGAAGTAATACAGAAAGATCCCATATACTTTTTACCCAATTTTCCCCAGTGGTAACCTCTTTCAGAACTATAGTGCAATATTACAACCAGGGTACTGGCAGACATTGATACAGTATCATGACATAGGACAGTTCTATCCTGACAAAGATCCTTCATCTTGTACTTTTATAGCGACACCCATTTCACTTCTACCCTTATCCCCTACTTAACTCCTGGCAACCACTAAACTGCTCTTCATTCCTGTAATTATGTCATTTTGAGCATGTTACATAAATGGAATCATACAGTATATAATCTTTGGGGATTGGCTTTTTTTCATTAAGCATAATTCCCTGGAGATTCATCCAGATTGTGTGTTAACCAATGGTTTTGTTCCTTTTTATTGTCCGTGGTATGTATGTACCAAAGCTTGTTTGACTGTTATCAGTTGAAGGACATCTAGGATATCTCCAGGTTTTGGATGTTATGAATAAAGCTGATAGAACATTCATATGCAAGTTTTTGTATATGTGTGTGAATGCAAGTCTTCATTTCTTTGTAATAAATGCCCAGAAATGCAATTGTTGGGTCATATTGTAGTTGCATAATAAGTTTTAAAAGAAACTGCCAAACTGTTTTCGAGAGTGACTGTACTATTTTACATTCCCTCTAGTGATATATGAATGGTCCATTTTATTTGCATCCTCTCCAGCATTTGGTGTTGTCACTATTTATTTTTTTTTTAGTCATTCTGATAAATCTATAGGGATATCACATTGTGGTTTTAATTTACATTTCCCTAATGTCTAGTGATGTTGAACATGTTTTCATGTGCTTATTTGCCATCTTTATACCCTCTTTGGCGAAATGTATTTTCATGTCTTTAGCCCATTTTCTAATTTATTGTTTGTTTTCCTTACTATTGAGTTTTGAGATATTATTTTAATTACTAAATAATAAGTGACAGACAATAGTTCCCCCTTATCTGCGGGGGATACTTTTCAAGACCCCCAGTGGATGCTGTTAACCGTGGATAGTATTGAACCCTATATATAGCTATGTTTTTTCCTTAACTTTTGCAGTTTGAGGTGTGACGGCAAAACTAACATGAATTTCTTTTTCCTTCTTCACAATTTCATGGATAGAAGATTCATTCGTACTGTAAATCTTAGCAATCTCAGCATGTGTTTTTTTCTTTCCTTATTAAGTTGAGAATTTCCACTTTTTCACTTAAAGGAAGTACTTTCTGGCTTCTCTTTGACATATCTGAATTGCCAGCATCACTACCCTTGTACTTTGGGGCCATTATTAAGTAAGATAAGAATTACTTGAACACAAGCACTGCCATACAACAACAGTTGATCTGATAATTGAGATGGTTCACATTCAGAGCAGGACAACCACCATTCAGAGCAGGACATTCAGAGCAGGGATGGTTCACATTCAGAGCAGGACAAAGCGGGACGGCACAAGATTTCATCACACTACTGAGAATGATGTGCAGTTTAAAACGTGAATTGTTAATTTCTGGAGTTCTCCATTTGATATTTTCAGACCATGGTTGACTGCAGGTGACTTTAACCTCAGAAAGTGAAATCACAGATAGGGGGAAACTACTGTACTATCTTTAAAATTTTATTTCATGCTATTCTTTTGTCAAATATGTGGTTTAAAAATATTTTATTCCACCCTGTGGATTGTCTTTTTATCCTTTTTAACAGAGTATTTTACAGAGTAAAAGTTTTTAATGTTGATGAAGTCCATTAAATCCATTTTCCTTTTTATGGATTATGCTTTTGGTGTTAAACCTAAGAACTCTTTGCCTAGTCCTACATCCCAAAGATGTTTTCCCAATTTTTTGCCTAAAACTTTTATAGTTTTACATTTTGCATTTAAGTCCCTAATCCATTTTGAATTAATTTTATTATATAAGTTGTGAGACTTAGTTCAAAGTTCATTATTTTTGCCTATGGATGTCCAATTGTTCTTGGACCATTTGTTGAAAAGGCTTTCTTTTCCCCACTGAATTACCTTTACATTTTTGTAAAAAATCAGTTAGGCATATTTGCGTGACTCTATTTCTGGGTTTCCTGTTCTGTTCCATTTATCTATGTGTCTATCTCTCTACCAGTACTGCACAGTCTTGATGACTGCAGCTATATAAGAAATCTTGAAATCACATAGACTGATCCTTTCCACTTTGTTTTTCTTTTTCAATATCGTTTTAGCTATTCTAGGTTCTTTGCCTTTTCATATCAATTTGGAATAATCTTTAAATCCACAAAAAAATCTTACTGGAATTTTCATAGGAATGCATTAAACCTTTATATCAATTTGGGGAGAACTGACATCTTTATTATGTGGAATCCTTCAATCCATGAACAAACTGTGTCTATTTATTTAGCTCCTCTTTGATTCATCTCTTCAGTGTTCCCTAATTTTCAGCATATAAATCCAGTACATGCTTTCTTAGATTTACACCTAAGTACTTCATTTTTTGAGTGATTGTAAATAGCATTATATTAAACTTTTTTTTTGTTTTTGTATTTTTAATTTTGGTGGCCATGCATTGATTCTTGATAGAAATGCAATTGATTCTTATATGTTTATATTATATCCTGAGACCTTGCTGAACTCACTTAGAAGTTCTAGGAGGTTTTTTTTTTATAGTTTCCTTAGGATTTTCAACATAGACATCATCACATCTGCAAATAGGGACCATTTTATTTCTTTCTCTCTAATCTGCATGCCTTTTATTTCCTTTTCTTGCCTTATTGCTCCAGCACTGTGTTGAATAAGAGTAATGAATAAGTAAGGGGTCATTTTGCTCTGTCTGCTTTCAAAATTTTATTTTTGTGTTTAGTTTTCAGAAGTTTAAGGATAATGTGTTTTGGGACAGATTTCTTTGTGTTTATCCTGTGAGAGGTTCACTCAACTTTTTAAATCTGTACATGTCTATTTCATGCCATCTGTGGGACATTTTCAGACAGACATTATTACTTTTTTTTTTTTTTTTTTTGCATCCTTGTCTTGTTCCAGTTCTGAGGTTCTGAGTGGGAATGCTTTCAACTTTTCCCCATTCAGTATGATGTTGGCTGTGGGTTTGTCATATATGGCTTTCACAATTTCGAGATATGTTCCATGTATGCCTATTTTGTTAAGAGTTTTTATCATAAATGGGTGCTGAATTTTGTCAAATGCTTTTTTCTGCATCTATTGAGATGATCATATGACCTTTGTTTTTGCTTCTGTTTATGTGGCAAATCACATTTATGGATTTACATATGTAGAACCATCCTTGCATCCCTGGGATGAAGCTTACTTGGTCATAGTGGATTATTTTTTAAAATTTTCTGCTGAATTTGGTTTGCTAGAATTTTATTGAGGATTTTTACATCTATATTCATAAGGGTTATTGGTCTATAGTTTTCTTTTTTTGTTGTGTCCTTTCCTGGCTTTGGTATCAAGGTGATACTAGCTTCATAGAATGAGTTGGGGAGGATTCCTTCCTTCTCAATGTTATGGAATAATTTCTGCATTATGGATACCAATTCTTCTTTGTAGATCTGATAAAATTTGGCTGTGAGACCATCTGGTCTGGGACTTTTTTTGTTGGAAGATTTTATATTGCTGCTTCAATTTTGTTGCTTGTAATTGGTCTGTTCAGGAGTTCTATTTCTTCCTGATTGAGCCTTGGGAGGTTGTGTGTTTCCAGGAATTTGCCCATTTACTCAATGTTTTCAAGTTTATGTGCATGGAGATTTTTATAGTATTCACACATGATATTTTGTATTTCTGTGGTATCAGTTGTAATATCTCCTTTTTCATTTCTGATTAAGCTTATTTGGGTCCTTTCTTTTCTATTTCTGGTTAATCTAGTGAAAGGTCTATCAATTTTGTTTATCGTTTCAAAGAACCAACTTTTTGTTTCATTAATCTTTTGTGTTTATTTTTTTTGTTTTCAATTTCATTTAGTTCTGCTCTGACCTTACTTATTTCTTTTCTTCTGCTGGGTTTGGGTTTGGTTTGCTCTTCCTTTTCTAGTTCCTTGAAACAATTCATTAGATTGTTCATTTGTGACCTTTCTGTCTTTTCGATGTAGACATTTAAGGCTATGAATTTTCCCCTTAGGACTGCTTTTGCTGAATCCCACAGATTTTGATAACTTGTGTCCCCTTTGTCATTCAGTTCAAGGAATCTTTTGATTTCCACCTTACTTTCCTCCTTGACCCAACAATCGTTCAGCAGGAGGTTGTTTAGTTTCCATGACTTTGTGTAGAATTGAGTGTTTCTGTTGGAGTTGATTTCTAATTTCATTCCACTGTGGTCTGAGAAGATATATGGTATAATTTCTATTTTTTTTCAATTTGTTGAGGCATGTTTCGTGGCCTAAGATGGAATCAATCTTACAGAGTGTTCTATGTGCTGATGAGAAGAAAGTATATTCAGTATTTTTGGGGTGGTATGTTGGGGTGTAAATGTCTGTTAGGCCCATTTGCTCTAGAGTCCCATTTAAGTCCAGTGTATCTTTATTTGTTTTCTACTTGGAGGATCTGTCCAGTCCTGTCAGTGGGGTGTTGAAGTCCCCAGCAATTACAACATTGCTGTTTATCACTTTATTTAGATCTAGTAGGGTTTGCTTTATGAATCTGGGCTCACCTGTGTTGGGTGCATAAACATTTAGGATTGTTATGTCTTCTTCATGAATTGCTTCCTTTACCATTGTATAATGACCATCTTTGTCTTTCTTTACTATTGTTGATTAGAAGTCTATGTTATCATATGAGAATGGCTACACCTGCTTTCTTTTGATTTCCATTTGCATGGAATATTCTTTTCCATCTCTTCACCTTGAGTCTGAATGAATCCTTGTGGGTTAGATGTGTTTCCTGGGGACAACAGATACTTGCCTGGTATTTTTTTATCCATTCAGCCAGCCTATGTCTCTTGAGTGGGGAATTCATGCCATTCACATTGAATGAAAGAATTGATATGTGGGATGTATTTCTGTTCACCCTTTTGGGTAGAACCTTATTGCTTTGTTTTACCTCTTGAGCCATTATTTAAATGGGCTCTGAACTTTAGCTTTTGGGTGATTTTACACTGGTGGGTTTCTATTGTGCTGATCTTTGTGTAATGCACATCTGAGTACTTCCTGCAGTGCAGGTCTGGTGTTGACAAATTCCCTCAGTGTTTGCTTGTCTGAAAAAGTCTTTATTTCTCCCTCATATAAGAAACTTAGTTTTGCAGGATACAGAATTCTAGGCTGGCCATTGTTCTGTTTAAGAAGACTGAAGATGGGGCCCCAATCCCTCTGGCTTGTAAGGTCTCATTTGAGAAGTCTGCAGTTAGCCTGAGGGATTTTCCTTTGTAAGTTACCTGATGTTTTTGCCTTACGGCTCACAGGAGTTCCTCCTTTGTGTTAACTTTGGTTAGTTTGACGACTGTGTGTCGTGGTCACTGCCTCTTTGCGATGAATCTCCGAGGAGTTCATTGAGTTTCTTGTACCTAAATATCTAAATTTCTAGCAAGACCAGGGAAATTTTCTTCAATTATTCCTTCAAATAGGTTTTCCAACTTTTGTGTGTTTTCTTCTTCACCCTCAGGGATGCCTATAATTCTTATGTTTGGCCTGTTTACATAATCCCATATTTATTGTAGACTTTGTTCTTTCCTCTTAATTCTCTGTTCTTTATCTTTGACTGACTTGTTTAATTCGAAGGTGTTGTCTTCAAGCTCTGAGATTCTTTCTTCTGACTAGTCTCATCTATTCTTAAGATTTTCTACTGTGGTTTGTATTTCCTTGAATGAATTTTTCATTTCTAGAAGTTCTCTTTGATTTTTTTTAATAATCCTATTTCTTTAGTGAATTTTTCATTCATTCCCTGATTTTTTTGTGTGTGGTTTCTTTGTGTTGGTTTTCCATTTTCTCTTGCATTTTGTTAAGCTTACTTATAATCCATATTTGGAATTCTTTATCTGTCATTTCAATATTCTGATTTTGGTTGTTAACTATTGCTAGAGAGTTGGTGTTCCCTTTTGGGGGTGACCTTTTGCTCTGAGTCTTCATACTTCCAGAGTTCTTTTTCTGATTCCTTGTCATCTGGAGCAGCTGTTGCATCTTAGTTTTGGATTTTCTTTTGTTTAGATAGGGCTTTTTCCCCTCACCTTACTCATACAGGTTTGTTTGTTGCATACGTTGGGTAAGAACCTTTGGCTTTGCTTGCAGATGCTTTCTTGGTGAGCTAGGTTCTGGATAGGTGCCATGCTTATAGATATCCTTGGTGTGGTGGTTTTCTCAGTTGCTAGTTGTTTGTAGGCTGTAGGAGTGATGAGCTATGTGAGTGGACAGATTCCCTGCCTCTCTTTGATGAGGGAGGATGGAGGTCTTGGAAATCCTTTCTTCAGACATTATTTCTTTGAGTACTTTTTTTAGTCCCATTATCATTTTATTTTCCTCCCAGGACTCCAGTGGCATGAATGTTGAATCTTTCATTATAGTCTCACAGGTCCTAGAGTTTTTGTTCTTTTTTTTTTCTAGTATATTTTCTCTCTATTGTTCAGAATGGGTAATTTCTATTGTTCTATTTCCAATTCACTGATTTTTTTATCTGTCTCCTCCATTCTGTTTTTGAACCCGTCCACTGAACTTTTCATTTCAGTTATTGTATTTTTCAGTTTTAAAATTTCCATTGGTTCTTTATATCTTTTAATTCTTTGCTGAGACTTTCTCTTACTTTACTGAGACTTCCTATTTTTTTATTTAATTCAAATGTCTTCATAATTGTTTGTTGAAGCATTTTTATTATGGTCATTTACATAATTGTCAGATAATTTTATCTATCCTCTTGGTGTTGGTGTCTGTCAATTACCTGTTTTCTTTTAGTTTTAGATTCTCCTATTTTTGGTATAACTCATAATTTCCAGTTTAAACCTAGACATTTTTGTATTATGTTCTTATTTAAACCTTCTGTTTAGCTGGCTTTCTCTGACACAGCTCCATCAGGGGAAAAGGGGGAATCAACTCATTATTGCCAGTGTAGGTAGGAGCCCAGGTTTGCCATACAGCTTCCACTGACACCCAAAGTGAGGGTCTCCTAACTACTGCAGCATGAGTGGTTGTTCCAGGTTTTTCCATGGTCTCCACTGACACCTTGGTAGAGGTGGCTTCATTATCACTTGTCAATGGTGAATGTCTTCCTCTTACAGAACCCCAGTGAGGAGGTAGAGGGATGACTCATTATAGCGGGGTGGGGGTAGAAGTCCAGACTTCTCACATGGTCTCCACTGACGCTGCAAGGGGAGTGTGAAAAGTATGGTTTTCATTAACAATTGGCAGGGATGAAGGTCTTGGCTTCCTATTTGGCCATTTATGATACCACCCCAATGGGGTGTTGGGTAACTTGTTACAGCATCCTAAGTGTGAATGTCTAGGCTGACCAGTTATCCTTTGCTGACATGTGCAGAAGTGGTGTCACAGTTTTTCTGTGATGTTTGGGTAGAGTAAGACAATTATTTTCTGAAAGCTTTCCATATTTCTAGGCTGCCCCTTTCTTGGTCCTTTAGCTAGAAAGACCAGATCTTTGTTGGGCTTTTTCATCTGTGCCTGTTGGCATTTCTGGGTTTCTGGCTTGTTCAACAAGAAGTCTGGGATATATGAGACCCAAAGAACACACCACCATTTTATTCCTTGGGTCCTGAGGTCCCTAGCCCATCTTTCTTCTTCTCTCTGTTTTCCAGCATCTAATTATGTTTGTTTCCTACAAAATATCCAAAGAGTTTAGTTGTACTTAGTGGGAAAAATAGGAGAAAGTAAATCTACTCCATCTTCCCAGAAGCATAAAGTCTCTAAAACAATTTTTAAAAATAAAAGTTTCTCTTTTTTTTAACTACCAGATGATAGTCATTTCTTAATTACTCTCCACAGCTTCTGATCCCCTAGACTTGTTTGCTATATGGACTCATAATGAAAGATGGATGAGCAACAGACTATGACACTAAAATGACAGTTGGGGTTTTACTTAAGTTGTCATCCAGGTTATATGTCATGGTAGGTCAAGCACTTCGTTTTGTAAATCCTTTTTGTTAAATTATAAAGTTACTTGATAGAGGGAACAACGTCAACTCGATCTAAACTCAGAAAGGTAACCAAGAGTTAAACACACTGACTGTTAAAAGATCATTTTCAGAACAAGGTAAAGTCATGACTTTCATACAGTTATAAAAATGGATTAAAGATTTATTTTATTCATATGATATGAGGGAACCAGGCAGATATTTTAACTGGTTCAAAATAAAAGTCAAAAGAGCAAAAATTTTTATGGAGTAAAGGAATGTTGAAATGAATTGCAAATGGGGACAAAACTGGTTTTTCCAGGGTGAGGTAGGGGAGTCAAATCTTTATGGGACAGAATAGAACTTACATATCAGTTACCTACAACTTACAGGGAGTTGCAAAATAGTTCAGACAATGAACAGGGCTAGAATCAGACAGGCCTGAAGGATATGCCATAAATGATGTATCATTCTCCATTGAAACAACATATTTTACTAAAATCCCCTCATTTTTGATCAAAAAGTCTGAAAGATTATCTCTTGATCAAAAAATAAGACTTGTCTCATTAGATTTGACCTAATTATTTACATAGGTACAGCAAGTGTGCTAATTTGCCATATGGGCCTTCTTAAGTTTGTTTTGATGGAAGTTTTCATGAAGAATCCCGTTGGACTTTTAAAAGCCTCTTATTACTTGTGCTCCTGAGGCTAGGAAACAAGGATTTTGCCTATACCACCTGTACACTTGGGTAAATTCCTTTTCTCTCAGGCCCTAAAAATATCCTAAGTTCCCTGGCCTGCTAGGAAGTGACCTTCCTTACTCATCTGTAAGGCTGAGAACACTAGAAGCCATGTAGCATGCCAGTTTTCCCAAGTTGGCTTTGTAAGCAGGCTTTGTAAAGTCAGCTTTCATGCCTTAAAATTATCTGTTTACAACTAATTAAATGAGCATAATTTTCAAATATGATTTCCTAGGCAAGTCCTTAGTTGTATAACCAATGTTTTCAATTATGTCCTAGTAAAAGGAGAACAGATTTGTATGGAAACTATGCAAATAATTACATTGCTATGAAAATAAGAATATTCAATAAGAGTTTCTGAATTCTGAAGTGGTCAGACAGGAAGAATGAAATATAATTTACAAATATTTCATTTCAGTTCACAGCAGAGTCTACTAAATTATTATGAGTTATAGATAGTGTGGGAGTGAAAAAGTGTGATACCTTTCCTCACCCATTATGAGGGTCATGGCCGACACTCCTATATTAAAAGACAGTTTAACAAGGGAAAAGCATAACAAATTTATTTAATCAAAGTTTTATATGACATGGGATCCTTCAGAAATGAAGACCCAAAAACCTAGGAAAAATTGTCTATTTATATGCTTGGATTTGATGAAGACTGGACAGCCATGTAGAAATGTGACTGGACAAAAGAGCATGATCTAATGGTCACAGACTGAGTAGGGGAGCCCAGCAAGGCCTATATGTTCAGATTCTTCTTGGCCTCTCTGTGTAGCATTCATTTCTCCTGGTCATGGAGCAGGACCCCTCTGGAATGAGGGCCTTTAAGGGAGAAAGGAGAAGGGAGAGAGTAAACTTTCAAGGTTTAATGGCTTGCATTGGGGGTGAGGGGTTCTAGTTTCCATGACCCGACTTTAGGAAGAAGGAATTCTGGTTTCCATGACTGGCTTTGGGGGAGAAGGAGAGGAGGGAGACAGGAGGATGGGGAAGGGAAATAGGAGGATAGGAGAATATCAGAAAGACTCTGAGGCTTTTCCAATTTCCTTCAGTTCAAAATACTCAGTATGCCAAGGTGTCATACTTTGGGGTCTTATGTTCTGAGCCCCAACATTCCCCTGTCTGAAACTTCCCCAAAAAGTTTTACAGTCCAGAAATTATGTTGATGAGTTGACTCATAAGCCATTGAATCAGTCTCTTAGTCCTGATAATATGTCAGTCCAGTTAGATGGTTAACAGTTGTACCTCATTTCAGGAGATGGTGTTGCAGATTGTCTTCTACCAAAATCAGGCCTCGATATGGTATGAGCAGTCAGATGTATAATAAAGGAAATTTCTATGTAAACAAAAGAAAAAAAACAAAGGTTAATGGTTAGAACAAACTATAAACTCAGTTTTTGAGTTCAGAGGGAAGCAGTCGAGAAGATTTCTAGATGTTGGGCTCAAAGCATCTTCAACTGAAGTGAGGTTACAGTGGCAATTGAACAGGTTTTTCTGGCTTGCAGTTTGCAATCAGGTGTCCCAGTGGACTTTCTGAGTAGTCCGTACAACAACACACACAAAGGTTGTCCATATTTAAGCTGTTGTAATAATTTCTCTGAAGTCTATATCAAGTCACCAGCTTCAGCTTGCATGACTTCAGGTTGCACTCGAATATTTATTGTAGTACAATACACAATTGCAAAGATGTGGAATCAACCCAAGTGCCCACCAATTCATGAGTGGATTAACAAAATGTGGTATATGTATACCATGGAGTACTACTCAGCCATAAAAAAGGATGAATTAATGCCTTTTGCAGGAATTTGGAAGGAACCGGAGACCATTATCCTAAGCAAAGTGCGTCAAGAAAGGATAAGGGCAGTTCTAATTTCAATAATTCCAAGCTAGAAGAGTGACAGAGAATTACAAATGTTAGTTTGGAGAGTCATAGCCAGATATTGGAAAAAACTAGAATTCAGGATCCAGTCTAGATTTCAGGTAGATAATAAACCCTCAAAAACAATTAGCTAGAATCTAATAACAGGTTCACTATAGTTTTCTTCTGAAATATAATTTTTCTGTCTAGTCACCCTCATTTCTACCAAAGATAATCAAAGTAAAACTGATTTGTTTACAAAGTAAGTTTAGTCTCATTATATTTGGCTGGATTATTTACATAAGTGCAGCAAGAATTTTGATTGACCACATAAGCTCTTTTTAAATTTGCTGGAACTTTTTATATGGAATCACAGATTAGACTTTTAAAAGCCTCTCAAGTCTAGGAAGGCAAGGCAAAAACTCACCATCAAACTTCACCTGCAGTACATATAGAGTTGGGTGAATTCCTTTCTGCTTGAGGTCCATGAGTTTCCTCGGCCTACCAGTAAGTGACATTCTTTACTCACCTGTAAGGCTATCACGTGAACCATGTATTCAAGGTACCAGGGAAGTTTTTCCAATGGGGGCTTTATTTGATCCCTAAATTCAACCTTAGTTCCCTAAAACTGTCTGGTCTTTTATATCTGAAAATATGACATTCCAGTCAAAGCCTTGGTTTCAAATTGTGTTCTGTTACAAGGAGAACAGATTCTTATGAAACTTATGCAAATACCTATATCCTCACAAAAATAAGAATACTCACAAAGAGTGTCCAAATTCTGGAAGAATCAGGTAGGGAGAAAAGTAATTATTTCAATTCTGTTCACAAAAGTATACTTTACCAAATTGCTGTAAGCAATAGATAGGTCAAGAGGAACAAAAGGTTTGCTTAAATCTGGAAAACATTTAAAACAAGAACCAGCAAAAGTTCAAATAAAAAGTCATAAAAACATTATCCTCATCAGTTGATTCAGTTTCGTGTAATTAATTCTTGTTCTGCTTGATCGTGGTTAGCAGTTATATGAAGCCATCAGTTTCTTCATTAGGGTTTTGGAAATTCTTAACCAGTACAATGGTATGATCTTAAAGTTACCAGAAACCTGTGTTCAAGAACATTTGTCAGAGTCTTTTCCATGAATCTCCTTGAAGAAAAGAAATTTTGGACTGTACCTGATTGCACATGCTTTTAGAAATGAGTAAAAATAACTGTGAATGACCAAGTCTTTGAATAGCCATGGTTAAAAATCTGATTAGACTTCATTATGATAATGATGTAACACCCAAGGAAATTTGGTTATTTCTGTAGCATACAACATTTTAACATAATAATGAGGATTTTGACTGATAACATTAGATTTCTAGAAATCTCATGCAATTTTGGAACACTCGTATCAATAACATACCCATAAATATAACTTGAAAAGGGTCAGCATCACTTATTATTTGACAATGCTTCCCATATATTAATAATTTATCATATCAAATAAGCCTAATTATTTTAATATCTCTCTTTTACAAGGTGAGGGACACATTCTTTGTGGCTTTCCAGGGTCCCAACTGGAAAATCCCAAAGTTAAATAGAATTCAAAAAGACTTTATTTAGAATTTGATTTGGGGAAGTTTGTCAAAAATGTCAAAAGGCTTAATTAATTAAATATTACCTTGATCACCTATTTAGTCAAAGTGACAATAAAAGATTTTAAAGGCAAATAAAGTTTACATCATTGCAAACAAAACGTAGCTCTTTTAATATTGAAAAGACTCACTTTTCTTAGGAAATCAAAGACCTAATAAAAGACAACATGAAGCACAATAAATTATCTCAATAAAACACAAAATCTTTGTTTTCTAGGTTAATTATGTAAAAGGAGAAAAAAAAACCCTTCACATTCTCAGAACAATGCTCCAAGAAAAGTTTGCCATTTTAATAGAGAAGACCAACTTCTACTTTTTCATCAGTGTACTATTAATGCTAAAGCTAATTTTTAATAAAACCTTTTAAATAAATCCATCAAATCTTGACCAGTCTTGAGCACATGAGATAAGATTTTCAAAAACATTTTCTAACCTTTTCTTTTTTAATCCATTAGCTTTTGTTTTTAGGAGGGGATGAAAATACATCCTTTATACATTTCCTTATCAAATACATCTTACTTTCTTTACATACAGAGTTGTTTCCCTTATAAATTCTAGTAGTTTAATTACATATGTTAATTATAATTTTCAATTCTTAATAACTTTAAATTCTAATGAAACTAGAATTGTGAACTGTCATATCAGCATTCACCATTTCATAATTTTTATAAACATGTTTCCTCAATTTTTCATGTTTATTAACAGACTCAAATATATTTAGTTTCTCTATAACATAAGAAGATGCTAAAGTATATAGACTTACACTATGCTTTGTAATTAATGTTTCAGTATTTTAAATTACTTAGAAATGACCCAGGCACTTAATGAGTATCTATTAGTTAACTTCACTTTAAGGTTTCAATTTACCAAAAAGATATTTGAAACTGTTTTTAAGTAGGCATATTTTATAAAACATAATTTTTAATGGAAAATTTTACTGATAAGCTTTTATCCAACTTCTATCTTATTTAATTCACTTATTGTTAAAAATTATGCTTGAACTGTTGATGAAAATTTTGAGATATTAAACAAAGCCAGCCACTATCTTAAGTATTTTTCTTTTGTTGTTGTTGTTGACAAACCAGACAAGTATCAATAATATCACAGAAGCAAAGAAACTAAAAAGCTAAACATTTTCTTCCTTCTCTCTCTTTTTATTTTTTCCATGACTAATATGCATCAAGCAATTCAGCAATTCATTTTTACTGTGCATTGTGTTCGTAGGTTGGATTTACAGTTTTATGACCATAAACATCTAGCAGAGAGAACACAAATCTGTCTGAACAGCAAACCCAGGCAAAAGTGTATGTCTATATTTTATATTTAATGACATAAACATACAGACAGAAGCAGATCTTACAGCTTTTACTCTAAGACTTTTAGCCACATGCCAGGTCTAATAATTCAAGACTCACTAGCTGGATCGGGCAAATAGGACAAATTAAAGTTACCCACTCAGATGGGTAAAGCTTTTTACCAATTTCTGTGAAGAAGTCTTTTAAGATTTTTCATTTGACCAGTTTCTACATAGTTCTTTTTTCCTTCTGATGACAGTAGTTTCCATATTTCCAAAAGATAACTATCAAGTTCTAGAGAGGATGGGTAGGAAATTTACATTTCAAAGGCACAGAGAAGGAATGCAAGTTTCTCCAAGGAGGAGTTTGAGGCGCGTAAGTTCGGTGAGACACAGAGGAGGATTCAAAATGGATGCTGAGGCAACACAATATTGTAGGAATTCACTACGGGATTTTCCAGGAAGTATAGAGATGGGCCTAGGAAATGGTTCAGAAGCCTAACAAAAGTGTGGCCATAGAAACCTGAATCTCTCTTACCTCTAATGTTTCCTCATAGTAATTTTCCATCCACTAACCACCAAACGGAGGATGTAGGGACATGAAGAAAAACGTATCAAGGATTCAGGGGAACTGGATGGAAGATTGAATGTGGCAAAAGGAGGAAGGAAGAACAGAAGCAAATGGAAATTAGACATCTTAGAGGAGGCAGTTTGGGAAGATCTTATGTTTCCCAAAAAGGCCAATGAAGTTCCATATTATTCATAGCAAAAATCATGCCAATAAGAAAGGAAGCATACAGAGAGGCTGAGCAGGGGTTCAAGAAGAGAAGTTTCAGTCGCCTGAGAAGTTCCATAGAGTAGCAGGATCCAATAGAGAGATCAGAGTGGTCTTAAAAAAAAATTACAGCCTGAATGTCAGCTTCCAATTTAGCTAACTTAGGACATTTTAAAAACATCTTTTCATCAGATTTCAGCCAGAACAAACAGCAAATATTATTGGCTTCTTTGTTTTTCTTTTTTCCTTTTAAACCAAAGGTACCTACCAAGTAACTCAAAACCAAAACCATTAAGTCTTTTATGACTTAACCAAGGATGTCCTCAAAAGAGGATGCAAAATGATGCAGTCTTCCCACGATCCAGAACCACTCCCATAGACAATCAAAAGAAAGAAAGACCTTTGTTGCCATAGCATGTAACAACAAAGGTTAAGGTGATAAAAGCCCCTTATGAACTGGGATTTCATATTAAGACAAACTCCCCTGAGAGCTGGCATGATTAGACAAGGAGAATGTTTCAGCCCCCAGCTTATTCAACTGGTTGCCTGATGCAAGCCAACACTTGCTCCCCCCAGCTGGCAGAAACCAAAGAGAGTTTTCTCACTGGTCATAAAGCCAAACACCCAGGACACAAAACAAGAAGATAAACAGGAAAGAAATAGCTGTCCCTGGAAGAAAAAAGATCAATTACAAATGGGTGCCCCCAAACTATGTTTGTTTACACAAGAACCACAATCCAAATAAACGTTTTTCTCCTGCTAACCTGAATTTGGAAAGGAAGGGATAAAGATAAATTTTTACCTTCTATTCTCAAAGAGGCATTACAGGCAGAGATCCAGGAGAGCTGACCTTGGTAAAAATTGTTTCCTTTTCTTGGCTGGTTTTTGGTCAGTTGTCCCAGGATCTCATCTGCAGGCTACAGAGCAAGTCGGGTGTCTCAGCCACCCCATATTGGGTGCCAGAAAATGTAGGAGAGGAAAGGTGTGATATTTTTCCTCACTTGTCATACGGGTCATGGCTGATACTCCTATAATAAAAGACAGGTTAACAAGGGAAAAGCATAATAAATTTATTTAATCAAAGTTTTATATGACATGGGATCTTTCAGAAATCAAGACCTAAAAGCCTATGGAAAACTGTCTATTTATATGCTTAGGTTTGATGAAGGTCGGGCAGCTGTGTAAAAATGTGATTGGACAAAGGGAATGATTACAATGGCCATAGACTGAGTGGGGGAACTCAGCAAGGCCTGTATGTTCAGATTCTTCTTGGCCTCTGTGTGTAGCATTCCTTCCTCCTGGGTATGGGGCAGGAACCCTCTTAAGTGAGGGCCTTCAAGGGAGAAAGGAGAAGGGAGAGAGTTTTATGGCTTACTTTGGGGGATTGGGGTTCTAGTTTTCATGACCCGCCTTGGGGAAGTAGAATTCTGGTTTCCATGACTTGCTTTGGGGGAGAAAAAGGGATGGGAGACAGAAGGATGGGAGAAGGTCAGAAATACCTTGCTTCTGATGTCTCCTCCATTTCCTTCAGTTGTAAGTACTCAGCATGCCAAGGTGCCATACTTTGGAGTATCATGTTCTGAGTCCCAACGATAGCTTAAGGGGAAAGAAAAAGGACCTCTTTATATACATCAGGAAAATAGAACATTAAAACATCAACAATATTCTGAAAAAATTACATCATATCATTCAGTCTTATATAATTATTCTTGTTCCACAGGATCTTGTATTAGCAGAATCCTGTACTCAAAAGTATCTGGCATAATCCTTTTCCATGGAGTCCTGAGACAGTCTTTCTTTATTAAAGATGAAACACTCAGGCCTGTAGCTGATTGTAAATGCTTTCAAGAAAGCATCAGAGTAAAACAAACAAAATCATCTATATATGACAAAAGACTTAAAATGGTTGTGGTTAATTATTACTGATAACTTTGAAAAGTGAAAGATCTAATGAGCATTTATTATAAGAATAAAGCAACTGACATGGAAATTTCATTGTTCCTCTGACATGCAAAACAAGATAGTAAACTCAGTCCAAAAGACTTTTAGACAAAATAATTATAAATAGAGTGATCAACCCTGTTTTTAAAGAAGATAGTGAACATTACACCGAATTTATAAAAATGGATGAATATATTCTTTACAGAGAAAAAATATTAAGCTATAACATATAATAAGCCTTATGTAATATGCAATAAATATACCAAGCATACAGTAAGAACATACCAAGAATATATGAATATCAAGTAAAGAGATTCAGTAAGTCCAGGGTACATCCCAAACATCTGTATATTAATAAAACTATATAGGTAAGTTATGTGAATCCCCATTTGAAATCCACTGCCCTAGAAGTTGCTATATTCAAATTTAAAAAGCAAAATTGTGACCAAGTGAATATTTTTAAAACAACTGAAAGTATGGCTGATAACACTATATTGCTGTCATCTAATATCAGGCAAAGAACCATCAGGACTCTGATAAAGAGAAATATATCAGGGACAGCAAGGACTTTGACAAATCCCTTGGAACTTCCCACACAATATACAATTTCTGAAATATATTAATAGTATTTTGCCTATACAAATTTAACTTAGAGAAGGCTGAGCATCTTTTCTGATTTGAAAACTCTTCTCATATAACTCATCAATAGTAACATATCAAGTAAACCTAATTATTTTATCACCTCTCTTTTTAAAAGGTGAAAGAACAAATCTTTGTGTCCTTTCATAGGGCCTAAAAAGGTTATTGTAGATGTGAAAGATAACCTGAAAATTTTATTTTATTTTATTTTATTTTACATCTAAGATTAGATTTTGGGAAGGCAAAAATAAAAAATTGTCAGGGTATTTGAACACTTAAGATAAAACTTGGATCATAGGTGCCTGGAAACAATACCTGGCTACTCATTTCAAAGTGACAATAAAACATTAAGAGAAAAACATAGAAGATAACACAACTGTAATGAACCTTAGCTCTTTCCTAAATGAGAAAACTTTGTTTTCTTAAATAATCAAGGACATTATAAAGTCAACATAAACCATAGAATTCTATTCTGGTATGACACAAATTTTTGTCATCTAAGCAGATTAACAGAAAGCAACAACAGCAACCACAAATAATAACAAACAACCTTTCATATATTAGGTGAAGGTAATGGACCAAGGAGACAAGCCCATCAAAATTAAGCAAACTCTACTAAGATTTTTAACACAGTTCACAGTTTTTCAGTCTCAGATATTATGAACCAAGGCAAACAAAATTTATTTCCAACTTTTGTCCTTCATTGGGCTCTTTCATATTCTGGAATAAACTGACACTTGACTTTGGGACCCATCTCAGGATGTCCACGAGGTCAGAATTAATTTCATAATATTACTTAGTAACATGCAGTGTGCTCATCGTTGCTATTTTTGAATGCATCAATAAGTTATTTTTAAAATTTCTCAGTTCCAGTTTCCAATATAGTAAGTATCAATAGTTAGAGCCCACAGAAAAAGTTCTTTGGGGTCCTCAATAAGCTTTAAGAGCACAAAGGAATTTGGAGATTGAAAAAAACAAAAAAATCCTTTTAAAAAAACTACTCTTTTCCTTGGAAAATAAAAATACATCATACACAGTTGTATTTCTCTGAAATTATTACTCCTATATAGTCTCATTCATGTATATTAATTTTAACTTTTAACCAAAGTAATTTCTATTTCATAGAATAAACTTCTTTGTAGTACATCCTTGCCATCCAGCAGAGATCATGAGTACACATAATACAAATTCTCACAGCCGTACTTTATATTATTTCTCAAAGTGGCAAAATGAACATGTTCATTAACAGACTTAAATTTGTTATCTCTCTTAGCATATAAAAATAAGAAGCAAAAGAATATAAGGTTAATATTATGATTAGTAATCAATGTTTAAGCATTCTAGCTTATTTAGAAATGATCTAGATGTCTAATGAATATCCATTAACTCAAAATAATATCAGCTTAAGGTTTCAAGTTACCTAAAAATCTTGGCAATTATCTTCAAGCTGACATACTATAAAACACAATTAATGTTGAAATAATGTTTGAATAATGATTTAATTTGACTAACCACAAATTTACATTATTTGTAATCTTAAACATTAAGTAGATGGAGTGTTAGCTTATTCCACCAATAAGCTTGTATAAATTTAGGAAGAACATACCCAAGTAGAATAAAATCTATACTTATATTTAACACTGATAAATCAGAGAAAACATAGCTCTTTTAATAAACCAAAAATATTCAACTAATCTCTTTTGCCAAGGACTTACCTAAACTATGTGAACTTGAATTCTTAAAACATTTCTGAATTTCTTTCTGAATTCTGTGAAAATACTTTTTAAATCTAACACACTGAAAATATTAGAAGTTCAATTTTATTATTTTCTGGGAATTTTAGGAATATTCTAATTATATAAGCACTTATTTATCTCTATAAGCCAACCTTTTATCTAAGAGACTTTATATTCTAATTTATTTGCATTTGTACCTCTCAAATGTATACAATTTTTTTTAAATACCACCCAAATATAGGAGAATACTACACTCTCTCTTAGTCTGTTCAGGTGCTCATAACGAAATACCATAAACTGGGTGGCTTGAACAACACAAATTTATTTCTCAGGGTTCTGGAGCCTGGGAAGTCCAAAATCAGAGTGCCAGCAGGATAGGTTTCATTCTGAGGTCTTTTCTCTTGGCTTGTAGATGGCCACCATCTTGCTGTGGGCTCACATTACCTCTTCTTTGGTCACAGTCCTATCAGATTAGGGCTCCACCCTTATGACCTCATTGAACCTTAATTACCTCCTAAAGACCCTACCTCCAGATATAGTCATATTGAGGGTTAGGCCTTCAACATATGAATTCTGGTGGGACACATTTCAGTCCATAGAACATCCTTACATAAAGAGAAGTAAAGTTCCTTCTGAAGTACAGACACTTAGACATGCAGACACAGTGAGAGCTTATAGCTTCAATTCTAAAATTTCAGCCACAGGTCAAGAGTAAACACAGAAGTACATAACTCACTGGTCTAAATCAAAGAGATGGTCTTTTCCCATTCTTGAATTCTTAATTGAACTTGAGCTCAAAATAGACAGAAAAGCCTAACAAAGCAAATTCTCTCACCTAATAGACCCAAGGTCTCTATACAACTGTGGTCTCCAACACCTGGGCAGCAGACCGGTACTGGTCCATGTCCTGTTAGGAACCAGGCTGCATAGCAGGAGGTGAGTGGCAGGCAAGGGAGTGAAGCTTCATCTGTATTTACAGCTGCTCCCCATTGGCTCTTATCACTACCTTAGTTCCGCCTCCTGTCAGATCAGTGGTGGCATTAGATTCTCACAGGAGTGTGAACCCTACTGTAAACTGTGCATGCAAGGGGTCTAGGTTGCACGCTCCTTATGAGAATCTAATGCTTGATGATCTGAGGTGGAGCTGAGGCAGTGATGGTAGCACTGGGGAGCAGCTGCAAATACAGATTATCATTAGCAGAGAGGTTTGACTGCACAATAAATATAATACGCTTGAATCATCCTGAAACCATCCCCACCCCGACTGGTCCGTGGAAAAATTGTCTTCCGTGAAACCTGTCCCTGCTGCCAAAAAGGTTGGGGACCACTGCTATACAACTATTAATCTGCTTACAGAGATCACCAAATGATTAAATCATAAAACAAAATTCTCAATCTAAAGGGTTAACAAATCAGATTCTCTGTTGTTTCTCAGCCAACAAAGATGTCTAAAAACCAGTAATCCATTTATAGAGATCACTAAATGGTCAGACTATAAAACCAAATTCTCAATGGGAAGCAACTTACTGGCCATAAACCAAAACAAAATTAGTAGAGAGCAAAATTAATATTACAAAAATAGTGTCAGCATAGTTCAATTGCCACTTCTGATTCACCTTCTGGGAGCAAAGACAAGACATACCTGGGTTAAAACTGTTAAAAGATAATTTTCAGAAAAAGGTAAAATCATGACTATCATATAGACATAAATATAAGTGCTAAAGATTTTACTCATATGGTATAAGGGAACCAGGAGTATGTTATAACAGTTTTTTTTAAGTCAAAAAACCACAAATTTATATGGAATAAAGTAGTAGTGAAATGAATTGCAGATGGAAAAACTGGTTTTTCCACGGAGGAGGTGGCATTAAGGGGAAGAAAAGTCAATTCTCTACCAGATAGGACAGAATTTACAATTCACACACAGTTACAAAACAGCTGAAAGACAACGAACAGAGTTAGGTCGCAAGTTTTCCATTGAAACATAGATTTCCACCGAAATAAAATATTTTTTTCTACAAATAGAAATAATTTATAACTGTTTTATTTTAGAGTGCATTCTGTAATTAGTTTTGTTGGTAATATTTCATATTACATTCCTAACATCTTTTGTACAGGCTAATCTTCAACTGAGTTCACATACCCTCATGCACTGTGAGGGTAACAACCACCATCATCACTACAATCACCACCGTAACAATTATCATAATTGGTCTTTATATAGCACTTACTTTGTGCCATGCATCCTTCTAAGCACTTTACATACATTAATTCATTTATTCCCCACAATAACTCTGAGGTAGGCACTAATTTTGGCTCCATCTTACAGGTAGAGAAACTAAGGCACAGAGAATTGAAATAATCTGTCCATAATTACACACCTAGCAAGTGCTAGTAGCTAGGCCACTGAGATGTCAGTTAGTTCTTTGGAGAATCTCACCTGGATTTTAATAAGTTGATTAATATGATCTATAAAATGCAAGAAACTAATAATTCCTGAAATTATTGAGTACTACTATATCCCAGGTGCTGTGCTAAGTGCTGCAATTACATGTATAAGTGAAGCAAAATCCATGGCTTTGAGTTCCCAGTCCAGGAAGGGAGATAGACACATACCCAGACTATTGCAAGCAATGTACAGTAACAAGAGCTAGCATTTCAATGATGCAAGAGAACACATTTCACAGAAATGAATGCTGAATGAAAGAAAAGCTTGGAGAGAGAGGCACAGGTAAGGTTACGGAGGGCCTTGAATACCATGCTAAGCAACTTTGATTTTATCCTGAAGGCTAGGGGGAGCTACTATAAGGTTTTAAGCAAGGAAGTGAAATCAGAATTTCATTTTAGAAAGATCACTCTAGTAGTAGTATGGAAAAGGAATTAAACAGGTAGAAAGCCTGGATCCAGAGAACCAATGTATCAGTTAAAATTTTTTTTAAAAGCCCTCAAAATTTAGTAAACTATTTCTTTGCTTAAGACTCTGTGGATCAACAATTTGGGCTGTGCTCAGCTGGGCTATTCTTCTGCTGGTCTCCCCTGGGGCCTCATTCAAAAGTCTGATCATTTGTGCTAGGTGTTTTCTGGGCTTCTCTAGTCCCATGGGTTTTCATCTTTAAAAAGGGTAGGCCATGCTTCTTTATATGGTATGGCAGGCAGAATAACGGCTTCCGAAAAGTGTTTGTGTCCTTATCCCCAGAATTTGGGAATATATCACCTTACATGGGGGGGGGGGAAGAAAAGAAAATTGCAGATATGATTAAATTAAAGATCTTGAGATGTGAAGATTATTCTAGATTATCTGGGTGTGCCCAATCCAATCACAAGGGTCTTTATAAGCGGAAAGCAGTAGGATCAGAGTCAGAGAAGGACATGTGATGACAGAAGCAGAGGTGAGAGAGTTGGAGAGAGATTTGAAGATGCTACAATGCTGGCTTTGAAGCTGGAGGAAGGGACCATGAGCCAAGGAATACACATGGCCTATAGAAGCTGGAAAATGTAAGGAAACGTTCTCCCCCAAAGCTCTATAGGGAAAGCAGCCCTGATGACACCTTGACTTTAATGCAGTGAGTGATTTTTTACTTCTGACCTTCAGAACTATAAGATAAATTTGCATAATTTTTAACCACTAAGTTTGTGGCTTTTGACTGTTACAGCAGCAATAGGAAACTAATACACATGGCACTCTCAGGGCTACAAGAGATTAAACAAAAGCAGAAGCTACAAAGCCTCATAAGGTCTTGCTCAGAAGTTGCATAGTGTCACTTTTGCCACATTCTATTGGTCAAAGCAAGTCATCAGACCAACCCAGATTCAGGGATAGGAAAATAGAATCCATCTCTTGCTTGGAAGACCTATAAAAAATTTGTTGCCTTATTAAATCCACCACAAGGAGATAGGAGGCAATTAGAGTAATCCAGCTGCTATAGGAGGGATGGAAAGGAATGGAGAAGTTCAAAAAATATTTAGTACATAAAACCATTCAAAATTTGATGATTAATTGAATGTGGAGGTTGAGGGAGATGAAACATACTTGATCCTCACATCAAACCTGTGAAAATAAGTAAACATTATCACCTACCGTTAGCAGAGGAGGAAACTAAAGCCCAGAGGGATTAAATGATTTGTCTGATGTCCCATAGCTTAAACTAAACGCAAGACTCCTGACCCCTTGATCTTTTATTCTGGTTGGACTATGTTGCTTACATATCCCCTTATCTCTGTCCCTACCTCATCCCCTCCTGAGATCCCATATTAGTGGAAATATGCCCTCATTTACTCTTTCATCTGGACTAGGTACCCATGTTCACTTCTACTCTTGTGACTTTATATAACTGGTACAGTAACATCAACACACTCCACACTAGATGATATTGAAAAATCAAAGGAGAAACTAACAATGAAAAGGCAGATCCAAATAAGACACCTTTTAGTAATCACATCAATAGGACACTAGGCCTAAGATAATGAGTTAACTAAGATTTCATTTGGAGGAGCTGTGGTTTATAAAGGAAGAAATGGCCATTAAGGCCTTTTCCCCCTGGAAATGAGATTTTTTTTCTGTCTTTCTCTCTTTTCTTTGGAATCGTTAGTGAGTTGAGGTAGCAACAAACAACCAAAGTTGAGGAAGGTTAGCTTCATTTCTTAAGAGCTATTATGTCATGTACCTAGTTTCCTTAGCAACTGTGTATATATCTCCCCACATAGTATCTTGAAAATTTCAAAGATAAATATGGTAAGTGCTGGTGTTCTTAAAGTTATCAAAAATTGCTTCTAAATCCTCCTATTTCAAATTTCCATGTAAAAGGCTATATTCTAGCTTTTGGTCTAATCTTGGTAGATAATGACTCTAACAGTATTTTATGAATCAATAGATAAGTAAGGTAGTCAAACAAAAAATTGATCATATTTTCTGGGGAAAATGTGTCAGATCCCAAGGAAACTTTCACGCTGAAAATCCCCATGCCACCAAAGACAGAGGATCATGTCTTATAGAGCACATATATTACTTCCATGAAGCTTACAGCTAAATTGTATTAGCCTATGGACCTTTTCCTGTGGCAGGAAATCTAGCCAACATAGGATAAGTGTTCAATAAATGCTAGTTTCTATTATTATTATCATTAGAAGTTTATAGAAAACAATCTAAAAATAGAAATGCAGCTGCCTCCTTGGTATATATTATGCTTGTATAAAAACTCATGGCCTGTTTAGGCCTCAAGTTACAAAGCAAGTAGCTATAACAATATAAAAAGCTACCCTTTATGGAGCATTACTATGCATCAGGCATTGTGCTAGGCATTTTAACATACTATCTCATTTAGTCATCACAAAAGCATTGTACTGCAGATACTATTACATTCACAATTTTATAAATGAAGAAGCTGAAGTAGAGAGAATAAGTGACTTGACCACATACCTATGACTAGAAAGTGAGAAAGCTGGGTATTAAAACCAGTATTCAAATTTTTTTCTACCTGACTCCAAAGCCATGTACTTAATTGCTCTTTTGCCTGTGCTGCATGTAATATGTCTGCATACAATCTTCTCTAATAGTGTCCCATCTAAGTCCAAGAGGAGAATTAGAGGACTGCTATGTGGTTTCCCATTTAACTGCCACTTCTATCCCAATCCTATTACCTCTCCACCCCATGTGTCCAGATCCTCTGCTCTAGAAGATTTCAACACAATCTGTTAATATTCATTATGCATCCATGACTGTGGGAAGATATAAGCATAAGGCATGGTTCCTTTCTTCAAGGAGTTCATAATCTAGTTAGAGAGAGAAGGCTAACACATTAAATAACTAGGGAATCATAGATGACTGAATAAAAGCAAGTGTCTGAATTGGTCATCTTCATACATAAATCAGTGGAGAAGGAAGGATAGGCCAGTCCAGCACTAGGGTGAGGGAGACTGACACAGCTGGAGGGCATGACTCTAGGTGGTTAGTGATCATCCCAGTGTGTCCTATCTAAAGAGATATACTATTTGCAGGGATGTAGTTGATCTGGACTATGGCGAATAGCCAAGAAGTCCCAGTATGGTGTTTAGGACTGGTAATACTTCAAAGCAGATGAAGTGCTAACAATGTGTTTGTTGATGATGAGTAATATGGGACACCACACCCAGCCCCCAAGTATTATAGTAAGAGTTGAAGAACTGGCAAAAATTAAGCAGAGTATCATAGTCCTGGCCAAATAAATGGACAGGAGTTCAAGTCTACTCTTCAGGGAAGTTGTAAGAACTGTGTAAACATGGCAGGAGAAGACTGTGACTTGGAGTACCTGTGAACACCTAGGGCTCACCTTAAGGATACCATATACTAGCCCTATTACCTAGTTTTCACTCATGGAACCAGGGAAAACCTAGCCAGGGTACCTTAGGATAGTAGTTTCTGGGAGCCAGGTGTAGCTAAAGCTACATATTTACTTTGGGTAGCCTAAGGCAACATAGCTCAAAAAGAGAACCCAAATTTCAGTCAAGGAAGGCAGGCAAGGTCCTAGGTAGAAATGCAGTGTTAAATGCTTAACCTGAAGGTGGAAGCAGGACCATAAATGGAAGAAAAAAAATGAGATTAGGTGGCAGAGGAATCAGCAGTTGATTAGGCAGTGCTCAGAATAGGTAGGAGCAAGCCATTTAGGGCCATGTTGTGTACAGTGAGAAATTGATTTAGCCTTGTGTTTATATACTGCCAGCTGAGTGGTTGGGAGCTACAGTGGACATGGTAGGTTAAAGAATATCAAGACAGGAAGATGAATTCCAGACCCCACCCATATATGGGATGAACTGTTCTAATGTACTCAATACTGGGGTCAGAATTGGCTTAGAAACTGCAAGGGCTTATAAAGCCATATGCACACAAATACACCCAAAGACTGAATCAATATTATGTCTTGCTCATATACATACCACTGGCATTTATGAGTTGTGTGCAAATGCTGTTATGAAGAATAAATACCAATTTCTTTCAAAGCATTAATGAATTAGTAGCTATTTTTTGTCATTATATAGTTTTCTGTAAAATTGCATAGTAAAAATAAGAGTGTAATCCAAAGAATTCTTGACATTGTTGGGGCCAGATTATTGAGACCCTTTTTTATGAAATCACTGTATAAATGACATAGTTATACAAGAAAACAGTTTACCCTCCTGCTTTCTGAAATTCAGGTCAGAACATCAGGCTTTGGTTCCTTTTAGGGATGTTCAGAGGAGGAAAAGTACACACAGCATCAAACTGGCTCTTAAACAGCTGAGTGTGGCTTCTCACTTGTTACCATCTACAAAATGTAAGAGGTTTTATTAAAACAATCATCATCATCACTGTTGTCATCACCATAATTATTATTATCATTATCATTATTATCACTATTTGTATAACACTCTGCACTTTGCAAAGAACACTAATCTTCAGAGGTTGATTTGCTGTGAGGCTAATGAAGCATAAGCCTTATAGGCCCTCCTCAAACCCTCAGGAATAGCTTTAGCAATGCTTTTATCTGGTTATATGTTTTTGTAAAGTTTTCAGAAGATATTTCAACTGAATTTAATTTAGGTAATTTTCCTCATCTGGTGGCATTGGAGTTACCATAGGGATTTTAGAGATCTAGCTAAGGAGAAGTTGAGCTGGTGAAATATTTAATTTGGGTTAGTAGGACATATTCATGGAATTCACAGTTACTTCTGCATATAGTGAAATTATGCTAGCCACCCCCGTATCAAATAGCTTCAAAGAAATCATCCTACCACCCCCAGCGCTGACTAACCCAAGGACCCGGAGCTACAGAACCAGAAGTCATTTCAGGATAATAACGTGTCCTAAAGTGTTTGGCGACAGAAGTAGAAGTGAATGTAAGAGAAATAAGCTTTGAAATATATAGAGCTTGAACCAGTCTGTGGAAAATTATTCTATATTTTTAAAAAATTGATAGAAAATTGATTTTAAAAATTGGTAGATGTTTCCCCAAATTTGACAGCAATTGTCAAACCTTACATGACATTAACAATAAGTTATAAAGCTGAGGAAAACTCCTAAACTTATTAATAATAAAAAACAAATTTCAATCAAACATGCTAGAGGAAAGATTGAATTATCTTTCCATTCTGTTTATAGAAAATGTTATAAAATTGTCATATGAAGAGAAAAACAAAGTGTATACAACAAAAGTATTATAGAAGTATGTCACACAGTTAATTCAAGAAAATATTATGTGTTTTTTTTTCCTGGATTCTGTGATGTTTATGGCATTTATCAGCTTTTAAAATGTGTTATATAAAGTGGATTCTTTTCTCATTCCAAAAACACTTGTGTTCAATTTCATACTTAATTTTATATTTGTAACTTTGTATTCTTTTTCTTAAAGACACTACCTCTCCAATTGTGTAAATTTTAGACCCACAAGACCTGTATTGGTCCCTGTTCATGCATTCTGTCACCTAACCCTCACTATATTCCTAGATATATTACACTTTACAGATTAGAGAGATGCACCACACTCAGTCTTTCAGCAAATACTTATGAGGGCCTACTGTGTGTCAATTACTCTTCCAAGCTCTGGGGACGCGGCAATGAATGTCACAGACAAAAGTCCCTACCCTCATAGATCATGCATTCTAGTGACATTATAACAAGTTATATAGGTAAGTTATTTATCATGTGTCAGAATTAAAAACAAGTAAATAAGCTCGGACTAGAACCCAGGTGTTTTCTCTCCAGTTAATTTCTCTTTCTTCAACAGCTTAATTTACCATGGCTCTTGCTTCATCTTCCACATTCCTCTGTGGGATGCGGTTTGGAATCTATCCCCTTCTAGGCTTGGACAAATCTCTGCTTTCCCTGTGACCTTCTCAAGGGTCCTAGTACAAAGCGAGATGCATTTCTTAGAGAGGCTTACTTATTTTTAACGTGGCTTTATTTTATCTCTTTTGGATGAAACACACCCTGAACATAAACTTGCTGGGCCTTTTTGTCCTTTTCTCTAGGTCACTGCTTAGATTTTTTTGAGTATCCAAGTTGCAGTCAGCTCATGTTGCACAGAACAGATTCCTAGCCATCAATTTTTGCCTTCTAGGTAAAAGGGCATAGATTACTCCTTATAAATGTCTTCCAGCAGCCACTGGATTTCTCTCAGTAGTATCTGTTTTTAAAAAAATATATCCCAGGTTTTGTTTTGGTTTTTTTGTTTGGCAACAGAGTTTTTCTCTCTGGAAATTTCTCCCACTTTTCATTCATTGTGGAAGTGCTTGGTGTTAATAAGAAAGGGTAAATTCCCCCAAGGTTATAGAGCACAGTAAAAGCAGCAATATAAATTGGAGTGGTCTATGTTGTTCAGTAAGAGTCACTTTTCCTGCACTTTGGCTGCACCACTGCATTCAGAGAAAAGTGAGTGGTGAAGTCAATTTCCTCTACAAATTTGGCAGAGAGCTAAATCTGAAACTGAGGCGAGAGGTGTCTATTTTGGGCTTGAATTATTGGAGATAATTGAGTCATGTAACCACTTCATTCCCCACGTTTAAACAGAACCTTAGACATCATCTGATTTTCTTCAAAGATGTACATTGTAAAAAGAATTTCCCTAAATGACTCACCTAGTCTTCTGGACCCAATCCTATAATTTGATTTCCCTCAATCCAGCATAGCTATCTATCATTCTCCCAGGCAATAGGGGTTGAAATTCTTGAAAAGCACTTAAGTCTCAGCAGGGCTTTATGGTGACATTTTGCCAGTGTGCTTTGGTAAACAAAACATTCTAGGTTGTGAAACCAAAGCCCATTTCTATGGCTTTGTTTCTGTTTTAAACATATCATTAAGAAAGAAGATATATCAGAAAGATCAAACTTACTGTTTCAGTATTCCTCTGATTTATTACTGCTCTAGAATTCATTTATTAGAGTCTATGTAATAATATTATTCATTATTTTACCCTTTTCTTTCATACAGAAAAATTTAAAAAGTTGTTTTCATGATGATGTTGATTCAATTTACAGATGAAAGGCTGGGTCTTTAAGTCTCTCTCATACTACTAGCTTGACCAAATTTGAAAACTTTAGTATCCAGTTGTCCTTTTTAATGCTCCCTTCCCTCCTCAAGTGCTCCCCAGTGGTGCCCTAGGTTTACCACCCATACCTGTCCTCTCGTTCCTCTGCAGCCCATCAATATTTCCTTTTGGGTCATATGTCCTATCTCTATTTGGGCCTTCCCATCAGGTGCCCCAATGAGGATCTACCTTAAAAATGAATTCACTGTTGAATTATGGGAATAACTTTATCTGTTATCCCTCTTCTTCTCCTGGGAGTTTTTGAATTTTAATATGAAACAACTGGAAGTAAAAGGCAGTGACCTGAGGAAGGAACGATAGGTGGAATTTCAGGCACTATGCAGGAGGAATGAAGGGTATGGAGAAGCAACAGTAGAGTTTAAACCTTTACATCATAAAACACATAGATAGTGATCTATTATGCACAAATATGTGCCTAGCCCTTGAGACAACTCATAGGGTGATTCTAAATGCATTCATTTATACATTTGACATCTGTTTAAGAAATGAATTTTCACAATAACAACTACTGTTCTTTAAACAGACAGGCACAAAGAGCATTTACTCTTCACGATATTGCTACATTGAATTCCTGCAATTCCTCTTACCAATTACTCAGTTGGTTTAAAATGTGTATGTCATTCCAGTCTACTTAGATCTATATCAAGCTGATCACTTCAGTGCAGGTGTGGTTGATGTCCCAAGTCAGAGAAGAACTGGCTGCTTACCTGCCTGCCTGCCAGGTAGAGCAATTGTTATTTTTTAGCTCTCTCATACTCAATAATGACTGCCCATCCCACTACCAATTCATTTGATCATTTTAAGAGCATCTTCATAGATTTCAAATGAAAAACTATATCCTTAATTCTTGCATTGATGTCATGTGCATGTTGCGGTGTTGTTGTTGATGGTTGTTTGCTTTTTGTTTTGTTTTGCTGTGTTTTCTTATTTTCAGAATTTTGTTCTTAGATTGCAAGAGTGACCTCTAGTGTAAACCATCTGTATAGTTATAATCTCAAGCTCCAGGGCCTCTTATCCAGCCTTAATTTCCACAGGTGTTAGTGTTATGCAAAATATAACTAGCGAGACTTCCACAAATATGACAAGTTATCACCCAAGAATAAAAAGGCTCAGTCAAGTTTCTTCTTATTAGTGCTCACATATATTTTATTCCCAAACTTTGGCTACCGAAGGACAGCTGCATTCTGGGGATTTTGAGATGGCAAGGACAACACTTCCAAAAATGCCCTTGCAAGGAATTAGAAGGAAATTATGACATGCTTTATGAGCTGGATGTATTTGACTGCAGAAAAATTGTTTTGCAGGTCTCTTGTTGCCCCTGGCATTGCTGTTTTGAATAATTGGCTGGTGTACTCGCCTGTTCTCTTTCTTCTCCAGAGAAAGGAAGTGTTTTCCTTACCACCGTGCTGGGTAGGTGCAAAGCATAAAGAACATACTGTACCCTTCATGGGGAAAATAGACTTAAGCATATGCTCTGCCCTAACACAAGGTCAGCCAGAAAATCTGCAGTATGGTCAATGGCGTTGCTTATTCTCTACACGAGGTTAAATAGAAGCTTTACCTGCCTTTCAAGGGCTAGCTCCCCTTGCAATAAAAATAACAATCCCTCACGTTGGCATAATGCTTTAAAACTTACAAAGCACTTTTATTCATATAATTTTACTTCCTCCTCTGACCACCTTTAGGAAGTAGGCATTATTAGTCCCATTTCAGTGAGGAAAAGTATGCGGCCCAGTGAGGTGAAATGACATGTCTAAGGTCAAACACACTTAATAGATGGTGGAGTTACAAGTCTTTAGGCTCCAAACTTAGTGTTCATTTTCTCGCAGCTGCTTCAGAGTCTAACAATCAGACTTTGCTAAAATAATCTATGAGATTTAAAAAAAAAAACAGTTCACATACAAATTTCTATGAGGCTTGAAAAGAGAAAAGATGGATCAAGAAAGGTTTTTATGGAGGAGGTCACATATAGTTCAGTCTTTAACAAATAGGAAGAATGTGGACAGATGAGGAAAGCCATTCTGAGTTAAGTAAAATCAGGGCAATGGGAAAGCATAGAGCATATATGAGAAATAGGAAGTGTGGGAATTTTCTAAGTGTGGGAAGGTTGTGGGATATAAGTTTGGAAAAGAAAGTTGAGATCAAGACATGAAAATCCTCTAATTCTAGAACAGGGTTTCTCAACCTCAACACTGTTGACATATGGGGCTGGTTAATTCTTTGTTGTGAGGGCTGTCCTGTGCACTATAAGATGGTTAGCAGAATCCCTGGCCTGTACCCACTAGATGCCAATAACACCCCTTCCCTCAGTTGTGACAACCAAAAATGTCTCCAAATATTGGCAAACGTTCCCTCTAGGGGAAAATTACCCCGTGTTGAGAAGCACTTAAATTGATAGATTATGGGAACCATTTCATATTTTGAAGCAGAGAAGTGTCATGAATACATCTGTGCTTAGGGAAGACAAATATGGCAAAAGTCTATGGAACAAAAACTGGAAAGGGGAAGAGATTGAAAGCAAAAAAGCCTGTCAGGAGGACAAGGCAATAGTGTCACTGTAAGGGCCAGAGGTAGCTGCTATACTGGAAAGAGCATTAAACTTAGAGGCAGGCACTTGGACTGCTTTGCAAGCTCTGCCAACAGCCAGTGTGTGTTCTTGGACGAGTCATTTAAAATTTTGTGCCTCCATTTCTCATCTAGAGTGAGAAGATGAGACATGATGATCTCAGAGTTCCCTTCTAAGTCCATTAGAGACAGATATACAAATGCTGTCACTAACTTTAACTGCATCCATTCTTCTCCATATGTCTTTTAAAAGAATTTTGGTGCGTATCAAATGTGTGTCTGGCTTCTCTGTGTAAAGATAAACAGCATGACCTCACTGGCTCAGATTAAGTTGGATGAAAAGGCAAGTCATAAATAGTGAAAAATCTGAATTATGAAATGCATTTTAAAGACATGTAGTTGTGCTACTTTCAAGTACATGAAGTGCTTAGAACATAGATGTTGAAGTATTGCCTAGGCGAGGTCTTTTGGAAGCTAGTTTAGTTCATTAATTTAGCATTTACTGAAAGCATACAAAGTGCAAGACACTGTGCTAGGCTTTGCAGGGGTTACCAAGATGGATTAGTTATGAAGCCTGCCAAAGAGCTTACAGTATAGTAAGGGAGGTTAGCAATATACACAACTGTAATACAGAGCAGAAAGTAGCACATTCCAAACAAACCGTATGTGGAAGTCTCATACACATGAACAGGCTGATTTTCAAATTGTTTAATCATGTAGAATACAGCTTAAATCCAGGTTTTAAAATAATCAAATATATTTTTCACACACAACTTTTCACTGAGTTGCTAAAAATATTTGAGTAAGAAAAAATACAAGGTAAACAATTATCCATCAACCCAATTAAGATGTCTGAGTAATACATAACTTAATTGTAATTGTTCCACACATAGGCTGACCTCATTTGCCCATGGAGCCTTAACAAGTAGACAAGAATGGTTGGCAGCTAGCAAATTGCTTATATGTTTGTTGTTTCAAAGAACTTGAAATCATTCTCCTTGTTAAAGTATTTAAAACATTAAATATCCGTCTTAAAATCTTATCTATACTATTTTCTTCCTTGCTTTAGCAATCTTTGTTCTAAATTAGCAGTATTTTTAATGTTAAGGTTTTATTATATGCCATATAACTAAGTGAAAATTCATTAAGAGCATTTTTCCTGTTGAGCTGTTTTCTATGGTGTTCTGTCATGCCCTCCCCTCAGGCCATTAGCAGAGCCATGTACATAGCAGATGTATCACTTTGGTCAATAGGTCATACTTGAGATAATTTGTGAGGAACACTCATGCACACACACACAGTGTAAGGGGGATGTGGCAAAGACTGGTGTAATTAATTCTGGGAGAAAATGCCATGTCATTCAGAGAGAGAGAGAAATAGGTAGATGACAGGTAGATAGATGGATAAATATAGATAGAAAATAAAAGTATCTACACAGGCGGATATATGTATGTGAGTAGGTGCATATATGTGTGTGTATGTGTATGTCTAGGCCAAAGAGAAAAAATACAGACAACTGGAAACTATGCAGGAATTAGTTGTGCAGTTTGGATGCTTTATTGTCCTTCCTTTTACCTGCTAAATTACTGCTCTGCTTTTCTTTCCTTATGTAGTGAACAGGCAGGGAATGGAATTAACAGCCAAGTTAGTTTGGCTCCTTTATCTCTCAGGAAAAAACTATGAAGAGAGGTTCAAATAATACAAAAAATGTGGTTTCATATTATTTATGGATTTCGATAAACTCTGTTTTCCCTGTCCCCTCTTTGTAGAGAACCATGGATAATTATGTTTGGGTAATTTTGACCTTGAAAAGACAAAATCTGGAAAGATGTATGTATTTCTTGTAACACGTATAGGAAGAGTGTGGATAGACAGAAGAAAACACGAAATATAAAGTACAAAAAGAAGAAACTAGAAGTGTTCTAAGAAAAGACTCATGGAGATAAAGCAGCTGCTAAGTAACAACAGGCTATTCTAGTGGGGACCTAGCTCCTGTCTATAAATACATTCAAGGTAACAATATAAACACAGGAAAGAAGTTATTCACAGAACTTGGGAGAAGTAAGACTAGCCATTTGCAGATAAGAAAGGAAAGGGTTGGGGTAAATATTAGGAATAAGGAAATAAGAGGAGACGCAAGTGAGAATGGGCTACTAAAGGAACACTTGGAAGTTGTGGTTGCTTCAGATGCTGAAAAACTGACAACAGTGAAAATGAAACTATGGCCACGAGCACCGCCGCCTAGAGAACAAAGTGTAGACAAAACGAGATTTCATTAAAACAAGCACATCTTCCCTTTCTGTATGCAACCTGAGCCATCATTAAACTAGGGATATTCTAGCCAGCAAATCAATCCAAACCTTCTATATGCTGAGAACTGTGCTAGCTACTAAAGAGGATAGAAGAGAAGATCTAGCTCTTTCTCCTTGGGAAGCTCAATGTCTGATTCACTGAGAAAATTATATGCAGAAAACCAAGGGCTTCATCATGTGGTTATGATATTTGATACAAGAAATGGAGATACCATGTGCAAAACGAATAACTCACATTGACCAGTTTCCGGTCCAAATGCATCCAGACAGATGACTTCCATCGTTTTCTGAGTTGAGTGGTTAACGTAACTCACCTTTGAGTGTCTTTTTAACTTGAGAGCTTCAGGGGAAAGAAGTTGTTTTTAATCAGGTTCTTGACTACAAGAAATAATTAAAGACAGTGTTGGGAATGGGTCAGGGTAGGAGGATGTTGAGGTCCCTGTTGACCCCAGTCAAATAGAGAGGAGGGGTGACAGAAACAATTGGCTTTGAGATTTTTTTCCCCAACTACGTCACTCCTGGTCTACACCTTGTACAACATTCACACTGTGGGAAATATGGAACAGTATAAGGCATGATCCTGGCCCTAGGAAGTTTGTGAAAAGTTCAGAAGACTGAACAAAAACAGGTGATAAGAAAACTATCAATCTAAGAAATGCCATGAAACTATCTTCGATAAAGAGTTTTTAGTGACACTGAAATCCTTGAAAACAGAGACTGACCATGTGTTATTTAATATTATATCCCCCCAACACCTGGGAAAGGATCTTGCCCATAATAGGGACTTATTATATGTTTGTTGAAATAAAGTGGCATGCCTGTGGAACAAAACATAAAAGCTATGGAAATTCAAAATACAGAGAGATCACTCTTTCCAGAAGGCTACTTAAAAAGATACTTATAAAGAAATTAATAGTGTAATTGGGAGGTTGCAGTGTGATTGTATTTTATAAGCTTTTATTATTTTATACTAAAAAATCACAGCTTTATAGAGGCTGTGTAAAGGAAAGGGCAGGAAACAATTCATGGAAAATAGGACCAGATCCAGAGGATAGGAAGAGTGGGGATGACTGAGGAGACAGGAGCATTCCCTGCGGATTTGGGAGGAGAGAATTTTGAAGGAGAGAGAGAAAAGATTGTTGAGCAACTGCTTTAAGGATTTTGAGTCAATACATGAGCAGAGAGGAATTTTAGAAAGCTCTGCTATGTTAAGCAATTCTTATTGCTCAACAATTGTCCTGCTCTTTGAAAAACTTTGCTAAAGATGCACATTAATTTTCAAAGAAAAAAATGCACATTACAAAGAAGAGTATGAAGAGCCCCCTTCTTTAGCTTTATCCCATATTAGCAAGTGATCGGGCATTATTTTATAAAATGAGCCAATTGTTTCACCATGGAATGTACAAAGAGTTAGTAGTGGAGAGTTACAGTGGGGAGGGGGCACGTAAGCTAGCAAGGCTGAGTGGCTAAGGGCAGTGCAGGACACCAGCAGGGAAGGCGAAAACAGTGATGGGGTGGGGAGTCCATTCCCAGCAGGGTGGTTGGCTCCGTGTCACAGGAGGTGTAAAGTGAGGACCCAGAACTGGGGATTACATGGCTCAAGGAATGGGATAGAGCACTTGAGGATACCAGAGAACCACAAAGTACGCTACACCAACTTTCTGTATGAGATTTCAGGCTGTTCCTGACATAAGACTCGGAACTTGGCTTCTGACTTTTCTTGTGAGCAACGATGGGTCTTTATTTCTTTTAATTATGCATTTTCAGCAGAGATATAAAGAGGAAATGACTTCTTGTTTATTATGGTATTACTAACTGTAATCATTAGCTTCAAAATCCTCTATTTTCTGTAACTTATGTATCCTTCGGTCTTCAAAGAACAGAAAAAAATTATTCGAACTTGTGAAGTAAATAGCATGTGACTGCTGCATTCTCCTTTTCTGGATCCATTGAACTCATTCCCTTCTCTCTTCATGAACTTGTGGACATGGGGAGAGAAAGATTCAATACAGAGAATAATTCAAGATAAAATCTGAAACTCAAACAAAAAGAGATGGTGGCTGTTGCTGATTGGCATTGCCTGGACACAGCACTCTGGCTAATTTGCACAGGCATATAACCACTGAAGTTCTTTCTTCCCATTTTGTTGTTGACTCTGCCTTGAGGGAACTTTTGAAAAGGCAACCAAGATCATGTCTTTCCCTCTTCCTGTCCCTTTCCTCCCTCCTCCCTCTTTAAAAGGGTTAGTGAAAGAAAGGAAAAACTACAGGGTATTTATTTATTATTTGTATCCTGGTTTATTCCAAAATGTATTTGTAAAGATACAAAGATACATTTAATGCTGCAAAAGAAAACCAATTTAAAAATAAGAAAAATTAGGGAACTTAAGGTAGGCTTTTGAGACTCAAGCAAGTTTTATTTAGCACAACTATGTGCCTTGCACCATGCTAGTTCCTCTAAGGAAATGAAAGTGAAATATAAGATATGGTCTCCATCCTTAAAGACCGTAACATTTAGTTGGGAAGAGGAGGTAAATATCCATGAAAGGCAGTATGGAAGAGTGGTTAGGATATTTGGCTCTGGAGTCTCAGTCTGGTTTTAAATCTCTGCCACTTATATTTGTGGCTTCAGATAAGTTGTTGAACCTCTCTCTGCTTTTGTTTTCTTGTTTGTAAACTAAAAATTATAATACCTTATTCACTGGGTTTCTGTGAGGATAAACTTGGGCAGAACATATTAAACACTTAGGTTCTTTTTGTTGTAATAATTATGTGAAGCAGAGCACAACTAAACTTTTAACATCCTGTGACATACATGCAAATGGGATTCAGAAAAAGGAGAGAAGTCGTTGTGTACTAGGGTAGTCAGTGCTGGCTGCATGGTATAAGTGACATTTGAGCTGGATCTTGATGGGTGAGGCTTTAAGTGTGCAAAAGCGGAAGGTAAAGGCATGCCAATCAAGTAGGCTGCAAAATTCAGTATCATGAATGGCAAGACCAGAGGGATTTGTCGTCAAGGGACATTAATGTCCAAAAGAACCCTTATAGAACTTCAGAAAATCAATAGTGTTGACATGAACCTGATCAGTAATATGTGGACAGCTTTGGGTTTCATTTTCTCAACTAGGCATTAAACCTTGATATTTCCATTTTCTGAAGGATTAAAGGATCCTTGTGGGATTATTTTAAACATCATTTCTGGAGTCACAGTCTGCAGACAGCCAACAAGACTTATCAAAGTGAATGGCACCTATGTTAAAACCACAGCCACATTTTATTTATTTATTTATTTGAAGATTTTTTTTAAGCTTTCTACAGCCAAGTTTTAAATCACACTATTATGTCCACAAAATACATCAATATTTTTTTCAGTTACCATATAATACCTGGATCAATCTTCAAATACACAGTAAGAATTGCCATGTGTGTATTGATTCATTTTTCCTCCAAAGTTGTACGGCAGGATTTGACTAGCAAGTCATTCCTAGTACCAAAAGTTGCGATCTTATCAGTATGGGATTCGCAAGTACTTTTGATGATACAGAAGTTGAGAAAGTGAAAAAGATTTCTGTTTCCAATCAGATGTTCTCAAGTGACAGAGGTGACCTCTTTTAGAGGAAGTAATGGTTATTCCGTGTTCTATTTTTACTATGCTCTTTTTTGGTTGCTAGAATAGACATAACCTTATAAGCCTTAACACTTAATTCCATATAGTATGAAACCAAGTAAATAACTTTTGAAATGAATGAAAGTAACTTTAAATATCAATATAATATGGATTTAAATTATTTTCCAATTGATATGATTACACAGGTTGGCTACTCTACAAACCTAGATTTCTAAATCAATAAGGGAATTTTTAAAAAATGGAGTCATTTAATCTTAAAGCATTTATCGAAGTTGTTTTTTTCCTCCACCTAACACAATATAAAGAATCATGTGCATTTAATTTTGAACTATTAATTCAATCCAAATGAATTCTTTTGCAGCTATCACACATTTAAATACACGCACACAGATAGCATATTTGCTTACTTCAACTCTCCTGACATCTCAATTTGCTGAGTGTGAATTGGACATGCTAGTGTAGTGAGTTAATATCCAAGGACTTTGTCTTTTTCCATGGGGAGCTTTTAAAAATCCCTTTGCCAAGCTGAAATATGGAAAGCATTGGGTCAAGGAAAGCAGGGTCATAAGCCAAGATCAGCAGAGCCAACAGAAGCAGCCAGGAGTCAGTAGGGTAGATAGGAAGTAGGGTTTAAAGCAAGATAGGATTCGTAGGCAGCAAACACATTGTGAAGTAAACCATCAGAGGTTAGGGGATACACAGGAACTGGGACTCTAGGTACAACAGGCAGGTTGATTCAGACACAAGACACCATGGCCAAGGGACCTTAGAGCTAAAGCTAAAACCTACCCGAGGCAGACAGATTCACATCCTCTTTCTTTTGCAAAAAGAACTAATGACTTCTAGATTTGAAAGCCTGGACTCAAAGTGAAGCAATTCATCCCACCTGTAAAATCCTAACACTCACTATTCTAGGCCAGCTACTTAAAATACAAGAACATAGAACATGTACCAGTCCTTAGAGATTCTCTCAGTTGACCCTATCATTTTTTAGAAGAAGAAATGGAGGCTCATTAGGGGAATAGACTTGTCAAAAAAAAATCACAGCAATGTAGTGGAAGGGCTGGGGCTATAATTTTGCTGTCCTGACCCCAGCAACACACTATTTCCGTGACATGTTTCTGCCTTGCCTACACCCGGTGCTCTTAAATGGGAGAGATGACTGAGAAAACTAGGATCTTCAGACACTGAGCCAACCAATCCTTGTCCTAAGGGGATGAAAGAGGGAAAAGTAAGGAAAGTTTATGGGCATTATGTGCAGTCACCGTGGGGGTTTTGTTCATTTACTCTAGAAAAAATTGAGTAACAGAAACTTCTATTGGGATTGAGGCTACTTGGCGACACAGCTAGGTAAGTCTTATAACTCTAAACAATCACCCTCCAGTGCACTTTGCACCACTTATCCCTTTGAGCCAATTGTAGACCAAAACAAACCCATAACTTATACTGTTAACCACAAAAACAGCGCTGTGTATCATCTTACTTTGAAGGCTGCTGCTGTGCTACTTCCCTTTAGCACAGGCAAATAGCTATGGCATGTTCCCCACCATCCCCCCAAAACATTTCCTGGCTTCACATACATTGTGAACAAGCAATAGTAGAAAGCTTAAGGGTCTTGGTCTCTCTCTTAATCTGTCTTTCTCTCTTTCTCTCTCCCAAATCATTATTCTAGTCTAAGGGTACTCAAGTATTTTCTCCTACTCTTCTTCCTTCCCAGATCAATTAGCTTTAGTACCCACTTTCTTCTCTCACAGTCTTACTGTTTTCTGGGTAGAAAACCCTACATTTCTGCAGTTTCTACCATCTGGGACAACTAACTCATATCTCTCTGCCTCATCAACTTTTCATCTCTCTTGATATCTTACTGGAAGAAATACATTCTTTCTTCCTTCCTTTAGCTTCATAATAGCTTGCTCTCAACTATAATTTAGAATTTACCTCTGTGACAGTATCATTTAATTTAGAAAACGATGGGGAGAGGGCTCTTCTTTAGAAAGAAGGATAAAAAGGCTGCACAAAATCACTCTTGAATATCAAAGCTGCTTTCTTTTCCCAAGGTATAGAAACGGAAAGGCAACATTATCTCTAGTAGATTGAATACTGCACTACATATTGGAAGACATGAACTCTTTTTTCAGCATTGAATCTGGCTCATAATTTGACCTCAGGAAAGTCAGTTAATTCCTGTCTGAGCTTGTTTCTAAATCTTAATGATCTATTCAGTTTATTTGAGACTGTAATCTCAAAGAAAGCAAGGACCCTGGTATTTTTACCAGTATAGCTTTGGCTGTAAGTGGGTACTTGACATATTGGATGACTGATAGGAAAGGCCAGTGTGAGGAATGATGAGCTACCTTGTGATAAAAATCACACTGAGCTATTTTGTTATATATATTTTCAAAATGAGAGACTATATGTTTCTCTCCCTTTCAGGCAAGCCACACCCATGGATCATTGGTTCTCAGCTTTTTTCTTCTTAACATACTGGACAAATGACATACACTCTAGGAAAAACTCTTAATGAGTGTCTTAGTCCATTTTCTGCTGCCACAACAAAACATGACAGACCGGGCAATTTATAAAGAATAGAGATTTATTTGACTCATGGTTTTGCAGACTGAGAAGTGCAAGAGCATGGCATCAACATCTGTTGAGAGTCATCCTATGGTGAAAGACATCACATGGCGAGAACGTGCGTGTGGAGGCAGAGAGAGGAAATTGGGTTGAACTCATCATTTTATCAGGAGCCCACTCTCAAGATTACTAACTTACTCCCATGATAATGGTATTAATCCATTCATGAGGGCAGAGCCCTCATGACCTAATCACCTCTTAAAGATCCCACTTCTCTATTTTTTTTTCAGAATATTATGGGGGTACAAATATTTTGGTTACATGTATTGCTTTTGTACAGTTTGAGTCAATGTTATAAGTGTGCCCATCACCCAGATAGTGTGCACTGTACCCGTTAGGTGTGAATTTATTCATCCCCTCCTCCCCACTGCTTCTCAACACTGTTACATTGGCAATTAAATTTCAATATGAGTTTTGAAGGAGACATTCAAACCACAGCATTCAGCCCCTGTCCCCCCAAAACTTGTGTCCTCACAATGCAAAATATATTCATTTCCCTCCAATAGCCCCAGAGTCTTAAATCATTCCAACATCAATTCAAAAGTCCAAAGTTTAAAGTCTCATCTAAACCAGGTATGGGTGAAACTCAAGGCATGATTCATCCTGGGGCAAATTCCTCTAGCTATGAGCCTATAAAATCAAAACAAGTTATCTACTTCCAAAATACAATGGTGGGACAGGCATAGGATAGACATTCCCATTCCAAAAGGGAGAAATAGACAAGAAAAAAGGGGCCTCAAGTAAGTCCAAAACCCAACAGGGCAAACAGCATTAAATCTTAAAGTTGAAGAATAATTTCCTTTGACTCCATATCCCACATCCTGGGCACAATGGGGGAGTTGGGCCCCCAAAGCCTTGGATAGCCCCACTTCTATGGCTTTGCTGGACTCGGCCCATGCAGCAATTCTCACAGGTTGGAGTCTTGTGCCTGTAGCTTTTCCAGGTGGACATGCTGATGGCCCTACAGTTGTGGGGTCTCTGAGGTGGCCTCACTCCTATAGCCCCATTAGGCATTGCCCTAGTGGGAACTCTCTATGTCAGCTATGCCCCTGTGTCAGGTTTCAGCCTGGGATCCCAGGTTGTCAGTGACATCCTTTGAAATCTAGGTAGACGTAGCCATGCCCACACAGCTCTTGTATTCTGCAAGCCTGCAGACTTAACACTACGTGGACACCACCAAGATTTATCATGTATATCTTCCAGAGTGGCAGGTTGAGCTGCACCTCGACCTACTTTGGCCATGGCTAGGGCAGCAGAGGGGTACTGCACCAGAATACAGGGAGCAGAGTCCTGAGGCAGTGTTGGGCAGTGAGCTTGTGGAGGGTGCCCCGGGCCTATCCTCCAAAACCACTCTGCCCTCCTAGATCTCTGAGCCTGTGATGGGAGGGACAGCCTTGAAGATCTCCAAAATGCCTTTGGGGTCTTTTTCCCATTGTCTTGATGGATGACACCTGGCTTCCTTCTGTGTATATTAATCCCTTTAACAAACGGTCACTTGGCCACACCCCCTAGTATTCTCTTCTAAAGATGCCTTTTCACTCTTTACGTGGCCAGGCTACAAATTTTCCAAATTTTTCTGCTCTGCTTCCCTTTTAATTATAAATTCCATCTTTAAGTCGTCTCTTTGCTCACACATCTCAAAGTGTGTGCAGTTAAAAGTAGCCATGCAGCAGCCTGAGTGCTTTGCTGCTTAGATATGTCTTCTACCAGATATCCTAGTTCATCTCTCTTAACTTCTGCATTTAATAAGTCCTAGGATACAGACACAATTCCACCAAGTTCTTTGCTACTTTATGACAAGAATGGCCTGTATTTCAGTTTCCAATACCTTGTTCCTCAGTTTTCAATACCAAGTTTCAAATATGGCCTTTACTGTCCATATTTCTACCAACTTTCTGGTCATGATCCCTTAAGTAATCTCTAAGAAGATTCAGTGTTTCCCTACAGCTCTCTTCTTCTGTGCCCTCACCAGAATCACTCTTTATGGTCTATTCATGTCAATACAGGCTTTTTCTAGCCCTTTCCTCCAAATTCTTTCAGCTTCTGCCCATTACCCAGTTCCAAAGCCAGTTACACAGTTTCAGGTATTTGTTATAGCCACAACTCCAATCTCAGTACCAATTTTTCTGTTGTAGTCCATTTTCTGCTTCTATAACAGAATACCACAGACTGGGCAGTTTATAAGGAAAAGAGATGTATTTGGCTCACAGTTCTGAAAGCTGGGAAGTCCAAGAATATGGTGCTGGCCTCAGGTGAGGGTCATCCCATGGTGGAAGGTGTGCATGTGAAACAGAGATAGGAAATTGGGCTGAACTCATCTTTTTATCAGGAGCCCACTCCCGTGATAACTAACTCACTCCCACAATAACGACATTAATCCGTTCATAAGGGCAGAGCCCTTATGACCTAATTATCTATTAAAGGTCCCAACTCTCAACACTGCTACACTGGCAATGAGATTTTAACATAAGTTTTGGAGGGGACATTCAAACCATAGCAAGGGGCATTCCTCACATGCAAGTTATGACTCTACCCTTTATCTCCCACGCAAGGAAAAGCATACTGGAATGCACACGTGTAAGAGTGACATTAATATAATGATGATCTTGGCTCTTTTGTATATTTTTAAGGAACTAATTAACAAACTTCAGTGCATTATTAGCAACAAATTTCTTAAAATATGTCTCACAACTGAAGGTAACATGCCCCTGTGTTCCATGTGTTCTGACACTGGCCTATTAGACTGGAGCATATGGCTCAGGGCACTCTCACAAATACAAATAAAAGATTTGTGCCCTAATTGTGGGTTTTCTTCTTAAGGAAGGAATAAACCTCTTGAAACGTGAAGCTACAAACTTAAGCACATAATGCACAGCAGGAAGGTCACTAACTTTCACATTGGCATCACAACTATCCATTCCTCTTTTAATCTCATCTCAAAAGTCCAAATTGAAGTGTAAGCCCACGGAAGAAAGGAAAATCTCTGTTTATGTTAGCAGTAATAGTAAGAGCAACTCTATGTTTAGCTCCTTGGTAAGAATGGTGAAAATCAGATTAACTTGATCATTCAGGCCAAAGACACACACAATTTATACACTTCTGTGGTGGAACTTCAGATAGCTAGTCAATATGGTAGACTGAATTGATATGGTAAAGGCTCATCTCTTATTCTAACCACAGAGAAATGTTGGTCAAAATAGAAGAAAGATTTTTACATGCTTATCCCAGCTTGAACGCAAGTAAGGGAAAGTCTCAGGATTTAGGAAATAATAGGGAACTAAGAGCCAGAGAAAGAAGTATAAACTAAAGTTGAATAGCTCCTGGGGATATCAGAACCAGATGTGGACCTTAGAGGTCTAAGGGCTTGAGCTCAGGATCTGTGTAAAGTATGGAGCTAGAACTGAGATCCCAGAAAAAAAATCTAGAAACACGACTGGTTTATAAAGCCTAAAAGTATATGAAATGGGACCTAGAAAACTCTGCTCATTGGTCCAGGAAAGCAGCCAGGAGATTCACATTCAGTCCAGAGCCATGGACATAAACGGAAAGAGACTTTTAAGAGAAATTGGAACTCTAAACCTGTAGCAAGCATGGGTGTGGACTTTAAATTCACACAGTCCACATGTGGCACAAACCCCCAGGCTAAGAAATTAACAGAAAAACTGGTTCCAAACCAGTAAAACTCGTAGGGCCTTGGCAGAGGCGAACTTGGAACTACTCTGAGGGAATTCCTCTACAACTCTCAGCATCCGGGAGTCCCACAGAAAACAATCCTTGCTGTAGATGAAAACACAGTAATGAAATCACAAACCTCACAAGAAAATTAACCACCATAAAGATGCTTCCCCTGACACAAACGGAAAAAATTGTATCCCAAGAAATGGAGATAATAGAACAATTTAAAAGAGACTTTAAAAGAGGTTGAAAATTGTTTAAAGAGAAAAACAAAGAATGGAGAAAAACTGTTTGGCAAGAAAAGGACATTGATGGTTATCTGTGGCCTTTAGAAAATCCATAGCCCATCAAGAGGGGGTCGGAGATAGACAAAGGTATTAAAAATCAAATTGTTGGCCTTGAGAAAATCTTAGAGAGTCCTGATGGAAGAGAAGATTAAGATATGTGGTCAAAATAAAATAGATTTTATCTTTCCACCCTTATTTGCAATTCTCTCACATCAGATGATTCAGTCTCAGGTTCTTTTAACAGTCTTCTAAGAACAATGCTATGGAAATGAAATGCAAACAGAATCTGTTTGCCAATTCATCAAAAGAAGTCACTCGTATAACCGAAGCAAGAGTGATGTTCGGACATTCATCTGTTGTTTTACTTTCACCTATCTCATTAATGTTGATGAAAATATTGACCAATACTCATATTAGAACTATACTTGTTTTTTATTTGCAAACACAGGTTCCACAAAAATAAACGGAAGCACTCTGTAAGAATCAATTGAGTACGCGGAATTTACAATCAATATATTGTTTTTTGTTATTATTTTTAAATTGTGTATATTGTGTGGCATCCTTTATATTAGTAAAATTTGTAATAAACTTATGTATTTATATGCATACTTTTTTCCAGAGAGCCAGTTGTTAAATATTTACCAGTACACCACTGACATATATCTTCTTTATTTAGAAATGGTGTGAATTATAGTATGTGGATCCTATTCCTGTCCAACTCCCGTTCCTTTCTTAACCCCACCCTCTCTCTCTCACACACACACACACACACACACACACACACGTACACAGCAGCACGCAAACCCTACTACTACTACTACCATCACAATCTTCATTACACTTTGATTTACCTCATGATCTGGTTTTGAAAAGTTTGGGCCCTAAAACACAAGAAAACTTAATGGGACATAGGTGTTTGAGCTCTCTCCCCAGGGACTCTCCTCCTGAACACATTCATAATCTGAGTTTATCTATTTCAAGACAAATGTCCAGCAAATACATGGCTATAAGAATTTAAGCCTGTTGAGATTTCTAGATTTTTAAGGTCTCTAGGTAACCTTCTTACAATGCAGATGCACACAGAGCTCTCTGAGAAAGGGAAGTGGGGGAACACTAGGGCAATGAGAGCCAATCCACTGCAGGTATGCCACTTTCCAGAAAGCCTCACTTACCTCATTACCTAGCACTGGCACACCAATGCACAAAGTTCTTTTTATTTTGATAGTCTTCAACCTACTTTAGATGCAAATATGAGTTGGACATCTCTACTAATAGAGAATACAGTAACATAGGAATTACTTTGAAAATATCTGGAGGCAAAACAATACAGTAGCAAACAGATGCAAATGGTAGATAGGAGTTTGCACGTAAGCCAAATTTTAGAAATGCCTAGAAAGATTGTATTTCAAGTTACTTGTCCAATCAATGCAGAGATCCCTCTCACGCCTTTTAGAAGAGGAGGTGCCCACTCCCTGGCACACATTGACTCTCACTATCTGGCACAAGAACTGATCATTTTAGGACTCTTCTCAGAGTATTGTACATGATGGTTGGACGGTTTTCCTGTTTCTGGCCATTGACAAGAGGCTTCAGGATATTTATCCAGCATTTTAAAAAACTAGACTGCTGAAATATCTGTCTCTTGTGTTTATTTAACAAGAACCTGTCTGATGGGAGAGTAGCAACATTCCTCCCAGGAGAAATTGCTGCAATAGTCAGTACCTTGTGTGTCGTGCCAAGAAAAGAGCAGACGCTGTCATTTTTGATAGACCATCTCAAGGAAGCCCCTTTTTGCGCATTGCTATAATTGTCTTTCTCCATTAAAATCAAACCAGGTCTGAGCACCCACACACTAGGAATCACTAAAAGGTATTTTATTTGGTAGATTCTTTCAACATAGCCCAAAAGAATAACAACCAAGATTTATATGTATAAATGTATATACTGGTAGTTTTAGCAACTGGGATCCCTTATAATAATGTTTATCACAATCTCTGGATTTTCTGCCATCTGGTTTGATGTTCCTTAATACCTTCAATTTCATGGGAATGAGGGGTAGCAAGGCATAGAAAAAAACTCTCTGTTCAGGTTTAGAGAACTCAGGGCCTCCTTGGATGAATCATACCTACTTTAGAATTTAGAAAAACTTTATAGAACATTGATATGAGAAGGATATTGCTCCATAGGTGCTCATAAACATAAGGACGGATGTGGATTGACAGAGTCAAAATGAACACGTATCTATCTCAGTATCCACGTCAGATTATGCCTCAAATTTGACTTCTACTTGGATGACCCAGCCTCAGAAGGAAAACAACATTATGCTAAATTTGGATGGGGCTTTTGAGTTCACCAAGGACTTTTGCATACATTATCTTATATGAGCCTTCCAAGTATTATTACCATCCTCATTATATGTATGAAGAATCACTTTACAAAATGTCAGGGAATTTGCCAAAGCCAGACAATTTGCTTGTTCATGACAGATCCAAAACTAGGATCCAAATTTCCTGACTCTTAGTCCAATGCACTTTTTATACAAGACTGTCTTTCACTTTTATACAACTATGTGACAGAACACACGTTTGAAGCAACATTGAATAACCTTGTTTCAGATTTGTGTCAGACATAGATGACAGAATCTTGACATTGAAGGTTTTTACAATTATGGAATGAGCGCAAGGTCTACAACATGTCATTTTGCTAAGGTATAAATTTGCACTATAATAAGTGAGCATCCACATGTCTAAGGGGTTTCTTCAATTTCCGCTTGTCTTAATATAAACCCTAATTCCCATTAAAATTGTTTGTTTGTGAAAATGGTCCTCAAAGAAAGCCATCTGCTAGTTCTGGTGATTAAAGAGAAATGGTCTCACAAAGCAATGGTTCTTGAAACATGGAAGTTTTGGATCTGTCGAAGTGTAAAATGGAGAATTTGTCCGTGGCTTAGAGTGATGATGGGAACAAGTCCACCGTGAAGTCCACAAGGAAAAAATAGTTTTGAAATTGCTTTATCTAGTGCTTTAACTAGGGCAAAGATTGTATATTATGGAGAAAATAATATGCTATAATATGACTTATGAATTGGGGGATTCCTGTGTCAGAAATGTCAAGATGTGTTCTCTGTACCATTCTTCCCTTAATGATCTACTTTGCCAAAAGAAAATAAAATCAATGCCAGCAAAAAACAATTGCTTGTATATGTAGTGAAAAATATACAATTAAAACAGAGTTTTAGTTAAAAATCACAAACAGGCATAATAAAAAGTGCTTAAATACTGCCTTGAATTATTTAAGTACTGTGAGTGATACAAAGAATTCAGAAGATATGGTAAGACAGTTTTTCCTTGCATGTGCTTCTTACAGATATATTTGTAATTCAAACATTTTCCCTTTGGTTTATGTATTAGAGTTCTCCAGAGAGACAGAACCAATAGGAGGGGAGGGAGGGAGGGAAAGAGAGAGAGAGAGAATTCACCTTTCTTCTGCCTTTTGTTCTGTTGGCGGGGAGGGCCCAGCCACTTGGATGGCGCCTGCCCATATTGAGGCAGCTCTTCCCCACTCAGTTCACCAATCCAAACGCCAATCTCTTCTGGAAACACCCTCACAGACATACCCAGAAATAATGCTTTACCAGCTATCTAGGTATCCCTTACTCCAGTTAGGTTCATACCTAAAATTGACCATTATACTTTGTATTATTCAGTTTTTCTTAAAATATATAATAATCAGAATAAACAAATTTTCCCTGTGCAATATTAATAATAGAGGCTAGTCTATTTTGATATGTCTTGTCACCAAACAAAAATTAACTTATACTTTTGATTAATGTTGGCTGCAAAGGGAAGTTCAAGTAAGCAGTGTTTAATAGTCTCAAAAAAAGAAAACTAAAAAGGTATTCTTTTCAGGTGATGCTTTCATATTAGTTCCTGAGAGGGAAGCAGTAAAAATAAATAGTTCTAAAAACCGATTAACTTTATTTTGTCATTTTTGATAATGCCTTGAATTTTAAAATTTCCCAGAAGCCCTCCTAACTATTTAAAATTTTCTCATGTACAATGGTAAGATGATTGGAGGAAGAGGTGAAAAATGGCTCGCCTCTGAGTTTTCCTTTGGATGTTAAATGGTCCCTTCTTGACTCCCAGTGATAACCAGGAGTCATTTGCTCATTTCTTTTCCTCTTATTCTCAGGTAAGCCTCTGAACATCCCTTGCAAAGCATTCTTCGGATTCAGTGGAGAGTCTGGGCCAATGATCTACTGGATGAAAGGGGAGAAATTTATTGAAGAACTGGCAGGTCACATTAGAGAAGGTGAAATAAGGTACAGAACTTGAATTGCTTATCTTTCTTTGCTGTCTTTGCAGTTAAGCAATGAAACATCCTGGAAGGGATTCTGCCCAGGATTTTAATTGCAACTCCAAATCATTCCATTCTCTAAAAGCTGATCTGGTGGAGAGACCAAGGGTGACTGCCTTAAGAAATGCAAATGTGTAGGCTTCTAACATAAGAAGGTTAATCTCTGGTTCTAAGGATATGTCTTCCCGGTATACTGACCCTCCCAAAGCTGCCTAAGCAAATTTCTTTGAGTTTCCGAAGCTTAGGCCATAGTTACTCCATCCAATCACAGAAGAGGTCTAAACTTTGCAGGTGACTTTTCAGATCACTGGGCAAATTTCCATTTATTCCCTGGCAACAGACAACCTTCATATGTCATAAGTGTAAAGCTGCAGTGGCAATAGCAAGCTGGTACTCAGCCAAAATAACTACTGACTCATGTTGGATAGTGTTTATTTTTCCCGGCATCCACTGCTCATCCTGAAAATGACTGATCCTTCAGTTCAGCACGTGCCTAGACCTCTTTTCACTCTCCTGTTACACAGATAACTCTCTAGTGTATAGATATCAACTCTATTGGTTTTCTAATTCTATTTAGTACCTTCTCATTGCACAAAAAGAGATAGGTAACCTTTCCTACCTTACTCAGTTTGTGGGGTTTCCATTTGGTTTCAGAGATGGTGATGTGTACCGTGTGTTCCTCATTTTGATAGGAATTGGGACCCTTCCCCCTGCACCCCCATTAAGAATCATGTAGTGGAAATCAATCTAATATTTCAGTATAACTAATGTTAAAATTTATGTTTTCAGCTTTCTTATTGAGTATATAGCAGTATAAATAAAACAAGTACACTTATATTATTTACTGTGTTTAAATATAATTTATAATTACTCTCATGATCATTTCTCTCCATGTGTCTACCCAACAATTCTTCTCTAGGGGTTCATAACTTTGAGCGTTCGTGAACCCCCTGAGAGCCTGTGCAAAATATTGACTATAGGAGTGTATTTCTAGGCAAAAAGTACATGAAAGGGTGCTTGATATCATTAGTCATCAGGGAAATGCAAATCAAAACCACATCATACAACTTTATACTTACTAGGATGGTTATACTAAAAAAGTCAGATTATAGCAAGTGTTGGTGAGGCCATGGAGAAATTGAAAACCTCATGCACTGCTGGTAGGAATGTAAAATGGTGCAGCCCTTTTGGATAACAGTCTGGCAATTCCTCAAATGGTTAAGCATAGAGTTACCGTATAGTGCAGCAATGACCCCCCAGGCATATAACCAGAAGAAATCAAAATATACATATGCCCAAAAACTTGTCTAAAAATGTTCATAGCAGCATTATTCATAATAGACAAAAAGTAAAAACAACCTAAATGTTTAACTGATGAGCGGATAAATAAAATGTGGTATATTCATACGATGGAATATTATTTAGCCATAAAAAGGAATAAAGTACTGGCATACACTACAACATGGATGAACCTTGAAAACATTATTCTCAGTGACAAAAAAACCACATACTATATGATTCCATTTATATGAAAGCAAATATTAAGCAAATATATACAAACACAAAGTAGATTACTAGTTGCTTAGGGCTGGTGGGGAGGAATGGAGTGACAGGGGGGTATAGCTAAAGTGTATGGGTATATTTTTTGTGTGTAGTAAAATACAACATAACATAAAATGCACCATTCTAAAGTATACAATTCAGTGGCATTTAATACAATATTGTGCAACCACCACCACCACTATCTAGTTCCAAAACATTTTCATCATTCTAAAACGAAACCCTGTACCCATTAAGCAGGATGGCTTTTTGAGGCGATGAAAATGTTATAAAATTGACCATGGTGATAGTTGCACATATCTCTGAATACCCTAGAAAACAGTGAATTGTACACTTCCAATGGGTGAATTATATGGCATGTGAATTATATCTCAATAAAGCTGTTTTCTATATTTTAAAAAACCTTCTCATTGATCACCTGGTACAGAGCAGATTTTCAGAAAAAAATAATTGATATACTACAAATAATTCTTAAGTATTAATTCCCATTTGAACTTTAAGGTTCCTAATTAGTAACACTTTATTAGCCAATTTCAAGGTAAGATTTATTTGAAATTAATGCAACTGAATTTCTTCTAAATTATTTTATAAGATACATGTTTAAGATCATTATCCATATATCTTCCTGTAAAAGACCTTAAGGGTCACTCTTCATTTTTCAGGACAAGAAACTTGTCCTTAAAAGGGCAAGTGATGGGTACACTAGTACCTAGTAGCAGAATACCTACTACCAAAAAGCTCAGAGCTATGTTTTGTGATCAAGGGTAGTAATTATGTGAGCCTAAGATAATTATCTCCCTTTTCCTATGTATGGCTAAGTAGATTTTTTAAAAATAAACAGCTTTATTGGGGTATAATTGACATGCAATAAACCACACAATTTAAAGAGTAATTTAATCTGTAAATCCTGAGTAATATATGTATATCCCTGTGAAACCATTACCATAATGAAGATAACATATTAATCATCCGCACATTTCCTGGTGCCCCTTTGAAATCCCTCCCTCCTGCCCTTCTCTCACAATGCTGATCTTCCTGTCACTATAAATCAGTCTGCATTTTTTAGAGGTTTATATAAACAAAATCATACAGTAGGTACTTGTTTTTCTCTGGAATATTTCACTTAACACAATTATTTTGAGATTTATCCCTCTTGTTACATGTATCAATAATTCATTCCTTTTTTATTGTTGAGTAGTATATGAACATACAACCATTTTCTTATCCATTCACCTTTTGAATTAACATTTGTGTTGTTTCCAGTTTGGAACTATGACAAATAAAGCTGCTATGAATGTTCATATGCACGTCTTTGTATGCACATATATTTCCTATTTTCTTGGCTAAATACCTAGACATGGAGTGGCTGAATTTTATAGTAGGCATACATTTAACTTTTTCAGTTTGTTTTTTAAAAAAACTTTAAATCTTTTTAAACAAACTTTATTTTTAGACTAATTTCTGATTTACATAAAAATTGTGAAGACAGTATAGAGAGTTCTTATATACCCTGCTCCCAGTTTCCCCTATCAACATCTTAATTAAGTTCCTATGGTTAGGGCTGGTGGGGAGGAATAGAATGATAGGGGGTGACATTTATAACAACTAATGAATCAAAATTAATGCATTATTACTAACTAAAGGCATTTCTTTATTCAGATTTTTTTAGTTTTTGCCTATTGTCCTTTTTTTTCTCCAAGATTATTTAACTTTTCAAGAATCTACCTAACTGTATTCCAAAGTAGTTATTACCATTTTACAAAAAAAGTAAGGCACTGCCACTCTCTCTAGCAGCAAATGATTAGAGTTGGTGGGAGACAAAACATACATACATGAAACAGATAAATCCTGAACAAGCCAGCTAGTAAGTGCTATAGGAAGTCAACCTTTCAGGAGTGGCAAAATACCACTGCTTAATTGATTTTGTTACATCCCTTTTCTCCACCCTCCCTAGTACCCCCAGTAAAAAGGGGTATGTAACTATTTGCAGTGGAAGAAAGTTACAGGGAATTTATTTTGAAAATTTCACAAAACCCCACTAGCTAACTAGAAACATTCAGAGAAGTGCAAATGACAAGGCAGAAATTCCTGGCCAACATAAACACACGGTCGCCCATTTTGTAATATGGTCATGAGTTGCTTAACAACAGGATATGTTCTGAGAAATGCATCATTAGGCTATTTGGTCATTGTGCAAACATCATGGAGTGTACTTACACAAACCTAGAATATAGCCTACTACACACGTAGGCTATATGGTATAGCCTACTGCTCCTAGCCTACAAACCTGTCTGGCATGTTACTGTACTGAATACTATAGGCCATTGTAACACAATGATAAGTATTTGTGTATCTAAACATACCTAAATATAGAAAAGGAATTGTTCATCACCATTATAATCTTATGGGATCACCATTGTATATATGGTCTATCATTGGCTAAAATGTCATCATATGGTGCATGACTTTATTGTATGATCTGTGATCCATTTGGGAGCTTGTGTGGATTCTAGAATTCCTTCAGTTTATGGCCATTTATGCTAACACAGGAATTAATTACTAGATCCTGTCTTCTAGCCTCCAAAGCCAATGTCCTTGAAACAAAGCATACAAGGTTTTACACAGCATGGCATATTGGAACAAATCCAGCATTTTAATAGAAAAAAAATTATTAATCATACCATTAGGAGAACCAAGAGAAGATTTACATTCTTTTGTAGCCCACACATTTTCTCCAAAGGGAACATTTCTGATGGCAGAACGCTGAGGATTTTGATTAGGGAATTCCTGTCAAAAGCAGTTCTGGAAACAAAATTTACTTCTGAATGCATGGCTATCCTTCAGGGTTATCTTAGTCTGTTCAGGCAACTATAACAAAATACCTTAGCCTGGGTAATTTATAAACAACAGAAATTTATTGCTCACAGTTCTGGAGGCTGTGAAGTCCGACCTCAAGGTACCAGCAGATTCAGTGTCTGGTTGAGGGCCTGTTTCTCATATATGAGGCCTTCTACGTGTCCTCACATGGAAAAAGGGGCAGAGGAGTTCACTAAAACCTCTTTTATAAGGGTACTAATCCCATTCATGAGGATGGAGCCTTCATGACTTTATTACTTCCCAAAGACCCTACCTCTTAATACTATCACATTGGGCATTAGGTTCCAACATGTGAATTCTGGGGCAACAGTAACATTCAGACCATAGCATTCTATCGATGTCCCCCCCAAATTCATGTCCTTCTCACATGTAAAAATACATTTCTTCCATTCTAATAGCCCCAAAAGTCTTGTTCAAGCACCAACTCGAAAGTCTAAAGTCTAAAGTCTCATCTAAATATTATCTAAATCAGATATGAGTGAGACTCAAGATTCATGCTGAGACAAAGTACCCTCCAGATGTGAACCTCCAACATCAAATATGTTATGTACTTCCAAAATACAATGGTGGGATAGGCGTAAGATAGACATTCCCATTCTAAAGGGGAGAAGTAGGAAAGAAGAAAGGGGTACTTGGTCCCAGACAAATCCAAAACCCAATAGAGCAAACATTAAATCTTAAGGCTCCAGAATAATCTTCTTGACTCAAAGTCCCCTTTTGGACACACTGAGGCATGGGTCGGGCTCCCACGGCTCCAGGGGGCCCTGCCACCATAGCTTTGCTGGATGCAGCCCACGCAGCAACTCTCATGCATTGGAGTCATGTGCCTGTAGCTCTCCCAGGCTAGATTTGCACATTGGTAGCTGTACAGTTCTGGGATCTTGGGGGCAGCCCCACTCCCACAGCTCCACTGGGCATTGCCCTACTGGGAGCTCTCTGTGGTGTCTGTACTCCTGTGGCAGTTCTCTTGGGCCCCAAGGCCCCCTGGGGCATCTTTTCAAATCTAGGTGAAAGTAGCCACGCCCCCACATCTCTTGCACCCTATGTGCCTGCAAAATTAGCTCATCCTAGACACCAACAAAGTTTAACACTCGTACTCTCTGCAGGGGCAGCCCCAGCCACATCTGACCCCACTTAAGACACATTTGGGGCAGCCAAGGAGCACCACGCTGGGATGTGGAGAGCAGAGCCTTGAAATCATTCTGCTCCCAAGGCCCTGGCATTCTGGGCCTGTGATGGGTGGGGCAGCCCTGAAGATCTCCAGAATGCCTTATTCCATTGTCTTGATAAATAGTATCTGGCTTCCTTATACTCACACTAATCTCCTTATCAAATATTTGCTTGGCCACACTCTTCGTATTTTCTACTTAACAGACTTTTTCATTCTTTACAACATGGCCAGGCTGAGAATTTTCCAAATCTTTAAGTTCTGCTTCCCTCTTGATTATAAATTTTATAATTAATTCATTTATCTTTTCTCTTATTTTACTGTAAGCAATCAAGAGAAGCCATGCCACACCCTCAACACTTTGTTTAGAGATTTCTTTCACCAAATATCCTATTGCATTGCTCTCAAGTTCTACCTTCCATGAAGCACTAGGACATAAACACAATTCAGCCAAGTTCTTTGCCACTTTATAACAAGGATGGCCTTTCCTCCAGTTTCAATAACATGTTCCTCTCATAAGTCTGAGACCGCATCAAAATGGCCTTTAACATCAATATTTCTACCAACATTCTGACTGCCACCAATTAGGTAATCTCTAAGAAGACTGAGGCTTTCTCTATAGTTCTCTTCTTCTAAATCCTCACCAGAATCAGTCTTTACAGTTTGTTCAAGTCAATATAAGCTTTTTTAGCCTGCTCCTCCAAACTCTTCCAGTCTCTATCCATTACCCAGTTCCAAAGCTACGTCCACATTTTTGGGTATTTTTTACAGCAGCAGCCCACTCTCAGTACCAATTTGTGTCTTAGTCTATTTGGGCTGCTATAACAAAATACCTTAAACTGTGTAGTTTATAAACAACAGAAATTTATTGCTCATATTCTGGAAGCTGTGAAGTCCAAGCTCAAGGCACCAGCAGATTCAATGTCTGGTGAGGGCCTGTTTCTCATAGATGAGGCCTTCTGTGTGTCCTCACATGGAAGAAGGGGAAAGAGAGCTCATTTAAGCCTCTTTTATAAGGGCACTAATTCCATTCCTGAGGGTGGAGCCTTCATGACTTAATTACTTCCCAAGGGCCCCACCTCTTAATACTATCACATTGGGTATTAGGTGCCAAGACATGAATTTGGGGGGGACACCAACATTTAGACCATATCAAAGGTATTGTTTTGGGCTCATATTTTAATTGAATCATAGCTCTTGTGTTGCATGTACATTTCAGGATTGCACTGCCAAGTATATCTAAGAAGTGGAGTTGTAAATAAGTAGCTGTCAGAGAGTTGACTTGTGGAGAAACTTCTCCACAGGCACTGGATCTGGCAAGAGGACTGGATCCTCTGCTAGGTTCTCAATTTCTGGGCAGCAGCTTGATCCTAGAAGTATGTATTATAACTTTTTATCTCTGAGTATTGCCACAGAGGAATAGAGGACTTTAAAAAAATTACCTAGTAAAAAGGCTTGGATATTTACTGAGGGCTTGATGAGATAATGTCACTCAGACTTCAGTAAGTGCAACTTCTATATTCAGCAGTTCCCCTGCAGCTTGACTAGTATATTAGATCAAATCCTGGCTAGGGTTTTGGAATTCTCATTTGTTTGCTCTCTGGGTCACTTTCACCACCGTGGTCCCTAGCCTCTCCCAATTTGCAACCCATTGAGAAAGTACTTAGACCCCACTTTGGGAATATAGATTCCCTTTTATCTCCCTTTAAGCAGAGATTGACATAGCCCTCCCATGCCTCTGATGTTGCTAGGAGACTGAGCCCCAAGGAAATCTGAACCTAAAGGTAGTATCCATTCACAACTGCCAGCCTGTCCCACACAACTGCATCACAACACTTTCACTGCCTCCAGAAGATGTAATTTGTAGAGATGGTAAGGGAATTTAATGTGTGCAGTAGCATAAGCTGTAATTGTGCAAGTTTGGTTATTCTTTTCTACCATTATAAAGTCATTCCAACAAGCTGCTCTCTGCAAGCTCTACCATGTCTAGTCAGAGAAGTTAAATAATTATTTGGAGGAAACCCAGTGGGAATCATTAGGAGACCTCCTAATTTCTGTCCTTCTGTTAAAGCTTAATGGGAACTGCTTGCAAAGTGGGATCAGAGAGTTCATGAAAAGGAGTAGCCTTGGGGGTAAGGATTCTAGTCACCCCAGTTCCACATCTCTATAGAACTTCTTTTTAATTAATTTTACAAGAGGCTTGATAATCTTAAAAAAAGAATTTGCTAATGAGGTATGTATACTATAGTGCTAATAAAAAAGTCAGAAAAACTGAACCAGTCCTATTAAACAAGAAATAATCATCTTTAAGATTGCCCACAGGGTTGTGAATTTCATCTGATTGTCAAAAAAGACTGCATGAATTTCAAGACAATTGCTTTGTCCCAATGGAAAGCAATTTTGGGTTATAAATCCCAGTTTACAAATTGCCCTATCAATACCACATATTTTCTTCCTCAGGCAATACTATAAAACTGTTTGCCAGATCTTTAATAATTCTTGACCTGAAAAACATATTCAATTTATCTTAAAGTTTTTCAGAAAACCTCCTTAAAGTGCAAATAATTTTATTTACACTCAATTTCTGAAAGGCTGCAAGTTGAATATGGGCTTTGTTTCAGTTTTGGTTTCTTCACTCCTGTTTTTCACCACTTTTCTGGTCTTCTGTTCCATCTCTCTACCTTACCATCCTCTCCTTGAATGAGTGAAATGCTCTAACAAAGGAGGGAATGTGATATAGGCCTGAAAAAGTTTTATTCTTGAAATAAGGTGAGTCTATCTTAAGGACCTAAAATAACCTATTAATAACCCACCCTTTTTAAAAAACAATATGGCACTGTGAATAGGTAGTTTGTCCCAAAAGTATAGAAAAAATAATTGGAGTCCTAGGCAGCCCTAGGAAAAATGATGAGGTGTATTTTGGCAACTTCCCACACACTTTCTCAGTGGCTTGAAGCACTCTATATGCCCTGGGACTACCCAAAGTTGAACTTCAAAAGAAAATATCTTCCTTTCTCTCATTCTCAGCCCATCCCTGGGAAGAAGGAACACTACTCAATCATTTCACCTTTAATTTAAATAAGTTTCAAATCTCATCACACCTGTATGTGAATGTAGATTATGTAAGTCATGAGGAAGTTTCAACAGAAAATATAAACTTCATAAGCAGCATAATTTTAGCTAGAGCCAGCCTTAATTGCCAGTTTATCTGACCCATCATTTTTGAAGGAGTCGTTCCAGGGCTGATCTTAGCCTTGACCTATGCATAAAATATTTAAAGCCTACCTAAACGTATTTTTTATCTCTCTTCATTTATTGAGCAGACTCAACATGCTAAATCTCAACTATGTTATCTTGGATTGTAAATTGCTCTAGACAAGAACCTATAATTCGTAAATAATAATAATAGTAATAATATTCCACTTCATGTCTTTATAGTACACCACAGATTGCAAAAGCATTTTGGCATCTTAAATCACATTGGATTCTCATGATAACCATCTGACATAAATAGTATTAGCTTTATTTTTTAGATTAAGAAACTGAGGTTTAGAGACTGAGGAAGAGCTGCCCTTTGGCAGTTCACAGTTCCTGTGGAGCTAGATTGGATTCATCAAAACACTGCTAGCAAGAATCCTCAATTGTCAGAATGTTTTGTTGTACTCCACATTTAGGCTGTAAAAAGTCAAAACCTTCCTGGGACTGAAAGAGTGAAAATCAGTATAGACTGAGAATAAGCAGTCCTGCCATTAATCAGGCAGGGAGGACAGACAGATAAAGCCAGCTGCAAAGTTAACAGAAAACACTGTTTCTCCCAAGGTCACGCAGCCGTTGTAAAATGCCATAACGACCCCCACCTCCTTTGAGTGACTACTCCTTTCTTGCCAGTGATGCCCCAAACCTGCTTTGCTACTTGCCTTTATTACTGGGGATACCCAATTGCTAAGCCACCCTTGCCTCATGACAACACCCAATCCCTAGTTAATTCCCACTTCTGCCTATTCAGTCTCAGAAACGCCAACCAATCTGGGATTTATCCCTGCTTCCCTAAACCCTCAGAATCTTTCAGTGGAAACCTAAATGTTACAAAGATTCTTCCTTGCTTCAGTCAAAGATCAGTACACAGTTCCTCTGGAATACCCCTCCCTCGAAGCATTGTGTCAATAAATCTGATTTTGTCAGTCTACAGGCCTGATGCTGGTCTTTGAGTAATAAGGCTTTAATCGGGGAAAAAGAAAAAAGCAAATAACACCAAAAGAGAGATTTTCTTTAATTAAAAGTTTTGTGTTTTTTTAAACACACCTCCTATCCTTCATATTCTCAATCATCATTCCTGGACTATTATTATTCATACTCAGGATAATGTCCCAGAGACTCTGCAAGATACCGAGACATCAGAGAAGAACTCAGTTTAGTTCAAGGGACCATTAACAATGAGTGGAAAATGAAATTAAACATTTTAAAATGATTTACCTCAATTAAGAAACCAACAGGATTTTCTATTTAAATTTCAGGTGAACAGAAAATTCAATTAGCCAGAATCTCCATCCCTAAACATTTCCATTAACCCAGATTTCATTGCATCTGTGTTCTTTATCTGAATACTATGTTATCATTCCTTCGGCATTGCTTATTTTAGTTTATGATCTTTAGGAGAGCAGGAAGCACCTACATGCAAAGATTAGTACCGTGTCTAGCAGAACAGATTTTTGCTTACTAATAAATACTTCCTGATGATGATGATGATGATGATGACCAGTAGTTGTAACAGTGATGTTGGTGATATGGGCAGGCATTGAAGAGTATGAACTGTGGGCTCTCTGGTGGCAGTTCAGCATCTTGATAAACAAGCAAAAGTATAATAGCCCCTGGAAAAAACTGGAAAGTAGTTTGGAATTTCCCTGCTAATAAAGTATTTCCTTTTTTACTTTCTCCATAGTTAAATTTTATTAGAGGAAGTCAATAATGAGAGGTAACGCGAAATAAGTAGGAGACAGTATTAGTTTTATTAACACATCCCAGCTCACCACAATGCTGGGCACATAGAGATTTTAAAACATCTGTTTAATGGCATTGAATTGTACTAAATTGCATTAATACAGTGTCTTTCTAGCATTACACACACATGTATTTTAATTTTTAGAGCAGATTTAGGTTCACAGCAAAATTGAGTGGAAAGTACAGAGTTCCCATATATCCCACCCCCCATCCCCCCACATATCCTCCCCCACCATCTACATCCAGCACCACGGTGGTACATTTGTTACAATCAATGAACCTACATTGACACATCCTTATCACCTAAAGTCTGTAGTTTACATTAGAGTTCACTTCTGGTGTTGTACATAATGACATGTTATCTATCATTATAGTATCATACAGAATAGTTTCAGTGCCCTAAAAATCCTCTGTGCTTCGCCTATTCATCTCTACCTCCCCACAACCCCCTGGCAACTCCTAATCTTTTTACTGTCTCCAGATTTTGCCTTTTCCAGAATGTCGTAGAGTTGAAATCATAAAGAATGTAGCCTTTTCAGATTGGCTTCTTTCACTTAGTAACATGTACTTAAGGTTCCTCCATTTCTTTTTGTGACATTATTTTTTTTTAAATTACATTCATTCAATGTGCTTTTATTGAGTTTTCGTGATGCCACCAGCACTGTGCTAGTTGCCGATAATACAAAAATTAAGGCTCAAGCACACCCTAAACAAATAGCTCCTTTTAAAACACAAAGGAGATTTCTTGCTTTATTTATTTAATAAGCTTTCTTTTTCATAGCAGTTTTAGGGTTACAAAAAAGCTGTGAACAGGTAAGAGGGTAAATTTTTGTTATGTGATTTTTTTTACCACAATAAAAAAAGAGAGTTGAGCAGAAGGTACACAGAGCTCCCATGTAACCCTTTTGCCCCCCCCAATTTCCCTTATTATTAATGTCTTGCATTAGTGTGATATGTTTGTTACAATTAATGAAACACTATTGATGAATTATTATTAAAGTCCATAGTTTAGGGTTCATTCTTTACGTTATACAGTTCTATGTGTTTTTGACAAATGCATAATATCATGTATCCACCATTGCAGTATCATACAGAATAGCTTCACTGTCCTAAAACTCCCTGTGCTCTGACTATTCATCCCTCCTTCCCTTCTCCAAAACCCCTGGTAACCAATGATCTTTTTATTATCTCTATAGTTTTGCCTTTTCCTGAATATCGTATGGTTGGAATAATACAGCCTTTCAAACTGCCTTCTTTCACTTAGTAATATGCATTTAAGTTTCCTCCATGTCTTTTTGTGGCTTGATAGCTTATTTCTTTTTATCAATAAATAATACTTCATTGTCTGAATGTGCCACAGTTGTTTATGCACTCAGCCTATTGAATGACATCTTGGTTGCTTCCAAGTTTTGTTAAGTATGAATAAAGCTGCTATAAACACTTTTATGCAGGTTTTTGTATGGATATAAAAATATGATTGATGGATCACATGATAAGACAATGTTTAGCTCCACATCCTTGCCAACATTTGGTGTTGTCAGTATATTGGATTTTAATCATTCTAATAGGTATGTAGTGTATGTCATTGTCTTAATTTAAAATTCCCTAATGATGTATGATGTTGAGCACGTATTCAGATGCTTATTTCCCATCTGTATATCTTCTTTGGTGAGGTGTCTGTTCAGACCTTTTGCTCATTTTTTAATTGGGTTGTTAGTTTTCTTATTGTTGAATTTTAAGAGGTCTTTGTAGATTCTGCATACAATTTCTTTAACAGCTATATGTTTTGCATATATTTTCTCCTTTGAGGCTTGTCTTTTCATTCCCTTAACTGTCTTTCACAGAACAGATGTTTTTAATTGTAATGAAGTCTGACTTATCAACTGTTTTCTTTCATGGACTGTACCTTTGCTGTTGTATCTAAAAATTTATTACCAAACTCAAGGTCATTTATATTATCTTCTAGAACTTTTATAGTTTTGTGCTTTGCATTTAGGTCTATGATTCATTTTGAGTTAATTATTGTGAAAATATAAGGTCTGTATCTAGATTCATATTTTTTCACATGAAAAAATGAGAAAAGTTCTTCTAGCACCATTTGTTGAAAAGACTATCATTTCTCCACTGAACTGCCTTTGCTGCTCCTTTATCAAAGATCAGTTCACTGTGTTTGGGTTCACTATATGTGGGTCTATTTCTGGGCTCTTTCTCTGTCTTGTTCCCTTGATATATTTGTCTATTATTTTACAAATACCACACTGTCTTAATTAACGTAGCTTTATAATAAGTGTTGAACTCAGGTAGTGTCATTCCTCCGACTTTGTTCTTCTTCACTCTTGTGTTAGTTATTCTGGGTATTTTTCCTTTCCTTATAAGCTTTACAATCAGTTTATCCATATTTGTAAAATAATTTCTTGGATTTTTGATTGGGATTACGTTAAATCCATAGATAATGGTTGGAAAAACTGACATCTTAATAATATTGAGTCTTTCCTTCCATGAATATGAAATATCTATCCATTTATTTAATCTTTGATTTCTTCCATCAAAGTTTTACAGTTTTCCTCATAGGTCTTGCACATATTTTGTTAACTTATACCTAAGTATTTCAATTTTGGGTGCTAAGGTAAACAGTGTTGTGTTTTTAATTTCAAATTCCAATTGCTCATAGCTGGTGTATAGGAAAACAATTGACTATTGTATACTGTAACCTTCTTGCTGTAATCGCTTATTAGTTCCAGCAGATTTTCACTGATACTTCAAGGTTTTCTACACAATCATGTCATCTGTGAACAAAGTTTTATTTCTTTCTTATGAATCTGTATACCTTTTATTTCATTTTCTTGTTTTATTGCATTAAGACTTCCAGTAGGATGTTGAGGAGGAGGAGTGAGAGAGGAAAAGCTTTGTTTTGTTCCTGATCTTAGAAGGAAAGCATTCAGTTTCTCACCACGAAGTATAATGTTAGCTGTAGGTCTTGTATAGATGTTCTTTATCAAGTTGAGTAAGTTGCCCTCTATTCCTGTTTTGCTGAAAGTTTTTATCATGAATGGGTGTTGGGTTTTGTCAAATGCTTTTTCAGCATCTATTGAGATGATCATGTTATTTTTCTTCTTTAGCCTGTTGCCATGATGGATTGTATTAATTCATTTTCAAATGTTGAACCAGCCTTGCATACCTGGGAAAAATTCTACTTGGCCATTTTGTATGATTCCTTTAATATGCTGTTAGATTTGATTTGCTAATACTTTATTGAGGATTTTTGCATCTATGTGTATGAGAGATATTAGTCTACAGTTTTCCTTTCTTGAAATGTCTTTGTTTTGTTATTAGGGCAATGCTGGCTTTAAAGAATGAGTTAGGAAGTACTCCTGCTTCTACTTTCTGGAAGACTTTGTAGAAAATTGATATTATATTTTCTTTAAATGTTTGTGAAATGTTCTAAACCCATCCGAGCCTGGTGCTTTCTGTTTTGGAAGGTTATTAATTATTGATTCAATTTTATTAATATATATTAGCCTATTCAAGTGTCTAATTCTCCTTGTGTGAGTTTTGATAGATTGTGTCTTTCAAAGAATTTCATCTAAATGATCAATTTTGTGGCCTTAGTAGTTTATAATATTCCTTTATTATCCTTTAATGTCCATGGCATCAGTAGTTATGAACCCGCTTTCATTGCTGAATTTTGAAATTTAGTAGTTTGTGCTATTTCTCTTTTTTCCTTGACTCTGGCTAGAGGTATATCAATCTTATTGATTATTTTTTTCAAAGAACTAGCTTTGGGTCTTTGTTGATTTTTTTCTATTGTTTTCCTGTTTTTAATTTCATTGATTTCTGCTCTAATTTTTATAATTTCTTCTGCTTACTTTGGATTAAATTTCATTTTTTATAATTTCATAAGGTAGATGCTTACCTTATTGATTTTAGATCTTTCTTCTTTTCTAATATATGCATTTGCTGCTGTAAACTCCAATTTAAGCACTGCTTTTGCTGCATGGAACAAATTTTGATTAGCTGTATTTTCATTTTAATTTATTTCCAAATATATTTAAATTATACTTAAGACTTCTTTGAGCTATATGTTATTTAGAACTTCAAATAGCTTGGAATTTTAGAACTATCTTTCTGTTATTGACTTCTAGCTCAATTCTATTGTGGTCTGGGAGCTTACTTTGTATGATTTTATTCTTTTAAATTTGCTAAAGTATCTTTTATGGCCCAGAATGTGGTCTATTTTGGTGAATGTTTCATGTGAGCTTGAGAAGAATGTGTATTCTGCTGTTGTTAGATGAAGTATTCTATAAATGTCAATTAGATCCTGTTGATTGATTATGCTGGTCAGTTCAACTATATGTACATGGTTTGAATGGATCCCCTAAAGTTCATGTGTTGGAAATTTAGTCCCCAGTGCAACTGTGCTGAGAGGTGGGACTTTTAATAGAGAATTAGGTCATGAGAGCTCTGTCCTTATGACTGGATTGATGTCATTATCATAGGAATGAGTTAGTTGTCATGAGAGTGGCCTTGTTATAAAAGTGAGTTCAGCCCTCTCTTGCTTTCTTGTTCTCTCTCACACATTCTCTTGCTCCTTCACCATGTATGACACAACAAGAAGTCCCTCACCAGATGTGGTCCCCTTGACCTTGGACTTCCCAGCCTCTAGAACTGTAAGAAATAAATTTCTTTTCTTCACAAATTACCCAGTCCGGGGTATTCTGTTATAGCAACAGCAAATAAACTAAGATAATATCCTTACTGGTTTTCTGTTGGCTGGATCTGTCCATTACTGATAGAGTGTTGATGTCTGTTAGTGTATTCATCTATTTCTCTTTGTAGCTCTATCATTTTTGCCTCACATATTTTGATGCTCTATTAAACACATACATATTAGGGGCTGTTGTGTATTCTTTTAGAATTAACTCCTTTATCAGGAAATGCCCCTCTTTATCCCTGATAATTTTCCCTGTTCTGGAGTCCTTTGTCTTAAATTAACATAGTAATCCTCTCTTATTTGTGATTTTGATTTCCACATTTCACAGTCAACTATAGTCCCAAACTATTAAATGGAAAATTCTAGAAATAAAAGATTCATAAGTTTTAAATTACATGTCATTCTGAGTAGCATGATGAAATCTTGCATCATCCCATTCGGTCCCACCTGAGATGTGAATCATCCCTTTGTCCAGTCGACCCATGCTATATATGCTACCTACCCATTGGTCTTAGTAGCCATCTTGGTTATTATCTCACATCATCACAAAAAGAAGAAGGTGAGTATAGTACAATAAGATATTTTGAGAAAGAGAGAGAGATCAACCATATTCACATAACTTTTACTACAGTATATTGTTATAATTGTTCTATTTTATTATTAGTTATGGTTGATAAGGTCATACTGTATCTAATTTATAAATTAAACTTTATTATAGGTATGTATATATAGGAAAAAAACAGTATATATAGGGTTTGGTACTATTCATGGTTTCAAGCATCCAATAGGAGTCTTGGAATATATTCCCTGTGGATGGGGGGGGACTACTGTATATAGTTACTCCAGCTTTCTTTAATTATTATTAATATGGTATATATTTTCTCAGCCTTCTACTTTTAATCTGTCTCTGCTTTTATATTTAAAGTGAGTTTCTTTTAGACAACATACAGTTGGACCTTGTTTTTTAAAACCACTTCAACAACCTGTCTTTTAATTGATATATTTAGACCTTTCACATTTAAAGTGATTATCGACCACCACAGCCTATGCCTGTGTGCACCACTGGGGGAACCTGAGAACATTACTGTTCTACCTGGCACTGGGCCCCCAGTGCCCAAGCATACCACCCAGAGGCCTGGGGATTGCCCTGCTGTGTTGGTTGCCCTGGTTGCATGTGCGTACGACCAGGGGGGGTTAACAACAGGCCCAGAAAACCTGACACTGGCATTCAAGTATGCCAACCAGAGGCCTGGGATCACCTGCCCCCTCCACCACCACTGGCATCTGGGCACTGCTACCAGGACCCTGAAGATGTGCCTGTTGAGCCTGCTACCACCACCACTGCCAGAACCCACCTGTTTGTGCCACCTGAAAGCCATAAGACTGGCCCACCAAGCTCATTGCAGCCACCAAAAACACCAGCAAGTGCCACCTGCAGCCTGAGAGTTGTCCCACCACCACTACTACCATCACCCACACCATGCATGCTTCTCAGGAGCCCAAGGACTTGCTGACCTCCTCGGCCCACCACTGCCACAACTTGCACCCAAGGAAGTTGCCTGGAGGCTCAAGAATCAGCCCACCTGAACCCACTAACACAGGTACCCATGTATGCCACCCAGGAGCCAAAGGACAGGCATGCTTGGCCTGCTGCTGCCACCACTGGGGCCCAAGGACTGGCCTACCTAGTTTCCAGTCCCAGCAAAACCTCACCACAGCCTCCAGTAATAACTGCAGCCAAAGCCACTGAGGAAATTACAGGCACCACTAAAGGTATTTACAGATGAAGAAATCACAGAGACTACACTAGTGCACATACCCAGAATCAAAGGTAAAGTGATCCAACCAACACCAGCAATACATCTACAGGAAAAAGTTTTCCTCTATGAATGCCAATCCAGAAAATTGGATTAAGTGACCGTTACACAAGATGCACAGATATCAACATAAGGACACAAGAAACATGAAAAAAAGCAAGGAAATATAACACTTCCAAAGAACACAATAATTCTCCTGCATCAGATTGCAGTGAAAAAGAAATTTATGAAATTCCTGGAAAAAGAATTCAAAATAATAATATTAAAGAAGCTCAGTGAGATACAAGAGAACACAGATAAACAATATAAAGAAATCAGAAAAACAATTCAGGATATAAATAAGAAATTCACTAAAGAGAGAAATATCATAAAAAAGAACAAAATAGAAATCTTAGAACTAAAGAATTCAATGAATGAAATAAAAATACAATTGAGAGCTTCAATAATAGACTAGATCAAGCAGAAGAAAGAATTTCAGAACTTGAAGACAAGTCTTTTGAAATAACCCAGTCTGAAGAAAAAAGAGAAATAATTAAAAAGAATGAAGAAAGCCTATATGATGTATGGGACACTATAATGTGACCAAATATTCAAATTTTGGAAACTTCCAGAAGGTGAAGAAAAGTTCAATGGCATAGAAAACCTATTTAATGAAATAATAGCTGAAAATTTGCCAAGTCTAGGAAGAGATTTAGACATCCAGATAGAGGAAGCTCAGAGATCCCCAAATAGATACAACCCAAAAAGTATTTTCCATAGCACATTATAGTCAAACTTTGAAAAGTCAAAGACAAAGATGGAACTCTAAAAACAGCAATAGAAAAGTGTCTAGTCACATATAATAGAATGGAATCTTCATCAGACTAATAGCAGCTTTTTCAGCAAAAACCTTACAGGCCAGGAGAGAATGGGATGATATATTCAAAGTGCTGACAGAAACAAACTTATCAGTCAAGAATATTATAGCCAGCAAAGTTATCCTTCATAAATAAACTAGATAAGCCTTACAAGAAATGCTTAAGGCATTCCTACACCTGGAAGCAAAAGGACAATATCTACCATCATGAAAGCACACAAAAGTATAAAACTTACTTGGGAAGCAAACACACAAATGAGGAACAGAAAGGACTCAAATGTTACCATAAAAGAAACCCACCAAACCACAATGATAAACAATGAGAGAAAGAAAGGAACAAAGGATATACAAAACAACCAGAAAAAAATTTTTAAATGATGGGAATATGTCCTCACATATCAATAATAACCTTGAATGTAAACAAATTGAATTTTCCATTTAAAAGATATAGAATGCCTGAATGGATTTTAAAAATGACCCAATAATATAATGCCTTCAAGAAACTCACTTCACCTGTAGAGACACATATAGACTGAAAGTAAAGGGATGGAAAAAATATTGCATGTAAAAGGAAACCAAAAGCAATCAAGAGTAGCTATACTTATATCAGGTAAAACATATTTTAAGTCAAAAACAGTAAAAAAAAACACAAAGAAGGTTATTATATAATGATAAAGGAATCAATTCACCAAGAGGATATCACAATTCTAAACATATTTGCACCAAACACTGGAGCACCCAGATATATAAAGCAAATATCATTACATCTAAAGGTAGAAATAGATTCCAACACAATAATAGTTGGGCACATCAACACTCCACTCTCACCAATAGATAGATCATCTAGAAAGAAAATCAGCAAAGAAATATTGGATTTAAACAGCACTTTAGACCAAATGAACCTAATAAACATTTACAGAACATTCTATCCAACAGCTGCAGAATATTCATTCTTCTCATCAGCACATGGAACATTCTCCAGGATAAACTATATGTTAGGCCACCAAACAAGTCTCAACAAATTTTTAAAAATCTAAATCTTATCAAGTATCCTCTCAGACCACAATGAAATAAAACTAGAAATCAGTAACAAGAGGAACATTGAAAACTATACAAATACATGGAAATTAAACAGCATGCTCCTGAACAACCATTGAGTTAATGAAGAAACTATGAAGGAAATTTTAAAAATTTTCTAGAAACAAATGAAAATGGAAACACAACATACTAAAACCTATAGGATACAGCAAAAGAGTGTTAATTTTTATAGCTATAATGCTTATAGCAATAAATGCATACATCAAAAAAGTAGAAAGGCTTTAAATAAAATACCTAATTATGCACCTTAAGGAACTGAAAGAACAAGAACAAACCAAACCCAAAATTAGTAGAAAGAAAGAAGTAATAAAGAGCAGAGCAGAACTAAATGAAATAGAGACTAAAACAACACCACAAAGGGTCAATGAAATGAAAAGTTGGTTTTTCGAAAAGATAAACAAAATTGATAAGCTGCTAGCTAGACTAACCAAGAAAAAAAGAGAAGACCCAAATGAAGAAAATCACAAATAAAAAAGAAGGCAATACAACTGATACTACAGAAATACAAAATATTACCAGAGACTACTGTGAACAACTATATACTAACAAACTTGAAAACCTAGAGGAAATAGATAATTTCCTGGAAACATACAACCTATCAAGACTGAATCAGGAAGAAATAGAAAACCTGAGCAAACCAATAATGAGTAAAGAGATTGAATGAGTAATAAAAAATCTCCCAAAAAAGAAAAGCCCAGGACCTTACGGCTTCACTGCCAAATTCTACCAAACGTACAAAGAAGAGCTAACACCAATTCACTTCAAACTATTCCAAAAAATAGTAGAGGAGATAATTCTTCCTAACTAATTTTACAAGGCCAGAATTATCCTGATACCAAAAACCAGACAAGGATACAACATAAAATAAAGCTATGGGCCAAAATCCCTGATGAACATAGATGCAAAAATCCTCAACAAATACTAGCAAACTAAATCCAACAGTAAATCAAAAAGATAATACACCATGATCAGTTGGGATTTATCCCAGGGATGCAAGGATGGTTCAACATATGCAAATCAAAAGAAGGACAAAAACCATATGATCATCTCAGTAGACACAGGAAAAGCATCCAATAAAATGTAATATCCCTTCATGCTAAAATTCTCAATAAACTAGGCATAGAGGGACATACCTCAAAATAATAAAGGCCTTGTATGACAAACCCACAGCTGACATCATACTAAATGGGGAAAGCTGAAAGCCTTTCCTCTAAGAAGTGGAACTAGACAAGAATGCCCACTTCCACCACACCTATTCAACACAGTAGTGGAAGTTCTAGCCAGAGCAATCAGGCAAGTGAGAGATATAAAAGGCATCCATATTGGAAAAGAGAAAGTCCAAATGTCCCTCTTTACAGATGATATGATCTTATATTTAGAAAAACCTAAAGACTCCACCAAGACACTCTCAGATCTCACAAACAAGCATAGTGAAGTTGCAGGATACAAAATCAAAATCAGTGACATTTCTATATACCAATAATGAACTAGCTGAAAACAAAATCAAGAAGGCAATCTCATTTATAATAGTTATGAAAAAAGTACCTATGAATAAATTTAACCAAGGAGGTCACAGACCTCTACAAAGAAAACTGCAAAGCACTGATGAAAGAATTGAAGAGGACACAAAAAAATAGAAAGACATCCCAAGCTCATGGATTTAAAGAATTAATATTGTTAAAATGACCATACTACCCAAAGCAATCTACAGATTCCATGGAATCCCTATCAAAATACCAATGACATTCTTCACAGAAATAGAAAAACAATCCTAAAATTCATGTGGAACCAAAAAGAGCCCAAATAGCCAAAGCAATCCTGAGGAAAAAGAACAAAGCTGGAGGCATCACATTACCTGACTTCAAAATATAATACATTACAAGACTGTAGTAACCCAAACAGCATGGTACTGGTATAAAAACAGATACATAGACCAAGGGAACAGAATAAAGAACCCAGAAATAAGCCCACATATTTACAGCCAACTGATTTTTGACAAAGGTGCCATGAATATTTATTGGGAAAAGGACACCTTCTTCAATAAATGATGCTGGGTAAACTGGATATCCACATGCAGAAGAATGAAACTAGACCTTTATCTCTCACTATATACAAAAATCAACTCAAAATGGATTAAAGACTTAAACATAAGTCCCAAAACTATAAAACTACTAGAAGAAAACATAGGGGAAACACTCCAGGACATTGGTCTAGGCAAAGATTTTATGGCTAAGACCCCAAAAGCGCAAGCAACAAAAATAAAACAAATGGGACTGCATTATTCTAAAAAGCTTCTGCACAGCAAAGGAAACAATCAACAGAGTGGAGAGACAACTTGTTGTATGGGTGAGAATATTTATAAACTATTCATCTGACAAGGGACTGCTATCCAGAATACAAGGAACTCAAACAATTCAATAGGAAAAAATTAATAAATAAATTTTAAAAAATAACCTCACTAAAATGTAGGCAAAGCATCTGATTAGCCATTCTCAAAAGAAGACATACATAGGGCTAACAGGTATATGACAAAAATGCTCAAAATCACTAGTCATAAGGAAAATGCCAATTAAAACTACAATGACATATCACTTCACTCCAGTTAGAATAGCTGTTATCAAAAAGACAAAAAAATAACAGATGCTGGCAAAGATGTGGGCAAAAGGGAACTCTTTATACACTGTTGGTGGGAATGTAAATTAGTACAGCCAGTATGAATTTCTCAAAAAACAAAAAATAGAGCTACCATATGATCCAGCAATCCCACTATTGGGTATTTATCCAAAGGAAAGGAAATCAGTATATCAAAGGGATGCCTGCACCACCATGTTTATTTCAGAACTATTCACAATAGCAAAGATATGGAATCAACCTAAGTGTCCACCAATGGATGAATGGATAAAGAAAATGTGGTATATATACACAATGAAATACTATTTGGCCATAAAAAAGAATGAAATCGTATAATTTGTGGCAATATGGATGCAACTGGATGTTATTATTTTAAGTGAAATAAGCCAGGCACAGAAAGACAAATATCACATGTACTCAGTCATATGTGGGATGTAAAGAGTTGATCTGATGGAGGTAGAGAGTAGAATTATAGCTACCACTATATTTTTCCATTCTGTCCATTGTAATATTGCTATCATTAATTTTACCTATTTATAAGCTGTAATCACCAAATACATTGTTGCTATTATTTTGAATAAATGGTTGCCAGTTAGATCAAGAATAAGAAAAATAAAAGATTTTATTTTATCTTGATTTATTCCTGCTCTAACATTCTTCCTTTCTTTCTGTAGATCCAAATTTCGGACATATAACATTTTCATTTTCCCTGAAGATCTCCTTTTAATATTTTTTGCAAGCTAGTTTTCCTGGTGACAAGTTCTCTCCATTTCTGTTTGAGAAAATCTATTTCTCCTTTACTTTTGAAGGACAATTGAGCTGGATACAGCATTCTAGGTCATAGTTTTTTTCTTTCAACACTTTAAATATTTCACTCCACTTTCTTCTTGCTTGTATGATTTTTAAAGAGAAGTCTGATGTATTTCTTATTCTTATTCCTCTATAAGTAAGGGGTTTTTGTTTGTTTGTTTGTTTTGTTTGTTTTGTTTTCCCCCCCCCTCTGGCTTCTTTCAAGATTGTTTTCTTGAATTTTCCGCAGTTGGAATATGATACGGTTGGTGTAGATTTTGTGGTATTTGTTTTTGTTTGTGTTGTTTGAGCTTCCTCAATTTGTGGTTTGGTGTCTGCCATTAATTTTGGAAAATTCTCAGATATTATTTCTTTAAATATTTCGATTGTTCCTTTCTTTCTTCTCTTTCTGATGTTTCTATTACAAGTATGTTATTCCTTTTGTAATTATTTCTAAGTTCTTATACATTTTGTTATACTCTTTTTCATTCTTTTATCTCTTTACATTTCAGTTTAGGGGGTTTCTATTGACATATCTTCAAACTCACTGATTCTGTCTTTGGCTTGAACAGTCTACTGATGAGCCCATCAGTGGCTTCTTCATTTATGTTACAGTGTTTTGATTTCTAGCATTGTTTTTATTCTTTCTTAGAGTTTCCATCTCTCTAGCTACATTACTAATCTGTTGATGCATGTTGCCCGCTTTTTACATTAGAGTCCTTAACAAACTAATCATGCTTATCTTATATTCCCAGTGTGATAATTTCAAAATCTTTGCCATATCTGAGTTTGGTTCTGATGCTTATCTTGTCTCTTCAAACTGTGGGATTTTTGTGTCTTGTTTTTTTTATTTTTAGCATGCTTTATAATTTTTGGTTAAAAGCCAGATATGACGTATTGGGTAAAAGGAACTGAGGTAAACAGGCCTTTAGTGTGAAATTTTATGTTTATCTGGCTAAAAGATAGGTTGTGTTTACTGCTTGCTAGAGCTATAAGTGTCAGAGGCTGAAATTTCCTCTGGTGTCCTTATTATAACATTATCGCCACTGTTTTCTTTGGGTTTTTCTAGAGACTGCTTCTTATAGGATCTGAGCTTTGCAGTTTTTCAGCTAAAATCCATTGTTATCATAAAGGAGCCTGATTGAGGTAGCAGTATGCATTCCATAATTCTATGATGACTTCACAGTCTTTTAGTGAGCTTGTGTCGCTGGACTGTTATTTTCCTAAGTGTTTCTTAGCTTTCCTGTTCACATTAAGTGAGACTGGAAAGCTAGAGGGGTCTGGAGTTGGGTATTTAATTTCTCCCAGGTAGGCTAAGCTTTAGTAAAACCAAAGTAGTTTAGGTTCTGATAAAATAGTTTTCCCTGAGGGCAGACTTTTTAAAAGGAGAACAGAGTGCTCTGGGTTCATTTAAAAATGATTACTTTTCCCTTTTCCCCTGCCAGAAGCATAAGAGGACATTTCTCCAATCTTCACACTGAGGACCTGGTAGTGCTCATGTAGACAAAACTCATGAAAGTGTGGGGTCCCCCTAAGTCTAGGTCCCATGGAGTTTTTAACTCTCAAGCTAGTTCATAATGGGCCTCCAGAAATTCATCTATAACAATTTAAGTGTTCCTACTGGTACTGGCTTTTGCTCCTGGGAATCTGATCCCAGTACACTGTGATTCTCAGTATTTGCCCTTCTCTCAAGTTTCTGGGGTAGTTTTCCCTGTAATTTCAATTACCTGATAGACCTAAGAAGAGCTGATGATTTTTTCTTGTTGTGGGATGGGAGGGACAATTCCAGACTCTTTCTAGTATTAATTTTTAATAGGATAAAACTAAATAAAATTTTTGAAATTAGTGATTTCTGTCACCCAAACTGATTATTTTTTATTTTGCCAGTGTTCACTGCTACATGGAACTTGCCTTAAATGTCAACACTTGGACTCCTTTGGTTACTACTCTGCCCCCCGTGGATAAATGCATATGTCAAAACTCTTCAAATTATATACATTAAATATTTGCAGTTTTTTGTATATCAATTATACTTCAATAAATCTGTTAAAAAAATAAATTCAAAATGCATGTGGTTATTAGCCCCTCTACCCCCAAAAGGTCAATCCTTGGAATAAGATACTTCTGAGGTCATTTGAAGTGTATCCCAGGATTCCCTCACCTGCATCCTCCATTTTGAAACCAGTCTCTGTAATGTCTCTCTTTCACATATTCTGCAAAAACCTGCTCCTATCTTCCCTCCTGGAAAACTCTCCCTTTTTCTTTATCTAGCCAGAGTTTTCTCAAGCCTTTTTCTAGGCAATTTAGTCAATAATAGTCTCTCCCTTCTTTGAAATCCTGTTGTAAACATGACTATATTACCCTGCTTTACCTCATTCTTTCTATAATTTTTTTCAACTGGATAGGTCTTGTCTCCTCATGTAAATTTTAAAACTTAATGAGAGCAGGGACCAGGTATTTTAATGTTTATATTTCTTTTACACCAAATATCTAGCCTGGAGTTAGGCACTTATTAGGGATTGGCAAGGAATCCTTGATGGATTGTTATCTATCAGTATTTGCTAGGAAATTATGATTGCTCTGCAGAGTGCTTTATAGACTTAAACACCAACCTGCTCTTTAATTACAAAAAGCAAGTCACCTCTAGATTTTTCAAGAGCTGATAATTAAGACACCTCATATATATTAATAGATGGACCAAGGATCATTTTTCAAATCCTCTCTCCAGATTCTTTCTGCAGCCTGTGAAGAGCTGTTTTTGGAAACTGCCTTAGAAACAAAGAAGGAAAGTCTTGGTCGGGAGGCACAGGATCAGTTTTCTGCCCCGTGCCTGGCAGAGGTTGTGGCTGCCTGCCATGTGAAGCTTTAAATCAAACTGAATTTGTGGTGCCTAAGCAGCCTCTGGAACTACAGAGGGTTCTTCCATAGCCAGTCACACAGAACTAAAAGAATTGAATGTGGCGGGACTTACCAACTGCAGCAAGAAAATGGAGAAAGCAAAAGTCAGTGTAAACCATGAAAATAGTGAATTTCCAATTTTTTCTTGGTTAGGTACATGTTGGGAGAGGAGAGAGAAAGAGAAACTATAGCTTTAGTCAAGAAGAAAAACAATAGAAAGACTAACAGTATTATACTTGTCTGGTTCAGTGACGGTACATAAATGTAAAGGGCTTCAGATTTTAGTATGGGAGACTCTCAGATTCTAGGAACTCTCTTCCACCAACCCAACTTTAAGCCCTTCCTTCACTCATATGAGAGCCAGAATAGATTAAGCCAAACCAATATTAAATGTCAATAAATGTTAAATACAAATGTTTTTGGAGTAACCAATATATAAACAATCTACCTTCAGAAAATGAGATGTTTATATTTAATAACATTCCTTTGCATCTGCATAGTGCTATTTACTTTTCAAATCACTTTAACCCATTTTAGCCTCACAAATAAAGTTAAGTATGGTAGTTATTTTCCCAATTTAAAGATGAGTTAAATTAAGATATCATTGAGTTAATGACTTTGTAAGGACCCAGCTTGAGCTTATAAGTGGGAGGCTTGTACCTAGAAACCAGTTTTCTCTGAGCACAGTCACCTTTTCCAATTTTATGTTCAATGCCAGTAAACCAGAAGGGCCTTCCCTGCATTTATACTCAGGTGTCCAAAAAGAAGAAGAGAATTCCTATGGTTCCCCAATTTTCCATCTAAAATATTTCATGCTTTCAAATATATGTATTTAAGAACCTACCCCAGAACTTAACTGCAGGATTGCCACCACGTAGACTCATGATCTGCTCTTTCTGTGGCCAAAGGCAGGAGGAGACAGAAAAGAAAAGTCGGCAGGGTTCCCGCTTTCACCTCATCCAGGAGATAGCTCGTTGTTAGTGAGAATGTAACTCTCCAAAGAAACAGGAGGCGCACGCCTCAGGAAGAATCCTAGCCGCTCAGCCCTTTTGTGAAGAACACCTGTTCCTGGACATTCAAGGCTCTTTGTAGCTCCACTTGAGAAAGAAAAAAAAAAATCAGGACTAGAGAAAATATCACATAGGGCAGGATTTCTCCCATGAGGGCAGAAAGCAGGAGGATAAATAGGAAACAGTGCCTGGAGAAATCAGGGTCATGGGAGGGTTAGTTAGCATCATTGGGGAATTTAGGGTGCAGGCACATGACTGCATTGGACAAAAAGCCAGGAGAAAAACAGAGAATAGGCTTCTCCCTGATGTTTGGGGATAGAAGGCCACTAAACATCTTCAGTTTACCTCTCATAAGGCAACCATTTTTAAGGCCCCCTTTGCCTCACTACTGTCAAAACTCTACCTCTAACACAAAACCAGATTTTTTGCAGATTTTTCCCTTCATGCCGTGGTGCAAAAATCCAGTTGGTTTTCATAAACTCAGTTTAGAACATGGAACCCAGTGTTTCCTCCTTTTTGCCACAAAAATCATGTTGGCTTTATTTCTCAAAGCCTAGTGACATGTTAATATTTCTTTTTGCTGAGTGAATTCCTCACTTTTTTCTTTCCCATCTGATCTTCATGTCAAGAGCCACTTTTTGTGTTTTCATGTTGACGGTCCCGCCCATCCATATACATAACTAGGACTCTCCGTGCCCACCAGAGACCTGCCTGTATAAGCTGCATAACCATCTGTGGTCTTTGCATGGCTGCTTTCTACCCAGATCAAGCCAATTCAGCAAAGAATACTGTCTTTATTTCAGGCTCCTCAAAGAGCATCTTGGAGAAAAAGAAGTTGAGTTGGCACTCATCTTTGATTCAGTGGTGGAAGCTGACCTGGCGAATTATACCTGCCATGTAGAAAACCGAAATGGACGGAAACATGCCAGTGTTCTGCTGCGTAAAAAAGGTATTTATGGTTTGTTTGGCTACCAATAACTATTGAAGTTAGATATATTTTCTGTCCTCATTTTATCATTTACTATAAACTTCTATTAACCATTTTGTCTTTTTAAGGAAAAATATCTCTCTTGCTGTGCATATTAGCATGAAATGCCTATGACTTTCAATACCATTAGGAAGTGGATAAATGAAATGAATTAACATTATGTGTTAAGTAAGATAAAATGTACCTTGGTTATAAGTGTTACATAAAATTTGATACATGTTGACATTCAATATTTTCTCCATATTCTGCCTTTTTATCTTATATTGCTTGAATGAAATGCAAGAGATTTTATTACTGGATGAGAAATAAAGTTGCATTTTTATTCCCTGACTGAAAAATAAATAAAAATAATTAATAGTACCATATAATATTCCTATAATTGTTATCATAAAAATTATAAACTATATTTTATAATATTACCTTGTAGTAAGAGGCCTTTACCAGGTGTATATATTTCTAAATAGTTTGGCATTTATGGAGATTCCTCTCTAGAGGAGTTGGTTCCAGATGAGGTGGAAATTGTATATGATGGACAAAGAAAAGAAACTTTAAATTTACAGTTAAAAGGGATAAAAACAGACATAGGAACAACCATCTCAGCAGCTAGAGTAGCTTCTGAATTGGCTTTTACCTTGCTATGACTCTTGATTACTGCAAAAGGCTAAATACTTTCTGTATATGTGCATCTGGCAAAGGTTTTGTCAATTTAGCAGAACAAATGTTCTCAATCAGGGTTCTTGTTGCCTAGGCTATGCAGCAATAGAACAGATTCAGTCAGCAAGGTCACTAGAAGAAGCAGGGAAGTTTCATTATTCTGAGAATAATGCTTTTATCTCTGTAGCACCACTTCTTGCTCTATTGGACTTGATTTTGTCTTAAAATAGAAGAGTATTTAAGTATAAAAGAGTCTAATATAGAAAGTGAAGTCAAGAAACCCAGGTTGACAGCTACCTGGTTCAGTAGCACTAACTTGTCTGATGAGACTCCTTGAACCTTAGTTTCTTCATCTGTAAAATAGGGGTAATAAAATCTGCCTTGCAGAGTCACTTTGAGGTTCAAATTATAATGATATAATGGATGTGAAATATACCATTCCCAAGCAGTGTTTGTTATTATATAGAACTTGGATAATTTTTTCCTACGCACTACTTAGTCGACCTACATGAAGAGCAGACATTGATCATGTCCAAATAAATACCTTATGGAAAGGATCGCTTTGTTCCTGTCCATCTTAGTCTTATTTCAGGCTCAGAGATTCTCCAAGCCAGAGTTTGCTGCTGTACCTCTTTATCCTCAGCAACTTGAGCAGTGTCTAGCCACTAATAGGCACTTAGAATCCATTCTGGTCAAATGGATGATTGAAGTTCTCTTTTATTGTTGAGGACTCAGGTGCAACAAGCACTGTGCTAGGTGCTGAGTAATAGAGTGCTGCATACGATAAACATCCCCAAGTCCTCTTGGAGCTTATAGTCTTTGGAGAGTGAGAACACAAAGAAAGACAAGCATTAAACAAAAAAATTACACCAAAGAGAGTATTACAATTAAAAACCTCCTATGACGAAAAATAATGGAAGTCTTACAATTCATCCAGTGTAGACAAAAATAGCCTTATTTGAGTTTTTAAAAAAAATCCATTTCTCTTTAATAAGTAAAACAACAACCAGCAGCCCTTAAAATTCTAAAAATCTCTCTCTAGAAACCAAGACACACTCTAAAACTCTGCTGTCTCCCATGGCTTCTACAAGGAAACCTGTCTAAATCATGAATAACTGATGATATTAATTCTCATCTTCCTGATATTTAAATATTGGAGTTCCCCAGGGGTCAGGTCTCCTCTTTGCACTCACCCCCTTGGTGATTTCATTCAGTCTTCATCTCATGGTTTTGCTTACCATTTACGTGCTGACAACTCCTATATTTATATCTCTAGCCTGGACTTCTCACCAGAACTCCAGACTTGTATACTCAATTGCCTATTCAACAACTCCACTTAGAGATTTAGTAGGCATATCAAGCTTAGCTTGTCCCAAACAGGATTTCTAATTTCTCCTCCCTGTGAACCTGATCCTGTAGTCCCCTTCCTCATCTCCATCACCATCCTTCCTGTTGCTCAGGCCAAAAATCCTTCCTGCTGCTTCCTGTTCCTTTACTTTTTCTTTTCTCTGCTCACATCCTATATCTAGTCCACCAGCAAATCCTATGGCTCTACTATCAAAGCCTATCCGGACTCTGAGTACTTCCCCCATCTCACTGCCCCTTCCCTTATCTGAGCCACCAGCACCAATTGCCTGGATCACAGCAATAGCCTCCTAACTTGTCTCCCTGCTTCCACGCTGGTCCCCTCACAGTCTATTCATATCACAGTAGCCAGAAGGATCATTTAAATAGGAAAGTCAGATCATGTTAATCCCCTGATCAGAGTCCTCTGATCACAGATCCCTCCCTGTTACACTTAGAATGAAATCTTAAATCCTTACCGTGTCCAATAAGGCACTACATAGTCTGTTCTTACTTCTGATCTCCTTTTCTACTACCATCTGCCTCAAACATTATCCACACTATCCTCCTTTCTACTTCCCATGCTTATCAAACACCTGCCTCAGGCCCTTTGTATTTGCTACTTCCTCTACCTGAAACACTTCCCCCAGCTGTCTCCATGATTGTCTTCCCCTCCTCATACGGGTCTCTGCTTCAGTGTTACCTACTCAACAGGCCTTCCCTGTCTACCTTATATAAAATAGTATTACCCTTCATTTCCTCTAACTTGGCTCTATTTCTTTTTATTGTATCTATCACTCTTTGATTACATTACATATTTCTTTGCTTCTTGTCTTCTTCCCCCCACTAGAGGACCAGCACAATGGAGTGAGGGATGGCTAACAGGGATTGGTAAAAAGAGGATTTGATCTGTAATTTTTGTCTTGACTAATGTCTGCCCTGTGTTACCTAAATGCATTTTATCTTTTCAAAGATTTTTACTTTCCAGGGGTTGAAAACTCAAAGACCTCAGGGCCCAGGCAGATATTGATTTTTTTTTTTTTTAAAAAGAGGGCTGGATATTAGGAAAAACAAAACCTAGACCAGAGAAAACATGCCTTACTTTAAAGGGGCAACAACTACTCTGTTCTAGAATATTATTGCTGTGCTTACTGGAATGTGGGCCCAGGGATATGAGAGCTTCAGAGTTTTCAAGTGAAGCTGAAAGACTAGATATGAAATCTTTTGATTTTTAAATTTAGTATTCATTTTTTGAAACATTGTATAATCCAACAAAACCATTCTTTTGGTCCATGGTATACAAGTTTGCACTCACTATTCTAGGTAGCATTAAATTTTTTCACTGTGCTTTGCAAAAGGATGCAGTTAATCTTCCCTCACTTGGTCTCCTTGGGAACTGTCAACAATATGGTAGAATCCCAAAAAAGAGCAAGAATCCCTGTAGCTCTGCCCTAAATTTTTTGGTCGGACTAAGCTCTGGTTGATTTTGAGAAACTTCAGATATTTTCTTTGGAGTTGGACCTTTTAGGCTTTATCACAGCATAGCCTGGCCTGAGTGGTGGTAGTGTTCCCACCTGAAATATGAGTATGGATTATTTAATGGAACAATAACTTCTTGATGAGCTGCTAGTCAAATATTTAAAATGCCCTAAGTGATCATTATGGAGAAGAAATGTGATGAATCCTTTCAAAAAGTGAAAAGGCTTTTTAAAAATGAAAACTCACATCTAATATATCCAATTAACAAGATCAGGTTTTGTAAAAGCAAGACACCCCTTACCTATGCATCTTCTACCTGCACCTACTACTTCCTTATTTTCTGATGAACTATTTGCCAATATGTACAACTAGCATTTCAGTAAGAGGTCCATACTAAATTTTTTCTTTGGTGAGCCAAGAGCCTGAACTTAGGCTAAAGAAATTCTGATGATTATTTCTGCTTCTCTGTACACACTTACTTTCTCACAAAACAGGCATGTCACTGAACCTTTCCATTCATTCCCAGTGCTACTGCTCCACCCTGACACCCCAAATATATATAGAAAGATTTCTTAATCCATTCAGGCTCCTATAACAGAATACCTTAGACTGGGTAATTTATAAACAACAGAAATTTATTGCTTACAGTTCTAGAGGCTGGAATGTTCAAGATCAGGCATCAGCAGATTTGTGTCTGATGAGGGCCCATCCCTCATTTTCATCTGAGACCTCATCAAAATGGCCTTTACCATCCATGTTTCTACCGACACTCTGATCATGATCACTTGGGTAATCTTTAAAAAAATTGACACTTTCTCTGCAGCTTTCGTCGTCTTCTGAGCCCTCACCAGAATCGCTCTTAAGGCGCATTTCACAGCAATATACCTTAAAACTTTTCTAGCCTTTACCCAGTACATAGTTCCAAAGTTGGTTTCACATCTTTAGGTATTTGTTACAGTAGCACCCCACTTCTCAGTACCAATTTCTGTCTTAGTCCATTTGGTGCTATAACAAGATACCTTAGACTGGTAGTATATGAACAACAGAAATTCATTCTTCACAGTTCTGGAGGCTGGGAAGTTCAAGATCAAGGCATCGACAAATTTGGTGTCTGGTAAGGGTCCGTTCCTCAGAGATGGCACCTTCTATGTGCCCTCACGTGGCAGTAGGGGCAAACAGGCTCCCTCGGGCTTCTCTTATAAGGGCAATAATCCCACTCATGAGGGTTCCACCCTTATGTCCTAATCACTTTCCAAAGGCCTGCCTCTAATATCATCACCTTGGGGGTTAGGTTTCAACACATATATTCTCAACAAACATTCAGACCATGGCAGAAGGCTTCTGGTGGGATCTCCTGACCTACTTCTCAACTTATGAGTCAGAGGAGCAAGCTCAGACATTCCCAACCTTCCCTCTCTCCAGGCCCTCGGCTTCACCCACTATTTATCCCATTCTATAACATCTGATCTTTGTGTTTACAGTGAAGAAATAGTTGCATTCAAACTAAGAAGGTTAAAAAGAACTACACTTGTACTTTGGGTGCCTAGAAAATGTTATAACCCCATAAATATTTGCTGTTCTTGCTACAGCTGTCTTTGTGAAGTGTATATAAGACACAACCTAAATAAAATGGCTTTCAGCTTCTCCTCAGTCAGGAAATGTCCCTAGAAGTATGGATCCTGCTGAGATTGAAAATGGCAATTGAAAATAGAAGACAAAAGAAAAGCCAGGTGTCATTTGGGTGATGGCAATTCTGCCCTCTGATTATAGGATAGATGTTTCCCTTTGATGTGACTGCCCGGGCTGAATCAAAGAATAGTGGTTGAGTCTCAGGGCCTAGGTCCACAGTTTTCAACTTAAACAGCTATCATTACATAATATCTTTCAAAGACATTTTTATAAAATGGACCCCAAAACCACAAAGATACTTTTTAAACCACGGTTTTCTTCCATAAATTTGCTGCTGAAAAGGTGTCTGCTACTTGAGAGCACAAATTGTTCCTGCTGCTGAAGTTTTCCATCTACCTAATAGCAACTCTACTCTGTAAATAACGTAGAAATTGCTGAAAAACTTCCCATTCCCTGACTTTGAAAACAGTTGAAAGCTGTTCTGACCAGAGAGAGAGAAACAGAAAGAGAGACCAAAAAATTTGCAGCATAAAAATGAACATCTTAGAACAGAAAAAACATTTTGAATCAAGTCAATCAATGCCCCAAGAAGAAAGAGAAGTTGGTTTTCAAGGTAACAAAGAAAACCATATTGCTCTGTCAACTTAATACAGGATATTAATAATGTATAATTGACATAAGATGGTGAGAAAATAAGCAAAAAAATGTGATTTGTAGCTCACAGAGGCTTAATAAGCAAGCCTGCTTTATTCTCTACGTAGAGGAAGGCAGTGGTTCTTGGGAATCCACTTTCTATACAGAGGGCAGAAGGCAGAGCTAATGCGTGGTGGGATTTTTTTTCATGAAATTTTGTGGCTTAATTTTGCACCAGGCAAGACAGACAAATTCCAATTTTCTCTCTCTACTCACTGTGTGTCCCCTTATAATGTTCCTTGTTGGCATATTTTGTCCTTTATAGCAGCCTCATTCTCTTCCTTTTTCCATCCTTGCCCCTCTCTGTTACTCAAAGAGAGTGACATTTATTTGTGTTTCTTACATTTGCACTCTGTGACTCTCCTGATTGGCTGTACTGTGTCTGGCCATCATCATCTCCTTTACTCCACTTTCTTTCCAAGACTAAATTCCCTCTCTCCCCACAAAACCTAACACTTCTCTTCATGTGCCGGACTCCAGGGAACCCCTCCTTCCTCCCTGGCTACAGCTACAGGATTCTGCAGTACCCGGCAATGAAGTGGCTGAGAGCTGCCCAGTTCTTTCATTCTGCTTTTGAATTGTGGTGAATTGTGGTTTATCTTCTTCCCTTGGAACTGAAAGGGCAGAAGGAGCCAAAGTTTACCATAAGTCACATGTTGTCAAGAAGCACTGTCAACAGTTCTATGGAAGAACAGGTAGAAGGCTTTCTGTTGTCACTTTCCAGGCTGGAGTGCATAAAGCTGTGGTGTAATAAAAAGAGCCTTGAGTTTGAAATTAGGAGTCCTGGGCTTAAGTCCCATTTTGACCACTTCTTAGGTGTATGACCTTGGGTAAGTGACTTAAACTGCTGAGTCTCAGATTTTTCATCTGTAGATTTGGACCAATAATTCTTGCCCTAAAGGATTATTTAGAAAATAGATAATAGACTGGTTGAAATTTTTTATCTATATATATTAATTGTAATTATTTTTGTATATTATATCTTTTATTTCTTTTTTATAATCTGTAACATGCTAAATAGATCTTAATTATTACATTGAGGCTGACTAATTTCTCTTAAGCAATAATCCTATACTACAGATAGGGACATTCCCAGAGAAAGGTTGACTATCTGGTTTTCAAGAGTGATAGCCTGTCATGGTCAGCAGTTTGATTTTGACAGTGCCTCAGAATTGATCCATCCAGGGAGACTGACTGATGCCAACCAAACTCACAAGCAACTAATGTACAAACTAGAATGTCACTTCCTTTTTCTAGTTACATGGCAAGCTGAATTAGTAATAAAAGAATCACTTGGTAATTATGCAATTAGATTAAAGGGAGGTTAGCTAATCTTGTAGGCAATTTCATTTAATTAAGATGAGCCCAATGACGTCCCTGTCCCACGGTGGAAAGTAAGTATGTCTCTGGTCTAGTTCCTCCCAGATTCAGCATTTCTCCTCTGATCATTGCTGAATTCACATTCTAAATTCTCCTCTGACTCCCCATTTCTATAAATTCCATGATACCATCCCCTCCTTTAATGATATACTCTAGATTTGTTAATGTCACTAATTAAGCTATAGGTAAGTCACTGTTCCCTGATCCTAGGAGACATTATATCTTCTTCCATTATATGTTGATTTAACTGTTCCAATGCTCAGAGTTCTAGGGAAGCACCCACTGGAGCAGCCTAGGGCTGCTATCAGGTAGCCTGGTGTTGGTCAAAGAGGCCAAGAGATTAGCCTGGATTTCTCATTCTGTTTTAGTGACACTGGGCGTATTATATCACATACATATTATAGTCATTTATTCAAATAAGTAGGGGAAATGGATAAGCTAGTTTCCCCTGCTTACCTTGTATTGGATTATGTTCTACTGGGGTTAAAAGAAACAGTTAAACCCTGCAAACTCATTAGATTTTATTTTGTTCTGAGAGTAATTTTATGATGTTGTTCCCCTGTAGAAGAACAGGGCCTGTGGCCTAAGAAGTACTAGATGTTAATTTTGCTAAGCCAATAAGATAATTTAACAGAAATAAGAAAATATTGGCCCTGGACCCAGAATAGAGCAGCTTTAATAGTTCCCTGAAATACACTTAAAGCAAAAGTATATATGTGAAATCTACATGTGTTCAAAACAAATTGGGAGTAACTATTCCTTTTCAGATAGACTTACCATTTTTAATAGTAAATTGATCAAATATTTAAAGACAGTTAAGTTTACAAAACTTTGATTCATACAAATGTATCAAGAGCAAAGCTACTTTATTAAGCAAGAATCTTCTGGAAAGAAAAGCAGAATGGGTAATCTTACTAGAAAAATATGGGAAGATCCCAAGTGTTGCTAATTTAATTACCTTTTCCTGTTTATTCTGTTTGCTGCAGATTTAATCTACAAAATTGAGCTTGCAGGGGGCCTGGGAGCAATCTTCCTCCTCCTTATACTGCTAGTAGTCATCTACAAATGCTACAATATTGAATTGATGCTCTTCTACCGACAGCGTTTTGGAGGGGATGAAACTACTGATGGTAAGCTGTCTCTTATTGTTCAAATTCAATGAAAAAGGCATGCATTTGTGATTATATAAGAGAATATCCCTATTCTTAGGAAATAGACACTGAAATATTTATGGATAAAGGGCTATGACAAATGTAACTTACCCACAAATAGTTCAGAAAAAAAATTATTTATCTACCAAGAAAAAGAGGAAAGAGGAGAAAATATTAACAGTAGGCAAATACTGGTAAAGGCTATAGGTGTGTTTTTTGAAATAGTTTTATTTTTGTAATGTTCCTATATGTTTAAAATTATTTCCAAGTAAAAGTTTAACAAGGAGACATTAGTTGGTCAGGAGATAAAACAATTGCTGCCATAGCCCTTCTTAGTAAGAAACAAATTAAGAATCGATTCCATTTTTTTGTCCAGAAAATTCAAATTTAGGTACAGATCATTTTTAGCCATTGCTGCCATTATAAAACAAATAATCATGGGAGAAACAGATTTAAAGCTATGGAGATAGTTCTTTTAAAGCTCAAAGTATACGGACCCACATATTTTGGATGCTTACAGCACCATTCTCAAAGGTGACCTCAAAGGATAAAAATTCAGAATGTAGCTTCTAATTTTCTCATGTTTGCTATTTATGGCTTTTAGAAATCTTATGAATGAAATATCAATAAAGCATTGTACTGAGCCTTATTTCTTTAAACATTCAAAAATGCTTTAATTTTTTCAAGAGAAATTGCCAAGTTTCCGATCAAAGCCAGTAAGAAATCATGACATGTCACTCCTCCCCCAAACTACTATAAGCCTTGGAAATGTGTAGAATGCCATAGGTAAGCCAAAATTTTAAAAAAGAGTCCAATTTGGAGATAATGACTTTCAAAAGACAGATTTAAAACTTAGTTTTCGTTGTAGTGAAATAGTGAATGTTACAGTTTTTGCTGATTTTTTTGAGTTGATGGTCTTACCTCAAAGGAAAGGAGTTAATTATTTTGTTTTTATTTTTATGGTGATAGATGCAACATCAAAATTTTTGAGGAATCTTTGATTTTGGTCTTATTGTTACTATTTTATAAATGATGATATGAGTGGATTTTAATTGACTTTCATGTTTTCACAGTAAATTAGAGAAATGCTCTTTGATGAGAACATATGCTTGCTCATTTTTGAATCTACACATTTACCCAGAAATTATATTAGCCTGTTTGAAAGTACTACAGATTCTTATTCAGACATATCTTCAGAATGAGAAATTAGAGCCTGTCCCAACAATTATTATATATTCTAACAATATATATGAACATGTGGTCAGTTACTCTCATTTCCTATGTACAACAGTTAATATTAAAAATCTGCCTTCTTATCTGTACACAGAAAATAACTAGATGGGATATGTTATTGAGGAAAATGTCACTGGTTTCCAGGTGCCAACAAGTGGCTAATGTATCCAGTTGGGAAGGTGAAAGGTGTATTGTCTATATAATAGAACGTGAAAGGGATGCGCCTATGATTCATTTGTTTTGAGTACTGATTATAAGCAATTTTTAATCTCTGTAAGAGATGATAGAATTTATTAGGTTTATCTGCAATAATTAATTACTTTCATCACCCGTACCTATTAACCCAGACTAACTGATCAGTTCTAGTACGTATTTGTAAGATTAAGTTCATGGTAATAGTGCAGGATTTTTCAGGGATCAAATATTCCATTTTGCATCTTTATCTCCAATGTGGCCCATGTGGCCAAAGGTATCCAGTAATATAGAGTATTTTGATTACAGAATTGTATGTATTGATTCCAAACCCATTGTTTGGGGCAAAAATGCAATACGGAGGGAGGGCACTTCAAGGAGAGTTAAAATATTTTATATTCCTACATGGAACCTTGGACCTTAAGTACACAACCTCTGTACTAGCTGAACGGAGTACAAAAAAGTCAGCAGGTATGTGATGAGGATGAATAAATTAATTTTAATGCTCTTTTAGAAATATCTAGTTGCATAATGCCAAATGTCAGCCAGATAATCTACCAAATTTTTCATTTATTCATTTAAATATTTTGACATCTTATAGACACAACTTAATTTTATCCATATACTTTTTCTTCATGTTTTATCTTTGACCCTATCTATAGTGGTATTTCCTGAAAGTTCTTATAAGAATGCTTTATTTTTTATAAAATAAAATCCATCCAACAAACTTTGACTTCTTAGCCAGTTTTTAAATTTAATTCATTTCATTTCAACCCGTCAAACAATGATTGCTTTGTTTATTCAGCCTTCCAGTTTTTGAGTCATTAAATATTTATTAAGTGTCTACTCTGTGGCAGCCACTATCACGATACATTTACTTATATTCTTCCACTGGATCAACACTACACACACATGCACACACACACAGGTACCATAGTAGGCACTAGGTATATAATAGTCAACAAGGTTATAGTCTTTGCACTTTAGAAGCTAAGGGTTTAGCATTGTGTTTAGCATAGCTGCAGAACAACTAGGTTGTAAACAGGAATGGCTTCTTGACGGTGAACATGATTAAAATCAGATTTAAAAACAGGGAAGGACAGGTGTGACAACAGGAAAGTTCTTCCACAGAAAGTTTAGTTCCTTTCCTTATAACTTCTCTCTTCATTAGGAACAGCACACCTATGGTGACCACTGTGCCAGCCCTCTTCCTTATAGTGCTCTGTCTGCATTGTGCTCTGCTTTCTGGTTCCTCAGATGAGCTTAGTCAGCACGATTTAGCACAGAGGAAGGCTCATTAGCCCTGCCTAGAAAAGTGGTGTCGCTGAAGTGCCTTTTGGTTTTAAAACAATTTTCAGGCCTTGTTGTTAACCTTATTTGCATCATGTTGTTGCTTTTGCTCTATCCATCTTGCTCCTCTTTGTGAGCAACAGCTGCAACTATTCATGAGGTTTTCTTGGCTGTCTGCATAAGGCTGAAATGCATTTTTTAAACTGTGGCATCTGCGTCACTGCTGGCTCACTAGCTGGCATCCTAGAGCTTCTGGGACATCTGACGTGGTGGCTTTGAGAGCTCTCTTCCTGCTCTGGCCAGCCACCATAAGCTCTTCACCTTTAGTTCATCTTAAAGGGACATGACTGAAACCAGAAGCATCCATTTTCCAATGAATGATGTGCTTCTAGAATGCTAGGTAAAACTTATAATCCTGACGCGTTGGGTGTTAAACACATCAAAGATATCCAAGTTCTTTGTTATAACTTGATTTGGAATATGCAAATATAGAAATACTGTTCAAGGGGAGAGTCTTTGTAGCATTGAACTGCAATATCAGGATATAGGTAGAGTCAGTAAGGATAGGACCAGGATCATGTAAGTTTAGGCATGTTTGTAGGGCCAATAGCCATAGTCAGGACAAGCAATGGAAGAGTAGTCTGGAAGGTCTGGTCAGATGGGTGAAGGAGTCGGGTAGCCATTGCAGATGGCTAGCTCATAATAGATGCTCAATAAATTATTGTTGAATGAATTAATAAGCAGTTGAATTTAGGGAGGTTTGTGAGTTAGGAAAGTTATAAAAGTCAGAGCAACAAGCGTCTAGTCTGACATTATGGAGTTTGAGGCAGCAACACTATCCACCAAGAACAATGAAATATATTCTGCTCACAAGAATGGAGCTGTTTGTCCTTTGGCCTATTTTATTCATCCAGCTGTGTATCATCGGCAGCTCTGAGTCCCAGGTGAGTAATTATAGCTGGAGAAAGTCAAGGGCCTGCAGGTGCATCCTGCACTTGATTAGAACAGGGGCAGAGGTGCTAGGATTACCAGGAGGTTCTTACATTAGCATTGCTTATGAACATTCTCACTTCCAAGTGGAATTTTATGCACAACAGTGGAATGTGCCCAATTTGTAAGCCAAATGATCTCCTCCACCATCCGGGGCAGTCCTTCATGTGCATCTGCTTCTAGGCAATCAAGTAACCCAACTAAGGTTTATGGAAGCCTTTTGCAGCCAGAGGACATGCTGAAGAGTATTAACCCTTCCTCCTGGTTTCAGGCACCATCTTAACATAAATAACTAGACTTCCTTTCATGTCCGGGTGGTGAAGGCTGGAATCTTACTAGAATTAAAACAACATAATCCTACCTCAGATATCTGTGGATAGTCAGGGAGTCTCGTCTACTCCTAAAACAGGATATCTATATTTCATTGTGTGTATATAGTTTATTCCTCCTTCAGCAGGTAGAACCAAATCACGGTGTAGGTAACGGTGTGGGTAAGTGAATGGCTGCTTCATTCTATAAATTACCTTTTGGTCAGGTTTTAGCTATATTCTAATTAGATCTGTTTTAATGGAAAATATGGATGTGTTTTAGAAACAAATCCTGAAATGCTTTCCAGTCTTTCAAAATTATTATTTGGAAGTAACTGGGTTTATTTATAGTTCCACATGAGTCTATGCTCACTACATTAACCTTCAAAAATAATTTTTCTATACATAGGGGAATTTTGAAAATACAACTGTAACTCTTCCAATGTGACCCCTTCTAAAACCTATGGGGATTAATATCTTGAATAGCTGTGTTCATTAACATTTTGCAGGAAAAAATGCATGCATACATGCACATTTTCTCTTTACAGAGACTGGCCCCAAGCCAATACAGCAAAGGAGGAAAAAAACACACTGGCAAAACACAGTTAACTCCCAGACTAAATGTGTGAAGGGAAAACCTAATTTGGCAATACTGAAAGGATGTATATTTTGAAACAAAGGCTTCTTTTGGAAGCTTGTGTCGAATTAGTTGGCCATGAACTGAACAAGAATAACAGGCAATGCACTTGTGTAAAAACCCAGCTGCTGTCTCTGATATTTGGTAATGAACTGCTTTTTGTATATGAAGATGAGTATACTAAGCAACTGGAAGTATGGCATGTGCTGTGAGTAGTGTCTCCAGAAGTGAGGCTGGATTATTTCAATCTTCCACACTCTAGGACTCCACCCCTGTTGGATCTTTTGCACATATTTGTGCAAACAAGGTATAGTCTGTGACCAAGTAACAGAGCCAAGCCAACTGGCATATAAAGGATTCAAATCCATGACTTTGGCCTATTTAGTCCTGCATTCAAACACACTGAGCTAATCATTCGCACATCACTGAACATCACAAATGTGTGTAGTTGCCGAAAGTCACAAATAATAATTGTCTTTGATTCCATTCTGACTATAGGTGGATCATTGCATAAGAGTTTCAGTTCATATATGACAAGGTTATTTTGAAATGGATTAGATTTCTTATAACGTGGCATGTGACTTATTTTTTTCCAATTATTAAAGACAGTTACTAATTATTGTGCTATCCCAGCCTGTTAGAATTTACAGACTTTTAGTACTTAAAGATAATCTGCTAATCGTTACAACCCTTTTGTTGTTCTTTATATTTAAGACAATAAGGAATATGATGCCTATCTCTCTTACACAAAAGTGGATCAAGATACTTTAGACTGTGACAATCCTGAAGAAGAGCAGTTTGCTCTTGAAATACTGCCAGATGTCCTAGAAAAACACTATGGATATAAACTCTTCATCCCAGAAAGGGACCTGATTCCGAGTGGAAGTAAGTACTTTCAACTTTTGTATTTAAAACATTCCGTTTCTTTTAGGAAGTTATATGAAAGCTTCAAACATCAGAGCCAAGTATTTAGACAGTTGTTTCTCACAGATTTTATTAGATTCAAATTTCTCCCCAATGCCTATGTTCTGACTTCCTAGCATCTGAATTTTTTAAAAGGCATTCTCACTTATATTTTAGGTGTGGTTTCTAAATTGTGCCTTAATGGTATTTTTTATTATATTGTCTTAGTGTTCTGAGAAAATTATGATCCTTTTAAAAAATATGTAAAATTTAGTTAAAGCCTTTTCAATATGTTTCAGTTCCAAAGCTGGTCTTCTGTCATTGTGCTTCTACTTATACCTACAACCATTGTCACTAATAATTATGAATCTATGCCTTTCAATCTTGTTACTCATTATGCCTTGTCACTCACTCCCAGATTTATGGAAAAATCCACTTAAAAAGGTATATGAGGCCATTGGGTACAACACTCTCACTGTGTATTTAAATTATTTTCAAGAAATACTGTGGGCTGGAATGCTACTTTTAAGTTATGCTGCATATTGAAAGCTACATTTGACCTTTCAGAATAAATTCAGATTCAAGTTAAAATATGTACTTTGTTCCTATTAATGTTCAGAGTGCATACACGGTAAAGTGTAAGGAGAATACAGAGAAGCCTGTGATATGGTCCCTGCCCTCAAAGGGCTTAAAATGCCGTTAAGGGAAAGTAGAAATGCTAGAACTCATTTGCATATGTGTTAATATCTTTGAAAGGGGAAGATTGAACTGCTAACTACAAATCACAACATGTCAGTTTAAACACACGTGATACTAACAAAATAAACAAGTTTATATTTCCAGTACTTGACAGTATATAAAATACTTTCACATACATTATTTCATTGCATTTTTACAATAGCCCTGTGTTGAGAGGGAGCAGATATTTACATTCACATCTTCCAGATGAGGAAACAAAACCTCAAAGAATTCAAGATCAGACAGTGGGCAAACAGTAGAGCTGGGCGTGGAACCTAGATCTGTTTGACTTTGGTTCTCACTCTGCTAGATCCTGCTGTTCCTCAATTTATTCAGATTGTCAGAGGTCCACCATGGGCACCAAACTGACAGGAGACAAATGAAAACAACTGAGTTTTGGTTGTTCATCTCTTTTCTTATGGTGCATGTATATTTACGTATGTTGGTGTGTGTAGGTTAGTATGCACACACACATGCATGGAAAGAAACAAAGAAGACAATATTTACTAGTCCCTCCTGTCCCACAAATGCAAAGATTCCCCAAGCTTCTTCCCATGCTCTTCACTCTTTTCTCTCTGCAACCTCCCCCATCTTCACGACTCAAAATATCATTCTCTATTGATTGATTCCCCAAGGAACATCCTGATATCTTAGAGTCATATTTTATTCTTCTGTGTCTTTCTCCCAAATCCAGTGTCCCCTGCATCTTTTGCATTCTCACTTCCACCATCCTAGTATAGGCCTTAATTACCTCACTCCTGCAATGTTCATTATCTGTTTACCTTCCTTATCTTTCCTCCCATCCATCTAGCCCCACTAATATCATGAACACCTCCTTGATCATGTCATTTCAATAAACTGTAATTGTTCACTGTTTCCTACAGGATTACATCCCTAACTCTTAGCTAAACACTTCTGCAATCTGTTGCCAGCCCAGATTTATCTCCTAAACTTGTCTCCTACAATTTTTTCTACTCACACCCTCCACTCTAGCCAAAGCGTGCCTTTGATATACATTGTGTGCCTCTGCAATGCTTTTGTTCATGTTAATCTTTTTTGCCTTTGCAAATCCTATTTATCCTTCTTCATATTACTGCTTTTGTGAAACGCCCATAATAATCTCCCCAGCCCTAGAATTCATGGTATATAATCACTTGTTTGACAGTGAATTTTGTGCTCCTGTGATATTTTGTATTAGTTTATAATTTTATGTAGCTTTCCATCTATTTATGTTTTGTCTAGTCAGCAAGATAATAAACTCCGTGAGGACAGGAACTGTGTCTCATTTATCTTCATACCCCTACTGTCATCTAGCAGAAGACTTAAGCCCATTATGTGCGTCATAGATGCTTGTTGACTTTGAACAGTGTTAGTTTAAGACAAGAGGAAATAATGAGAATAAAATAAATAAGGGCTTAATTTTTTGCATGACAGTATCTGAAAGGCCTTTTCTCTTAACAAGGTGAATGTTAAAGTTAAAAAGGATCTTTCTACTAAAAGAAAAAAATGTGGGTAATTCATAAAAATCATCTGAGTCCTTCGAGTGAGCTAATAAGTGTATTGCTTTGGTTTTTTTCAGATATTAGAAAGAAAACCTACAAAACACTCTTCTACTATTTTTGGCCTAATTCAGTAGATTACTATGTGTTTTTTACTAAGAACATTTTGTTAAATGTAGAAATTCTGCAAAAATCTATTTTTAGAGTGATAATATCCTAAATTGTATTAAGGTAATAGCATTACCAAAGTGGAATCAGTATTATATGTCAAATCATCTTCAATAGGACTCAGCATGGTACCAGCCTTTCTGCCTTCTTGCATTCCATAATTGTTGGCACCACAATAGACAGTCTTTATCAACCCCAACAAGTGACTGAAAAATGTCAGTCTTTATGTCTGAACATTTCAACAATAATTATCTTTGTTCTGAACTGGAAAACAGTGCTTCACCATTGTGCACATTAGAAAGGGAAATGGAGACAAGATGGAATACAGGTGATCCACTTTACCTAAGACTCAGCAGATGACACTTGCTTATTGTGCAATGAATGAAGCAGATACTGTGAGTGGGTGAGAGTGAGACCCAGAGAGCCTGAGGATGAGAAAGATGCAAAGTTGTATCCTCTTAGAGCTCCATTTTGATGACTTCACAAATCAGTCAAATCAACCCACTGTATCAATTTAGCCAAACAGGTGGTAGAGTATTTTACACCTCATTGAGGTTGTTTGGATAAATTGATTGAAATTGATTAGTTGTTTTGGTGCATCATAGACTGTCTCAAAGTCCTCCTTGACAATGGGGTATGAGGTTTACACAAGCCATAAAACTTCCCAATTCAAAGCTACAAGATTTTAGTTGACTATAACACACTGTATAGGAGATGATAGAAGGAAGTCACCTAGTTTACCTTGGCATTTAAAAGAATTCAACATAGGCCATGTGCAGTGGCTCACACCTGTAATCCCAGCACTTTGGGAGGCCAAGATGGGAGGATTACTTGAGGCTAGGAGTTTCAGACCAGCCTGGGCAACATAGCGAGACCCCATCTCTACCAAAAAAAAAAAAAATTTTTTTTTTTTTTAATCAGCCAGGTGTAGTAATGCGTGCCTATAGTCTCAGCTACTTGGGAGGCTGAGGTGGGAGGATCACTTGAGCCCAGGAGTTCGAGGCTGCAGTGAGCTATGATTGTGCCACTGTACTCCAGCCTGGGTGACAGAGTGAGACCCTGCCTCAAAAAAAAAGAATTCAACATAAAAACACCCAAGACAATGTCATCAGAATGGGAAGAGATTTTGTAGACCATAGAAAATCATTTTAATTTTTTTTGAAATTGTGCAACAATCAGACTGAGCAGGGGCTTGTATCTTATGTCCTCAGTGGTACACAGGAAGACTCCTTTTACTACAAGTAAGCCATTTGGGACAACTATGCAGTTTTTAGATGCAACCACTGGAGGGTGTTTGATTTTAATCCTTCCTTCCTGAACGAGGAAATTCATGTTCTCTGAATTCCGATTTGCGAGTGGAACCTGCAGAGGCTCTTAAAAAGGCCCTTTGACAATTTTTCTTTTCCATCAACATTTCAGAGCTAGCTGAGCAGTCACCATGTCACGATTAACGAGTTTTTCCTTGGCATTTTTAGCACGCATTCAGGAAGTCGATGAAGTATATGAATAATATACTTGATTTACACATGAATGACAGAGTAGAACATTTTGGACTTGGTGTATGTGTGTTATTAAAGAAGCTTCTGTGGTCTGTATTTGTAGCCATTGGTACAGATTTAACAGGTTATACTATATAAATATAGACACATTCCTGAGGGGAAAAAACCTAGTTACAGTATTATAAGCTGTGTTTGTCCCTCACATCTCATTTAAAACATGTTGACCTAAGACTACTCCTTCCTCCAAAAACTAGCAATGAGGCCTTTGAGGACTATAAAAGCAGACTTCATAAGATCATTCTTGGTCTACAACAATAATTTTCTACAAATCAAATTAATGAAGTCTATGACACAAACCCATTCATGTTTGATGTCTTCACTTTTGATGTATCTTCAGTTTCTTTTGCACCACCCTTACAGTGTTCCAATTTAACCTCATCAACACACAAACCTTTCCAATGCACACAGTTTCAAAAGTACATGAAAATTTCTCTCTCTCTTTCTCTCTCTCTCTCTCATATAAGCAAGAGTTCTCAGAAACACTGGATACAAAAATGTCACTTTCCAAGGTGAGCTGGAGGTGTCTGTACCCTTTTCACATGCCCTACCAGGAATATGTTGTTCTTTGGCCATCATGAACCAGCAGAGATGGTGAGATCTGATGCAAATATTTTTCCTAAATGCTGAAACTAAGTCTTCTGATCTGGACATGATTTTCCTGGCAGTGACTACCTTTCCATTCTTGAGCCTGTGGCTAGGATCTTCCTTATGTTTTCTCAGGTTGGGTGCCTAAATGTGGGCAAGAATTCCTACTTTCCAGTAAAAATTTGGTCTGTCTCTTCCCAGACTAGAAACATCTGTCCCTTAAAACAGTAAAAGCAACTTTGTTGCCAACAGGCATCTGAATGTCAGAAGTGACAGGCAACCAAAAGAAAGCCAGATAGAAAATACCCTACTCAAACTGCCTAGAGACACAAACTTGAGAAGTAGAGATTTTCTCACCCCTGCAGCTGCTGGGTTTTGTGGTGTAAAGTATTCTACACAGAGCACATTGTGTTCATGGGGCCTAGTGGATCCTTGAGGAATGAACAGATGTGCTCTGAAGCTGACATGTGACCAACAGAACCCAGCTGTGCAATTGAAATCCTGAGATTGGGGACATTTTTGGATGAGTACCATATAGGCTCTTGGGCCCATCTTATCTCAGTGTTTCTGTAGAGATTAAAAAACATAAAAATATAAGAGGTTATTGAATCAGGCTGTGGGCCACTGATCAGATGGAGAAAATAACATTCTAAGACTAAAAGTAGAAACGACCAAATCCTGTGGTTTTTGTTTCCCTGTAAGAGAAATCAAGTAAGATGCTTAAAAGTGCATATGTGGTATTTATTAATAATTATAAATTAAGCCAGTTCTGCCTGAAGCTTTAGAAAAAGCTATAGATGTCTAAGGAGACTTTGAAGAGGAAAAAAACGCTTCAAAGGTTTTTACCTCAGTTGCCCTTTCTATTCATAGGAAGACTATGGAGATCTATATGTGACTTATTCATGCATGATTGCACTGGAGAAATACAATAGTGAACTAAAAATACTATCGTGCTTATGGTTAACCATGCCCATTAAAATTATATTTATGAATTTGGCCTCTCAAGTATCAAATTGTCTTTTCATTTGTTTTCATGCTCAATTTTCCATGAGTTTCTCTCACTCGAGAATCCTAGGACTTCTTCAGTAACTTAAAGGAAAAATTGTAATGTCTGATTACATTCTTGCATTTGCTAGACTTTCCTCACTAGTCTGATCTTCAGTTCTTTAATGCTTAGTACTAAGCATGTGATTGTGCTGACAACGAAATGACAAATGACTGGAGAATACATCTGGTGTCAGATGATCCCTAGTCACTTCTGAAGTGAGGCATGCAAAAAAACATTTTTGTACATGGATCTGTAAGTATCCACTGCCAATAGTTCCTCTAATAGCTGAAAAGATTGGACACCGTTCAATTAAGTTGTCCTTGGGGAGTAATAAAATCCTTTCCAGGCAATCCAATGTCTGTGACCTAAAAAGTGTGAGGCAGGGGTAACATGCACAACCGTGGAAATTTCACATATTGTGTGAAATTTACTCACATAGAATAAAATTAGATGTGTCCACCATCCCCTTCATGTCAGAGGCAAAAGAGAGAAAACTGTACTGCAATATGCCCAGAAATATACTGAAGTCAATGGACTGAGGTTTCTCATAAAAGTGTGATGTAGAGGTTAGAATTTATTGTGTAGAATTTCAGTCTAACATGTGGCTGGCACAAAGAACAGGCATCTTAACAGAAACATAGTAGAAGACCAGGATAAGATTAAGTACCAATGGAAACACAGAAAAGACCGTGTAAGTAGCAAGTGGCTTTGTTCCATATTCAGTAAGGTTGCGCTGGTAGGAGTTAGTTACATCTACAGGTTTTTAGGGCTTGAGTTGAAGGGAGAAAGGAAGAGAGGGAGGATATTTTACGGGCTCTCTTTCTTTGCTACTCTCCATTTTATTTTTCTGTCAATATTCTCTAAATAGGTCCGCTTCCCTACCTCCATTCTCTGTGAGGAGGTGAAGGGAGAAGAGAAAGAAGACAGATACGTGGATAGCATTCCAGAGTGCATTCTTCCCGCTATCACGTGTCCCCGCCTACCCACAGGTGACATGCAAACGCAAAAGCAAAGGACTCATTACTAGAAGTACAGCCTCTAAAGTCAAAGCTGCAAATAAATAAAGTCCCCTGCATTCACAAGGTCTCAGCAAATCCTTGTTAACTGTTGAGCGAACTACTAATCAGAATTACTGAGGACCTTCTTACCAGTAAATAGAGAAAGAAAACTTCTGTCTAAGAAATTTAGGCCAGCTAACTGTGAATTATCAAGCCAAAGACTTGGAAGAGAAGAGGGTAAGGAAGGTTTTTGCAGGGCAAATAATATCACATACAGTTAGAAAGGCCCCCCTACACACACACACACACACACACACACACACACACACCCCTGGCTAAATAAACAGTGTGCAGCTTCAATCTCTTTGGCACACAACAGAGACAGAATCTTACATCTGCCAGAGGCGGAATCAAGACCCAAATTCTTTAGCAACATCAGCCAAGATAGGGTCAACCTGTGTAACTCTTCCGGTAGGCTAGTATTTAGCATCATTATTTATGATCCAGATAGTATTTTCAGTGAGACCACATTATAAAGTACCTACTGTAAGCCTCTAGTTACACCAAAGGTCTAATATTTTTCCCAGATATATAGTGGTGAATAATACATTTTTCTTTGACACATGGGAAACCTGTGTCAAAGAATTTGATTTAAGTCCTGATATAAAACCTATAGATTTCATGAATATCATTGTTGACAGCTGTCAACTAGCTAATGTTCACAAAACAATTAGTGGAGCATTATCTGTTTTGATGCAGCCGGTCTCACCCTAATGATGTGTCCTTTTAACAAATACGTGCTGTACATAGCTGTGGGTTTAAGCATATCAAACTACTGTTATTTGAATCTGGCAAAGTAATAAACTATGCCTTTGTCTACAGGCTATTTGTCTTTTAACTTTTTAAAAAAAATATGGTACATGCTCCCGATAACCTTGATATAAGTGGAAGTGTTAACACAAAAATAATTCATAAGGAGATAATTGATTAGTTTGAGAAATCAGATGGTTAGTAGGCAGTAGCAAGACCACATAGAAATTCATGAATGTAGAGATTTTTTCTCCCTTGTTCTTCTGCCTACATCTGCAGCAGACTCAGAGGCCTGAGAATTAGGAGAGTATTGAGTTCCTTTGGAAAAGTACATGCATTCCATTAGAAGGAATTTCTTGAGGCTGCCATTCTATCTGCTTCTATTTTGTCTCTTTATTTCCTCTTTCAGTTTGCATTTTTGCTTTGTTAATAAATGGCATAATTTATTTTCAAGTCAATTTTCTTGATCCAATCCTATTTTTCCTCTAAATATACCAGAATTTTGTTTTATGCAACTGTCCCTGGAAAAGATTTTAAAATTGAATTTGTTTTGTTTTTAGTAAGGTTTTAGGTAGTCACTTGCCTTGTTTCCTACAATACTGATGCTACTGGCATGATCATTTTTTATTTCTCTAATAGGTACGCACTTCCCAAGGAGAGTCTAGTGACAATGCATTTCATTCCAGAATATTATCCTAACTCTCTGTCAACTCCCAGCATAGACAAAAGAAAAAGTTTCCTTGCATTTGCACTTATAATGTGAAAAATGAATTTATACCAAATTAAGCACCCCAAGCAAAACTATGTTCAAGGAGATTTTTTTTCCTTCTCTAATTGTGAAGGTCACAAATGGTTTAAATGTACTTGGCTTTGTTTCATGTCTGATGATCTGCTGTGGTTTCACAGACTTGTCTAGAGCAACAGAAGACTATCAGACACAATCCCCTTTGGTCTTTTCTGTCATCACAAGTAACATCAAACCAAAATTTGCAAAGAAATGACTTAGTGACCTTTTATTTAAGGGATATCTTATATTTTTATGTGGAAAAAAGAGTCTTTTAAGGGATTCCTGCTACTCAGTTGCTAAATTTGCCTGAACAAGTCAGGGCAAGATTTAGTGCGTGTTCGTATGTGCTGTGGATTTAGGGACTTTTTTTGAAAAAGGTTTCTTTATTATCTCTTCGTGGTAACAAGCTTTTTAAAACATTTTCTGAAGGTTTCTAAAATGTCTCCCACAAAACCACAGCCCTACTAGGGCAAACCCCAGTGCCTGTCAGGGACTACACTAACTATGAACTAGCAATGTCTTAACTTGATACCTGTTTCTGTTTAGTTTATTTGGAACTTTTCCAAACCTAACTACCCTGCCTGGTCTCTAATTCAGGGGTGGCAAATCTTCTCTGTGAAGCTCCAGATAGTTAATATTTTAGGCTTTGTGGATCATATATGGTCTCAGTTGCATCATCTTCTTCTTCTTCTGTTACAACTCTTTAAAAATGTAAAAAATCATTCTTAGCTCACAGGCCATACAAAAATGGACATGTGCCTAACGGATCAGGCTCCAAATCACAGTCATTGGACGCAGACATGCAACCTCAGGGTGGGTGCGGGGGATTATTTGGGCACTTGCTTCATAGACGCCAGCGACAATTCCCTGGCTAAAGATTAGCAAGTAAAAAATATGAACTCTGTCTATTTGAGCTCTTCCTGATTTACTTATATTTTCCATGATGGCTAGGTTCTTGTTTCTTCCCCAAAGACAAAGAGAAAGAAGAAAAAAAAAGGGAGCTAGGAGAGAGAAGAAAGGAGAGGAAGAGAGGGATAGGCAAAAAGAAAGAGAAAGCTAGCAAAGAAGCAGGTAAAAGGAAAAGAGGAAGAAAGGGCAGAAAAAGAAAAAAGGAAGGGATAAAGAAAAAGGTAGAGAGGGGGTCAGGATGGAGAAAAAGAGAAAAACAGAGAGTGAGCCAGAATATGGAAGCTAGGGCACAGTCTCTCCTTCTTTTCCTTAGAGGCACCTCCCCAGCTGCTTTCAAACATTGAGGTTGCTGCCCAGCCACTGATCACCATCCCAAGAAGTGAAATGTGGGCTTCACATCTGAAAACTTCCACTTGGTTTTTCACCAAGTGAAGTGGAACACGAGATTCAGGGCCCAAGCAAATGGCTCGTGTTTTCTTTGGGACACTTGGGTTGTGTCTACCCAGGGAAAATTTTGATGGACTGACTGACTGACTCCAGTGCATATGATTAATGTATACATAGGGCAAACCAGGATAATTCAGACCTTTTTTCTTCCACAGCAGGTTTTCAGCCGGAATTATCTGGATGGTTGCCTCAACTCTCCACTAGGCTTTGCCAGGATAAGCACAGCCAGTGTAGTATGTAGGAGACAGGGACCACTCCCTCTCTCCAAGGTTCCCTTCCACACCCACACCCTGTGCAGCTGAGTGTAGTGGGATTTGTCCTGACAGGCCTTCCTTCTGGGGGCAAATGTAAATTCTGTCTAATGAGTCTCTAAGAAGCCCCGAGAACTCTAAATGTTGCATTCTGCTTAGCTGTCAACTACCAAAATATAACATACGGGTGAAGGAGGAGAACCATACTAATGGGGAAAAATGTTACCCTGGTCCCTCCCCCATCCCAGAAAGAGGCTAGCAAAGCCAAAGCCCATGAGATCTCAATCAAACAAAAGAGCACATATGTGCATAGTTTCTCTTATGACTGTGGACACCTGGGTTGTAATTTTTTTTTCTTTAAGTGGAGACATGTATAGATAAAACTTTAGTTTTTAAAAGTATAGTTTAAAAGTACATTTAGACTACATCCCAGCCCATAGAAAAAGCGTTGTCTCTAGAGGTACACCTTATGTGACCGAGTGCTCCTGACAAGGTTCGTACAGATCAATTTTTAAAAATTATATTACAAGCTGCAATTAAAGAGGGACAAATACTACTCAAAGTAACCCCTTGGTAAATTATCCTGTAAAGAATCCTTCTATAAAATTAACAATTTTTTATTTATTATTATTTTTTATTTCAAAGTATTATGGGGGTACAAATGTTTTTGGTTACATGGATCACTTTTGTAATGCTCGAGTCAGGGTTAAGAGTGTGCTCGTCACCCAGATAGTGTTCATTGTACCCCTTAGGTAGGTTTTCGTCCATCTGCTCCTCCCCCCTCCCCCCTCCCCCCACTTGATTTCCTTTGAGATTTACTTCCCTCTGTGCACATGTGTGCTTATCAGTTAGTTCCAATTTAATAGTGAGTACATGTGGTATTTGTTTTTTGATTCTTTAGATACTTCACTTGGGATAATAGTCTCCAGTTCCATCCAAATTGTTGCAATTTGTTTGAAAAATAAAATTAAATAAAATTAACTTGAAAAAAAATTAACAATTAACTCATAATTCACCTGGTAAAACTGTTATTTTAATAGATTCCTGCACTTATACCATGGTTCTGCATTTGGGTTTTGTTTTGTTTTGTTTTGCAGGAAAGGTGAAAAGAATAATAAAAATGCATGATAGTTTATTTTACTGTATCTTACAGATCCAACTTCTAATGATGAAGCTTCCCACATAACTTCTTTCTTTTTGGGAGCAGAAAGAAAGGAAGAAAATGAAGAGTCAGAGCTGTTGATACATTGGGATAATATTTTTCCACTCTATTGAAACTTTCTACCTTTCCTTCCATTCTGTTTCACCAGTTCTCCAAGTGATAATTACAGAGTGACCACTTCCCCATTGCTGCTTGTGTGGTGTTTTTGGTTTTGTTTTGATTTTGAAGATTTCACTGCTGATTTTCCCCCCTGAATACGTAATGTCTAAAATAAAACACTCAGTATTCTTAAGAGGTTCCCTCCCACCTTAGAAACTGCCTTCTTAGATACAGTCATTGTAACTATTGCATGAGAAAGTCCTGAAATGTATTAAGTCAAAACCTAAACAGCAGTAACAACAAATTGTTAAATGGGCAATTCTATGTGTACCTCTTAAAAAGTTTTTTATTTACCTGCAGGGTGTGTAGAAAGTTTGCTCATTTTCACTTGTGAAAGTTTTCTTGCTGCCAAGTGGTGAAAATAAACCCTGGAAAAGAGAGATCATCTGTAAAATATGCCTCTGTAAAATAAGTTTCCCTTTTCAAATGGCTTGTACTGGGCTGTTTGGTAGCCCCACACTATGTGCTGGATGTGACTCCTTGAAAGCAGTCTGTAACCTTGGGCAGATTTGCAGTGACAAATGTTGCTATGCTTCTGTAAGCACTGCTTCTGCTAGAGGGCACTGTACATTAGACAAGGCCTTGTGCGCTGCTTAGTAAAGACAGCTCTCTGGTGCAGCACCTGTGTCCAAGTCTCCATTTGTTAACACATGTGTGCGTTTCCCTTTTTGGCAGATAAGACTTTGGGAAGCATGATTACAAAGGGATTATTTCATGGGATAAACAAATCTAGAGCTAGTTGAGTGTTTTTCTGCCATGAAAAAGCCATAACATATTCACCTCACCTTCAGAATTGCTCCACAAAGTAGGGCAAAGACTTACTTCTCACCTGATAGATTCCTCCTCCTTCACCGTTCATTCCACACCATCCCCCTCCTCCAACTCTACCCTTCACTCTTCCTGGGAACAAAAAGCAGCTGGTTCGAATTAAACTCACGGGCACGTGCCACTTCCCTATCTCAGGGTCTGAAGGACACAATGGAGAATCTAAAGTTTGCAAACGACAGAAGGTATTCTGACAAACAAGCTATGATTCTAGAAGAGATTTTTCCACCATCTACAATTCTCTCTCAAATCGTTAATATTCATGGCCCCTCTACTTGTTTAGTAGCTGAAAACTAGGGGTCATATATACAATTAGTATTTGTCGATTAAAAATAAATAATATTAATAAAAAAGAAAACTAGCGAAGAAACCCAAACCAAACCCATGAACACAGTAACTCAGAATTTATTAAAAGTCTCCATTTCTCTTTTCATTGACCCATTGATTGCTTGTTCACTTAGAGTACTAGCCTGGAAGCTTGCCTTGAATTAAACGATTAAATAAACAAAAATTACTAAAATGCCACCTAAGCTCTGAAGAAGGCAGAGTTTGTTTTAGCCAACAGAACACTGTAAGTAATGATGAGGGAAAGAAAATAAGGATTCTAAGCAGTTGTTTTTAAATTTTTTTTTATTTGTAAGGAAACAGACTATACAATACAAGAAAAGAAAATGTAATGGACTTTATTTAGTGAAAGACTGGATCTTTGCTATACTAGAGTGCAAACCTGGTTCTTTAAAGGCTGGCAATGTCTTTGTTTTACTCTTTCTCTCTTTCTGTGATTTGTAGCATACGTTGAAGATCTCACAAGATGTGTTGAGCAAAGCAGAAGACTTATTATCGTGCTAACTCCAGACTATATTCTCAGACGGGGATGGAGTATTTTCGAACTGGAAAGCAGACTCCATAACATGCTAGTCAGTGGAGAAATCAAAGTGATTTTGATTGAGTGTACAGAATTAAAAGGGAAGGCGAATTGCCAGGAAGTGGAATCATTAAAGCGCAGCATCAAACTTCTGTCCCTGATCAAGTGGAAGGGACCCAAAAGCAGCAAATTAAATTCTAAATTTTGGAAGCACTTGGTATATGCAATGCCCATCAAGAAAAAAGAAATGCTGTCTCGGTGCCATGTTCTGGACTCTGCAGAACAAGGACTCTTTGGAGAACTCCAGCCTATACCCTCTATTGCCATGACCAGTACCTCGGCCACTCTGGCGTCATCTCAAGCTGATCTCCCTGATTTCCACCACTCAAATTCAATGCAAATGAGGCACTGTTGCAGAGGTTATAAACACCAGATGCCGACCACCACCTTGCCAGTACCTTCCTTAGGCAACCACCACACTTATTGTAACCTGCCTCTGACGCTACTCAATGGACAGCTACCCCTTAATAACACCCTGAAAGATACCCAGGAATTTCACAGGAACAGTTCTCTGCTACCTTTATCATCCAAAGAGCTTAGCTTCACCAGTGATATTTGGTAGTGAAAAATCTGAATTTCTCTGAACAGCTGTATGAGCATACAGAATTTCTGCTACACCAAGCATAAAGTATACCTAATAATAATGAGGTGCTGAAAAAGTGTTTGAAGAAAAAGGCACAGAAATTGCTTTTGTACTTAAATATTTTTGTTTACATTTCCAAAATAGTGGGGGGAAAGAAGGACCTGCTTTTGTAGTATGGCACCTTGTTCCAATGTACAGTTTTGATTTCTTCCTGAAAAGAAAAATTTTTAAATCCTGTTGTTTTAGAGTAGGTTTTATGATACCACATGGACTGCAAGCTTAGTAGGTGAGCTATCTTCTCCATATTTATGAATATTTCAGTATTTACATGGTATTTGAAATAAGGAAAACTTAAAGACTCTAATTGAATTTGAAAATTCTAAACTAAGTTTAAGGGGAAAACAGAATTTCCATAAAGTTCTGAAAAATCAGGAATTATCAAGAAAGATATGTTAAAGCACTCCAGTTGCAAGATTGTAAAGGAAGATCAGTTAAGAAAAAATGTGATGGAAACATTTAGAGCTTCCTCAACATAATGGACAACTTCTGTAGACTAAATCAACAGCTCATAATAACAGCTTTTAGTTTTATTAGGCAAGCACATCTTCTGTAGGCAAACTGGTAGGTAGGTAAACAATGTGCATTTCTTAAGCAAATGAATAGACAGGCTGTGAGTTCTTTTAGGGTGATTTTGAACAACCCTTGTGGCTTTCTAACTTATTTCAAAAAGTTTTACAACTTTGAAAACACATTTTAAAGTGTACATTTTATTGTTTGCTAACAAATTCACATTTGGATTTTTTACCAAACGGTCTCTTGACCTGCTAAGAGTATTACAAGAAGATGCAGACATCTTCCTGCTTTTCGTCAACATCGTTGGAGTATGAATTTAAACACATATTGACTACAAGTGTCAGCAATTGAAAAGCAGTAATACAACAATATTCACAGATGAAGTGCTAAAGGCTTCGAGTTTACTAGTGGTACAGCAGCAATCACAGAGAATCTCATCTGCAATGTAGTTGTGAAACAGACTATTCTGTACATACACAGTGTCTGCTTGGCCATGTGTGCAAAGCTCCTGCAGAAGTATCTCTATTCCCGGTGCTTCAAAGAGTATATTTGATAGACTGAATTTCTCCACCCTCACATAGTGACTGTGACAGTACCATACCAGAAAATCCCTGTGAATAATCTAAGATATTGCTTATTTGCTATAAGGAATGTGCCCCATCCTAGTATTTATTGTGGATTACTACTTTATGTTCTTTCCAATTAATCAAATTAGATGTGCTCTCCACCTAGATGCCTGTATGTGTCAATTGTTAATCAAAGTTGATTCTGGCACTTTGCAAATGGTTCTTAAATCATGTTCTTGGACAAATATAAACAAGGACAAATGTACACAGTGTGAGTGTGTAAAAATTAAGAATTTGCACCTGTAATTGTGAAGCCCAAATGTATAAGAAAACATTAGATAGTATGCTTTGATTATTTCTTTAAGCATCTTTCCATTATTGATTCTTTGTGATCCATGAGTTTTGTTCAAATTACTTGTTTCTCTGTTGCTTTTCTTTATCCAGCCATTCAGAAAATGCATTATGCACCAGCAGTACGTGAAAGCTTAGCAGTGATACATGCTCATTTCACAGTGGGACAATTAGTTGTTCCTTTGAAAAGTCCTGTTCAGCACATGTAGGTGTTTCATAGATGTATTTTTTCCACTGAGAAAGATGATTTTGTTCTGTAAAAACTATAAGTATTTCAAAATGGAAGTTTATCAATTCTGAACTGTTTTCCAAGTGTTATAAAGTTGTATTTACTCTGGTTGTTCTTTAATGCCATGTGTAATTACTAAGTTAATAATCTGCATGAAGTGAGTAGTATATGTTTAAGTGACCAATTGTACTTTTTATTATTTTATTTTTCACAGAAATCTAGATTAATTCAAATAGAATATTCAGTGGTATTTTTAAACTAATAGTTCTGTATTGAGCATGCCAGTTCTGAAAATATAACATGGGTCTCTCTGCTTCCTTTATTTACAATGATTAAACGTGGGTAGCAATTTGAGTTGGCTGGCCACAATGTGTCCTTTCACTACTAGTAGGTACTCAAAAACAGAGCATTCACACTTGTGCTGGGGAACTTGACAAGAAACCTTTTCTACCATTTTCAGGAACCAATGTGTACACTACCTATAAAAATTTATTTCTAGATGGCAATTCAAAATTTAATTTTCATCTGAGATTTTTAAAAGATATAGCCCATAAGTATTTAGTCTAGAACATGATGTATTTTCCCAGTTGCATTCACAGTGGGAAAAAAATTTTTCTCAGTTATTCACTGAAATGGATTTTGGAAATCTACAAGAACAATGATACAACTAGTTCTCATACATTCATCACAAATTTATCATTATGTTATTGTATGTAAGCATACATACTTTTAAAAACCGAGGTTATATTAAGGTGAAACGTTCTGAAACTATCAGAAATGATGAGACAAATGAGAAATGCATGAAAGCAATAGATAAATAGGAAATTAAAACTATGTAGAGCACAAACAATGCTCAGGGAGATAGACAACGTGTACAGGGGTTTAATTTGGCAAAATATGAAATCTGGTGGGTTTGGTAATCTACGGGCCTCAATATAACTATGGAGACTTTGAAAGGTAGTTGGATGGTTCCTGAAAAGAAGATGTCTGTCCTCCACAGCTCTAAGCCTTAATTGAATTAGACCCAAATCCGGTTTGCTTTCAATCACTCCTTCAAAAATATGGGTACAAAGAGACTTACAGGCTTATGGTAAGGTTTGGACCTAAGGCAGCATCATGCGAGAGGTTAATATTTTGTTTGAGGATTGATGGTTAACATTCTGGGGCTTAAAAAGAGGAAATGGTGCAATCAGAGGGTGAAACATGGTTCAGTTATGAAAGAGAAGTTTATAGAGGAATTTAAGAGAACATGGAAATGAATAGTATCCTAAGGACAACTTCTGCAACTGGTTGGAAAATGTTAAGTGTGAGAAAGAAGAAAATTCTGGCAGGAAAGGGAAGGAGACTCCTTGACCCACTTGTGTTTGAAGGGCTTACAAGCATATGAAACCACTGATTTAAAGCATTTACTGCCTTTTGGCATTTTGTTTTTAAATAAATTTGTTGACTTTTACCAAGTGTTTTCTAGAAAAGTAAGTAATGACCAAGGGAAATATCCTGAAAATTGCACATATAAATCTTTACACTTCACGTATTCATTTCCCAAGGTGAGATACTAAACTGATAAAACCAGACTCAAGACAGAAAATAGTTCTGTAGTGACCAGTTAAGTTTGAACACTTGCAATTGTTGTTGCTCTTTTCTGGGACAGAATTTAATGTTGAAAATTGTCTGGCTCCAATTTGTCTATTACTCATGCATTTTTGTTATAAGATGTCTGATAGGAGGTCACAGTGTTGAGCATTAAGGCTCTCTGATGAATGTATGGGGCTGTTTGATAAACAATAATCATTCACCTCAAACTCTCACATCAAACTCGCCTTTGTTCAGAACTGAAATCAGCCACAGGAAATTTAAGGCAGTTATTCAGCGCTCCATTTAATCACTGTGATATCAGAACTTGTAATATTACCTACACATATCTAAGTTTGTCTTCCCAAATGTTCACTGCTGTTTGCTCAACCGCATTTTCTCCAGATGTTACTGAAGTCAATCATGAGTATTTATTGAGTGCCCACTGTGTACTGGCCACTGCATAAAGTATAATAGAAATATTATTAAAAATTGAAGTCCTTGTTCTCAAATAGTTTACACACGATATGCATGAAGGATGGGGTATTTGTAAGACACATTCCGGTGTAGGAAAATTAATATTGTACACACAGAGTAGATAAATGAAGTGGGCTGACTTGGGCAAGAGATAAGCTTGGAATAGAGGGAACAGTGGTGAAGAATGGGAATTTCCCAAGTATAGAGAATAGCACGTGTGAAGATTCAAGGAAGAATAAGTAAGTGTTATTTAGCTGGTAGCAAGCACATTTCGCTGGCAAGAGCAGAAATCCGTGTGAGGACATAATAAGAAATAAGACCGGGAGAGGTGCTGGAACATTCATCTGATAGCCGATGCAGGAAGAATTAGATGGGGGGGAGAGAAAGGAGGCAGGGAGACCAGCTAGGAGTGGTGACATGGATACTCTCAGAAAAAGGCAGATCTGAGGAAGACGACAAATAAGCAGGATGTCTTGATTCAAAAAGTGGAAAATGAAAAAAAAAACCCCACAGAGTTAATAAAGACTTCAAGGATCAAGAAAGTCAGTTGTATCAAAGGAATTCTTTTTGAGTGTTTACCTTCTTAATTGAGCATTCTGACACTGTCAGGACAAAAACAGAGATAATACAACGAGAGGTGCATTTTTTACTGGAGCAACCCATGAAGTGTTTGGAGGAGAGTAATGGTCAGGAAAGGCAAAGGGCTTCTGCAAATCTGGTTTAGAAACAATAATTACATTCACTCTATTAGTTGTAATCCCAAATTCTCAAAGAAGGAATTGATGGAGTTTGGTCTTTTAGGTGCCATGTTTTGATTCTATTTAAATTTCTCACCTCATTTGGATTTCCAAATCTCAATTCTTTGAGATTTGGTCATGAATCTAACATAACCCTTACTCTAACCCTAATTCTTTGAGATTTGGAAAGAATTGTGACATTATTAATAAAATGAAGGCAGAGAAGTGCTAGAATCAGAAGGAAACAAATTCCAGGAGGCAGGAATTGAGCATTTTTGTCCCCAGTTCTAAAATAGATAGTCTGGGCAAGGTTCCCAAAGGACAAAGGATATGTTGAAGTACGTTGGAGTGGTGGGAGGAAGTGCAGAGTGATCTTGTGAAGAACAAGGAAAGGAATTGGTAACCTGGTAAGCCGGGAACCCAATTTTCACCAAAATTGAAGGTGAAGGTGATTAGCTGGTTACCATCTTTAAGATTATGAAGGAAATTTCATAAAGGAGACTGTATCAGGGTAAGTAACTGTTGTTAATGACAACCCCCTGAATCTCTATATTTTAACATAATAAAAATGTATTGCTTGCTCACATCACAGTCTAATGAGGATTGGACGGGACTGTGGAGAGGGGCTGTGCTCCAAAGTCTGAATGCATTTTGTTGCTCTGCTCGTCTGTAGGTCCAAGGAGTCCTCTCCATTCAGCCACTGGATGGGTAAAGAGAGAAAGCATGAAGGTTGGCACTAGATAGCCCATAAGAACCACTCACATTCCACGTGAGGAACAGAGTTGGTGGGTGAGTGGGAAATGGAGTCTACCTGTTTGCCCAGAAGGAAGAGGAAATGGGGTTTAATGAACATAGTCTCCGTTACTACTATGCTAAGCAATTGTTTTCCATAACACCAAAAAATGAACCAAAATATAGGCAGAAAAGTTATAGGAAGGAAAGCTTTTACTTTCTGAGGTAGAAAATGCCAGAATAGATGAAGAGTTTCTGAAAAATCAGTGGCCTCATCTCTTTGCAATAGTTCAAGCACCAATAGTGCTGGTCACAGAGTAGGTGCTCACATCACACTTGTGGATTAACTGGACAAGTGGATTTGGGAGCATCTGTGAAGTTTCAATTCCTACAGTCCTTCAAAAAATACAAGCAGGATATTTTTTCATTTGCTTCTTTCAGCAAGCAATTTTTTTATTGCTTGCAGTTTTTAAAAAAGAAAGAAAAAATATATTAGGTTATCTCTCTACATCCTGTCTAGTTCTAGCATTTTAGAATTCTAAGTCAACCTGTGGTTGGAGATCAAAGTTTCTTAAGTATTCTGCCAGTCACATAAATCACTCTTCCTCAGAGCATTCAGACAACTTAGTTCTGAGGCCACCCAATGTAGTTCATTGCCCCTAACCACGTAGTCCTTTTTCCTAAATACTTTGTATGCTGACTTATTGCCAACAAAAACATTGCCTTTCTTTTTTGCTAAGGGTACTTTTATGCCTGTAATTATCATATTGGGTGGAAGAATAGGGATTAGATTAACCTACTTTACTGGGCACAGGGCTTGCCACGGTGGCAGTCCCACCAATGAATTCAGTACACAGAAATTTCCGAGTTTCTATCCTCTTTTGATATATTTTCTTGGCAGTTAATACATTGAGACCTTCTTGATAGAGTGAATGTGGAAAAATGTGAAAAATTAAATGCCATCCATTTTTACCTGGGGCAATTTACTTAGCCTTTCTGTGCCTCCATTTCCTCATTTATAAAGTAGGGATAACAATAATACATATAGGGTTGTTGCGAACATTGTGAGTTAATGTATGTGAAGTGCTTAGAACAGTGTTTGGTACAGAATAAGAACTCTGTAAGAGTTACTATTGTTATTTTATACAAAAATGGCACTTCTGACCCACTATCCACAGGAAATGCATTTTTATTTTACTTTCCAAGTGGTAGAGACTGGCTATTTAGTTTCTTGTGTGATTGCCTGTATGACCAAGGACACTCATTTTCCAGACAGCTGGCTGAGGCTAGAGGTGCATTCCGTGGTCATGGAACAGATCAGAGCTAACTGGCCCATACAAGGAACAAACCTACAGTAACTTTGACCTCATTACTAATGTGTTCTGAGCTAGACAAAAAACAGGACTCTCAGAACATGGATTATTCAGATTTGCTGTCCATGTTAATCAAAGTCCCCAGATGATTGCTTGATATTCTGCTTCACTTTAGCTAGGTTTACATAAGACCAAAACATCTGGATGAGAAGTGAAAAAATGCAGATGTTTAAGCCACATGATGGGAAACATCCAGATGTCTCAAATTTGGATTTGTCATTTTGTTCTTTGTTTTAAAAGAAAGAGAAGCCAAAAGAAAAAAACAAAACAAAACAAAACAAAAATCCACCACAGTTTGTCTTTTTCCTTAACCTGGGTAAAATCAAGCTGGCTTCTTGTTATAGAAGTTTAAAATGCCCAAAAGTTGGTTAGGAAGCTTTTTGATAATATCACTAGATGAGCTGTGTTTCAGGAGGAGATTTTTTTTAACTTAAAAAACCATCTGATCCATGAGTAGCACTTGTGAGAGGTGATTGCTTTTAGAATGAGACAGTATCTTGAAGAGGTGATCGTAATGAACTATCTGGGAAAGTGTGGCCAGGATGATACCAAAAGTAAAAGAAAATTTACTAAAGAAACTCCTCAGAAATATTGTTTATTTCCTAAGAGGAGCTAACCCCAACTAAATGTGTGAGGAATTAAATCCAAAACAATAAATACAAATACCTTCTTCTGTTTATGAAATATTTGCTACCTGGAAACCAACAAAGTTGCTTAACCAATAGGGATAAGCAAAATAAGACAGAGTGTGATTTGAAGGAAGTCGAAATTCATGAGGAAGTCCCTGAAATGCCCATCACTGGTGTCCTAAAATGATATTAACTAGGTTAAATCATGATGTTCCCAGGGAGTTGCCAGAATCTAGCCTTTATGATTCCACCAAACTCCTCCATCAGGAAGCCATGCACCTTTACTAGATGACACATTAATGTAGGTATTAATGTGAGATTTTAGAACTGGGCAGGGACTTCAAGGCCATTTATTTCAATCCCTTCATTTTACTTTGAGAAAACTGAGTGACGTCCTCAAGTGCCAAATGTTACCATGGAATACAGAAGCCTACAATTATGAGGTAACTGATGGTTAAGTTTTGATAAAGGTGGAAGGAGATAGAGACAGAAAGTAGGAAGAATTCAGGAATTCATGAAGGCACTGGGCACATGGGGAATTCTGGGAATATGCTGAGATTAGGAGTGGGAGTTAGGTGGACACCAAGCAGGGGAGTCATAGGAATCCCAAGAGAAGTAAGCTTCACCTATGAATAATTTTGTTGATATACACAACACTACTTAACACAAAAAGCAGTCTTTTGTGATCGCCCCATCTTCCACAATGGCTATACATCATTAAGTATAATGTTTGGGATCTGGATCAGCTCATTTGATACATGAAGATATAAAGGTATAAGCTTTCCCCCAACGACTCAAGGCGTCAAAGGACTAAGCTCGAGTTTGGGGAGTTGGTTTTGATTATCAGCTAGTACTCAATTGCACAAGCACATGGCAAGTAAAACTACCTTCAGATCAAAGTGAGTCTTTCCAGGTCTATAGCACTGTCTTTGGCAATGTGTATGGAGAAAATACAAATCAACTGTTCTCAAATGCTTCAAAAGGCATGGATAGAAATAAATTGGGAAAATAGTCTGCACACCTGGGTTTCCCCAAGTAGAAAAAACAAAGAGGAATGTTCTCCTCAGAGTTCCCTGTTCTTCTCTTCACTTCCATATAATAAAGAGAAGCCTAAATTAGGACATATCTTTTTTTTTAGCATTAGGACCAAAATCCATATAATTGTTTGTTGATTACAATTATTACATTATGGTCATTTTTTTCCTAACACAGTGGAAATCTACCTGGAAATAAAAATGTGTGCATTAAAGAGAAATATAGAATATTGTTATAGAATTCAGAGCTCAACCATTGCACCATACCCAACCATTTATCATTTCAATTTAAAAACAGTAATGCTGCCAGTGGAAACAGAAAACAACTTGTCAGCATTTTTCCTTGAACATGATGGAACCACAAAGCCATAGACCAGGCAGTAAAATTTGTTTAAAAAGCTCAATGTTTCAAGACAAGCCAGATTATTATGGGAGATATACTGTAAACTACTCATCTAATTTATTTTGCACTGATGCCAATTCACATGAAATTAGCTTTATTGGTTTGAAAGATTTCTTTTTTACTTTACTTTCCTTTAATGTGAACAAACCCAGTTCTGAGCCACATTGTGGAGGATGAGGGTCATCAATCTTCCTCTTTGCTTTTCAATTCCAGCCACGACCCAAGGATAATTAAAAATGGTGAAGCTAAGGCTTGACTTTATTCCTTCAGTCATGGAAGTTCTTTAAACTTTTTCTCTACTTCTCCACTGTTTGTTTCCTTTCATCTCTTAAAATATGGAATGCTAGAGTTGGAAAGGTCCTGAGAAATCATCTAATCCTCTTATTTTAAAGATGGGGAAACTGAGATTCAGAAATGTTAAGTCACTTATCCAAAGTCAGAGAACTGATTAGCGACAGAGCCAAAACTAGAATGAAGGATTCCCGATTGACCATGTTCTTTCCACTATCCTAATCATGACCTCAACAATTCACAGACTGGATTCTTAAAGTATTTATCCATCCATCTACCTTTTCAGGTAGAGGGCAACACCTTGCCAATTCATAAAACTTTAAATCCTTTTAAATACCTTTATGTCACATACATCCATCTGTGAAATCCTAAACATTTAGCCAAATACACAAAGAGAGCAGAATCAATTATGAAACTTCCTTCCCCATAACCACCACAACCACTTGCAGGAGAAAAGATGTATTAGTCTTAACTCACCCTTAAATTTGGTCTTCCTAGCCAAAGCAAGTTGGGGACGTTTTCTAGATACTATGAGATGTTATTTGAATTCTACTATTCTGATTAGAATGAGTGTTTGTTTGGATTTGAGAGACACTATGAGCACCAACTCTAGAGCCAGATTGCCTGGATTCAAATTCCAGATTTGAATTTACTGGCTATTTCACTTTTGGGAAAATTATTTAAAGCTCTCAGTGCCTCTGTTGTTTCCTCACCAGTAAAACAGGGATGAGCATGATGATGATATCAATAGTGTCCACTTCACAGGATTGTTCAGAAGATTAAATGAGTATGTAAAGTGCTTAGGAGAGAGCCTTGTATATAGAGTAGGTGCTGTAAAAGTGTTAGCTGTTGCTTGTATTTTCTTCTCTGCTGTATGGGAGGGGAGTTGGCTCAGCAAATTAATGCTCAAAATTGAGCATTACAGGGACTGTTTTAAAGGATTTTAACCACGAAATGTATGCAAGGAAGGGTGGTACTAATTAATAATCATGTCTATTCATTAAAGCTGGCAAAACACATCCTTTTCTTGAAAACATCATCATAGTCTTTATTCCAATTACTATTTTTGTATTAAATAGCATTCTTTTTCAAATTAGAATGTGATTCAGACTTTTCACTAATTCAGCAAATAGATCCTCCAACAACTCAGAATTAGTGAGTTGTGACGGTACCTCGGCACTCATCTCTCCCCCAAAATAATAACAACCCTAGACATTTATAAGGAAGTAGTTTTTCAACCTGCCAAGCTCCCTGAATTTTCCACTCACAAAGATCTCAACAGGTTTGAAAAGCCAAAATAATAAAGAGGAAGTTCACCAGGTCAGCAAGCTATTGCATAGTTGTGGCTTATACGCAATTACAAGTTGAAATGAGTCAACAGTGTGTTGTAGCTGCTTAGAAAGCAAAGGCAATGTTAGATAGAGCAATACAAAAGTGCGATGCCCAGTTCAAGGGAGGAACTGGGCACTAGTCAGACCACATTTGGTGGGCTGTGTTCATTTCTAGGCACCCCATTCTAATAGAAACTTTACCAGTCTAGAGAGATCTCAGAAGATGGTCCAGATGGTGAAGTTTCTGAAATCATGCCATGGAAGGGGTGATTGAAGGAACTGAAAATGTTTTTCCTGAAAAAGAGAAAATTTAGCCAGGATGTGATGTCAAAGCAAAATTAGACATATTGAGTGTAGCCCCAAGGGGAGAACCAGGACAATGAGTGGAATTCACAAGGAGGCAAATTCAGGCTCAGGACCAGAAAGCTCTGTCTAAGGATACAAACTACCCATAAACTGAATGTGCTGCCTTGCAAAACAGTGCACTTTGTCACTGCAAACTATCAGAGACTGACTGGAAGAATGCAGAAAGGATTTCTAGTTTAAGTATGAGGTTGAAATAGTTGATAACTAAGAATATTTCCAACTCAGATCTACGATTGTAGCCCCATGACTATATGCTCAGATTGCTGAAATACCCATCTAGCTGGTTTGCCTTCTAATTCACCCTGACCACTACTGTCAGGCCAGTCTTTCTACTTCTCTCTCTCTCTCTCCCCCTCCTCCCGCCCCTCCTGTTTCCTCCCTTTTCCTCTCCTTTCTTCTCTTTCTCCTGCCCTCACCCCATACACGCACACATATTTAAGAATTGAGACATATATTGAGTTCATTGTGTGCCAGGCACTGTTCTAAGCACTATATGTACACACACAAACACACAGACACATTTTATGTATGACTGTATTGGGTCCAAATCTCTTTTCTTTTGGCAACCTTATTTTGCCCTGTTCTCCAAAACATGTTCTCTACTATTAAAGTCACCCTGGCCACGTGGAACTCATGCTTTACCCCATGCCTTTGTATGTACCGCACTTCCTTCTTCCCGCAATTCTCCCAATCCTTCCCTCCACAAAGGTAAATGATACTCATTCAATTTCAGGTCCATCTTTTATTTGACACTTTCTTTGACTATTATAGACCACTGTGTCTCTTGTTCCTCTGCGTTTGTAAACATTGAACTATCATGTGTTCAATCTCTAAAGTTTATCTAATTCATAGTTTTCCAAATGAAGAAATAATAATACCCCTAAAAAAGTGATTTGTCCAAGCTAACCCAGCTAATTAATAGCAAAGCCAGAAAGAGAACTTCAATCTTTCTGTTCTTGGTCTGAGTGCGTGAGCATGTAATTATTTTGTTATCTGTCCATGTCATCTTTTTGAGTGGATTCTAAACTCATGCATAATAAAGACCGCTCCATTTTCAAAATTTTCTTTGTATCTTCAGAGAACTTACCACTTTGTTAGGCACATACTTGCTGCTCAGTAAGCTCTTGTTGATTGATTGACTCAGCCTGGAAACTTTTACTGACTACCCTCTCTAGCAGGCACTGTTCTAGTCATTGGGATACTGAAGTGAACAAAACAAATGCACATACATGCCCTCATAGAGATTCCATTCTAGCATATGGTCGATAAACCCCTTAAAAAGAAGGACTTGTTGAAAGGAGTTCCTCTGACTTGCCCATCTGTAAAACTTTCTTGACACTACACAACTGACTTGAATTAAACAACACTGAACTTATCATGTGAAACAATTTTGGAAACCAGATTATTTTCCCTGTGTTTTAACATACTTATTAGAATGGTCATATGCCATGCTTGTGTGAATGAAAGTTAAGTCCTGGAAGCTTCCAGTCTTGTCCAGTCTAACTAGATCTAAACTTAGTTGACCACCGCAAAGAACAGAATGACTGAGTTTGGCTCTCCCAAGCCACATCTGCCCAATGAGCTCTGTTCTTTGGCCTTATACCTTTAAATGAAAATCCAACCACCCCATCTCTAGGAGTTAGAGATATTAAGTCACCAAAGGTCAGAAATCACTAGTTAACATAAAAGTTGAAATAATTAGTAGATATTGAGTATCTATTATATGTTAAGCATTGTGCTAGACATGTAGGGGATCCAAAGTATAAGACATGGCCCCTGCTTTAAGTAATGCTAGACAAGGAATAAAGTGTAGGGAGGCAGAAAGTCTGTCAAGCCTAGGTGAATAGTGATTGTAGATACAAGAATACCATCTGTAAAATACTACCATTTCGTATGTAACCTCCCTCCAGCTTAAGCCAAACCAAGCATATATAATATAGGGAACAGTGTTGGGAAAGGGGATGATATTAGGGCAGAAATGAGAACTCTGAGTTGACAAAACCTGAAAATGTCCCAATTCCAGTGTTGTACATCATTGGATGAAACCTCGTTTCTGAGAGTTGAGTTCTCAGTCAACCCTGAGGAGTTGAAGGAGCTCTTTTTCTCCCCACTCTTCACCTCCCCCACAGACCAAGGCAGACTATGGAATGTGAGTCCACAAACCGCCACATCTCCACTCTTTACCTTGTGAGGAGGCCAAAAATGTTTAGCTATGTCAGTGGGTCCAATGGCCAAACCTCATATTTTTATGCATAAATAATTGGGAGTATGTGTAACACTCTGTCCTCAGGGTTTTCAGGGACTGGGAGGGTGTAAATCATCTTAGAGTGCTGAATAAATGCAGATTGATAAAGAAATGTACACAAGTTTACACATATAAATTCACAGATATTAATATGCTGGAACATTTTCTCCAGCAACCTACAAATAACAACTGGACCTCAAATATTTGAAAAAGATTTATAAGTCCAGTAACAGTTCCTTTGCTGTTTCTCCTTTAGGAGCTACAACTGGTGATTTTTATGTGACTTCCAACAGCTTAGCTAGTGGTCTGTAAGTTCCAAAAGCTTGAAAAAGGAGACTCAATGTGAAGGTGTGAGGGTTCAATCACAAAACCAGTATTTACAATCCAGAAAGTTCTAGTCTCATTTCATGAGAACTCCTTAAAGAAAGAGAAATCTTCTCTTGAGAGGAAACTTCTCTTAGAGTCAGAGACCCTTATTTTATTCTTGGAAGAGCTCCTTTAAAGCATCTCTGTTTAGGTTTATATATGAGAATAGTTCTGAATATACTTTTGTATTACTTTGAGAACTGGTGAAATTTATGGATCTTATTCCTTAGGGAAAAAAATGCACACATACAGAAATGTACAAAGTTTTGCTCAGCTCACAATCTGAGTGGGTTTGTGTATCTCCAGAAGCCCATCTATGGGTACCATTAAGGGTCAGTGGTCCCCCAAATTAAGAGTGCCTCCTTTAGAAGTTGAAAACTGAACATAGGTAGAGGGATGCATAGGAAAAGGGAAGGTAAGGGATATAACTTAACACTTTCAAATGAAAAAATGCAAAGAATGTGCACAATCTAGAATTATAGCTGTGGTTGTCCCATCCCAGGAACAAAGCAAAAAAAAATTAGAAAGATAATATTAGGAGTTGTCACAATGCTATGAGCTCTTTGCTCTGCAAAAATAAAAGCAGAATGTGCTTAAAGATATTCTTGCAGAATGTAGAAACTGTGACCCTTGGCTGCTATCATTTTTTTTTCTATTTTTCTTGCCAAACAAATGTTATGAAAGAATATCTCCAGGCATTCACTCTACCCTGAGGGTTAAAAACATGTACAGGATGGAAACTGGCAGAGTGCTGAAGTTGGCGGACTCATCTGCCTTGCTAAAGTTTCTAGAGACTTTCAAGGGCTCTAGGGATGAGGGAGTTGTCTTTTTTGGAGAAAATCAGGTCACAAAAAAAGTGTCCAAGTCTTCAGAACAATTGAGCCATGACAGCAGATACAAGTAGAAAGTTAGTTCTTCAGTGTAGATCCCATGATCTCAGAATGCTGTATTTTACATTAAGAGCATCTACAGGAAATACTTTTGCCAGCACAAATAATCAGGAACCTTTCTCAAATGGAGAAGCTGGGAACAAAACAGCAGAGACATTGTATCTTGGGAGGAGATAAATGATTGAGGCTTTGAGACAGGATTCCTTGTGGCTAAAATTCTCAAAAAGAATTCTATGGCAGCCAAAATCACCCTCGGATATCCCCAGGTTTCCAAGGGTCTTTTCATTATTCTCCTGCCTCCAAGAAAACCAATATTATACGGTCTCTGGTATAATTAAGAGCCTCAACAAACTTCTCTGAGTTCGTCTTATAGGCTCTGCACTTTTCTAGGCAATAGAAACACAACCAAGAGCAAAATGGATATGGATCCTATTCTTAAGGAACTCACAGTCTAGTGAGGAAAATAGATGTGCAAGCATGTAATTATAATTAAGTGTTCTAAGTGTGCTAAGAGATGTATGCATAAGATATCAGGTAGAATAGGGGAAGGAAAAACTAAGTCTGCTTGGAGACGTGACACTTTGACTTAGGTCATGAAAGAGGAGTAGAAAATTGCTAAGTAGCCAACAGTAAGAAGGGCATTCCAAGCAAAAAGTACAGAAGACGCGAAGGGATCAAGAAATGAAATAGCATGCATGTTTGAGGAACACAAACAGGATATTGTTAATAGAGCATAGCATGTGACAAGTTAAAGAGAAAAGAGTTGGTGTTTCACGTAAACCCACTGATTTTCACTGACCATGATCTATGAAAACCAAGAGAGTTATAATAAAGGATTAGGTTGACCTAGATGACCTTTGAGGAAGCGAGGAAGCTTTTAACTTGATATTGAGCTGACAAAGCGCTAAGACTGCTTTATAAAAATATATACCTTAACCTCAAAGAGGTCTTTTTCTGTATCTTCTGCTCCCTAAACCCAATTCATCTCAGAAATGCAAAATGTAAACCTCACTGCTGAAACACACATTTTTGTGAAAGCAACATGAATGGTGACTGCCTATTGCCTTTTAAAGAAGTCAGTAGCCTTCCCTGCTAAACCAACAAGATGATAATTTTTTTTTTTACATTTTTGAGGTGAAATTCACACAACATAAAATTAATCATTTTAAAGCGTACAACTCGGTGGCATTTAGTACATTTACAATGTTGTGCATCCAACATTGTTATCTAGTTCCAAAATATTTTTATCACACCAAAAGAAAACCCTGCACCAATTAAGCACTCACTCCTTCATCCCTCCTTCCCCCAGCCCTTGGCAACCACCAATCTTCTCCCTGTCTATATGGATTTACCTATTCTGGATAGTTCATATAAATGGAATTGCATAATATGTGACCTTTTATGACTGGCTTATTTCATTTAGCATCACGTTTTCGAGGTTCATCCATGTTGTAGCATGTGTCAGTATTTCACTTATTTTTACGGCTGAGCAGTATTCCATGGTATGTATATACCACATTTTGTTTATCCACTCACCAGTCAATGGACATTTGGATTATCTCCACCTGTTGGCTATTGTGAGTAGTGCTGCCATGCACGTTGGTGTCCAGGCTTTTGTTTGAACAGCTGTTTTTAATTCTTTTGGGTACATACCTAGGAGGGGAATTGCTGGATCATGTGTTAATTCTATGATTAACTTTTTGAAGAACTGCCAAACTGTCTTCCACAGTGACTGCACCATTTTACATGTCTACCAGCAATGTACGAGGGTTCCAAATTCTCCACATCCTCTTCAACACTTATTATTTTCAGTATTTAAAAATTATGACCATCCTAAGGTGTGTGAATAAGATAGAATTTGCCAAAATACAAGACAGGTAGAGAAAATCTACTTCAAAACCATTTTGTTGGGCTATTACATCAACTGGAGAAACCTTGGTTGGTCTCTGCCTAGAGCTTTAAAATCCATGGAGAGTTAACACTATTAGTTAAAGCTATGATCATCAATAAGTCACAAATATCATGCTTTTAAAAATTCTGTTAACTTCATTGTCTATCTATTATCTATTTCCTTAACCCAAATGTTGAAAAGAAGACTAGGTGGTGAAATTGTGCAGCCAGATCTAGCCATACAACTAGAAAATGAAAGAAAAATACACTAAAATCTCATGATGACAAGTTAGAACATCTTTTTCTTCAGTGAGAAATATATTTCTTCATTAATATTAAAGCCTATAGATGCTATTTGCTCTGTCAAAAGCTCATTTTTACAAAATATCAGAGCCTGCTAGACCCTGGGGCCAGCTCAAGATTTCTTTATCATCAATTAGAGCTACAATAATTTTCCAATGATTTCAATTCTGATCACACCCCTGAGGGAACTAAGCTTCTTGGGTGGGGTGGAGAGCAAAGAGCTTTGTATGAAAATTTTAGTATTGTGTAGTCTCTGGCAAGCCAAAGCAGCTGGATAAGCAGCATAGAGACATTCATATGAACCTGGGACCAGATTATATGACTAGCCCTGACTTCCAGAAAAGTAGGCCAGCAAGCATTTGCCAAAATTAATTATCCCACAGATGACCCCCACAGCAAAAAGCAGCATAAAATCCACGGGAGAGACCAAAATTTGAGTACCATTTTATCTTTAAAAATATACATAGTATAGCTGTGAATGATACCAGTGGTCAGATAGTGAAGAAACTTTCAGGTTTCTGGGTCTTCCCATGAGTCCAGATATACAAATCAAGACCTAAGGAAGAGCTTCTTAAACAGCTAAGAGACAAGACACCATAATGGAAGACCAAAGAAATGTGTGGTAGGGTACGGAGAGTATTCGCCTGTGAAGTTCTTCAAGAAAAAGAAGGTAATCATCTGTTGTCATTATTGGGCCTGCCATAGATATAAGACTAGAAGGTGACCCCCCCTCATGGAGGAGAATGTGAAGGGTACCTTGGAAGGCTCTCCCCCTGACAAAAATATATGCCCTCTTATTCTGCCTTAGTGCCTGAGAATTTCAACATTAAACTCATTTTTTCAGGTTCAGGCATTGTCTCCATGGGACCTCAAAGCCCGACAGATTAACATAGTAAAACCAAAGCAGGCCAGTATCAACTGCTTCCAAGTTCACTTATGTGGCAGTTAGCAGGATTCAGTTCCTTGCTGGCAGCTGGTTGGAGGTTGCCCCCAGTTTCTTGCCTCTCCAATCTGATACCCATTGGTCAGAACTTAGTCACATGGCCAAACCCAGATGCAAAAGAGCACAGGAAATAAAGTCTTTCTTTTTGGTGGCCATGCGCCAGGATAAAATTAGCCATTCTACTATTAAGGAAGAAAGGTAGTACTGGATATTGGGGAAATTCACAGTTTCTACCACAGACATTTTATACATTTTTGTCTCATCAATTCTCATTATCACTCTGTATGATGAACAACATTACCCCACTATACAAATGAAGATTTTGAGGCTCAGTCTCTGTTAAGTAACATTTCCAAAGTTACAAAGCCAATTAGATTGGTGGAGAGAAGAAAGAAGAGAATGGAGGGAACAACCCTCATCTTCACCCTCATCTTCTAATTTGTGCGAGGGCAAGTACCTTAAGCTTCCATACACGTGAGTGTGGGATATTGCTTGAATGTCAGCCATTTTTTAAGTGTTAGGATTTTTGGCATTTTATTATGGTATAACCTAGCCAAAAAAGAACTGAGAAACCAAGGAGATCTACAAGCTCTTAAATGACTGGGAGAATACCAGATTATAAACTTGAGAGTAGCATACATGATTTATTTTATTCTATTCCTAAAGGTACAGTGATAGTAGTCACCCCAATTTTCTTGGGGTGTGATGGGGTTTATTCTCTTTAAGCTGATCAAGATATTTCAATTGACACATTGATAATTTGCATAGACAAATGCAACACAGGAGGAAATAAATGTCTCATAATGAAATAACTCTGACCTTGATTATCTAAATGGCTGCTCTAATAGACTCAGCTGAGTGGACAACTGGGACAAGAAAAGAAAATGACTTCAATAGGTAAGTCCTCTTCTTTATAATGTTGGAGACAATTTTATATCCAAAGACCCAAAACTAGGACTTAAAATTGGTTTGCACAAAGGAAGTGTAATTCCAGTTCTCTAATGAGATCAAATTCCCAGATCCTTCCCTAAACTAACAAACTCCTTGCCACCTAGATGCTTCAGACCACGCTGGTATCTTTGGGTTCCTGGTTCCAACTTTTAATTTTCTTTTGCCTCCAAGATCCCACTGTTGTTACACCCTGCATAGTTCTATCTTGATATTTTCTCTATTCTCTGCCTTCTCTTTTTATCTGTCTTTCCCTTGCTTTATCTTCCACCCCATTCTTTTTTTTCCTCTGCATGACCCTCCTATGACAGTAGGGAGCAGATCATGTCTGGTACAGAAGGACAGGAAAATGGAAAAAATTCACTCTTGTTACTTTTACCTCCATATCAAGTCCACTTCAACCTGAAATATGTCCATTGTTATACCCACTGAGCATGAGCTGGAGCCTAAATGATTCCTCAGTTTGGAATACTTTTTAGAGAATAAAGGTCTCTGTGAATTCCTTGGGATATTTTAAAGGGGAGAAATTCAACCCCCCCCAATCAATCTATTTACTCTTGCATGTTAAGTTTACCAACTCCACTTAGTTACTTTGCACAAGGCTTCAAATTTGTATTTTAAACTTGGGTGGACATGTCATTTCCTAATGTTTATAAGCATCACATGAAAATGTTTATAACTGGGCTGCAATGTACGAAAGCTTAACTTTGGCTTTAACTTCTGTGATATGTTCTTTACCACTTGCCCCACATTAGTACTGTGTTTGTAGTAGTACTTTGACAGCCCCTTAATTCTGGCAGAGCTTCCATGAGTGTCCTAAAAGACAAAAGGAATCTTGAGCATATGGGGTACTTGGAAGATAATGCCTAGTTAGAACGGCAAGGCTATCACTAAGACATGAAAACCTCACTTGTGAATTATTATGACAGATGAGGTTGTTATCAGTAAATTTATGTGCCTGTCAAGCATTCTAAAAGTAAACCTTGGAATATAATTCATACATGAAGGCCTACATATGGAAACCACCAGGCTCTGTTATAGCTATGTCCCCCTTCGCTAGGAAATGGCTTACCAATTCTGCCTAAATGTATTAAAATATCAAGGGCTATTCAAAGCCAACAGAAATGTCAACATGCTGAGAAAAGGTTACCAGAAGTGCCAATTCATTTATTTGGAGGCTTTTCACAGGGGTACACAGCTGCTGCCACAACCTTAACCAAAGAACACGGGCCTTTCTGTGTGAAGGTCAATTTCTTCCAACAACTGTGCAGTTCTGCAAATGACCCACAAGGAGACTCAACCAATGCTGCAGAGTCTGATTATTCCAGATTCCAGTGCAAATTTACCTGCCTTTGTAATCATCATCATAACCAAATATGAAATCCAGACAAAGGTAGTAGGAGATCTTGCCATTTTGAAAAGATTGGATTTGGTAAGAGGGACAAAGTAGAGGTTTTACTTGGGCATATCTTCTTTGTGCTTTTAATCAGCACCTACAACAGGACCAGTGTACAATGTATTAAGTACCTACTGTGTTCCAAGCACTGGTCATGTGCTTTTCATATATCATCTTATTTAATCGTCTTAATACTTCTGTTAGGTAGATATTATTAACTTTGTTTTATAGGAGATGAAATTAAGGCCCACAGAAGTTAAGTGATTGGTCCAATGAAAATACACAGCTAGAAAGTGACAGAATTCAGAATGAAATCCAAGACAGCCTGCCTACAGAACCAATGGTCGCTCTGAGAGATTCTCAGCCAAAGAAGAAAGAACCACAAAGATTTTCTCTGGTTTCTTTTGAGAGAGAGAGACAGAGAGACAGAGAGACAGAGACAGAGAGAGGAGCCTGGCAGATTGACTTTTAGAATAATGTGTGTGATTCTTTACTACAAAACGGTTTTACATACATTATCTCTTTTAACTCCCACAATAACCCATGAGACAAATGTTACTATTTTCAACAATAAACTCAAATATAAACATAAAATCCTTTAGAAGTTACTACTGGATGAGATTGGCTCATATCAAAAAATCCCCAAATAACAAATGTTGGCGGGGATGTGGACAGGTAGGAACACTCATACACTGCTGGTGGGACTGCAAATTAGTACAACCTCTATGGAAAGGAATATGGAGATACCTCAAAGAATTAAAAGTAGAATTACCATTTGACCCAGCAATCCCACTACTGGGTATTTATCCAAAAGAAAAAAAGACATTTTATAATAAAGACATCTGCTCTCGAATGTTCATAGCAGCACAATTCACAATTGCAAAGTTGTGGAAACAACCCAGGTGCCCATCAATACACGAGTGGATCAATAAAATGTGGTATATGTATACCATGGAGTATTACTCAGCAATAAGGAACAACAGTGAATTAACACATCTGGTATTATCCTGGTCGGAGCTAGAACCCATTCTTCGAAGCGAAGTGTCACAGGATTGGAAAAACAAGCATCACTGGTACTCACCATCAAACTGGTACTAACTGATGAACACTTACATCACACAGGGCAATAACATTCATCAGAGGGCGGGCGGGCGAGAGGGGGGTGGAAGGGATGGGAAAAACTCTCACTGAATGGATGTGGGGAGCACAGTTTGGGAGACGACCACGATTGTGGCTCTGACACGGGCAGAACAGGGGCAATGTGTATGGCCAAAGTGTTGTACCCCCATGATATTCTGAAATTAAAAAAATAAATATAAAAAAAAAAAAAAAAAAAAAAGAAGTTACTACTGGAATTTCCACATCCTTGCCTCTTTCTGTTATACTGCCTTCTATTCCTTGTGAAAAGTACTCCTCCCAGTGCATTCTGCGTTTCAATTTGCTTCTTCCTTTTTCTTTTTGACCACTTACTCTGATTTCTTAACGATCATTAAAAGTGCCACCCAAGAAGCTTGGGAAGGAGACCACCATGACCTGAAAGGTGAGAAATTGGAAACTACAATGTAAGCCTGATTATTGTAAGGTCTATTGATTGGGGGAAAGATGTTAACCTTTGAGCAGAGATGGCTAAAGTCTCCTACAGCTTTTCACTTCAGTGAGTTAGGAGGATAGCAGACAGATAGAATTTCTCTTGTTTGAGAGGAAAAGAGAAAATTAAGAAAATTCACTGCTAGTCCATAAATGCTGGTAAAAATTGTTAAAAGGTAGCTTTTAAAAACACAGCAATTTTCTCAGTTTTTATCTGAGTGCCCTAACCTATCAGTAAACAAGTTCCAACCTCATCTCCCTGTACAAAAAGTTAGAAACCATTTTGGGAGAAGAGGAATTTTACAGATTTAAATGGCCTTCAGGAGAGGATCCAAATGAGTTTTTTCTTTAAAACAAGAAGGGGGGAACAGAAAGAAATACCTCCAACATGGTTTGCAAAGTGGGAAGAGGGAAGAAAATGTCAAATAAGAACAAACAGGAACAGCAACAACAACATAGAAACCACTGAGATGGGCAATGTTTAATGTAATGTGCTGCCACACAAGCAGGGTAGGCTACCTGGGTGTGCTTTGGATTGGAATAAATTGACAAAATTGTTGAATTTATCCAACCTGGGTTTCCAGTTTGCTCCTCAGTCCCCAGAAATATTCAAGACATTTTACTCCTCTATCTCTTCCTATTAAAACTTCCCTATCCTACGTGTCATTCCTTTAGTAGCCTGTTTTCTACTAAATATAATCTGGTAAATTCATTTAAGCTAGGGAATTAAAGTTGCAGGATAAATTTATTACCCCCAAAGTGTATACACATTTTAGCAGACGATTTTAACAAAGACTTAATCCAAGGGATGAAAGATACTCTAATGGTGGGAATTTCAGGCACCTATTCAGGCTGACTAGAAAGCCACTGGGGGCAGGGAGGGATTTCTGCAACTTCACCTTTCACTTCACACCATGGAGACCTACCTATAGTAGTGTTCCTGCTATAAGTGTATAAATTGCTGAGAAACAGGGAAATGTTAAAGTTAATGAACTATACAGCAAAACAAATGCAACAATACAATAGTGTTTCAAGGACTGCACTAGGCAAGAACTTACAGGTTTAAGACTAGTCAGAGTTTGAGAGAGAACAGAGATGGGAGGGGAAGAGAGGGAGAGATCACCCTCAATAACACAGATTTCCCACCTCCTGTCCCCAGCAAGACATTTTTTGGCATTTGCCGAGAAAGAAGAGCAAAAAGAGTATCTGGGAGTAGGGACCTATGAGTGGACAGCTTCAAGGTCAGGGACCAGTCTGAGTGCCACCAAACACAGGAACACTGTTCTTCTCACTCTACTTTCTCAACTTCTACTCACCCAAACCCTTTCAAGTACTGATCTCTTATCATTGCGCATAGATAACTGAAAAAACATATGGCATGAATTTCTACTTAAAAAATACAAAAACAGTAATGATAACTTTTCTTTATGAAAAGGCCAAGATACTGAATTAAGGATGAATCAATCAAGGAACCTTGAAGATTAAGGCAACTTCTTTGCCCAAGAGGGTCAGGGTGTTAACCAGAATGTAGCAAATACATAGTACCCATTTACATAAGGTTACTCATCCTTAAATAGGTGTCCCCTATGAGAGAACTAAGCTTCTCATTTCTTCTTCCAAGGCCAGATAACTAGCCATGTGTAGGTATCCAGATGAACCTCCATCTCATCATAAAATTGCTGCCATCACACTGCTAACAGCCAAGAGACCACATAGTTCATATAGAAAGTGACAATGGCAGCAAAACACACCAAAAAGATAGAAATGGGGAAAAAATGTTAAAAGCTCTCAATTCAGGACGAAAATAAAAATGGTAACTTTTTTTTAGGGTTTTAGAGATGGGGTCTTGCTATGTGTGGCCAGGCTGGTCTCAAACTCTTGGGCTCAGGTGATCTTCCTGCTTCAGCCTCCCAAGTAGCTGAGGCTACATGCTCAGGCTTATACTACCACGCCCGGCTAGAGTGACGTTTTTTCTATCAGAATGTCTGCAGAAAACATTTAGACACCATGTTGATATATTCAAATTATGTTTAGAGAAAAACAAAGGAATATAATTAAGGAGCATTTTCCTTTTACTGCAATTTGGTTTATTCTGATCCTGTAACAATACATACATCATATAATAATACACTTCGCCTTTCAATGACAATGAAAGTTCATAACATGGACACTAGAAGACAGCTATATGCCATTAAATGGACCTGAAGGCACTTTTTGTCCTTTAGAAATCAACAAAATATAGTGTTTGTGTTAAAGAACTTGGGAGAGTTTCTTCTTATGGCAAAACCATTTGTTTCAAAGACACTGAAAAATATTTAGATAATATTACTTAAATTTTAAATTTTAATTTATAAACTTAAAATATTTAAATAATATTTGAAGAATATTAGCTCCAAACAGAAAACCTCTCATTAATTGAGGTCCTCATTTACATAGTTGAAATTGAATTCCAAGCCAAGGGCACAGACCCAGGGAAGCCCAAGCCTAGCCCAATATGCCAAAAAAAAAAAAAAAAAAAAAAAAAATTGGTCAACAGGCCTGTGCAAAAGATATCGTTGAGAGTTGCCCCAAAGGAAAAGGACAATTCACTGTGTGAGTGTGTGTTTATAAAAGTAAACAGAAAACCTCCAATGACCAGTGTTACTTGAGAAATAATGTCATGATGGTGTGGGACAGGCTTTGAGCATTCAGGCTAATCTGGTGAGGAAAAGGTATATACAGCCATCCTGAGAAACCCATAAATATTGTGAGAAAGGGTACTTTTGCACAAATGAAAAGGGAGTCCCATTCCAAATGACTAACAAATGGTGTGAGTGAGACCTGGAGCTCAATCTTGGCTAAGGGGATTAAGGAGACAAAGGGTACAATATGATTAATGTATTAAGGCCCTCCTCTTCCAACTTGCCGTGTCCAGTGGGGAATACTGGAGAAAGGGAAAAACAGAGAACTCATTGTGAAAATTCTTTTGGGGGGAATCCATTGAATTAAACCGAGGATTTTGAGAGAAACGAGTTATTAAAATTACCATTTTCTAAAGTAAGGGTATTAAATGGCAAGTATATTAGTAAGATTCTTTGTCAGTAGACCCATGGAGAAGAAAAAGCCAATGTCTTTTCCCCTTGTTGATGCAAGACCAATTCAATTTAAGATCCCAAAATTCAAGCTTGCACCACACAATTCAGAATTTAATATCTTCTTCTGGGAATTAGGACTATCACATTCACCCAAAAACTGATCATGGCATGATGGTCAAAGTGGATAGGATCCACAAATCAAGAAGAGTAGACTTGAGTACACTTTTGGCTTCTGCCACACCACTGAGCAATATTTATTCACTTTCAAAGGGTGCTAATAAATCAAAAGTTAGTATCAAGTGGTATACAGATTTAAACATCTTGGGACATATGCTAGTAATTTTCTGGGAAAAAAATATTTTTCCCCTTTCCCTAAAAAGGTAATACTTAGCAGTAGAACCATCCAGGATTTTTCACGAATAGGATAAAAAATCATATTTCTACCCATTCAGTGATGATGTAAACTAAAAGACATTGGACTTGGAAAAACTGATCTTTATCATTATGAATAGTGAGTGGAATAGGCATCCTAATTCATGGTGTGATTATGGGGATATAATGAAGATACCATCTGTCTCCTTCCAACTTGCCTATCACCCCACAAAAACCTCCCTCGTCCAGCTTGCTGATACCTAAATTTCCCAGTTATTGCTTTATCCTTTTTTCTTAAGATACTGTAGTAATTGGTTAAGGACACAGGCTTAACAGTCAGTCAAACTTGTGTTCCAATCACATCTGTACCACTTATTAACTGGGTGGCCCTGGGGGGAAATTATTGATTCTCTCTGAGCAGATTTCCCCAAATTTATAAAATGAGGGTGATATTATGTCTTAGTCTGTTTTGTATTGCTGTAACAGAATACCTGAGACTGGGTAATTTACAAAGAAAAGAGATATATTTGTCTCATGATTCTGAAGGCTGGGGAAGTCCAGATATTCTTTCTGGCATCTGCTTGGTTTCTAGTGATGGCACCATGCTGTGTCACAACATGGCAGAGAAGCAGAAGGGGAAGTAGACATTTGCAAAGAGACCAAACAGATCTCTTTGAGAGGCAACCTCACTTTATAACAACCTGCTTTCACGGAAACGAATCAAGTCTCACAAGAAAGATACTAATCCATCTTAATGAGATAATCACCTCTTAAAAGTACCACCTCTCACCACCACCACATTGGGGACCAAGCCTCAACATGAGTTTTGGTAGGGACAAACCATATTCAAATCATAGCATACTAGTACTACTAATACCAACTTATTGGATTATCACATAGATTAAATGAGATGATGTATTTAGCACAGTGCCAAGAATAGAGTAAGTTCACAATACAGTCAACCGCTGAACAGTGTGGGGGTCAGGTACACTGACCCCCTCACACAGTCAAAAATCTGTGTAGAACTTTTGACTCCCCCCAAATTTAACTACTAATAGTCTACTGTTGACTAGAAGCCTTTCTGATAACATAAACAGTTGATTAACACATTTTGTGTTATATGTATTATACAATATATTGCGTTTTTATAATAAAGTAAGCTAGAGAAAAGAAAATGTTATTAAGAAAATCATAAGGAAGAGAAAATATATTTACTGTTCATTAAGTGAAAGTGGATCATCATAATGATCTTTGTCCTCATCTTCTTCAAGATGAGTAGACTGAGGAGGAAGAGGAAGAGGAGGGGCTGGTCTTGTTATCTCAGGGGTGGCACAGGCAGAAGAGGTAGAGGATGTGAGAGGGGAGGCGACAGAGGCAGGCACACTTGATATAATTTGTATTGAAAAAATCCCTCTTATAAGCAGACCTGTGCAGTTCAAACCCATGTTGTTCAAGGGTCAACTGTATATGTTATCTGTTAGTGCTATTAAAATTTGACCACCCTAGGGAGAGTAAAAACACATCACATTTAGCTTTATCAGTCATTTTCTGGTGAGTTTAGCAGCTCCTTTCCTCAGAGCAGGTCTTGAGGAGGTGAAAACGTGAGAAGACCCTAGGTTATTGAGGAGACTGTGTGTGATGGCAGGAGTACCTCCACTCTAGGTGAAGGGAGGGAGTATATGAAAAACAACACAGAACCTAAAATATACCCTCAATCACACAAGTTTGCCAGGGCCCAGCCCCTCTCCCTTCTGTTTCAGACAGCTGTGAGAATCAGTTAACGAAGTGGAACTGCAAAACTTCGGTCCTCATGATAAAAGTGTTCAAATACACATCTAAAAGGAGAAAGAATTTATTGAAATCTCTATTTAAGAGGAAGGGAAGCTCACAGATGAACATTTGACATCTCACAGTAGGTCTAATTTACTCTCTTGCTGAGACTCTCATGCGACCTCTGGCTTCCAAGACATTTTCTTTTGCAAAAGCGACATACAAGCAGTATCCTCTGTCGTATTCCATTTGTTTCTCATTTGAGGAGTGACCTTGCTTTACTGCCTCACTTTGGTTCCAGAGAAGCTTCTGAAGAAATATAAGGATCCAGTTGAATGACTAGTGTTCTTCCAAACTGACTTCAGGATAGAGCCACTTTGGGAATATCAGACTAGTCCAGTCATAAGTCTAAAACTTGAAAAGCAGATCAACTCCTCACGATTGTCACATGGCGAATGTGGTTATCAATAATTGACTAGCCATGTGACTTAAGAAAGTCGCTTAACTTTCCCTAGGCTTTAATTTGTTCATGTATCATGGGTTAGTAGTTCCTGCAGTAACTAATTGAGAATTAAGTGACATAGTGTTCCTAGAACTGTTAGTGTAGTACCTCCTCACTAATGGTAGCAATTAGTGTTCTTGATGAATTACCTTACACTGCTGATATAATGACAAGAACATGGATTTCAGAGGCAAGAGAACTTTAATTTTGAATCCCAGACTCCTATGTTACCGTGGGCAAGTTATTTAACCTTCCTGGATCTCAGTCTATTCACCCACAAAAAGAAAATAATAACATAGACCTTATGGGCCTATTATAAGAATGAAATAAAAGGAAATGATACGTGTAAGGGATCTGGTTCAGGGCAAATGCTCCATAAATGTCAATTCCCTTTCTTTCTGCCCCTAACCAACTGTCCTTTAGTGTCTAGGGAAGATTATTCCTTTAACGGGAAAAATTCTCATTTAGGAAAGCTTCTCTCCACCCCAGTAAAAGATTTGGGCTTAGAATAAGGGCAAAATGAAGCATGAGGCATAGCTAGCAGATAGCATTCTCAGATAAATGTCACCTTTTCATTGTGACTTTATCTGACTATCTTATGTAAGGCAGTCCCCTTTATTATTATTCTCTCTCGTACCCTTTTTATGATTTTTCCAGCACTTATCAAAAGAAACAATTATTTTGTCTCTTTGGTATATAATAGGTGCTCCATAAATGTTCTTTAAGTGAATGAATCCCAATTCTTTCCAAGAAAGTCAAAAATCATTCTATGACCTTTTCCTATCTGCCTTGGTCTGTCAGTGCCTAGAGATATTGCAGATAGCATCATTATTTTGCACACTGAAACTGAAATAATTACTGTCCCTCACTCCCCCTTACTTTTATTTCCCTTTGGAAATCTTTTCCAAGGTGAAAGACACTTCTGACCCACCATCACTAGTAAGACATAGGCTTTGAATTTATTTTGAGGTAGTGGTGAGCGGTTTGTATTGAACTATTTGCACATACTCCTGTTCATCTTGTGATGAAAGGCATATCTACACCATAAAGTTGATTAGATGGTTAGTACTGAAGTCTGAGATTCTGGAACACAGCAAAAGCTAAAAGGCCCACATAGAAACTACACCCATAAGTTTGATCTTATTAACCTCCCCTTCCCCCCCTCCCCGCCACCCCCCTTCCCCCGCACATGCACATTTCTTCAGATAACTAAGCCCACAAGTACTGAGAAATGATTTACCCATCTCCCTTGCTAGAGGGAAATTCTGTCCCAACTCCTGATCTTCAAGGTATAGACTAGTTTGACGGATCCTCCACCCCATCAACCACCAGGAGTCATGGAATATGAGGCAGTACCATTCTCAAGTAGGTTTCTGGCCTACCAGAAATTCTTCCGACAAAGGAAAGGCCTAGAAAACATCTGTTTTTCTCCTACTAAAAGATTCAAAAAATCCATGATCTTATGTAATTTTGGGGACCTGTAAATCCTTTTAAAAGACTGACTACCTTATATTGTGACTCACCAAAATCATCAGGGTTCATGATTTCTCATGGCTGTGTGCATTTACCAGCTAACCAGGGAGACCTAATGATTCAGTCATTCAACAAGTGAGCACCTACTATGTGTCAGGCACTGTGCTAGGTTCTGGTGAGCAAGACTTTTGCTATCATGGATCTCCTTGTCTCTATAATGAGGGATACAGGGCAAAAGTATAATGTTTAAGATAGCAGGAAAGAAAAAAAGGGCATCTCTTGGGATGTACTGCAATGTCTAAGAGCTTTTTAGTAAGGTTGTCCATTGCTGAAATCATTGACAATAGTATAATCCTTCAATCACTCTTAATATTTAAAAAGTTACATACTTGTTATTTTTATGACAGTCATTAATTGTTGTGTAGAAGATGCCCCTAAGCTGTTGGAGGATGAATATGTTATAGAACAAATGTTGGCAAAGTGGGCAAATCTTTGGCATGGTATGTGAAATAAAGAAGAGCCAGGTTAAAAAAAATAAAAGAATCCAATAAATACAGGCTTGTTCAGTGAATGCTAGAATATTTGAATGGATCCTTAGAAAAGGATTATTTGGTACCAGATAACATCAGTACATATATGGTATTGAATAGACAAATAGTTCCAAAAAAGGCTCAGATGTGTGCCTGAATGACTGACCCATATTGACTTATTAAGGAAAAAATAGAGTGGTTGATGAAGTCCTTCAATTATGTGGTGGATAGGCTCTGCAACCTTTGAGATGCCACAGACTAGGGGTGGGCAAACTATAGTTCCATAAGCCAAATCTGACCCACCACCTATTTTTGTATAATCCACAAGCTAAGAATGATTTTTACAATTTTAAATGGTTGAAAAAAATCAAAAGAACAATATTTCATGACACGGGAAAATTATGTGACGTTCAGATTTGTGTCTGCAATTGAAGTTTCATTGGAACACAGCCATGCTCATTTGTTTACGTATTGTCTCTGGCTGCTTTTGTGCTACAATAGCAGAGTGGACTAGTTGCAACAGAGACTGTATGACCTGCAAAGCCAAAAATATTTACTATCTGGCCATTTACAGAAAAGGTTTGCTGACCTCTACCATAGACAGAGTAACTTTGAAGTTTCACAGAATTGGGTTCAAGTTCCCACTCTGCCTTGAGCAAATTACCTAACTTCTGTGAGCCTCAGATTTCTTATGTGAAAAATAGAGATGTTAATAATACCCTCATAGAATTCACATGAGATAATGAATGTAAAACATTAGCACAGTGCCTGACATGTTTTAGGCATTCAGTAAGTCTATTACAAATAATCTTCTCTGGGCCTGAGATGTAATGCTCTGCTGTGTGGACCATGGAAAAGTCTTAGGTGACAGTTCTGTTGTTTTTACAAAGATACGTCTGACGAAGAAGGTCTAAGCTGAAATCTGGAAAACTGTTTAATATTTTCTATTCTTTCTCTTAGCCCAAATTTAGCATCAGGACTATCTTTTTACTGGGTTGCTAATCTCCACAATGATTTCTATAAAAGCATACTACTGCAATGATAACTTAATTCCTCAGGGAAATGATGATTATCACATTAAACTGGCTGGGTGGTGTGCAAAAAATATTTTAAAAATTAAAAATTAAATTAATTAAATTAAAAAATTAAAAAAAATTTAATTTTAGTTGGCACATTGGCAGTGTTAGTTGAAAGTCTTCTTATCCATCTACCAGAGGGCTGAGGTCAAGTCGTACACCAAGGAGCAAGCTGAAAACAAGAATCCTGCAGAGTTAGATAAAGTGAAATGAGTGACAAGCCTCAGTATAATAATACTTTACTATATTTAAACACTTCTATCTACCATCACCACTCTCTCCTACAAACCCATACACTTGAAAGAAAAAGATCAGAAGATTTGAGATCATGCAAAATGATTTAAGCACATACTGTTGAATAACATATATCTCTTATTGTTGGCTTAGTTTTAGTATCAGAAGAATTAGCCAAACTTATACATTGTAAAATATTCACCACAATCAGGTAGGCTTATATTAATAGTTTTTCATGAACCAAGCAGCATGGAAATCCTATTGCAACTAAAGAAGGAGGAGGAAGATGGGGAAGAGGAGGGAGAGGGGGAAGGGGAGAAGGGTAGGAGGGGAGGGAGGAAGGAAGGAAGGGAATAAGGAAGCAGGGAAAAAGGAGGGAGGGAGGGAGGGAGGGAGGGAGGGAGATAGAAGATTAGCAGCATTTGTTGGAGCAAAAGTGTGGAGATGTAAGAATGCTTGTGAACTACTGATGGGAACATGTTTGCCACCAAACATTTTGGAAAGCGATCTGGTAATTGCTATTGAAAATTTGAAATGCACATATCCTTTAATCTAGAAATTTGGAAATCTATACTAGATCATAAAAGCATCAGCGCATAGGATATGTCTATAAGGATATTTTTTGAAGGATTATTTATAAATAAATAAAATCTGGAAACTACTTGAAAGTCCAATAGGTTGAATAAGTTGTGATAGACATAGCCAGTGAAATATTGTGTAACTACTGAAAACAGTGAGCTGGGTCTTTGCATGTTGACTAGGAAAGATGCCCATGAAAATTGCTAAATGAAAAAAGCAGGCTGCAAGGCAATATATATAGGCGATCTCAATTTTGTTTAAAATAACCCTTGTTATGAGTCTGCATATGTTTGTAAGAGCATAGAGGATTGTGTGGTAAATAGTAAGTATGATTACCTCATAGGGAGTAAGACTGCAGTTGCAAAGGTGAGACTAATAAGTTTTTCTTTATATACTCCTATGTACTTTGACTGTTACCCTGTATTTTAAATGAGGCTTAAATACTTTTGTAATTTTAATGAAATTTGCTTTTTCTTTGTGTTTGTTTTTCTTTACTAGTGAAGTTGAGCAAGTTTTCCTATATTTATTGGTTACTTATATATCTTCTGTGAATTGCCTGTTCATTTCTTTCATCCATTTTTCCATTAGTTTCTTTCTCTCTATCAGTTTGTAGGTGCTCTTGTCTATTAGGGATAATAACCATATGTTGTTCATATGTGTTGCAAATATATTTCCATGTCCCTTGAATATTTTTAGTTTTCATGTGATCAATCCTGTCAACCTTTTCTTGCAGCTCTTAAAGCAGTAAGTTACATCAATATGTCTTGATGTATATAAAATATTAAGTGAAATAAGGCAAGTTGCTGAAAAATATGTATAGTATGATCCTATCTTCTTGTTTTCAAAAATAGTGGAAAATATGTTTGTGTATGTTTGCATATATTTGTATGAGCAAAATATAAAGCTATGGAAAGATAAAACTCAAACTGTTAATGTTAACTCAGTGGGGGAGGAGGCAATTTATTAATTTTTCTTTATACATCCCTGTATGGTTTAACATGTTACAACAAGTATGTATGACTATTGTAGTTTTAAAAAATCCAATAAAGGGAAAAAAATCTTGAATATCGTCACTGTACTTTTAGCATCCTCCTCGGAAGTGAATGTATATCACATAGAGAATGTATACCACATTCTCTCACACATTCCCCTTGGAGGCACTATAAGAGAAGTAATTGATTGTCTATGTCCTGTAACTTATGGTTGGATGAGTAGCACAGTCCCTCAGATACATTTCCAGAGGTAACACACTACCCATCCACCCCCCCACACACGTACACTACTTGACCTTGAAGACCCTCCTTAATGTTACAACACCACAAAGAGAAAAACAGAAGAGATGGAATGCAGATTGTAATGGGAGTGCACTTTGCCTGGTAATGCCTGGGGTGGGAGGGGTTTAGGGGAAGAGGGAAGGAGTGGTGGCAATGTTTGCATTGCTTGGCACTTGCTCCACATGTAAAAATAGCTAGTTATGCCTTTGCATTCTAACCAAGTGTAGCATTTGTTACGTGACCTTATATAAAATGTAGTTTCATGGGTGTGACTTAAGGATAGTACATGCCCCTACGTTGGAAACAGAATAGCAACGTCTTCTGGGTAAATAGACTGAGACCACAATACATAGAGGAAAAAATAGTAGTTGCACAGTTTCTCGTAATTGGAGAGGACTTGCTTTAGTTCAATCTATCTTCTAATCCACAAATTTTTTAATACAAATCTGGGGCAGATGATCATCTAGTTTCTGCATGAAATATTTCAAGTTAGAGAGAACTCTCTCCTTTAGAAAGCAGCTAATTCTTTGTAGATGTAAGTAGTAGAATGTTCTTCCTTTAATTGCTCTGAATTTTACCTTTTTATAGCCTCTACCCATTGATCCCCCTTCCTTGTGACTTCCTATTAAAAATATGTGAAGACAGCTACTCTGTCTCCCTAAGCCTTCTCCTCCAAATGCTATATGCCCCAGTTCCTCAAACTTTCCAAGCATGTCATGATTTCTAAATTATTCACCATCACACTACTTTCCCTAGTTTGGAAACTATTTACTTTGTTTAAAATGGAATACTGTGAAATAGTCACACCTCTTCAGATGTCTACCTGTTATAGGGTCCAGTTAAGACAATTGCCCTTGATTTGGATGTTTTACTGGTCCCTCTGGTATCCCTGCAACACAGGATTAACATTACTTTTTAAATTGGCTTTCTCACACCCCATGCTTATGGAATTGATTGTTTGTTTTTTTAAACTTAGCAGCAGAGTTTCCCACTTATCTCTGTAAAATGTCATCTGGTCGGTTTAGGCCAATAATTCCAGGCTCTTGCATAATCTGATTCTCTCCAGAATAGACCTGCTGCTTTAATGCTCCAGCCCATGCCCAGAGGGAATGCAAAAAGCCATACGCAAAAACAACAGGAGGAACAAGGCAGCCAAAAGCCAGCATGAACTGGCCTTCATCTGTGCTTATTCCTTGCTCCATGTCAGTTTGCCCCCTGCCTCCCTTTCCTAACCCCCTGCTCATACATCATTCTAGCTTCCTGTCAGCTCCAGTTGCACCCCTAGTTTTATCTTCTCAGCTTGTCTGCTTCGCTGCCTCCCAAACCTGTGCCCAATTTATTGCTTGTCTTCTCTACCCTGTTTTGGCCTTGGGACCCTTTCCTTTGAACTAACCCTAAAAATTACCTTATGTCTCAGCCCAATCACTTCCCTAGCTCTACTCCCTTCTTGCTCTGACCTTGGAGTGCCAGACCCAGGAAAAATACTGCCAACATATAAATTAATAGTTCTTCCCATTTTGGGTTCATCAACAGAAGTTATATTCATGTTTTTTATGTTGTCACCTAAAACATTGATAAATAAGTCGAACACTGGGCCAAGGACAGAAAATCTGTACCACATTCCTTTTAGAGTGTCTGTCCTTAGGTTTCTATTTATTTTTTCTCTAAAGTTTAACAAATCTGATTTTTTAACTTGTAGAGAGTTGCATTGGCCAATATAGTAGCCTCTAGCTGTATATGTCTATATATAAATTTAAATTTCCCTTAATTAAAATGAAATAAAACTAAAAATTCAGTTCCTAAGTTATCACATTTCAAGTACCCAGCCACACATTTCTACTGGTTATCATAGATATACGATTTAGATTTAGAACATTTGCACCACCACAGAAAGTTCTATTTGATTATGCCAGCACAACCTTATATCAATATTGCAAGTTCTTTTCATTTTGCCATTGATTCATCAGTCAACTGTTTTGTCCAACTAGTCATTAATGTGCCCATCTTTGCTGTATTCAGCATACATTTTCCTACCTCATCCAAAAGGATATCATAAAATTCTTTGTTGAAATAAAAATACATTTACTACAATAGTACCCTGGTCTACTTGATGAGCAATGCACTTGATTAGTTATTTATTGCCATGTTAACATATCATCCCAAAATTTAGTGGCTTAAAATAATAATCTGTCTTATCTTTCATGTTTTCTGTGGGTCAGAAATTTGCGAGTGGCTTGACTCAGGCTCTGTCATGAAGTTATAGTCAGAAGTTGGCTGGGACTGCTACTATCTTAAGGCTTCAATGGAGGTGGGAAATCCACTTCCAAAGTAACTCTCTGGAAAGTTGGTGTTGACTTTTGGAATGGGCCTCAGTTCTTCTCCATGTAGGCCATAGCACAGGGCTACTTCAGTGTCTTCAAGGCTCGGCAAGTGGCTTCCCCTAAATCAAGCAATCTTAAAGAATTAGCCAGAGCCAGGAGCTTCAGTGCCTTTTATGACCTAGCCTTGTAAGTCATACAAGATCACTTCCTCCACATTCTATTAGCCACACAGGGCCAGCCTTGCTTCAGTGTGGGAGGAGACCACACAAGGTGAATACCAAGATGACTGGTTCATTGGGGGTTACATTGAAGGTTTGATATCATACCACTCAAAATAGGAAATGAGCTAGTTTGTCATGGCTCATTTTAGTGAACCACTGCTTTTCCCTGGGAAGCATCTCTTAGGAGCCATCTGTATAATATTTTGTGAGAATTTCCCCTAGAATCAATATCAAATTTACTGATCTATACTTTCTGGAATCTGTCTTTTTGTCCTGTTCTAAAAATTGGAATTTTGCCTGTTTCCAAACTCGTGACCCTTCTACTATGTCACAAAGATCACCACAATCACATCTGCAGATTGTTTTTTGTTACTGTTTTCGTTGTTGTTGTTTTCTGAGCCTGGAGATTTGCCCCTAAGCACAACAGCTGGGTACTCTCTATCAATTTTCTCTCCCCGCCAAACGTTGTGTAGTGCCTCACAATAACTTTTTTTTAATGAATATTCTCTCAGATCTTGAGCCTCAATTCCTCCTAATGATGCTTGGTAACATTTTATCATTACAATACTATATTCTCAATGATGTAGGGGAAGTTAAATAGGAATCAAGTCACTTTGTCTACTCCATGTGATCAATTATCACTACACTGTATATCTGTCTACCTCAGGAGTGTGATTCTTGGTCGTGGTTCTGTTTTATACAGAGTGTGCATGCACATATACACACACACACACGATCAAAACAATTTTTGTTAGTTTCCCAGCATTTTAGTATTTTTAAGAAACTTGATATTCTTTATGTCATCAGCCAGGGGAACATATATATACATACAGTCTGCGTCTATTGCTCAGAATTAAATCCAGAGGAGCAGCTTTTCTCTTTTTCCCTTATCTTCTAATACATGAAATTGCCAGAATGGCAATCAGCTTCTCTCTCTCTCTCTCTCTCTCTTTTTTCTTTTTTTTGAGACAAGGTCTCTCTCTGTCACCCTAGGCTGGAGTGCAGTGGTGCAATCCCAGCTCACTCCAGCCTTGAACTCCCGGGCCCAAACCATCCTTCTGTCTCAGCCTCCTGAGTAGCTAAAATTATAGGCACACGCCACCATGCCCGGCTCATTTTTTTTTTTTTTACTTTTTGTAGAGACGGGGTCTCTCTACGTTGCCCGGGCTGGTCTTGGACTCCTGGCCTCAAGTGATCCTCCCATCCCGGCCTCCCAAAGTGCTGGGATCACAAGTGTGAGCCACCACACCCAACCTCTTTTTTCTTTTAGAAAAAATTCCAAATGAGTAATTTTAGAATAAGTTATATCTATATATTTTACCTGGAAAGATATCACTGATATATGGTGTTAAGTTGCAAGGTCCTATGGATGGTATGGTCCCATTTTTGTTAAAAAAAAAAAAGAGAGAGAAGAAGAGAATAGGGAGAGAGAACTCTGCATGTATGTGTTCACATAAAGTTTGTGGTCATGGTGAATGGTGTAGAAGGATATACACCAAATTGTTAACATTGATTATTTTTGGTGGTGTATGATTGGATGGAGAAGGTAGAGACTATTATCTTTTTCACCATTCACTTTTGCCTTTTTGACTTTCTACAATAAACATATATTAATTTTGTAAGTTTTTCTAATCTGATAATATAAGACATTAAAATATGTTCTCTATCATTGTTACTTTCTCCTCCACAGTGTTATGAACTGCATTTAGGAAATATTGTCCATATAGTTCCTGTCATCAGTCTATAACATACACACATAACAGTATTGCATCTGTGTCTTCTCTCCCTTTTATCCTTAATGAAAAGGATACCCATTCTGCTTATATGATATATTCTTTTCTACGTAGATGGATAATTTCTTAAAATTCAGTGCTATTCCTCTTTTTCTTCTCTGGGCTTTTTCTCTTTTAAAAATACATATTCCCTCGTGTGGAATGCTAGTTGCAACTCCTATTTTGTCAAGCCTCAGTGATATAATGGAGATTATACATACACCCCCCCCCACACACACACACACATATTTCAAGTTTACTGTGTTCTCTATATGTTGCATATTCAGGGCCAAATCCAAGTTTTGTTGGATCTGAAGCTTTCATAATTTGGAGAACCCACATCAAAAAAGGAACATAAACTTAGCAATACAGAATTACTAGGGCAACTCCTAGGGCCTTGAAAGTACAAATGAGGGGCCTTGAAGCTTAAGCTTCACTAGTGTCACAGTAAACATATTTCTGTGTGCATTTGTGCCGGGTGAGGAAGGATGGGCGGCCTGAAGTTGCAGGACTGGGAATTCCTGGAAGAAGATGGTGTGGCCTCCAAAGATGGAAAAGACTAAGAAAAAAAAGAAGCGTTGTGACCAACTTCAGAAATCTATCTGACTTTTGGTTTTAATTTCCCTGTTTTAGTTCTCTTTATAAAACAATTGTCTTTTCTTAGAGTAGCATTCCAGTTTTCAATAGCAAGGAGACCCGTGTTCTGCTAGGATCAGGTTTCCAGGGCCCCATTTTAGAAACAAGCATAGCTCAATCATGCCGCGCTTAAGAGCATTCCATGACAAGCAACAGAAGCTTTGCAAACTATGGTCAGAAGGCACATTTCATGACCTTTAGCCTAAGAAACATTAGGTGGCTTGCTGCTTTGTCCCCAGAGGGGTGGCACATAGGAAAAATCAAAAGTAGTAGTGGCAAGAGTGTTAGGAACTGTGGTGGAAATCCTACAGTTCCAAATGTGTCTCCCAAAAGAAGAAAGGAAACCTCCAGAAGATCCTTTCACCAGTGGTTCCAACAGAAGTTTCCTCCCTCTCTTGGGACTTCTTGAGGGTCTTTCAGATAGGCAGCCCCAGGTATATGAGAAGATATTGGACCTGGTGTGTTTGGAATCACAGGTGTATGACTCTTGTTTTCAAGAAGATTACTATGTATCCTTATTTCACCATCTCGCCCAGGACCCAGTAATGTAACAGAAGTTTGCAAGACATTGACTCATTTACATATATGAGGTCTCAGAGTAGAGGAAAACCAATAAATGACAGACGTTTTTTGTGTACTTGAAATTTTTAATAAAGTGTTTTATGAGATTCAAGTTTTAAAATAAGTGTCTATTAAGATATATATTGCCAATCTTAAATGCATAAATAAAAAAGAAGAAAAACCAACCAAGAATCTTTTGAATGTTTTTCATAACACATACATGCCCTTGCAGTGAAATTTCTTCAGATTTTGGTGATAAGCAACTTATATTAAAAAATGAATATGTGAGCTAGGTGTGGTGGCTCACGCCTATAATCCTAGCACTCTGGGAGGCCAAGGCGGGAGTATTGCTTGAGGTCAGGAGTTCAAGACCAGTCTGAGCAAGAGTGAGACCCCATCTCCACAAAAAATATAAAAATTAGCCGGGTGCGGTGGTGTGCACCTGTAGTCCCAACTACTGGGGAAGCTGAGGCAGGAGGATCACGTGAGGCCAGGAGTTTGAGGTTGCAGTGAGCTATAATGATGCTACTGCACTCTAGCAGGGACAAAAAAGCAAGCAAGACTCTGCCTCAAAAACAAAAAAAAAGTGGTCCTTTGTATACAAAGATAGAAGTACTGACTTTTGAGTTGTTTTTCCAGTAAAAGGCACACTGGCTGGCAAGAGGGGAGGTACTATCAAGGGCCAAAGAGCAGACAGATGCACACTGGCCCTCTGGGGAATCAAACCCATGCCCTTGGCACCATGTTTACAGTGCTCCTACCAACTGAGCTAACTGGCTATAACCTTGCCACTCTGCATCTCAGGTCTGTTAAGCACCGTTGCTCACAAACACAGCCTCCTTCAGATCCTCACTGAATAAGGTTTGTTCCCAGCCAAAAAAACTCTCTGGAAGGAATGGGAATGGATTTTAATTTTTTTAAGCATTAAAAATTGCTGGTTTTTTTTTCTGGAAGTTTCTTAAGCTTGAAGTCCACGATTTTGCCCCACGAGGTGATCCACTGGGTGATCTCTGCTCAGGCAGGCACTGGCTACTCTTAGGCTATGACTGGGTTCCATTTCTTTTTATAAAGCCCATGTTATTTCTGTTTGGAGGGCTTGAGGGCTGAAAGGGGGAAGGGGGAACTGAATAGCTCAGGGGCCTAGCTAATGTCATCTGATCTCTTTTACCCTGAGGCTTTTTTGAATTTGGCTCCTCTTCACACAGTCTCAAAATATGCACCGGCCCTTCAACAGTCATTGACAAGTGGGCTCTGGAGTCAGACCGCCTGAGTTGGAAGCCAGGCTCCTCCAATTACTTGCTGTGAGGCTTTAGGCAAGTTACTTCATCTCTCTGTGCCTCAATTTCCTTGACTATACAATGGAGATAATAATTTAAAATCTGGAAGAAATTTTGACAATGTTAAATGAGATACTATATGTGAAGCACTTAGTCTAGCTCATACAGTAAGCACTGAATAAATTTTAACTGTTAAAAAATACTAACAATCAAAAGTTCCAAAGAGCTCAGGGTTTTAAGATAACAGAATGGATCAGAAGAGAAAGGGATAGAATAAATATGGGACACATGATGTTGGCGGAGAGACCATTTCTGGGTAAAACACAATCTGACAAGTTACTGGACCCTGGACAGACTAGGGTTATTTTTATGCAGTTTAAGGTTAGGAAAGAAAGAAAGAAAAAAGAACATTTTGGAAGGGAGGAGGTGAGGTGATAGCTGTGGGGTGAAGGGAAAAGAGACTCGTGTAAAAAGGTATCAAGTTGTGCCAGTGAGCCATGCTGAGGTATCTATTGCTGCTGCTGAGCGCTTCTCCTGGCCAAAACCATATGCCGTGGGAAAGTTCAGTCTCTCCAGCCTACTTTCTTGAAATAAACTTAAAATGTATAGTTCTCTGTCAAGTTCTGGTCAAACACTTAGCTTCCCCTCCCCCCACCCAGGGGGGCCCCACCCAGTGATGTGGCTAATCCCTATGGAGTCTTGAAGCCGCTAGCCTCCCACGGAGCCTTGCAACTAGAGAGCCCAATGATCTAGCCTGGATTCTTTTGCCCCGTCTGGACTTGCCCCTTAGACAGGCTAAAACAGTCTTTGCCATGGGGGGCCACGGGGCATTTCCCCACACCCTACATTCAGCAAACAGCATTGTTAAAAAAAAAAAAAGTCTTAACTTATGAACACTTCTTCCCTTTAGCAAGGATTGTCTTCAGAGTTCCTTTAAATGTTGTATTTCTTCACTCTGTGACTTATTTCTAAAAACTTAATGTGTATACAAAAGTGTAACTTTCTATTAACTAGTTCACCTGCCCTTCTCTAGTTATGAAATATTAATTTCAGACTCACATTTAGAAAGATCCAGAAGCGTTTTACTGATCATCCAGGAATTCTTAAACTGTGTTTTAAAAGGGCAAGATTTTGTGCAGTGCCGTTGTCAAGATTTGAATTATTGGAAAATGTAATTTCTGTAGTGGTATATATCACATTTGAATTAACGAGAAAATTCGATCCAGAACACCCGGGTTTGTTTTTGGGGGGAGGTGGTGGTTGCTTTTCTCCGCACCCGTTAACAGAGAATTTTCTTTCTTTAGCCAGACCGGGTTCCTCAGACAGGCTGTGGCCATTACACAGCTCACCGAGGCTCGGAGGTTAAGGAATGTAAAGAGGTCAAACTTTGGCACTGAAACAGACACGAAATAAACAAAATCCGCCGACGTATAAAGAGAATAATCACAGAAATTGGGAGAGTAGGTCAGAAATGGTGAGCTTGAGGTCAGTGGGAAGAATTATTCGTATAAATCTTCTTAGAGAAGGTAGGGAATTCCTAATTTAAAAAGAAAGGCAGAAACAGGAAACGAATCCCCCCACATCGCGTTCCGACCCCGGAGTTCGGGTGCGCGGAACGCAGTCTGTGAGTTCCAGGGAAAGTAAGCAGCTTCGGGACATTTTCTAAAGTGCTCTTTGCAGTGCAAAAGCTTAGAATGCGGTTAGTTTTACGCACCGGCTCCCTTTCCCATAAATGCTTCAAGAGGCGCCTTACTTCTCAAGACTGAATCACGTTTGTCAGACTGTTTTAAACCGCGTATCAGACCCCCTGCGCTTTGGGGGAAACTGGAGGCGAACAACCTGGGCGCCGGGACACGTTTTGCAATGAATGAGCAAATGAATGAAACCCGGCCGGAACGCTAGAGACCGGGAAGGACGCAGGAACTTTCTTCGCGGGTTGCGAACGCGGCGTCTGCAAACTTAGGACCCAGGGCAGCCAGGGCTTCCCAGACGCAGTCAGTCTCTCTTAACAAACACCGAGCACCTGAGAACAGGTGCGATTCCTAGTGAGCGGCCCGGGCCTGTCACTAACTAGCCTGGGGCCAGAAGAGATGCGGCCCGCCTGGAGGGGACTTCGCAGCGGCTCTGCCCATTCTGCACTGCCCTCGGCTAATGGCTTCGAAGGGCCGAGCTGTAGCAGCCCCGGGGCGCACTCGCTGCCCTCCTCCGCTCGCACAGGGGCTCGCCTAGGTCTGATCCCTTAACCCGGTGGCAAGTCATTTCCTTCTTTAACGTGGTGGTTCTGTGCGATAAATGGAGCAATAAAATCAGAGGGGCGGAAAGAGAAAATAGACAACTAGAAAAGTCACAAGTGTTTCTTGGGGAGACTAGGGCGCGGGCTGTTTGGACTGTGGCAGAGCTGTGGGGCCCAGCCTGGGAGCGGCGCTGAGCGGGACCGGTTTTCCGGGGCTGGCAGCTGCCTCGAAAAAGTTTCCTGTGGAACACTCGCCAGCGGGGGCGGGGGCGGCGGGCGCAGCAGTGGACGTGGGAGGGGGCGGGAGGGGGTGGGAGGCTGCGAAGGGCCCGCTTGCAAACCGTTATAGTCCTTCAGCACCTCCCTCGCCGGTGGCCCCCCTGGCCTGCCTCCCCGCCGCGCGGCTGCCCACCTGGCGACGTGACGCTGCACCAATCCCTTTCTAGCTGCTCCCAGGGCCCCCTCTCCTTGCACCGCCCCCCTCCCCACCCTGAAAGAGGCGCACCCTGCCGGGACAGACGCTGCGCTCTCGCCGCGGAGCACCCCTCTAGCTTATTCGTCTCCGGGACAGGACAGACGCTCAGGCTCTTCTCTCCCCGTAGCCAAACTCGCTTTCCCGCCTCGCAAACTCCGGCTTCCCTCCACTCCCAGCTCTTCCCTCCACTTTCCCCTCCTCTGTCTCCCACGCCGCAGACCCGGATCCCCCACTCCTTTCTCCCGCCCTCTCCCTTCCCCTCTCCCCCCTTCAACTCCTGGTCCGCTTCCACCTCAGACTCCCCGTGCGCGCCCAACTCGGTCGCCCGCTCCCGTTCGGCTCGAAGCCATGGCGGGACCCGGGGGCTGGAGGGACAAGGAGGTCACGGATCTGGGCCACTTGCCGGTGAGTAGAGGACTCCCATCGCCCCCGAAGTGCTCTCTTTTTGCGGGGTCTGAGCACTGGGGGAGGGAGCGGACCCCCTCAAGCCGGGTCAGACCAGACTTCGACGGGTCCCGCGGATGCAGAGGGGACCCTGGGAGCCGGCGTCCGGAAAAGGCGCCCCCTGGGCAGGGGGGCCGCGCCAAACTCTCGGAAAGGCAAAGGCACGGGGTGTCGGGGGAGAGAAGAGGTGGCAGGGGGGTGCTTGCCGGCCCTAAACAGCGGGACATTTTCTAAGTGTGGCCCGCTTTGTCTAGCGGCTCTGTGGTACCTGTCCTAGCCCGGCTCCGGGAGAGGCCAAAAAGCGCGAGGTCGCGTGGCTTCCTGAGAGCCCTCCTCCCTGTTACCCCGCCACCCCGTCGTTTGCTGCTGCTTTTGCCAGCGGAGATGCTTACATATGGGGTGACCTTTACTTTTAGGTGACGACAGGCTAGAAAATTAGAGCGTGGGAGTTTCACTTCTGTCACTTTCTAATAGCACTTTCTAAAACCTTCTTATTCTTGCCAGGGCAATGTTCCCGATTAAGTGTTGCAGGAGTGAAAGAACTCGACGCCTTTGGGGGGAAAAGTGAATTCTGCACACCCCAACTTTTAAAAAAAATGTATTGTGCTCCTTAGGTAACCAGATTTATCTTTTTCTTGTGGTTTTCGTTTGTGGGTTCTCTTTTCCCAAATGCCCAGTTTTCCTCCAGAGTTGTAATTGATTGGTGAGCTATTATCGCCGTCGTTATTAGCAGACTTATTATTTTAGCAGCGCCGTTTATTTCATTGGCATCTGGTTTCTGGCTGATATTGGATCTCACCCAAATCCGTGTTTCAAGTTCCCTTTTTAGATTGGCATTTCACTCGCACCCTCTCTTGAATGCAAAAGGCCCCTTGACTCTCCGAAAGGGAATAAGCAGGCACCGTGCTGGAATGATCACCAGGCAACTGTAGTTCAGGGCAGTGGCCTGCTTGCTTTGAGAAAAGCTAAATATTAACCTTGAGGTTATAGGACTATTCAAAGTCGCACTGACTTAATTTTATACATATTTGGCATTTAAAGATTGTGTTTTTAATGATGACAGACGCCTGCCTCCCTAAAAAATGGGGCATTCCCAAAGCCTCACCTATATAATTTTACACTAGAATGGTGTATGTGGGGAGAGGAGATGATGCACCAGGGTAACATTTTAGCAAATTGTTCTTTGCCATTAAAAACCCACCATAAAAACATGTTGAATTACAGATATTAGCATTGTGATTATTTATGCAGCCTCATAAAATAAAGTCACAGAATTTTAAAAAATTAAATCCTTTTCCACCCCATGTGCACCCAAAATTTCTTCCTTTCAGTGGGTATACATGAGATTTCTGGACTATGGAGGCCTCAATTGGTGGTTTCCTTTCTGAACAGAACTTTTATATTCAGACGAGATTTGCTCCCAAGTAAAAGTGTAAAATCAAGGAATGAAACGTTACCGCCCTCCAACATTCTCTGTATGGTGGGGGGAAAAGAAAAAAAGCAAACTAGGGCAGATATGTGAAACCACACATGGGCAAACTGAAATAAACTCCTTTCTAAAAATGACTCAAGAGAGGAATAGGAAAGACCTCATAGAAATGATAGGGCAGGGAATTCCAAACCCAAGGAGAAAAAGGAGAAAAGATTTTATTGCTGCAGAAAAGTGGGGGGAAATGGCCCAGACTAACTGACCTGGTCATGGCCCTGGGAGGTAAGAATTTGGTGTTTGGTGGAGCCCAGGAGATAAGAGGAAAGGCTGCACTCTTTACATTGCAGTTCAGTGGCATATTAGTGTTCTGGAGGGTGGGGGTGTGTGTGGGGAGGGTAGAAAGATAAGGTTGGTTTTTAATGTAGGGAGAGTAGGGGGAAGATACAAAACCTCAGGGCACTGATGCTTCCCCTCCTTTTACAGACTTCGTGAAAGTCTCATAAAGTCCTCAGGTTCTAACAGTTTATAAATTTTATACATGAGCCATTGTGTCTCACGTGGAGGTCTTCATTACCTGAGCAAATTATGTATAATTCTCCCCTCTTCCCAAACACCCAGATCCAAACTCTAAGAAATCTAGCAGAAGAACAGCACACGCTTTGGAATTTCCTTTCCTATCAAATTTTTAGAGGTGGGAAAGTCGTTGTTGCTTTGGTCACTGAGTTATATTTCAGTGATTTGGGATTTCTTTCCATTCAACTTACTTCCTGGCCTTTTGAAAAAGTAAAAGCAAATGAAGGGGTGAAGAGACACCTAAGTCAGCTGTGTTGAACTTTACATTTTGATGCAAAGTAGAGTTGATAAAGCAAGCAAAGAAATCTGCATATAGTGGTATCCCTTGCAATAATTATCCTCAATTTGACATATGCAAAGGTCAGAAAATTGGCACCTGTCAACACCAAGTATACCGATTTGGCAAGAGCCAGACAATGAGGGGAGAGTCAAACCTTGGAGTTTCAGACTGAGCAAAAAGGATCTTGCAGAATGTAGAAGAATAATTAAAATATGGGTCTAATTTAAGTTTGATAAAGTATGTTCTTTGTAGGCCTGGCCAAGCTAAATGACCACAAGACAAAGGACAGGCTTGCTGGGCAAATTGGGATTTAAAGAAAGTGGCGGAAGGTTATCAGATATTTTTGTTACTAGACAGATATTATTTTTAAACCTAAAATAGTAAGCAGGAGTGAAAGCTGGGGAAGCAGGAAAGGGGGAGAAAATTATATAACTTTTAAAATTAAAAGAATTTAACTTTCGTATAATTATATAACTTTTTTTTTTTGCCTAATGGCCTAAAGTTACAGACATAAGAGAACCAACGTAATTACCAGCGAGCCATAGGCCACCTCCATTATGTTCATTAATTAATGGGTTACGGTAATTTTGTCTGATTTTCTATTGAATAAATATTTTCTATAGGTGATAAATCAAAAAGGAAAGTGCAGAAATTTGTGGTTTATGCTTCCTTTTTGAAAAGAGAACTGCGAAGCCTTATGTCTTTATACATATCCTTGTAATATGAATGTATATGCCCGCCAGCAATACCTGGGGGTGTGTCTATATATATATTAATATATTTCTTTTTCCTAGTATGCCTGCGTCCTTGAGACTGGAAACTATTTCTTCATCTCCAAATCTGGCATGTCTTTCACTATGATTGTCCCCTTTGCCTTCTGTGCCCAGTATGGTAATGACATTCCTCACGGCTGTGGCCTTGGTATTTTGACACTGCCATGTGTAGTCCTAATCTATATTGGGGTCAGGATTAGACAGGCCTTGAGGACAGTAGTGGCAGAGGTGATCTGAAATAGCACATGATCCAAACACTATATTTGAATTACATTAGGTTTATATTTAAATACAACTGCCAGCTCTCCCAGTCTTCGACCACCCAGACCAAGCCTGCTTTCCACATTTGGTCATGAGAAACTTCCCACTTTACCAAGTCCCCTTAGCCCCTGTTTAGAAGCAGTTTTACAAAACTTCAAGTCCGCAAGGACTGATAGATTCAGCACATCATACATACAGAGCATCACTTCGGTGTAACACTGTACTTCAATCTACTTTGTCAATCTTTTTTTTCCCCCAGTTTCTAGAGCAGCGGTTTTTATATGTTAGTGCACAAGAATCAAGAAGCATCTCGGGATCTCGGGATCTTGGGGACCTATCCCCAGAAATTCTGATTTCATAATTCCATAGTAGGCTCAAGGAATCTGTATTTTTAACAAGATTTCCCAGATGATTTTCACGTAGGGGTAGTCTGTGCAGTCCACAGTCTGAGAGGCACTGGTCTGGAGGAAGAGATTTTCCTTTCTGACCTCTGCACTTGAATTGTGAAGCCCATTCTTCCAGCTATCTCTGGAAACTCGCTCTGGCACTTATCTTGTCATATCCACCATTTTCATGAACTTTTTATAGAAAGTTGCTGTTTCTAATATTAAAACAAAAGAAGAAGAAAAGCCTCTGCTATCTCCTTCTAGGTACTGTGCAATCTCTTTACTTCCTTTTGCTGCCTGACTACTGGAACGCATTCGCTCCCTCTCATCCTTTACTATTCTAAATTGAAATTTCTTGCATTTTTTGCATTGAAATTTCTTGCAATATTGACCATTTTCAATTCCCTTTTCTCCTTAATCTCTGCCATATTTGGTTCTGTCGATCAGCCTCTGCTTTGAAAGTCTCTCCCTTGACCAGTTAACACTGCCTTCTAGTGGCTCTTTTTCTTCCTGTTGCCCCCACTCCTGGCTTTTATTAAAATTAACCAAGGTACTCATTCTCCCCCCTCCCTTGAATTCATGAGACGGAAACAACTCCCTAAATTCTGGCTTTCAGCAGGCAGCCACAGTAGGGCTGTTAAATTTCAGGAGATAATTTAGACACATAGAAAGATATAGCAAAAGTATAAAGTATTTGTCTAACAGTTTAGGGTTCAAAAATGTGTTAAGACTTAGATTTTTAGCAATTTCCTTTGAGAAAAGTTTTAGAAGTTAGGGTTTCTTCTTTACTGACCATTTTATTTACCCAAATGGGACACCAAAACGTACACACCCCCAAATAATCTCCAATCTGATATAGTAGTCATAGATATGAACATCTTTCTTCTTCTGGTTTTCTTATCTCAGGGTGGCAGGGCAGAAGAGAGGACCAAATAATTATGGAGACCCCTCTGATATGGACCTTTTAATTTCACAGTGACCAGAAAGAAGGTTCTTTTTCAATGCTTGCTTCCTTGGGAGTCGAGAATATACTTGCTCTGACTATAAATGGAAAGCATGATATAAGAAATTTGGTATTGTTAACCTAGTAATTAGTATAGTCCTTCCCTTCTTTTTTCTCAATTTAACGTTTAACCTTAAATGGTAGTAGCATGGAGATGGGGAACAAAATATTACATACAACTAATGAAAAGAATATCATCTTAGGTTACATGAATACTAAGCAGAGCTGCTTTTAAGAACAAATGAAATTTTAAAATATTCTTTTATTAAATGTGAGCATGAAAAGAAATAAGATGGTTTGGTCATTTATGGGCAGGAAAAAGTTTCCTGACAACATAAATATAGATAAAATAAGGCCTCCACAAATTTCCACAGGCATTTTATTATCCCAGTTCATTTCCTTGGGGTCTCTTTTGAGTAATTAGATACCTGAGTTCAAATCTCAGTAAGGTACTTACATTATTGAGGGCTAGAAAAAGGATTAGAGAAATTTAAGACTGTGCTCAAAGATTCAGAAATATAGATTTACGACAATGCAATGATTCTCCAATATATGGTATCTTTTTCAGCTAAAATGCAGCCTTACCTATAACAAGGAATGGTTTACCAATAGGAATCGGCTAACATGTTTGATTCTTTTGACAGATGGCCAGAGGCTTTTTCTCCAGAATTAATAATGTCTAAATTAAATCCCTCAATGATACCCTTCAAAGAAATATGCTAAAGTGATAAAGTCTTCGAGCTGTCCTTAGTAACTTGTTTGCTTTTCCCCCATAAATCTTTCAATGAGTAATAACAAAAGTGATATGCTTAATATCAAAAGCACTATAACAATCTACTTTTACTTTTTGAATCCTAAAAATTATCATTTTGAATAACTTTTACATTTTCATTGGGAATATGTTCCCTGAACTATTTGCTTGTAATGATAACCGTGTCTGCCGTGATATTAATTTTGATGATCACTTTGAGAAAGTAGGCTGCTGGGCTGCTGCTTTCTCTAACAATGGTTGTATCAATCCAGTGGAAACATCTGGATTTTGGAATGGTAGAATCTGGTTTTTTTCCTATAGAATTTTAGAGCTGGGAAAATTACCTAACACAACACCTTCATTTTATATATGTGAAAACTGAATCCCAGAGAGAGTAAATAACTTACCTGGAGTCTTATAGTTAATTAATGGCAGAGCTGGGGCTAAAACTCAAGTCTCTGAACTCTGTGCAGTTGAATACTTGTTGACTGAAGTAATCCCAAAGCTGGGTCATTTTCCTGTGACAGTTTTGCTAGATTACACAAATATCATGCAAGTTTTAAGGAGGCTATAATTTCATTCATCTATGTTGCATATGTTCAATAGTTTTTCTGTTTAGCTCACATTTGTCACAGTGATAGAAATGTTTTCAAACAGGATTAAACAAAGTTTGTGTATATAAAATGTGCTTTATATGAGGCATAGTGAACTTCCAAGAATTTGCCAATGTTCCTACCATTTTGTGTGTAAATTGGCATCTAATCATGCCTCATATAAGTTTTGCTAAAATAGCAAAATAGGCTGCTAGACTAAAAGTTCAAGCAGTGATAAAATTTAAGAAACCATGTTTTGTGGTGAACAAGAAAGAAATGCCCATATTTAAAGGTAAGGAAACAATGCTTGAGGATGAATATGGAAGATGTAGGACTGTGTCCTTAAACATGTTATATTTTGTTTCCTGTGATGCCACATTTAGGCTTAAGTCACAGAAAATATCAATTTGTGCCATGAAAAGGTATTCAGCTAATGCAAAGATTAATTTTAAAAAAAATAAAAGAACACTCTCTAGTTTTTAAAAAAATGATGCTCTTTTAATGCCATGATCTTGCTTTGTTATTCATATTTAGAGGTGATATGTTTTCTTAAGAGTTACTATAATACAAATAAGCCATCTAGACTTTGTATCCAACATCTAGTCATCGTTGCTGTATGTTAAACTTTCTGCCTGTCTGGTTAGCACTCAAAAGATAGATACTAAAAGAATACTTCAATTACAAATAAATTAACTTATGTCTATTTTAATTATCTTTCTAATTACATCATGAATATGCCTTAGCTTTCACATAACTGTATGTACTTTACAGTTTTATGACAATTAATTACACAAGTACTTAATGTCCATACCACTATTTCTTTTTTATAAATGACTACACTCAGTCCAGGAAGATTGTGACATCTGTTCTTTTGGTAGATGACACTTAGGTTCTTTCCATGTAAATTTGAAGGGAACAAGGCAGATTGGAGATACCATTTAAGATAGTTGAATGCTTACCTATTTTCTCAAGAAGATTGACAGTTTTTTCTACTTTTTTTCAGGATCCAACTGGAATATTCTCACTAGATAAAACTATTGGCCTTGGTACTTATGGCAGAATCTATTTGGTAAGTGGAGTTAGAGTATTTATTCATTCTTCATTTTCTAGTAATAAAAATAATTATGAATCAGACCTCCACACTGCAAATCAAATAATGCCAAAACATGGCATTTCACTTTGAGATATGAATCGAATTAAGATAGCTCAGTGACATCTGTAAGAATTATTGTTTATTATTGCAAAAGGAATGGATTGGTGAATCTGTAGTGAACCAACGAACCAAACATAAGATGTAAAAATTATTAGCAGAAAATTAATAAAGTCATCAAAGGAAAAGGGAAATCATTCAAATAAGATATACCCAAATAAAAATATCACTTGTTTTATATTATACACCCACACCATTCTAATTATTCACATTCAATTGAAAACTGAATGTTATAAAAAGGAAAGTTTTCATAACGTTCTATATCATAGTGTGTACCTGAGTGTGCACATGCATAGGATAAAGTTTGCTGAAGAATCTAATAAGAAAAATTCTGTATTTATTTAATGATTACTTATTAAGCACTAAGTATGTGCCAGGCCCTGTGATAGTCTCAGGGAATAAAGTGATGAACAAAACAGATAAGGTCCCTGGCTCTTCCAGGGCTTATGGCCTAGAAATGTATAAGTGGTTAAGTGTGTGTATGTGGTATGTGTGTGTGGGGTTGTTGGGAGAGTAACATACATTACATAAGTAAGCACACAAATAACTGTGTACAGTTGTCCTTCAGTATCCCTGGGTTCCGCATCTGTGGATTCAACCAACCTCGGATCAAAAATATTTGAAAAAGAATTATGTCTGTACTGAACACGTACACATATTTTATGTCATTATTCCCTAAACAACACAGGATAACAACTGTTTACATAGCATTTACATTGTATTAGATATTATAAGTAATCTAGAGATCATTAATCTAGAGATCATTTGAAGTATACAGGAGGATGTGCATAAGTTGTATGAAAATACTATGGCATATAAAATGCACTTGAGAAAACCCTGATTTTGGTATGTGAGGGAGGTCCTGAAACCAAACCCCCACGGATACTGAGGGATAACTGTAATTTTGATTGTAATATATGATCTGTAAGAGATTCTTAGTGATATAAAGCATAAAACAAAGGAGCTTAATTTAGATTGAAGGGTCAGTGTTTACTTCCCACTCCCTGGAAAGTGATAGTTAAACTGATACCTGGAGGATAAATACGAGGGAACCAAGCAAAGGTGTGATTGTGGAGGATGATGTCAACGTGTTCTAGGTAGAGGCAGTGGCAGTGTTAAGGACTGGCTTGGGGTTGGAAGTGCTTTAGTAGCCCTATCACCTTGATCAGGTTCCTTTGCCCCACTCTCTAAAAGGGGGAATTGACATTTTCACAATCTTGTTTAAGGTTCTATAAAAATGCAGTGTTTCTCTTTCCCAGGCCTGTTCCTCCAAAGGCTGATCCTCGCTATAGACTGATCACAGGTCCTCTTCTATGGGTTGTGTAGAGGTGTCTTGGTACAGGCCCAGAGGAAGGGGCTTCTTTCTAGTTCAGAAAAGAGCGCCCTCTGCTTGCCATGACTTGCACCTTTGGGGCTACATCTGCCCCAAGGTTGGAGTCATCAACTTTGAGGACATTTCTTTCCTTCCTTTCCATTCCCATTCCCTGCTCCAACTTCAAACCTGGAAAATGTACCTAATAAACCTAAATCTCACCTGTCTGGTGAGGTTTGCAAGTAAAAGCAATATGTCAAGCAGTGATTTTAAAAACCAAATTTAACCCAGGTTGGAGTGGGGAGGTGCTTTTTAAATTTTGCCCAAAAGTACCTATAGTATAGAAGCTGAATACTATAAATAACATATGGACAGGTCTTAAAAGCAGAAAGAACATTGGTGAATATGGGAAACAGAGAGAATGCCAGTATTCATGGCAAAAGTTGTTTCAAACTGTTTTGACCTTACCTATTAACAGGATCAATAAGCTATAGACAGTGACATGATACAGACCCAAGTATATTGTTTATGCTACCTCATTTGCATTGCATACTGAATGATTAGCTAACATTCATACCTTATACCTGTACATTTTACACAGACAGAATGTTTATGGTACATTTATGATTTCTGTGGCTCTATATGTATTTTAATTCCTGAGGGGTATGTGTGTGCGTGTGTGTGGTGTATACTTCTTGTGATTCGAACGTATAAAGCCTTTTCCACCACTAGATGTTAGAAATAAAAATCTCAGAGTCATGTAAGGTAAGAAGCAATGGTAAGACTAGACAACACAGTCTGAGGGGTGACTGTAACTATCTTTCGATGGTTTCTCATAATCATTCATCAGATAGAAGAAAGATACCATCAAAATGAGAAAAGTCAAGAGAGTAAAAAGGTAAGTGTTGCATGAGAATTTCTTTTTTGAAAACTCAGGGTTTCTTGAGCTAAAGTGTATATTTGGTAAAATCCACTCTTAAGTATACAGCTTTATGAGTTTGGACAAATGCTTACAGTCATGTGACTACCACCACAATCAATGTTTTCAATATACATCTTAAATTAATTGTAGTCTATGTCTTCAAGGGATATTCTACCTCTTCACTGCGTGGTGTCCCAACTGGTATTGCTATGGTTGTGGTTGTCATACATTTTGCTTTTACATAGGATATAAATCCACACTACTACTATACTTTTCCTATATTTACTATACTCACTCTTTTCCCTATACTCTCTACTACTAATTTTTATTTAGATAATCAATTATCTTTTAGAGCAATTAAAAATAAGAAAAAAGTCCTTTATATTTATCTTCATTTTAGCCATTTCTGGAATCTTCATTTCTTTGTGCAGATCCAAGTTTTTATATGGTATGAAGAACTTAAGCCTGAAGAACTTCCTCTAACATTTCTTATTGTTCAGGGCTTCTGGTAATGAATTTTCTGCATTTGTGTGAAAAGTCTTTATTTATCCTTTATGTTTGAAAGATATTTACCCTGGGTATAGAATTATGAGTTGACAGTCATTGACAGTTATTTTTTTTTTCTTTCAGCAGTATAAAGATGCCCCTCTATTGTCTTCTGGTTTGCGTAGTTTCTATAGTCTGCTATAATTTTTATCTTTGCTCCACTGTATTTTTTCTCTGTCTGCCTTTAAGATTTTTCTCTTTGTGTTTGTTTTTCACCAGTTTAAACATGAAACGTCTAGAGTTTGTGTGTGTGTGTGTGTGTATGTGTGTGTGTGGTTTGATTGGGTATTTATCAGATAATGGTTAGAGATCTTTGGGGTTCTCTGTCCTTGGACATGTGGTTTGACATATTTCATTATTTGGAGGAAATTATTGGCCTTTATCTCTTCAAATATTTCTTTTGTCCTAGTCTCGTTCTTCTCTTTTTGGAAATACAATTTCATATGCATTAGACCATTTGATATTATCCCACAGCTCTTGGATGCTCTGTTTTGGAGTGTGTGTGTGTATGTTTGTTTGTTTCATTCTTTTTTTTTTATTTGTGTTTCAGTTTGGATTACTTTTTTTCTCTCTTCACATTCACTGATTCCTTTCTCAGCTGTTTTGAGTCTGCTGATGAGACTATCAAAGGGATTCTTCAGCTCTATTACTGTTTTTCATTTCTAGCATTTCTACTTGACTTTTTTATAGTTATAAATTTTGCTGAAATCCCACATTTGTCCATGCATGTTTTCCGTATTTTTCACTAAAGCCTTTCACACATTAATCACAGTTATGTTAAATTCTCCGTCTGATGGATTCAACATCTAAGTCATCTCTGAGGCTGGTTATGTTGATTGCTTTTTCTCTTGAGAGTGTTTTTTTTCCTTGCTTTTTTATACATCTCAACATTTTTGTTTGAATGCCAGGCATAGTATGTAGAACAGTAGAGAGTGAAGTAAACAGCATTTATGCCTTCAAAGGGGCACACTTTCTCAGCTAGGTTGTTAATGTGGGAGGTTGAATCAATCTAATGAGGAGATAAGCTGTATTCGGGTTATGTTGTTGCTATGGTTACCCTCCATTCACTACCAGCTTCAGATCCCTCTGTTACCTTGTGCATAGTGTGAGTGTTGGTTTTCTGGAAGTTTTTTCTCAATATTCCTGCTCTACCCTCAGCTTTAAATCTTCCCTGTGCATCTGTGCCTCAGAGAGTTTCTCTCTCCATGCTCGTACCCTCCCCTAGTGGTGCACTGCTATTGTTTCTTACTGAGTGCCTGTTAGACTGGTGTTGTGGGCAGGGAGGAGATCTCTTGTTTCCCTGCTTCAGCCTCAGTCTTAGCAGATCCTGTGCCTCTGGGTCATGGGAGTGAGACTTTCTTAGTAATCCTGCCTCTTTCCTAGCGGTAGGATACTTTGAATCATTTGGGCCCAGAACCAGTTCTTGCCCTTCCCCCAGAAGTAGATGACTTTATTTTTTTTACCTTTCCCTAGCTGCAGTAGGTCTTTATCTATACCTTGTGGGGGGTGGGAATGGTTTGCTGCCTTTCCCCTAGGGCTTAAGACTTTTTATTCACAAGAGGAAAAGGAATTGGCCTTTTCACGCCCTTTCTACTGTGGTGACTTCTCCTGTCCACCAGGTCTGTACCATAAATCTGTGGGGAAGAGCCTGCAAGTGTGTATAAATTCTTCTTGTGTCTGTGGCTCCCAAGGGTTCTGTATGCTCATGATTGGCCACATATGGTCTTTAGCAATTCATTAAAAAATTTAGTTGAATTCTTTATACCTGCTTCTATGGTGACCCTGTCTTCCCTCTGCAGCCACAGGTGAGCTAGTGCTCATGTCCCATCTCTCTTTGCAGGTGCTTGTCTTTCTTCAGACTTCAGGCTAGTTGGTTGCCTTAAGACTTCCCTCTAGATTCAAGAAAAGTTATGATTTTGTAGATTATTCAGCATTTTCTTGTTGTTAGGGTGGGAGTGGCAGTCTTTCTAGCTTTCATGTCCTCATCAGAAGTGAGAAGTCCATGTTAATTCCTGTTAACTGAATCTTCACGAAGCATCTACCATATGCTTGGTCCTGTGCACATTTATAATTCCTAAGAATTTTATGTGTATCTATTCATATCCAGAGATAGAGAACACTTTCCACCATCGGATCTTTAAAGTACAAATCTCTGTGTTACAGAATGTTTATGCTTATAGAAGCTTTATTTACGCCAGAAAGATTTTTCTCTGCCACTCATTGACTTGACCTGTTTTTATTCAGCTTCAAATTAATCTCCTCCTGTAAAAAGGTTTGGGATGGTGCTGCTGTACATTGATGCCACCCTCATGGGAAACAATCTGGAGTATGTAATAAACGTTTTTAAAATGTTCATCATCTTTACACAAATAATTCCACCTTTGGAAATCTACAATAAACATCCCAAATGTAGAAAAAACATACAGATATTCATCACAGCAGAAAGGTACAATATTGTGGTAAAAAGAGGGCCTGCTTTGAACCAGGCAGAACCGATTCAATGCTTACTTAGCCATGAATTGGCTGTAACCTCGAGCAAGTCACTTAACCTCTGAGTATAAATTTCCATATTTATAAAATGGAGCTAATAATAACTACCTTGCAAGGTTTGATAAAATTTAGAAGCAATATGTATAAAATACTTATTATTGTTGCCATTACTTTTAAAAAGAAAAATTTAGAAAACACCCTAAATAGTAAAAAAGTAAGATGGAAGTGAATTACCTTATACCCAGTCAATACATCACTGCTCTGTAAAGCAGTATTTATGAAGTTATCTAGCAGCATAGAACTATGCTTAAGATGTTAAGAAAAGTATTCCTTATTATACGTATGCTCTGATTACCGCTATGTTAAAACGTGCAGATGAAAATGGTGAATTAAATGATTAGAATAGTGAGATATTGGGTGTTTTTATCTATTCTATATTTTTTCTGTTCTATATTTTCTAATGTCTGTAATGTTATATTATTTAGATAAAGAACATGTATATGTGCGTGCATTTTACATATATATTATATATGTATGTATATATTATATATGTATTAGACAGTACCAAATGCTGTATAAATAACCTGCACAACAAAATGGAAGCATGGTACCATTCAAAATTAATGTCAGAGTGACTCATAGAGTCCTTTGCTTTTTCAGTGCTGCCAACCACATCCCCTGCTGGTGTTTGTTTTGGTTAAAGTCTCTCCAATGTCTTCCAGCTTGTTTCCAAGGCCTCGTTCCCTGGCAGGTTTCCAGCTGTCTGCTGAGGTCTGTGCACGTTGAAATGAAATGAAGTCTCAGTCTCACACTGCGCATTGTAACCCTTTTCCTTTCCTTGTCTTTCTTCTAATTAGATGCCTATCCTCCACCCTCTCCCACCTCCTGCCAGTACAAACCTCATTTGAAATTGTGTGTGTCTGTGTGTGGGGGGGTTTCTGTCTCCTTTTAGGAGAGAAAAATACTGATATTCCTCTTCTATTTTTAGTAGAGTTAGAGAACATAGTTTCTCCTCACCTGTAGCTGCTAGTCTTGTAGCTTATGGATCATTATTTGAATTGTAGGACTATTTAGTATTTGGCCATGTGAGGCCATATTAGCAAAAAGAAAATAAGATGGAACTCATTTGCTAACGGTACTATTAAAAAAACAACCAATTTCCCAAAGAGCACTGTACACAGAGAGACCACAGTTATTTTACGAAATATTAGGAAAGAGACCAAGACCCTTTAGGGTGGCACAGTTGGAGTAGGCAACCTGACTTTCCCACTAACTGACACTAAACATGTCACTTGACTTTTCTGGGCCCATTTCCTCAACTATAAAATAAATGTATTAGACTAGATGATCTCCAGGGTTTCTTCTGGCTCTAAGATAATGCACCTAGCACAGTGCCTGGCACTGAATAAAATGTCGTCAGAATGATAATAATAATACTATAGTCCCATCACCACCTTTAACAACAGAAGTTGATTATCAGCTATAGGTTGGAGTAGTTCCACATTTCACCGAATAAAATGATTTTCATCATGCTTTTCTATTCTAACTCTACTTCACCACCTGATAGTGGGACCTGATATCTAGCTCAGTAACTACTATGACACTCAATGCAAATGTAAAACTGGATAGCAGGTATATTAGGAAGGCAGGGATGCTTCATTCTATGTTGCTGTTATCTAACACCATTTTGTTAAACATAATACTAGTGAGGCAAGACAATGAACTGGATTTCCAGAATGAACGAGTTTGCCTTGACCTTCATAAGGTCTTGACTGCACCCCTACCATCAGTCGCCTACTCCCACATTGCCATTTGCAGGTGGTGAGGACAGAAAAATAAATGGGAAAAGATTCAAGGCAACCATTTTAAGGGAAGGAAAAACTCACCTGAAATAGAGTAAACCTCCATGGCTGTGTCTAGAGCCTAATTGCCACATATGCTGATGCCTAGTTGGAAATCAGTTAAATGGTGGTGGAAGAAAGGGACTGCCCCAAATTTCTTACTGTTCCAAAACTTAAAAACACACCTTGGGCCTAAGTAAGCGTCTGTCCTTGAGAGAGATTAGAGGAGTCATCTGCCCCTTGGTAGTCAGCGGATTAAGTCAAGGTGTGGCATTACGGTCACGAGCAAATTCTTGAATTGTTTGCACTCCAGAGGTGAATTGTTTGCACTGTTGAATATGGAAATTACTTTTCAAAACACTGTCGCATGCATCACTCTTAAATTTGGTTTTTAAAGTCACTGCTTGACACATTGCTTTTACTTGCAAACCTCACCAGACAGGTGAGATTTAGGTTTATTAGTTACATTTTCTGGATTTGAAGTTGGAGCAGGGAATGGGAATGGAAAGGAAGGAAAGAAATGTTGTCCTCAAAGTTGATGACATACAATTTATGATATTTTAGATTAAGCTTCAGAAACGTGGTGCTGACATTTGGGTTGCCTAGCCACTAGGCCTATTGGATGGGGGTTTGAGTATTTTTCCTTTTAGGCTGAAATTATACTGTTTATTTGCCTACCAAATGTCTAGCACTGTGAATGCTTTCTTTTTAGGTAGGAAAGTTTCCTCACATCCTTGCCATTTTGCAAATATAGCTCAATTAAGTCAGCCAACAAATATTGCTTGAGTGCCCATAAAGCACATAACACTGTGCATTTCATTATACATTGCAAACCTCTGCAGAAGGAGCTGAAGCTGAAGCTGAATTGAGGCTACAGGCATACTAGGCTGTTGTGCCTTCATAGTGCAGTGCCACAAATCCAGAGCCATCTCTTGGTCCCGCCTTCTTCCTGTGACATTGGCCCCTTGTTATAATGTGCCTCAAAAGTAGGGATTAGTCTTTCTTAAGTAACCCTCGGGCTGCTGTAGTATAGGAAACATTAAATTTATCCATTAAATAACAACATTGCTTTGGATGTTTAAAACTTTCCATAATAAAATTTTTTAAAAAATGTTTATTGAATTCTCACTATGTCCCAAGCACTGTGTTAGGTACTAGGTGCCAGTGAGAATGATCAGAAAACATTTTTAGGGGGGATCATTTTTAGTTTTAGCAGAGATAAAGAAGGAGGCATTTTCCCTGTGATTGTGACCTCTTCGTTTGAGGAGGGAGTGGTGGGTAACAGGAAGGAACGACAACCAAGTCAGATTGGAAAATAGAAAGAAAGAAATAAGGTTGTAGTGTTTTTTTTCCTGGATATAGAAAGTCTAATGAAGCTTCTAACGAGCAAGACTCCAGGGACAAGTTTTTCCTCAATAAGAGAATAGAGGTTGAATATTTGCAATGGGGGTGAAAAAAGCCAGCATAAGCTAAATAAATTGAGACCCAGGGGACCAAATTAGTGGAAAGTGCTGAGGCTTAAAGGCCTTGGAGAAAATGGAATATTTCTATCTTGGCCATGACATCTCTCCAACTGTGGAATGTAACCCAGGCCTCTGAGTTGTAGGTTTGTCTTTTCCTTTCTGTGTTATACCAAAATTTACTTCTGCCTCCCAATAAATCTTGGGGGAGGAAGAAGTAGTTAGTAGCATGATAAGAACAAGAGGGGAAAGTAAAAGTCGTGTGTGGGATTTTTGCTCCCAAAAGGCCATAATTGAATATTTTCACAACGACTCTAATCTGTTTAATATATTCACACACACACACACACACACACACATGGGGAGCAATTCAAATTCTATATTTGGTGTATTGGGGTAACACAAAAACAGTTATCTCATTTCTGCAGATACTTCATCCAGTTGGTTGTTATAAAGTTATTCCAAGGACAGAAAAGATAAATTTAAATGTTTGGAGACAAATACATATTTCTAAACAAAAGCCAAGACTAATAAACCCCTCAGATCATGGTGGCTTTGGTCAATCAGATAAAAATATCCCAATTATAAAAACCTTTGTAAAATGTAAATATAAATCCCTGTGGGGGGAAATAATACAGTTATTTTAAAACAGACATACATAAGTGCCTAATCGATGCTTAGCTTATATACTTAAAGGTGTTTTTTAATACATTAGTGGTAGGAAAATTTATGTGGACAAGATTTTACAAACCACTTTAAAGAGTGGTGAGGGTGAGTGGGGCAGTATCAGAAACACACTAATGTACTCTTTGTCTGATATATTAAAAATCAAGTTTTGTTTTATTTTGCTTTTACATATACACACACATATATATAATTATGGTCAGTTCTCAGAGTAAATTAAGTGAAAGTGGTTGAAGTATCAAGAATTCTTGTTTTCCTTTATCCTCTAGTAGCTGACCACCAAAGACTAGTTGGCTAGGTCCTCACCACATTTCATGAAATAGACACTTTGGAAAATAGCATTTAGGCAGTTGTTACTCTTGAAATCAGAATGATTCTTAACTTGATTTTAGGACTTTCCAACATTCTACCATATTTGTGTATCTCTGTCTAAGGTAGTTTTGTGGGCAACACCAAAATTGTAGTTAGAAATTAATGTGCCACCGTAGCTCTCTGGGGATATAAAAAGAAAAGTGGAAACCCTAACAATTTTGTGTTGCTGATGCTACTCTAAAGGCAGGCTCTTACAAAGAAGCCTATCGGTAAGATTAAATTAAAATATCAAAGACTATCAAAAGATACAAACAGTTCTTTATCCTGCAATCTTAATTTTCCCTGCTAAGCTACACCCAGGTTATAATAAATTCTTCCTCTACCAGAGCATAGAGAAAGAGGGGGAAAATAAGATGTGAATTATGTGTCCTTTCATTCAGAGAAATAATGATATGGTGGTGGTTTATGTGTAATTTGTGTTAGAAAAATAAGAAAGCTTCTTTTGGTTTTGTCCTTTTTAGGCAGAGTCCCTTTATGACTAGGAAAAGAAGGTTGGATTGTTCAGGGTTCCCTGAGGGAAAAGAAGATTGATTATATTCTAAGCACTGCCAGTAACATTTTGTATAAATCATTAACTCTGAAGAGAAAAAACAAAACAAAACAAAAATACCACCATGATCAAAAAGGACAAGTCTAAGAGTCCTCACAGAAGAACAGCTTTTCTTGACTCTGAAAAAAAAATTAAACTTAAATAAAATTATTTGGTATACAAATTGGGTGAGAAAAACAATGGGGATTTAAATATTAGTTGAATTAGAGAAAGTGACCTCAATGTCCTAAAAATGGGTAATGTTTACTGAGTGCTTACATTGTGCCTAGTGCTTAATTTGCATCATATCATTTACATCTCATCAGAGCATTATGAGATGGGTACCACTGTTATCACCACCTTTCCATCTCACAAATGAAGAAATAGGATTCAAGAGCTTGAGTTACTGAACAAGTTCACAAAGCTAATACATTGTGAAGTCAGGAGTTAAACCAAAATTTGTCTGGCCCCTAAGCCTGTGCTCTTGACTGTACTTATATTCAGCACAACATGTATAAGATGGTCAAAAAGCGTTCAGCTATATCAGCCAGTTGAGAAAAAAAATCTGCCTAAGTGCAAAAGTTTACAGTAAACTGATGAGCTGAGGTCAGCAATGAAGATCATTAATGATGTGTCCCTGCAATGTATTTGTTTCCTTCAAGATGGGCACTAAGATAGTCTAGACTGAAGGTTTTCTCCTGGAACTTAATAGAATTTCAGAAGTGGATGGGGACAAGCAGCTAGGTTTTACAGGACACTTGGAGCTGATGACTAAATTCCCACTCAGAGTCCTGGGAACCCTGGGAAGGTAGAGAAGTATTTGCTGTCAACCTCTTCACTCTCTTCTAGTGGGCAGGGCCCATCTCCAAGGCCAAGCATTTTTCCTCATTTACTCTCCTACTGAGAGCCCCTGGGAACAGGGAGACACTGAAGGATCATTGTAAGTTAAAGCCTCCCTTGTAGATGATTGGTTTCTGATTGGTGAGGATTTTAAAAATTAACAAATTATAAAAATAATGTGTGTATTTTCTAATAGATGCATTTCTAGGAACATGAGTGAGGATTAAAATACATAAAATTTAGGGAACCCTCGTTTGTTCCCTGCTTAAGCAGAGAACTCCTCCCAGAGTCTGGGCTGGAATACATTACATGTCAGGCTAAGTGGCTATAGCTTGGAAGGTTAGAGGGTGGCAGAGGAAGAGAGTTGAGCAGGTGGATGGTGACAGGAAGGGTTTGGCATTGAGATGAGCTGAAATTATCCTTCTATTGTTCCCATCAGATGAGGATGCAGGTTTCAACAGAATTTACAGCTTAAGGCTTTCCTGGTGGTTAACCTCTACAAGAGTTTTGCAAGCAGCTGAGTTCCTCCCACCTTGCCACTAAATAAAGTGTTGCAATGACAGTAGAAAACCAGCTACAAGGCTTGGAGTGGATGCCTAAGAATTCATTAGTCTTTAAAACAAGTTTGCAGACTTATTCAGGGACAGGAACCTAGACTTTTTCATTTTGACTCTACTCTCAGAGCATCTGGTAAAGCGTATTGCACATATTAGGCACAAGAGCATCAGGCAGAAATGAGAAGCAAAAATCTCAATGTAGACTTCTTAGTATATTTTTTGTTGCCCACACTCATGTTCTGCTTTTATTATCAGTGTTGGCATTCTACAAGTAGATATGAAAAACATTAGCTATTTCCAAAAAATCTATCTTAATCACCTTTGTAATCTCTTTGGGACTAGCACAATACCTATACATATGGGTGCTTGGCACAAATTCTTCTGGAACTAAAAAGATGTGTGCAAAAGTGACCCCCTCCCAAATGCCATATTTTTACAGGGGCTTTCTGCAGATGTGCCTTGATGGAAAGGATTGACTAATGACACCCTATTAAGCCAATGCTGGAGACAGGTTGGCCTTTCAAAATTATACCACCTAAGTAACTTTCTATTCTGACTAGAAAAAAAGGTGGCACTGTGTAGAGATAAATATTTCCAAAGGATGGAAATATTAGCCTTACTTTTATATTACTTTCTGCTGAATGAGTCATTTAGGAGCTTGAAAGAGTATATTTTTGGGGAGGGTACTGTAGTTTGCTGTAGTGTTGTTGGCATGGCCAAGTATAAGGATGGTTTCAAGAGAGCCTCATACCTTCAGGAAGATGTCTAGAACATGTGCAAATATTTCCTGACTTGGAAGATTGGCAGCTGTTAGAAAGAAAAACACATATAAATAAGAGCCTACAAATGCCCTTGCTTCTCTTAGCCTTCTACCCACGCTTGCCAATCGCTGTAATGGGTTTTATAACTACCTTAAATTTTAGTGAGTTTCAAAAAAATAATTGGCTCAAAATATTAAACTCTAAAATCTTTAATAATGTGTATTTTGCAGGTTCTACACTGCAGATATATATATATATATATATATATATATATATATACACACACACACACACACACACACACACATACATACAATACATACAATGACCAACTCATCTTGGTTTGCTGGGGGTACTTTGCCAGTCCCATTTCCTGGGAAACTCCTATTGGTTTAGGACAGTTAGTCCCTGTATGTATATGCCTGATTTGTGCCTGTCATACTTGAACAACATATTGTACTCATTAAGAGGTAGTGGTATCCTCCCCTCCACTGCACTCAGGGCAGAAGTAACAGACATGAATAGAAAGGTGCCAACTAGTTTTAAGAGAAGTGCAAAACAGAGTGGTGATATTAGGAGGAAGCAGAATCTGTGTTTACTCCAACCAGTGCAACATGAAAATTGGTTTGACTGATTTCTTCACTGCCACCACTTCTGCTTTCCAAAAAATATACAGACAGAATTAATTGACTGGTTATTTGATGGAAATTACCAAAATGTTTGTTGGCATCTGGTACACACAGCCGTACTAAAATGGAAAATGGATGTTTTACATTGCATCCAAAATGCTTTTAGGGATTTCTCAGGCAGATCTGAATGCCTGGACTCAAGAGAGGGAGATTAGAGAAGCATAACTCACTGTCAGCCTACCTCCCTGAGGCCCTTCAGGTGGGATGTCCTGGTATGAGGCCAGAACTTTCCAGATAAACCTCCCCCCATTCCCTCCACTTTTTTGAATCTGGCAGTGGCATGAGTGGTGAGTTGGGTCGGGAGAGGGTTTATAGAAATCCATTAAAATATATCTGCTTAATTCGTACAATTCATTGAGGCTGAGTTGTAAAGCCTTCCTCACTCTCTACAGAACAGGAGAATTTGTACTTTTTTAATAGGCAAAGGATCTGCCTCTCTACAGCAGCTGGTTTATACAGTAATGTGCTCTCAACTCCTCTGTAAGTGCTCATATCTTTTGAATTCTGTTGGTGTTGTGAATTATCTTGCCATTTACTCCCATTTTGTATATCATTATGTACTTGGTAGAAAACTGTAATTCAGTTTGAATGAATTACAGTAACAGAGATTTAGTGCCTGAGGATGTGTCTCTAGGTTTATATGGAAGCAAAAGCCATTGAGTTTCTAACAATGCAACTTGCCCTCTATTTGCATTAAAACTTGCAGGATGAGATGTGGACCCACCCAACTTTACTTGGCCCCAATCAAACTTCATTCTAAAAAAAGCTATGAGAGCAGGAACTAGATATTATAATATTCATTGCTTCTTTAATATCCCCTGTGGTAGCACTGTGTTGAATCAAATTTTTCTGGTTAATTTTATATTTTGTGGTTTTCTATATTCAAATTTTATATTCCAGAGCCCTGATGATCAGATAGAGGGGCGAAGAAATAGACGGGGTGGGTGGGGGGAGAGAAATAGAAGGATACAAGAGACCTTAGAACTAGAGTTGCCAGATTTGGAAAATAAAAAAACAAAATGCCCAGTTAAATTTGAATTTTGATGAAAAATGAATACATTTTTAGTGTATTTCCCAAAGGTATATACTTATACTAAAAAGTTATTTATCTGAAATTCAAGTTTAACTGGGCCTGTTCTATTCTTTATCTGCGAAACTAGTACAGAGCTAACTTTACCTGGGTCACAGATTTGCCATCTGCTAACCCCGTGTTAAGAAATAAGAGGGAGACTGACTCTCCCACCTTCTGTGGTATGGCAGAGAATGCCGGGTCAGCCTATCTAGGAAGTTGCCAAAGGGTGGGGACGGGGTGGTCTTCTGGTCCTAGAACAGCTGCTACTCCTCCCTGCTTCTTCTGGCAAATGTTGTTTTGTGCTGCTTTCAGAGTTCCACAGCAAAGCTGCTTTGCTGGCAGCTGTAGGGGCCATTGAGTCCAGGTGAGTAATTCTCTCCTCAATGAGGGGCTGGGTCAAAGGAAAGAAGAAGAGTTTTCTTGACATGCCAAGGAGAGCATTTGCCTGCTTGGTTCCCTAGTCTGGAGAAGAGAATCAAGGTGATTCTGGGTTTTTTTTTTTTTTTCTTACTCCAAAAGTGGAAGGGCTCTGGGCTGGTGACTTGATTAGTCACTCTCCAGTTTTATTGTAATATGGGTCCAGCCCCTAGAATGATTGCAGTCAATATTGATCAATGATGTTGATTTTTTTTTTTTTTTGGTGAAAGACCTTATGTTCTTCTGTTTTACAGGCCAGGCTATCATTGACTTCAATCTACAGATTGCTCACAGAAAGACTATTTGTGTCATTTAGAACCCCATCACACGTGGTCCATTTCTGTGAGTTGTGAGTTAAATCACTCGTTTTGCCTATGGTACTAAGTATACCTTAAGGAAGGATATGTAGGGCATGAATGGTCAATGTATAGTGTGAAATTGAGGCAGGCTGCCAGCAGAACTGCTTAAATTCAATGGCACATCACCCTGCTCCTAATTCTGTCAGCATGACCCAGAGAATGTGCTATTTTCTCCATTTAGTAAATAGTGTTCCCTCGAGGATACCTGACAATGAGTCTGCAAAGGACTAATGCATCTACAGATTCTAAAAAGATTCCAAAAGAGGCAGCAATACACCGTAGGTCTTCAGTTGATGTGGCATTGCTATTTGTGTCCTCTCTGGATTTGCTAAGAGTCCCAGTGGAGAGAGAAAAAGAGCCAGAAACAGTGTCACCATCTCCCAGCCCTCTCAGGGACTTCATTTGCTGTACATTCTACCATCATCAACTCTCTTTCTAGTGCTTCAGGAAAAGTAGTTTCTAATTAAAAAGTGGGGAAGACCATGTGCTGTAATGTATCGATACAAAAGAAATAAGTCTAGAATTCTAGCCAATAACAATTCAAGATACCTTTATTTAAGCGCTTACTGTATACCAGACACTATTCTATATACTTTGTAGACATTAACTCATTTGATCCTCATAGCAGTCCCATAAGGTAGTTTTTATAAAAGTTATTCTCATATTGTGTATGAAACTGAGGCATAGCAAAGTTAAATAACTTGTGTAAACTTATTCAGTAAGTGGCTGAGCCAGGTTTGAAATGAGATCTCTCTGGCCTGCAAAGCCCTCACTTTTAACAATGCTATGTAAAACTACAGAAGAATTGTTAAGTACAAAAAGGAGCACCTTTCTACATGATACAGTCAGATCAGTGAGTACCTAGAAGGTGGTTCCACCAAGCCCCCAAGGATCATTTATGATGAGGCTACAGTGTATACAACTCTTCCAGTTCCAGTAGCGTTATTGTTTTCCTCCAGTCTCAAAGAGCCTTTCTGATGAAGAAAGAGAATTAAAGAACTATCTTTTTAGTCAATTGACAAAGCCAAATTACATGGTACATTTTATGGGGAACATTAGGAACTACGTGAGAAATTAATTAGCCGCTCCTGAAGTGCCTATTCTGAATAGTAAATATTTAAGGATTCAATTAAATTTTCTCACTGAGAGCTAGCTTTTTTAAAAGAATAAATTTTATGTAAAATCTTTCAACAGCAAAGTACCCATGTACAATATAGGTTTTGGAACCAACCAGAACAGAAATAAATTAGACATGCTATTGATATTGGGCTATACAATTTCAAGAGGGTAAGCTCTTCTCTCAAAAAACTAGACAGTAGACACATACTATTTAAAACACTAATCCCTTTGATGAAAGCTCTGACCAGGAAGGTATCTGTTTAGGTTCATGGAATACATTCTAAGCATTCAGCTAAAAATTCATGTAGAGACTTATTTTGACACAAGTTTGGAGTGTGCAGTTTCCATCCTTATATAATCAAGTCATCCCAGTCCTCTCCCATGCCACAGTGGTAGCATGTGCTTTGGTGTCACACAGATCTGAATTTAACTGGTGGCTCCATGAGGTGAGTGACCAGAGAGTGTGTCACTCTCTAAGCCTCAGTTTCACAAAAATAATGGGGACAATAAAACCCATTATGCAGCGTATCTGTTATTATCTCATGAACGAACATGCAAACACCTTTTTATCAGTACTGAAAACAGCATAAAATGTTATTAGCATTGAGAGTAGACGAATTGGTAGAGGAATGCCTTTCCTTAATACAAAATTTATTTTAATATTCACTACACAGAAAGCTGAGGCAGATGAGGAAGAATCAAACTCTACTGCAGGACAGAGCTGGAAGGTCTCCCTAGAGGTCATAGGTCAACCCTTTATTTATAGATAACAAAACTTGGGCCCTGAGAGGGGAAGTGACTTGCTTAAGGTCAAATAGCTAAAGATGCAGAGCCTCACTTTGCTATAGAAATACCATGTTTTTCTCCCTTGCTAACTCAAATCCACTCATTCAAGGATTCCCAGATATTAACTAATACTCTAATTTCTAGGTAGTCATTCCCTAAGTATCCTACTTCTTCTTGGGGAGCTGGAGATGAGATATCTCATTATTTTTCCCTCTTATACCAGATTGTGAATAAAGTGGTGGTAATTCAGGTTGATAGTAATAGCTATTCTTATTATACCAGTGAAACTAATATTTTTAAAATCAAAGATGATGATTCAAATGTACCTCCAGAATCTTATAAGTAACAGCTATGAGTAAAAGATATTATTCAATTTATGTTAAGGAGGCTTATTGATGTTCATCAAAGCGCAAGTAGAAAAATGTTTCATAAATCAGCCTTAAGTTACTGCAACCTCTGACAAATGAATTCTCTGTCTTCTATTCATATCAGCCCCACTTCACATCACATCTCTTTCCCTTGACAAGTTCCTTTATTTTAATTTTATATCTCCCCTCCTTATTCTTTTCTTCAGGTAGTAACAATTCTAAGTGTGGTTAACAACCTTGACTTCTATGAGTCTCTGCAATATTTTTGGTCAGAATCTGGAGCTATGTAAAAGAAATTTATTAGTTGACTTTCCAGAATCAGTTTCCATCATGCTTATCTCCATATGCTTTGTATTATTATATACAATTTTGAGGAGTTTGTCCCAACTATGTTAGATGGTGATGAGTATTTGAAAGCACTGAATTGAGTGAAGACCTGGCCTGCCTTGACTTAAAATGTCTCTCTGTATTGTTCCTTATATGGCCCTGTAGCAGGTAAAATAACTGCTAATATTAGATGTGCAGGGGGGGCAGGAGGCAATGAGGAAGAGAGAATGAAGGAGAGAACATACAATAGATCACCCCTCTCAATGTTGCATTCTTTCCGGGGTAATCCACAATTTGACATGAGTTGAGAAATTGTTTCAGCAACATTATGAGCAGAGATAACAGCAGGCCTGGACTTGCTGCCCTCTGATGGAACAGAATGCCCTTATTTTTGTATTTCTGAGGTTCTTAAGTAAGGGTGCACACCAAAATCCTCTGAAGGAATCCTTTAAAAATGCAAATGCTCAAGACCCACCCTAAGAGATTCTGATGAGAATCACTGCTTAGCTGAACTTGAGATGCTAAGTATATACTAGAAATCTCAGAAAGGGTTTATTACTTTTTTCAAAAGTTGGAAAAATTAAACATATGTGTTGAAAAGGTAGAGATTTGACTCATTTTGGCATGGGTTTGCAGGAAAGATATCCCAGACCAAAAAGATGTCCCACAGACCAGCCTGCCACATTCCTCAAAATTCCCTTTAATAAAGAGTCATTCTTTTGGACTTCTTACTAGAAATCACCTGTTCACATGCACATTATAAATTAAATAATGCATTAAAACACTAATTAATACTTTAGCACAGATGAGATTAGGGCTCACCGTAATCCCAAGGGAAATGAGGCACAAGGCAGGTAAATTATCCTTGATGGCTATGTGAGAGTTGAGAGAGGGAGAGTTTTGTAACAAGGGGAGTTCCCAAATAAAGCAAAGCCAGATGTATCACCTCTGTGAGAGGAGAGAGTCTTAAGGGTGATGTGGGTGGGGGAGATGAAGGCAAAGTGCACTTTTGCATTATCCAATTGCCCTTGATGGAGGTTGCCTGCTTCCCTCATTCTTACAGGCTCAAATCTCTCTTGCTTAGAATGACCCTCCACTGACCCTGGTTCATTTAAATGCAAAGCAACAAAAGGAGAAAGGCTGGAGGGACTTAATCCTACCATTTAGGTTACACAGTATTAAAACAGCTGATTGACTTGGCCCATTCAGTGGAGAGAAAACACACACCATACATTCAAAGCAATTCAAACAGTTGTTTGAGTTTATTTGGGAAAACAGTTAAACCATGTTAGACCAATGGAGAAACAACTTTTCAGTCTTTCTGCAAATGCTATTTTCTGTTTGCTCACCTGAATCTCAGCCAGAGTTGTGGGGACTTCTAAGTCCTCTGGTGGATAGGGGAACTGATTTTGGGTCAAATATTTTGAGAACCCTTCAATATGTTGGAAATGTTAAAGTGGTGATAAGCACAGGAACCTAGGCTGAAGGCAGGATAGAGGGGATGGGGGAAATGGTTACACAGATTTGGCTGTTTTAAGTTAACTGACAAATAGGGAAATTGTGAAAGTTATAGTCGGGGTTGTGAAAGAAGTTTTGGTATTTGGGACATCAGTAACCTCGAATTCTACTATGCTATTTATCTCTTTCTAGGTATCAACAAGGCCCCATTTGTCCAGATATTCTCAGAGCAGCATATAGTTAAGAGACTATGTTCCCTTAAAAACTGTGGTTTTGATTCATCTGCTCTTGGATCATCCAGTTGCTCTTTGGTCGGATAACTTGAGCCTTGGACTTTAATTTTTTTCTTTTTTATATTTGGCTATGTAAAAGAGGGATTAAAGCACATATCAAATCTAAGCAGCAGGATTTAAACCAAGCCAAACACATGAACTCTTTTTCTTACCCTCTTTGCTAACCCTTTAAAGTTAGCATCTATTCCCTAAAGCAGCACCAATGTTTTCAATTAAGGAAGCCAGTTGAAGTGGCATGAGTGTGGGCCACTTTCTTAAGGGAAGCCCAGAAGCCAGGACTAAAGTCTTGGCAGATAATATAGTGGAATTAAAATATAGTCACTATAGATTTACTGGAAATCTGCTCAAACTTCCCCCAACCCCCAAGACCTTAACAGTCTTGATGGCAAAGGAAGGTGGGATGCAGTGACTTTTAAAAAGTTTTTGAATACCCTAATACTCCCTTGTGAACATCAAATCTATCAGGCAAGTAATGAAATTAGTTGGGTTTTTTCCCCTTCCTCTGATTTTCCAGTTTCTTCCTATAAAGTTCAGTACCATGTCCTGGTCATCCTTGGAATGACTCTTTAATCTTTCTTTTACGGCCTTTTGGAGTGGTTGATTCACAGATTCTACTTTCACATGTTAATTCCCTTAGTATAGTGGTTCTAAATGTTGGTCCCTGGACTAGCTCAGTGTCACCCAGAAACTTGTTAGAAATGCAAATTCTTGGGAGCCACCCCTGAATCAAAAACTCAAACTCTGGAGTAAGAGTATCACTTAGGCGAGCCGGCAATATGTGTTTTAACAGATTAGGTAATTCCGATACATGCACCAAATTGGAGAGTCACTGCCTTAGTACACATTCCTTAGTTATATCACATCCCTGAAGGTGACCCTTTGTCCCTCCATTGCACATACTACTCTCCCTTAGAATCAGGTACTAACAGAAGAAAATCACATTTTCATTGGATTTCAAGGTGGTTTGGTAACACTGATTCCTGCCCCTCCAACCCCCCCCCCACAAATTTAGGAGATAAAAATATTCATCATTACTTGAATATTCCAGCAAGGAGACAGTGAACTGAATGTCTCTGTCCCACTGGGCAAATCCCAGGAAAAGGGTGAAGTAGGCAAAATTTCCTCATGTCAGGCATGTAAATTTATATAGATTATCCTCCAGATTAAGTTCTTAGAATGCATAGATTTGAGAAAGGTATTTAAGACTCTCTTTCACAATGAAAATAAACTATAAACTATGAAAGCATGTCTCCAGGCATTGATAAAAGCAAATCTCCTGAATCTTCTACTCCCACACCACAAATCCCTAAAAGTTTAGAAATACATGTAGCCCTGGTTTTGATTATAGAATTAGTTACTTTTCCTTGCTTTGCATATGTATCCTGTTAGTGAATTGGAAACTTAAGCAATTTGCTCCTTACATCTTAATACATAGTCGAGTAGCATTTTGGGGCTGTCCTCACAAAGTTCTTTTTTGGCAAGTTAGTGACGGCAGCTTAGTGCAATGGTTTGGAGTACTGTAACAGCATTCTGCAGTAAATTCCCCAGTGATGACGGCTTAGAATTTGCTAAATGTTTCTGCAGAACTTTCAGATCTGGAAACCTGGGCAAGATTACTCAGAAAGGGCAGAAGTTGAGGATGGTGATGTAGAGAGTCGTATGATCCCCTTTCCTGGTAGGATTTATATAGTGAAATACTTTGCAGATGATTTGAGGACTTTTGTTGTTTTGCTGCCAAACAGATTGGTCTATTCCAGTCCACTTGGTCAATCAATTTAATAATAAATAAACTTTGTCAAACCAGTTGTTTGACTAAGTTAACTCTTGGTTAACTTATACTGGCTGGTTATTTCATTGAAGACATACAGCCTCAAGACAGCCTAAGTTTGATATATTCCTAGCAAGAAACTGAGGAAATACTAACGTCTGCAAGCCACACGAATACAATTTTATATTTGGTTAATGGGCTTCAGATAAAACATAATCATTTGAGTCACAGGAAGTACCAAACTTTTTATAGTCTAGTACATTTCACCTGTGTTTCTTTTTACCTGCACCCAAGTTAACTGAACTCAGGTTTGCTATGATCTGGTACATAACATTTTAAGTAGACATGTCAGGTAATAAATATTCTTTTCTCTCTGAGGTCGGATTTCAGTATTTACAAGGTAATCCTCAGTTGTATTAGCTCTTTTTATTCTTATTTTAAATAAATAAAACCTGGATTGCCTTGGGGAGCTGTGTAGTGTATTACAGAAAGCATGAGCTTCGTAGTCACTCGAACCTGGATTTTAACTTTAACTTTTTCCACTTTTCTGTGCGACCATAGGCAAATTACTTAACCTATCTGATGCTCAGTTTTTCTCATCTGTAAAGAGAAGGAAAAATTAAGGATGATAATACTTGCACATAGCACAGTGCTGGCTACTTACGAAATGCTCAGCATACGTTAGTTATCCCCTTGCAGAGCAAAGGACTTAGTTGTACTTGAGAATCTAATCTTAATTAAGAGACATAAACAGGGAGTTGTGTCAGTGACGTGGAGGAAGTATCCTGTTTGTCTTCTGTCAGGCCAATCATGAGCTGTGTGTAAGCTGTTGAACAGAGGGGAAGAGAAGGGGAAGAGCCTGAGCTTGGTCCCTCTGTGCTCTGATTTAATAACAAGAATAAAAAAGATTTTTGATTCAATAGAGGAAACAATACCAACTGGTAAGATGGAAGTACAGAATTCTGAGGGAAGAAGTAAAAACTAGAGTTGGGAGAAGAAGGGGAAGCTTTATAATTGAACTAGGGGAGCATATAGAAATAATCGTAATACAATGCATACTGTAATAAGTACTATAAAGACAGCTGCTACAAATGACAGTGTGGGAGAGAAAGAGGGAGAGACATTGAAATTATTCTGATTGAGAAAATTGGGGTGGGGGAGTTTTGGGTAGCTTTCTCCTCAGGCCCTCTGACCTCCTCTAGCTAGGAGTCTACATTTGCAGCATACATAATTGATTATCTCCTCAGGGGACTATCTCCTGAATGATGATCTTTATCTAACTTATAAAATGAAAGAATGAAGGAAAATTATTGGCAGCAGGGACCTAGAGATATTCATGCTTTGCTTTTTTTGGAGACAGTAATATTTTTAAATTTTGCTCTGATGCTGACAGAAAGAAGATAATGTGAGATCCACTAAACCATTGTAGATACCATAATTTTTTGTGGAAGCTAAAATATGTAATTAAGGTATCAACTCATGCTTCACTTTTTAACACCACTCTAATGTATCTAACATTAAGGGACAACAAATTTAATAAATAAACTAAAGATCAGTAGTATGAGTAGTCACTTTATAGTTATTAGTCAATCAACAATAGTTTTAGTTTTCCTGTCAGCCATTTGATCCATGAAAATAATAATTTTTACCTAACCCATTTCTTTTCAAGTTTTGTGTTTATCAACCATACTAAAAAGGAAAATTTGGGATTGTAACATTTTTATTGCTTTTACTGATCAATTTCCTGTAAATCATTCCTTCTTTGATTAAAAAAATCTTTTTGGACAGTTTTGCTAAAGTCTTTAATTGATATCTTATGAAAATATATCTAAATTTGTTATTTAGATACATTAACAGTTGCTCACAACAAATTTGGAAACCAAGAAATTTATGAGAAAGCTCTGCTGAGAAAGTGCCTAGGTACCTAACAAAGAACTAGAATCTCACTGTTCTTAAAGGAATTCCAAATTCTGGGGGTGTGCTTATTCTTTACTTTTGCCACTTGATCTTCAATGGTATGTAAAACAGTCTGTAATAAAGTGACACTAATGCTCCTGGAATGCCATGAAAAATCTCATTTTAGTCCATTATGTCATAGGGTTAGTGCTCATGTACATAAGATGCTAACCATCTGGATATTTGACATTTGAATGTTATAGTATCACATTGATATTGCCAGTGTATATGCTAGTTATAATGTATATGCTAGTTATTTAAAAATATTCATGAATGCAACCACAGCACAAAACAATATCAATATTTATTATGTTTGTAGGCCATTCTAATTTTGTTAAAGGAGAAGAACATCATATACCAGGCTAAGGATACCATTGCCACAGGAGGACTGACGGTTTAGGGACAGAAATAGGGAGCTCAGGACCACGTATAGAGATGAAATGGCCTGATTTTCTTAGATACAGCAGTATCTAAACTTAAATATCCATATATACAAGGCTATTTCACATAGATGCTAAATCAAATAGATTTGGTCAGTGAGTGGGTTGTTTGGGGTCAGTTAAGAAAGTTATTTGAACTCATATATAGTGAAAGGAAGTATTGTATAATGGTTAAAAACATTGGATCTGGAGTCAGATTTTCTGGATCTGTATCCTGGCTCTGCCATGTAAGTACCTATGCGATCTTGGGCATGTGACCTCTCAATATTTTCATCTGCAAAGTGGGTATAATACTACTACTTACCCTATAGGGTAGTTGTGAAGATTAACTGAGTTTATATATGTAACAGTTTTTATAACAAAAGCTGTTACATAATAAGCCATCTAAAGTTTTTAAATTTATTTTTACCACTGTTATTAGTTATTTGAGTGTAATGGCTCTTTGTCCTGATTAACTGTGAGACAATAACCAGCATATTGAAGAAATTTCAATTGATTCGTTTCCTTTCTTAATCAATTGTTATTTTTTATTGCTCTATTCTGCTATTAAGAAACTAGTATTGCTCTATAATCTTTGATTAGAATCACACTCCTCTTAAAATATGGGCTATCAGTTAAGAAGCAAAAGGTTGCTATAGATTCATGTTCCATATTACTCTCTTTAGCTAGTTACCAAGCAACCAGATGTAAACAATTTATAAATTAAACTTTGCCTTTTGTCAGAAGATTTGAGGCGATTTATAATGTTAATATGTATTGTTGAGATCAAAGTGAGAGATCAGAAACCAATTAGGAGAAGATAAAGACAATTATCCCAAGAATCTAAGGTAAGAAAATGAGTACAGTTGAATAATAAAGATGAGAATTACCTGGCATCTGAGGCCAAATAAATATACAAAAACTATGATGGCCTTTATATCAATTTACAGAGGACCTGTATTTCTTAAAGAAAAAATAATCTAAAATGTTTTTGCAGTTAGATTTCAATTGGTTAAGCCCAGTCAAAAGGACCCTTAATTTACTGGACATTTTGTTACTTACGTATATAGGTTGTAGCACAATTAGGAAAATAAGAAAACAAGTTTAAAAACCTATTTCCAGGCATTTCCAGACAGCAGAGTTTCACAAATCTTCTGTGTCTACAATCAGTAGTCAAGACTATGCAAAATGTACCCATAAGCAAAGTTCCCTTTGCCATCTCCCCTCCCACTTCTCTCTCTCTCTCTTTCTTCCTTGCTCTCTTTCGTGCTCCGTCTTTCTCTCTTTCACATGTGCGCGCATGCACACCTGTTTGTTTGCTGCTTGTTTGCTGTTTGTTTGCTTGCTAGTATCCATCCCTTGATTTCCCAGGCCTGCCACCTGAGGAATCCTGCCTGACCAAGCAAGTTGGCTGATATCTCCTACCTTTCTCTTCTCTCCTTAATAAGGCAACAAATGAATTCTGGCATTTCAGAAAGCTTTTCAGCAAAAGTGGGACCAAAAGTGTTTTTTGGTTGCTTCTCAGTTAAGCTAAACATTTAGTCAAACAGAACTTTCCACTAATTCATAAGTCCATTACCAGCACTATCAATATAGTAAGAATAAAATGTCACCCAAGGGGATTCTCTGGGGTAATGAGACTGTTCTATATGTCGATTGTGGTGGTGGTTACGTGACTGCATGTGTTTGTCAAAATTCATAGACATGTGCACGAAAATGGGCAAATTTTGCTGATGTAAATTATACCTCAGTAAACCTGATAAAACAATGTGCATCATCTCTATTTTTTTCTTTTTGGTAGTATAAAGGGAGGAGTTTGAAAGATACGTGGGTGGATGAATGAATAACCAAAATGCCATAGAGATAAACTTGTGTAGTTATAGAAAAGCACTGAGACTAAGGCCCCAGAGGCATAATTTCAGGCTCAGCTACACCATTGGCTATACTCCCTCCTCCAAGAGACACCAGTAAAGTTACTTTCCCTTTCTGAAGTTTGTTTCTGCTTCTATAAACTTAAAGGGTTGGACTAGAATCTGATGATTAAGTTCAGGCAATTCTCTGTTGAGGTGGCCTGATTTGGGGGGATATTGGGAGGGGCAGGTAGGGAGATTTGTTGAAGTGTCAGAAAGTAAATCATCTGTCACAAAAACAGGTGGAATGGATAATGTCATGTGAAATTTGAGAAACATCTGTTTGCCTATAGCAGTGTCTGGGTCAAGATGGAGCCACCTGGGTTGAAGTGATGTATCAGGTTGCCGAAATCAGAATCTACTTGACCCAAGATGTTTTGGCCAGTGTAAAAAAACATTATTATCAGTTTTATAGTTTTTAGGATTGTTTTCACTTTCTTTAATTTCTGGGAAATTGTTCTTTTGGAGTTAGTAGGGGAAGAGGGAAAGTGAATTAATGAAAAGTTATTCTCGGTGTAAGAGAATTTTACTCATCTTGAAAGAGTAAAGATTGCCTCTAAGATGGGTAGGTATTATTTTCTGAATATTTTACTGTTTTGCTTCCTTGTAATTGCTTGCTCAACTAGATCTCTTTCAATTAGAGAAAGGAGAAAATCCTGGATCACTGATTGCATCAGATAGAATGGGAAAGAGTAGTTCATTTAGCAGTATTGATATGTGCTACATAATATAACCTGATTATGTTAGAGAGAGCTAGATTTCCATTTCCAAGCACAAACAGACCTACATGAAATAGTAAATTGGTAAATGATGATTTTGAAAAATAATAATAAAAAGAGCCAAGACAATCCACGTTCTGTAGTCGACCTTGGTCGTCTTCAACCTACAAGGAGCATCAGTAAATGAAACCTGCCAGATAAAGTTCTCCAGTAATAAATTAGACTACTCTTACGTTAGTGACTTGCCAAATCATTGTATATAGCCAGTATTCGCATGAATTAGTGACTCCTAATCCAACAAGGGTGTAGTTAAGATAATGTGTGGCTTGAACCTAGAGATCAGCTGCAGCTGAGAAGTCTGCGTATATCTCAGAAACATGCCGGAATGTTGTGTTCCTCAACAGAGTGCATGGAAGCCAGGCTTCTATTGTATAACACGTTGGGAAAATATATCACAGATGACTGCTTTGTTGTGTTCACTTAACAACCACGCATAAATAGAATTCTTTGCACTACCTTATGGAATGTTTCCTTAATCATATGTGTAGCAGTGGGGGATGGGAGGGGTGAAAAACTTTTTGAGGACATAAATGGGTAGCTGGGAATCCATATAGAAAGCATGGAAAGAATAAAACTGGTCGATGGTAATTTTGTAATAGCCTAGTTGACCCTAAACCCCTTAAAGGTGAAGTCCTTGACTTAATTTGTTTTTGAAGCTCACACCCAGAAGCTTGCTTTGAATGAATTAGTTGTTTGGTTTTGCATTTTTTTAGTACTTACTATATGTGTATGTTATTTCATTTAATCTCTAAAACGATCTTGTGAGGAAGGTATTATCACTTTCATTTTCCAGATGAGGAAACTGAGACTCAAGTCAAATAACTTGCCTTATAAGTCATATAGTTAGGTAATGGTAAACAGCTGGAATTCAAAGACCAAAGTGCTTTTTCTACCATACCAGAGTTTGCTTCAATGTCCAAAGAGATTGACTATACATTAATTTGTCCCTTTAATATATGAGTAATTATTATTAAAATGTGTCTTTTGCTAAACTGTTCTCTTAAGACTAGAGGAAATTCATACTTAACATCCCCACAGTCATTATTTAACTTATTTTCATTTTTAAATAACAGCTTTATTGAGATGTAATTCACATAAAGGCACCCTTCCAAAGTGTACAATTCAGTCGCCTTTAGTATATTCACAAACTGTGCAACCATGACCACTATTCGATTCCAGAACATTTTTATCACCCAATAAAGAAACCCTGTACCCATTAGTGGTCATTCTTCAGGCTCCCTCCCCCTCAGCCACTGGCAACCACTAATCTACTCTATGGATTTGTATATTCTAGACATTTCATATAAATGGGATCATACAGTATGTGACCTTTTATGGCTAACTACTTTCTTTTCTTTACATAAAATTTAATTTATTTGTCATTAAGGATAAAAATTTAGAATTAATATCAGAAAAATAGTGAGACTTTCCTTATCTTATAGATTCTGTCACTCAGTAGCCATTTAGCAAATTACCTGCTGTATGCCAGGCAGTGTCCCTAACCCTGGTCATACAGAGCTGGGTAAAGACACGGCCTCCAAGCTAAAGAAGTTCGTATTCTATTAGTGTAGAGACAGGTGAACTAAAAAATATGTAAGAGTACAAAAAGTTCCATAATATAATAATACAATAAATAATTGTGCTTATTATGCATGATTACTGTTTATCAGGCACTGTATTAAATGCTTTACCTGTATTATCTCTTTTAGTCCTCATAATAATCCCATAAAGCATATGCAATATATAGTTGAGGAAATTAAGGCTTAGAGACAATGACATAATTATATGGTAGTAGCACAAAGGAGTATATAGTTAATGCTGCCTGGATACCAGCAAAAGCTTCACAGGGAAATTACTTCTTCAGCTGGGGTTTGAAGGATGCTCAGGATTGATACATAAAGGGACAAGTGACAGTTTTGACTGACTACTTTCACTTAACATACTGTTTTCAGCATTTATCCATGTTATAGTATGAATTAAGACATTATTCCTTCCTACAGCTAAATAATATTCTGTTGTTATGGATACCACACTTTGCTTATCCATTAATCAATTTTGATGGATATTTGGGCTGTTTAAAAATTTTTTTGGCTATTATCAATAATGCTGACATGACCATTCATGTACAAGTTTTTGTGGGGACATACGTTTTCAATCCTATTGGATTGAATGGAATTGGTGGGTCATATAGTAATTCTGTGTGTGAATTTTTGGGAAATTGCAAGACTGTTTTCCACTATGACTGCACTATTTTATACTTTCACCAATAGTGTATGAAGTTATGATTTCTCCCTACCCTCGCCAACACTCTTTTCCATTTAAAAAAATTATTATAGCCATCTTAGTGGGTGTGGAGTGGTATCTCATTGTGATTTTTGTTTGTTTTTTTGAGATGGGGTCTCACTGTGCTGCCTAGGCTGGTCTCGAACTCCTGGGCTCAAGCCATCCTCCTGCCTCACCCTCCCTTTATTGTGGTTTTGATTTGCATTTACCTAATGACTAATGATATTCAATGTCTTCTCCTATGCTTGTTGACCACTTGAGTATCTTCCTTGGATAACTATCTAGTCAAATGTTTTGCCAACCGGTACAAGTCCTTGATGGGATATATGATTTAAAAATATTTTCTCTCATTCTATGGGTTGTCTTTTTGCTTTAATTTTGATGAAGTCCGGTTTACCTATGTTTTCTTTGGTTTCTTGGGCTTTTGGTATCATATCTAAGAAACCATTACCTAATCCAATGCCACAGAGACTTATTCCTATATTTTCCTTTAGGAGTTTTACAGTTTTAGCTCTTATAGTTAGGTAGCTGATCCATTTCGAGTTAATTTCTGTATATGGTAGGAGGGAGGGGCACAACTTCAGTTTTTTGCAGGTTGTTCCAGCACCATTTGTTAAAAGACTTACTCCTCCATCGAGTTGTCTTGACATTCTTGTCAAAAATCAATCGACCATAAATATAAATGTAAAGGTTTATTTAACTTATTTTCATCAAATTATTAAAGGTTAAATTAATTGTGCTTGCCATGAATTTGTTTTAGGTTATTTAAGCTTCACACAAAATGAGACAGTGATAAGAAACAAATTGTGCTCACTTGTTGTAAAATAGTTATTGAAAGAATTTTGTCATCAAGGAAGCAACAGTGAATGGTTTCTAACTTTGAAAATAAATATACTTGGACCTTCGTTACAATAAATTATTATTCTCTACTATGGTTTAACCTTAACTGTGAAATAGATTACCGAAGAGCTAGTTTTGAAAAAGGTAGTACATAAATGTCTTCACTGGCTGCCTTCTATTAAATCCAAGAAGAATTTCTTACTGCTTAGCCACTAAAATTTCAAACAGGAAAACAAAAGCCAGCCAGGTAATTATCTTACACAAATAAAACCTAATCATAAGACATTTTGAAAAACAAGAATAGCAAGAAAGTTGTCACCCATCTTCAAAATGAAGAAATAAATTTCCAGGTCTCTGAAGTTCTTTCTTCCACATGATTTTCCTTTGGCTGAGACTATCTAGAGATTTATTTCAAAGAATAGCAATGGGTGACAGAATATATTTTGGTACTATGATATGGATCGTTTGATGTGCGAATAAACTATACCGGGGATAGGGGAAGTTGGTTTTGAATTGAGTGTGTTTGTGACTTTAACTTTCCTAAATCAACATTTGCTATGGATGCAATTAGTGGAAGATGTCAAAACCAGGGTGGTGGGGCTTGTGCTTATAGTGCCCTTAATGCTTCTAAGCAAGCTGATTAAACTTGTTTCCAGTGGGCAATACATTTGTGGCAGAGAGGTGCTTAGCAAAGTCATACTTTAACTGTTCTTAAATCTTCCGTATGGTGAGTAGCTGGTTTGACAATTAAGATCTTAGTTGTTAAAAAGTTAGAAAGTAGCAAGTGAGGTTATATTCCATTTATCCTCCAGGATAGGTCTGGGAAAAACAAAAACCAATATGGTATAAATGGTGGACAAGGAGTAATAGTTAAGCCATGGGATGGTACGGTATATAATTTTTATGAAACCTCAGCCCAGGCTTTTGTACCACATAGATTGCATTTTCTGAAAGGCAAAAAGGAAAGTCACTATGAAGACACTAGGGATGATTTTAAGGATGCTGAAGTTGCAAAAGGTAAGAAGGCAGTTGTATTATTTTATTACTATAGGGGAATAGAGAATTTTGTTCCAATACCCTTTGTTTAGACTGGCCAAACTTCAAACTTTTAGGTTAGATATCTACACACACACACATATACACACACACACACAATTTTTAAAAGTCTCTGTGAAAAGGAAGTTACCCATTCCCATGTGTTATTATCTTAATTGTCAAAGAATTCATGCTGATCTTTACTCAAAACCTTTCCTACTTTAATTAAAGGTTATTTCCTTTTTATCAGTTTACTGTAGTCACAGCAGCAGCCGTGACCTTCTGTATCGTCTAACACAATCTTTCAAGTTGCCATTGAACCTTCTCTTCTCTCAGCTTAACAGCCTAATGCCTCCAAACTTTCCTGGAAAGATTCATTTTCCATCATTTCAATCGTTTCTGTTATTCCCTGTAAAAGAGCATTCTTTTCTTTCATAGGTAATAATGTCCAAATTGGCTTAAGTAGAGTTTCTTCAGGAAAGTCTGCACTTTTTACACTTTTCAGATAAAAGAGAGAGCCTGACAATCTCAGAATTCTATCCAGGAGACTTGCATTTCTTAAACTGACATTTCTCAGACTGTCATTTTTCACCATCAATAATTTTCATAAATTATGTAGTAATTTATGGAAACTATATAAGCAGGGCTTATGCCAAAGCAGTTCTCAAAGGCTTTTGCTTTTGGAGTCAATTTGGTCATCAACCCATGAGAATGACTTGTTTAAGTCACTTTTTGCAAAAGGACAGTCTTCCAAGCTTTCCCTTATCCAAAGTCATTCAGTGGCATGAGTAACAAGTTGTAATTTAGATGGAGACTTAAAAATTGGATTTAAAAGGCTTTTTTTTTCTTTATTGCTATGATTTTATTTAGAATGTAGACTGCAGAGATGCTGAGTTTCATTTACACATCTGAAAGGCAGAGTGTACAGTTATAAATCCTTATAGGAAGGATCCCACAGTTCTCAGTGCTGCTTAATATCAAAAATCTAAATGAGACACAAACAAAACACAGATATTTAGCATGCAATACTTTGTAGTACATCTAGTTACCTCGTAAACATAGAAAAGATCTTGAGACATCTATGGGCTGCTGCCCAGTTATAACTTGCCAATTCTGCAAATTAACTCACTTTATTTGTTAAGAAAATCTCTTCACATTGTTTGAGCTGGAAGTTTCTAAATCTTTTATAATTAAAAGATATAAAATATTAGCAGAAAAACTCTGAAGCCATCAAATACATCAAGTAGAGGGAGAAATCAGATCTTTCCAGAAAACCACCATTTGTTTTAACTAGTAGCAAAGATGAATTAAGTGGTCCAAAGTTAAATGAATATATACAGCTTAAGTGAAACACACACACACGTGCACACATATGTCAATACTTGAATAATCTTATTGATTTAATTTTGTGGTTAAACTTGTCAGGGTAGAAAATCTAGTTTTCATTTGACTTTCTATAAGGCAAGACTTAGGCCAGAGTTAATTTGGGAGAATAAAACTACATCATTCAGGGCTTCTGAATTTTGCTGAATACTAGGTCAACTTCACAGATTTCAGATGAAAAGGACTAGTCAGATGAATTTTCCGGCTTCACACTTTGTCCGTTCTCCTGATGTTAATTAAAACCCTGCTTTAATTAAATTTAGTTAAATTAATTAAAGTCCACAACCCCACCCCATTTTGTCACTTACACAAGCAGAATGAGTCTTTCTCTTCTCTTTCCTCTCTTCTCTTCTCCTCTTTTCTCCGTGCATCCCCGCTCCCACAACAGTTTGGGCAGGAAGGCAGCTTACAGCAAATCAGCCCATCAGCACTCCTATCCTCACCCGAAGTATATGGACCTGTGTCTCTGTCCTTATACACAATTCTCTGTGTTCCCCTTCAGGCTCCTCTTGGGAGATGTTTTTCCCCTTCAAGATTGCCTGTGATGATTGTTTTAAACTGTGAATCTCTCCTGCATTTAAATGCTTGTTGCACTCCTTAGCAGCCACTGAAACATATTGCAAGGGTTCCACTCCAGCAAGACAATTATAAAACAATCTCACTATCTCCTAAGATCACACTTGGGGTGGTGGGTTGGGGATAGTGGGAAAGGAAGTAGTAGAGGGATGACTTACTTTTGCCAGGGACAAAATTCTCCTTCAGGAGGCCCCTGAGCTCACACTCTTTCAAGTAGTGCCCATGAAGGTATAGGCATTTTCTGACTTCTCATAGTTCACAATGGAATAAAGGTATAGTGTGTGATAAATAAGAGCAACCTCTAAATTACCACGCTGACAGTGACTCATGACCATAGCACCAATGAAGACCCCTGGAGCCAGAGTACTTTGGTTGTGTGAAATCCCAGATGTGGGCTTAGAGAGATAGTGGGATCTTTTTTGTTATTGTTTTGATGAAGTAAAAACCCTGCAATGTGTTTCAGCAGCTGTTAAGGGATGCAACAAACATTTAAACCCACACAAGTGGTGAAGGCTACTGAGCTGCTGTTTACGTAAATATTGTAATTTGGGCCTGAGAGAAATTGGATTTTGTGTATTGATAAATAAAATTGGAGTAAAGAAAGAAAATAAACCATCTGTCTTTGCCACCTCTCTTTGCAGGCCTCTAGCTCTATTTCTATATCTGCCAAAAACTTATTTAGGAAAAAGATATTGTTCTTACAGCCTTGTAGGCATTGCTATGGCGAGATAATTTTTTCCTCATTTACACTCTGCCAACACAGCCATTTGTAGGTCAATTCAGGGGAAAACCAGTTCAGTCAGTTATTTTGTTTTCAAAGTTTAGCCCAAGGAGCACTGCTTAGCCTCGGGAGTACTCTAGGTGGCATACCTCTCAAAAAATATAAGTCAGGTGCACAAAACAAAACAAAGCCAAAAGTAAATAATAAAAGTTAGCAGATTTCTTTCATGGGTAGGTTTTAATCTTTGTTATAAAGTCTCAAAGGAATAATTTTTCTTAGCCCAAATTAATTTTTTACTGAATAAAGAGGTTTATTGCATAGATGAAAATAAAAATCTATTGTTAAAATATCACAATATCAGAACTTTTATGCATATGTACCTAAAATATACCCTAAAAATAAATGAAGCTAAATTGATACAATTGCAAGGAGATATTGATACACCCACAATCACAATGGAATACTTTGACATTTGTCTCAGAATTTTATGGATCCAGTTGGCAAAAAAAAACCTAATAATAATACCATTAGCAAGCTTGGTCTGTTAGAAATATGTAGGATTGTGCAATAAACAATTACAGAATAAGCATTCTTTTCTAGCACATAAGGGACATTTTGGAAAATTGATTATGTGCTTGGCTGTACAGAAAATCTTAAATACCAAAGAATCCATGTCCTACAGAACATACTCTCTGACCAAAATTCAATATAATTAAGAAAGCAACAATAAAATGGTAACAAAAAATCCTTATGTGTTTAGAAATTGAACACATGCATATCTAAATAATTTATAGACAAATGAGTATTTTAATGTAAACTCAATAAATTTATTTTATCAGATATCTAATCCAATAATACTTTCAATTAAGGAAGAAAACAGTATTTTGGACCTCCTATGCATATCAAATAATAGTAAACCAATTGCATAATAATTCATAAACACTTGTTGATTGCTTTGAAAAAATATTGTTAAGCAAATTAATATAATAGACAAAATTATAAGAAGATTATTTAATCTATTTAGGATAACAATTTTTTCAAGTCCTTTGGCAGCACTAGATTTTCTATCACACACTTCCTAACAGTACTTTGCAAACAGGCATTCAATTAATTTTTGTTGGATTGGTTGCGGTAGAGAATAGTGAAAACACTATACCTGGGTATAGTCCTGATGAGTTAATTGAAAATCATTCTTTCTCAGTCATTAAAGTAGATTCTCTAAGGTTCTCTATTAGGCAACCAGGATCAATGTATTGAAGCTGCTTCAATTATCAATCTGAATTATCAATTTAGATTTTAACATTTATTCAGATTGACCCTCCTGATAATACTGCAAAATAAATGAAGCATAATATAATTGTTTAATCTTTTCAAAAAGACAAAGTCTCAAAGCTACATCTTACAGATACTCTCTTGCCCAGATGAAGTGTTTTCTCTGGACTCTATACTGTGTTCCCTAAGCCAAGTAGGGAAACATGGTTTTTGAAAGACTCTACCGATTAGCCAGGGTGAACTTGCTAAGATTATAGATAGGCCACCTAAACTCATGCCTAATTCCAGACTAGGAATTAGGCCCCAATCCTTGATTAATACAAGCCCAACCTGAAAATAGATCTCATCAAACATATTTCTGTAATTTAATAAGTCCCAGCATTGTCAGACAAACACTTGGTTAAAATGTTTAGACAGTGCATTTGTGTCTGTGTCTTAATTTCACAGAGATATTTATAGATGAAACTTTTTCTTCCAATTTGGATAGAAATTGAAACATAAAAAGTCAATCAGCTTGTTACACCAGTTATTTTCCTTATATCCTCCAAATATTAGCACTTTGTTCCATAGGATTTAATCACGGATCCATCTTGAAGCTTATGATTATAGCAGTAATATATGGTGTTGGAATCAATATGAGACCGTACAGACCCTTTGACCTCACAAAATGTAGCTGTTATGTGTGAATTAAAATACATACTGAGGATTTTAAAATAGTCAAATATACTAGAATCTCACTGATTTGGGAGAATCCTGACCTGGATTTATGAAATATTTTTAACAGGAAAATCTTAAATATAATTCTAATACTTTCAAAGATCTTGTAACTTTTCATTTGTGCCCTTAGTATGAAAATTACCAGATTGTTTCTTGCCTTATAATGGTTTGTGCATCTTTATTACTATATTAAAAGTTCCTTAAAAGTAAAAACTGTAACTAATCTTTGTAATGTCTTGCTTGTTGCCTAGCATATAGGTGGTATTTATATAGGTAATAAATACTTCTTAATATGGAGGTAGTGTGAAAGGGCAAAAAGAGTACCAGAATGGGAAGAGAGTCTTGAGCTTAGTCTTGGCTCTGCTACTAACTCTATGTCTTTGGGCAGTGGGGATCAATGAATTTGGGAAATTAGTGGTAGAGAATTCAGCAGGAAAAATGGCAAAACTATTTGAAGAAAGGAAGAAATAAGTCAAAATTGTGAACAAGGCAAAGTTGGTTTCCACATGCTCCCGTGATCCTTTAGATCTTTTTCCTTCCTTTCCTCCAAATCTGGGAATTGTCATTACTGCACACACACTGCTCCCGCCACATACTCCTCCTACATGCGTGCATACATACATACACACACATTTTATTGAAACAACCAGATAGTTCATATAAATGTGTGTTTTCATCTCTAGATGATTGCCTTGGTAGATGTGACTTGCCCGCCTCAGTGATTTTTCTGTTCTGGCTAGCCTTAACTAAGAACTTCCTGTACTTGCTTTCTATTTTCCTGTGTGCCAGCACCATTCTTCTTTAATCATATTGCAGTTTTCAGCTTGGCATCCTCTGGGTGGCTATATCCCACCATCTTTTCCCGACACCCACCTCTGTCTGCCACACAACTGTGAGGGATACGCCAAGGGGTTTAACTTTGAGCCTTTCAGTTGGTTTCACACTCTTCAGATTTCATTTCTGCAGGCTTGAGGTAAACAGCCTGTCATGGACAAATCCAGCACGATAGTAGCCAAAATGTGCTGAAATTCCCATAGCCTTGGTAATTCCTCAGAGTCAAAAACACTCAACTAAAGAAAGCATTAAATAAAAAAAATCAAGTTCATCAATTAAAAAAAAAAGCAGATAGCACCAGTTAAAATGCACATGTAGTACCTTGGTGAGAAAAGTGGTACCAGGCAAGACCTTCGCCATACATCAGTAAGGGAAGGTTAGCTAGTGCTTTGGCTTTGAAAAGACCAGAGCAGGATGCTGAAGGAATAGGGCAACAGGGTGGAATGTTAAGGGAAGGAACATCTGGGGCATGGAGGATCACCCACGAAGGTCAATTCAAGGTGACAGACTACAAGGAGAAGTAGCTTTAAGTCAACTTAGTGGTTAGAATGAAGACTCTCAAACTTTTTGAGGCTGGCAGGGCCTGGGGGTTAGCAGTAAATTACCAAATTGATATTGATGGAAAATGTCCTATACCTTCTTTATGCCTGTGCTTAAGAGCATCGACTGACCCTGAGGGCTGTTGTTGGTGTTTCTTGGCCTATCTTCCATGGAAGACATCTTTTCCTCCTCACGATCTCCTTTCTCAAATCTTTTTCTATTCCCTGCTTCTTCTCTCATTTTTCCCGTTAACTCCTTCCTTTTCCATTTTCCCTCCTTCTTGGCCTTTTCCTTTAGTCTTAGCATCAATCCCAGCCAAGTTTAGGTGCTTTGGAAGTGCCTTTAAGAACTGCTAATCACTGCTGTAGATTGTGGAGACAATTCCATTTATAAAGACTTTGTTTTTAAAGGCATCAACACCCTCTCCACCTTAGCTTTATACTGAAGGCTGTACCTTCTGTGGTACCTGGGAAAGTTAAGAATCCCATTTTGATTGGGTAGATTTTAAGACAAAGTTGGTGCTTTTGGTCGAGCCCCTCTTCTCACTCATCACCCATCTGTCTCAGTGCTTTTCTTTCAACTAGTTGTGCCATTTAATAGAATTGGAAACACTGCAGCTTACATCTGTCTGAGCAGATGGAATACATTTTGCATGAGTGTTAACTGATTCATGCATTGCATAAAGAAAGCAATCTGTGTTAAAACATTGTGACATTGTAATGAAGCATTATCTGTTGTGTGCTGAAACCTGTTTGCTTATAGAGGGTTTGTTTCTTTGCCCTTGCCCGTGCCCTCACCCACTGCCCTGTGGCTGAGCCCAGACAAACCTTAAAGGCAAGAAGTATACAATCTGTGACAGTGGAAGAAAATTGTAACTGAGAGGAAAAAAATATCTGGATACAAAAGTGGCTTCTGGTAGCTGAGTTTCTTTTTATTTTTGTAGTGTATGGTCCTTCAGAGGAAACAAAAAGAATGACATTGTGGGGAAGCTTCATACATGGAGAAGTAAATAGTCATCGCTTGCTTGATCATGATTTCCCCATACTTTGATAAATAAAGCTGCTTGGAAGTATTGTCAGAGAATTTGAGATAGTGTGGGCCCTAGTCTCATGGAGTTTCTGTATAGTTTCTTCAGCATGTGCAGTTATAGCTTGTGACTTTAAATTTGAATTAGTGACTAGCATTGAAGGTTTTGAGATGTCACCCATTTGTAACAGCGAACCTCAATGGCTTTGTACTTTTGTTCCCTGTAGATCTGCCTTGACACATAGCAGTATATTGAGATCTTCCCTTAGTTGCGTACTAGTAGCTGTTCATTTATTTCCAGAAAATGTTGCATATATCCTGAAGCCAAGAACATTGAACTTTATTGTCCATTTTGTGCAATTTGCCATTTGAGTGCTGTTTCGCAATAGAGAGCAGCTCCATTTGCAAATGATGTTACTACATATTTTGACCTATTTTTCCCTGCAGGTATAATAACAAGGGTAGTAAAACTCAGTTGAAGCTGCTGTATAAGCACACATAACTGCCTCAAATTACAGGGCAGTTTCTGAGCTACAAAACCACTGAAACCGCGAAGGCCCTCTTTTGACTCCTTTCACAGTTCTAATAAGCATGACCATGACTGTCCCAGATTTCTGGAGGAGGAAAAACATTATTCTCTTGGATTATGCTGGTGGTTCTGTAGCTTTTCAGCTACGAAATCTGTTTCAATACAAATCCTTTGACTACATCTAGCCAAAGTTTGAGTAATTTAGGGGTTTGCTAAGAAAAAAAAGAGGTGAAGAACTTGGAGCTCTCACCATCTCATGCCCCTGTAGTTGAGATAACCACAAAGGGTATAAACTGCAGATACTTGGTGAAGGAGATTTCATAGTAATAGCCACAGGTTAGAGGAAGTATGGATGAGCATTAGGTACCGTTACCTGACAAACCAAACTTGTGCTAATTTGGCAAGAGCCTTGGCACTTCTATTACATTAATGAGCTCTGACCTTGACTAGCTTCTCCCTTGAGGCTCTCTGATGGAAGTGAGTTGTGAAGAACTTTGAGTGGCCTCACAGTTGAACCACAAAGATGATTATAGGGTCAACAAAAAGAAATTTGCCTATGGACAAATAATGGCCTTTGAATTCCTGGAGTATTTTGCCGCACTACAGCATTTCACAGCTTTTGTCGGACACTCCAATGTATCATTGAGCACATTGGGCTTTTGGCTCCTTTTAACTGTCCTCCCATGTTATTTGGCATAAAAATTATCTTTGTGCCCCCCCACCATCACACACATATACATACACACCTCTGCCCATGCGTCTGTTCCCCTATTTAAAGCTCCGTGTTGCGATTGACTTGGTTCAGTTCAACACACATTTGCTGAGTGCCCGTAATGTGCCAGACACTGTGCTAGACCTAAAGATACAGAGACAGGAAATTTACCCTTAGGGAGCTGCCATTCTAGTGGGAGAGATGAATAGGTAAATAGATTAATTAGATTAAAGGAATTTATGAAGCCTCAGGAATATAAAGTACCATCTGAACATTTACATTGCTAAAAAACTTGAATGCAGATTTACCCTCATGACAAATGTGAAGATACGGCACTTCTTCATAGTGGTGTAAAAGTGACAACTGTGTCATTACCAATATTTATAAAGTCTAGCAATAATCTTTTTGTTACTATTCTTGAAGGAAGAGGTGTTCCTGTTCTCCTTTCTCCCTTAACTTGCAATGTTTGCACTGAAAGTTGTAGTAGCTTGGTTATAGAAGCCCTTGGTCCTAAGATGTCAAGGTTAAGACAATATTTATTCAACTCCAGACATCATTTTCTCCAAGGCAGAAATATCTACTCTTGCCTATTCTGGGTTTTCTCCAAAAGAAGAAAGTCACACCTATGAAGAATTTTCCAACTTTGATTCTCTGGGGTGTATCAAAACCTTTGTGGTGATGGGGTACTCATACAAATATGAGATCAGAGACTCTTTTTAGTGCCCTTTGACAGCTAAATGACTGCCCCTCCATTTAATGTAATGAGTACAGTTTGTGTCCTAGCAGTATATACTAGGCTTTGTGGAAGTTAAAAATAAGTGAGTCTTAATAATCTTGTCAATTACCAAATAGCATCTATCAAACATATGTACATCTGTGAGTTCCTTAAACCTGCTAAAAACAAATCTAAAATTGAAGTCTGTAAAATTGCTTTGATCTTGGATCTCCCCAAACAGGCTACAGATCCTCCTTTGGCAATCGTTAGAAATAAGTAAATCTTCCTGATTGATAAGGTATGAGGTAGAGGGTGGTTGGCATAGTCCCTCGTATGTCCCCAGCCCTAACCCCCCACCACCACTACCAATCTGTGCTAGATCCTCTCTAATCTCAGCCACACCTCCAAACCCTGACTGCTCTGAGCCCTTCTGTTCCTTTGGGCTTGTTGAGCTTGTCTGTGGTGATGTAGACTGAGAAGGGAAACTAAATGGAGAGACTTCCCAATAAGAACAAAACCACCATTACTTCCCATCTCAAGCATTGGTTGAGGAAAGGCCCTGCTTGGGGGAGTAGATATGGGTGTGTTAACCTTTGAAAGTCCTCTCCAGCCCCATGTCTTTGTTTTTCTGCATAGACACGATGCTGACAAAAACCATTCTGTTAGCCATATTGTCTCATCCCTCCACAGCACAGCACCAAGTATTCCCAGATGCTGTTTACAGCTGCACTCTTGGTGGCCTTGAAGGATCACTTTGTTTGTTTGCTACAAGAAAGCTGGCACCCAAACAAATGACTAGAAGGACAAAACTGTGTGAATGAGAAAACGAGGTTGCAGAATAGACGTGAGTGTAGTGAGTGGCTCATGGCCTTCCGCCACCACAGAACCCATTGAAAAGAAAGAAAGAATGCCCTGGGGATATGTGGTTTAGATTTGCCAACAGAAGGCAAAGCAAATAACTGGTAGGACTGTGTAGGAACCGCTGAAGTGTCGTTGGTCTTTCCACAACAATTTCTTTAGCTGCGTGACTTAAAAAAAAAATTTAGCCTAATCAAAATTACAAAGCCATCAAGGACTGTCCTGTATTCTTTCTGGGGAAAAACATGGTAATTAACTGCTACAGAATGATGGATTTTCCCAACACAGCTGTCACAACTGCTATTTTAAATCATTTGTTATGGTTTAAAATGTGTAATCCCCAAGAAATTGATCATTACTGCAATTCAATGCTGGTTTTTCAGTGCCTTAACAACACTGAGCTTTGCATTAGACCATTAACTAACAAAAGCCAGTTATAAAGTGCTAAACTACTAATGACTCATTTCTCAGTGATGACTTCTGTCTTCTTTTAAACAAGATTTCATTAAAAAAAATTTACACTGAAATTTCTTGCACTCTCTCCTTTTCATCTGTCTTCTCTCTATGGCCACTCCTCCTTTTTCCTTTCCTTTCCTTATTTGGTGGTTGTGCCTTCCTACTTAGCATTACCACATAGCTTTTGCTTATGATGTCCCACCCTCTACTTCTGACTCTATTGAAATGCTATGCCATCTCCATGGTCCACTTGACATTCTAACTTTTCCTTGAAGCCTTCCCAGTTACTCTACTCATCATTCACTCAACTAGTATTCATTAAAAGGGTCTTATGTACCAGGCACTGTGCTTTTATCTTGGTATCTAGAGATACCAAGATAAAAGAAATATCTTGCCAGACTTCAAGAACTTCTCTGTATCACCTGATTTTACTGATGGAGCAACTAAATCCTTGATATAGTCATGTGCTTGACAACTAGACTTTATTGCCTTAATGTATTTTTCTATCATCATTTTCTGTATTTAATAAATTTGCCCGTGTACTTTGCTCAACATTGTCAATGTGGTTCTTATTTGAGAAGACTGGGCCCCAACTAGGGCCATCACCTGTTCCCTGCCCTGCCACTTCCCTTCTCCCTCATGCCTCCCCACACATCTAGGTCTATCTCCTAAATTTGCTAAGAGAAATCATAGCGAGTAACTGGAAGAACCATTTACCTCTATCTGAGCAGGCCCAAAGGCAGAGGACTGACCTATGAAACAAAAGCAGAAATCTTGAGATGCTGTGTGCCAAAAGAAAGTATGGGCTAAGGACTATGGTGGACTGGTTGGTCAGTTAGACGTCAGCAAGGCTGAGTCTCAGGGGACCAGGACACTGACAATTCATAACATTCCTCTGCAATCATTGGATAACCTATATTTGACTCTGGATCTCTAGTGTATAAGTTAACCTTGTTTTATTACCTTTGAAATATAAATTTGGGGAGTTTGGTGTTGAATGAATACTAGTGCAAGTCCTTTCATAAACTAGAAAATTCTTTTATTACTGTCCCTTCCTTTGTTTTGCTATGTATATCAAGATTTTCCTGCATTGGTTTTTGTCTACAACAGGTACATATAATTTTTCACAATGTTTTATATGTGACCAGTATCTTAAATTCAGGGACAGGCAATGTTTTCTGTTCATAGGACAGATTTAAAATGCTAACACTCACCTTGGATCTGTTGAAGAGCAATAGCACAGTAATAAACTCTGTTTTTCCTGGGGGAAGCAAACTAAATTCTGCTTATTTAATTATCTAAACTAACGCATTAACTGCCATGTGAGTTATATTTAACCCATGCTAGTTTTGAGCCCGGGGTCTCGTGAAGCATATGTAACTCACACGTCTCTTTACCTTTACCCTTATGAAGTATTTTTCAAGTTGCATATAACTCAAGCACAGTAAACAATAAAAAATAACAAATTTTTCATTAAATTAGAAAGGACTGTTTTGTTTTCCAAGTTTTTATTCTATTTTCATAATAAAACACCATGGCCCCAGGAAAAAATATTTTTTTCTAGTGTGGCAGTCAATGTGTTAAGAGCACAGATCCTTGTCAAATTGAAATCAACACATTAAGGGATATGTGTTTCTTTCCTGGATAATTTCAAATAGTCCCGCAAAAAAGAATACACATTCATCCTAATTAATATATTTTAGAATACAACCCCTGAAAATAAAGTTAGTTGTAAGAGTATAAATTCATCAGAAAAGTTTTTTAGGACATTATTTAAGTCCTTCACATGGTAGCTAGCATATATTCCTTCTCTTTAACCCTTTAAACAGACTGTATTTGGGATCCAAGAATTTATGTTAATACCTAGTCTTTGCATTTGGTTTTGTTCTCTAATTGTTTCTGGTGTATACATCTTAAAAACTGTAAATTCCTCCAATAAAATTGTGACTTGGAACAGTCTATTTTTCCACCTCTTCATCCTCCTTCCTTCTTTTTTTTAAAAACTCCCTTCACTCTTTGAAGTTCCCTGCTTACTCACCATTTTCCTCCTCCCCGTTGCAGTCACCGGCTCCCTTCATTGTGGCTGAGGAACAGCCTCTCCTGGAACTCCTCAGATGCCAGCCTTTTCCTTCCTCCACCTCCTCATTTCATCAACACTTACCTGTTCATTGCCATTGTTGCAGTTACCTCATCTGATAATCCAACTCATGCTAAAATGTTAATGACAAATTAATGTGTTCTCTCAGCTAATATATGAATAATCAGGGAGTTTCATTATCTTAATAAAATGGAGGACAGGATTTCATGAATGATTTTTATACTTTGTAGTGGGTTGTGGGGTGCAGGGGAATTTTTTGAGTAGTTGACCTTCTGTTGCCCCCAAAATCATAACATATGAGCTTTATCTATTAATAACTAAACTTGAATAAGTGGAATGAGTTTGATGACAAGACAAAGAGAAACATAAGTGAAGATGGTAAACTTCTTGATTCCGAAAGTCAATAGGCTTGAGCCTAGAGTCAGGAATGGCTACAAAGCATTGTTACCACATATCATCTTCTGTTCCTCAAATATGATAGAGCCTATGAACTTATACAAAAGATAGGAATGAGAACTAGGAGAATTTTCTTCTCCTTGCTCTGTGATGCTTGAAAATAATTTAAAAAGAAGGAAACCCTGTCATTTGTAACAACATGGATGAACTTGGAGGACATTATTTTAAGTGAAATAAGCCATACACAGAGAGACAAATACCAGATGATCTCATGGAATCTGAAAAGTTAAACTCATAGAAGCAGATAGTAGAATCGTGGTTACCAGAGGCTGGTGGTGGTGGGGGACAGGGTATTGAGGATGTTGGTCAAAGGACACAAAATTTGTGTCCTCTAGAGAGGAGGAATAAGTTCAAGAGATCTATTGCACATCATGGTGATTATAGTTAATAATAGATTGTATACTTAAAAATTACTAAGATAGTAGATTTTAACTATTCTCACCACAAAAAAGCATATGAGGTGATATATATGTTAATTACCTTGATTTAGCCATTCCACAACGTATACATTTATCAAACTCTCTTGTTATATGCCATAAATATATACAATTTTTATTTATCAATCAAAATATTTAAAAAGGTCATTCTATGCACTCAAACTCTATTTAAGAGAGCATTTTTAATCTAGTGCAACTAGTGGCTCCTGTATTACAGATATTACTGGTAGGGAAAACAGACAAAAAAATCCACACGTTAAAAATAATTTAAGGCTTTCCTTGTGATTTTCTTATATAATATTCACTAAGGCCAATGGCAATTGTGAGATTATTTAACACTCAGTCTAGAATCCTTTCTTAGCATTCTCTATGTGTGTTTAAAACAAATGATGTTTTAACTTAATTTGTCATAAAACATACATTGTAACTGAAAAAAGGCAAATCCTAAAAACTGGATTTATAGGTCCTAGTTGAGCATCTCATTTAGGGAGACAATGTGTTTATGACAACATGGCCTTCAGCTAAGATCACAAAATAGCTTCCATATAATCAGTGAACCACAAGATGGCACCACTGAACATCTTGAGATTAGTTTATCTCAGGATGACTTCTAGGTTCTCTAGATAGATGCTCAAGAATAGCGTCATGCCTCCAACGTCAGTCACTTCTAATGAATAGAGTATGAAAGGGAAAAATAGTAACTTTACAGTTGAGAAATCTGGCAGACATTACCTTAACCAAGTGATAAGGTTAACATCACTATTGATCAGTTATGGTGATATCATGTAACCCTAATATGATGTGATGAATAGAGCACTTTGCTTCTGTGGTATTCTTCCCCCAAACCTATAACCTCAGTCTTATCACAAGAAAATATCAGCCAAACCCAAATTGAGGGACATTTTACAAAACACTTGACCAGTACTCTTGAAAAGTGTCATAGTCATGAAAAACAGGAAACACTGAGGACCTGTCACAGATTGGAGGAGCCTAAGGAGACATGACAGCTAAATGGAATGAGGGATCCAGGTTTAGGTCCTGGAAAAGGGATGTTAGTGGAAAAACTAGGGAAATAAGAATAAATTCTATAATTTAGTTAAGAATATTGTACTGATATTAATTTCTTACTTTTGACAATTGTACCATGGTCATGTAAGATGTTAACATTAGAAGAAGCTGGGTAAAGGATATACAGGAACTCTCTGTACTATTTTTGAAACTATTTTCTAAGTCCAAAATTATTTCAAAATAAAATTTTTAAAAGGTCAGGATACAGGGGGAACTCTCTGAAATGCTATCTTAACAGCAGCAAATTTCCACCTTCTATTATCTGTATATACCAGACTTTTATAGAAGCTTGTATAATGGTTTGGCATATTAACCCAGTACATGGTTCCAAGACCTGAGCTTTTACTCCTCTGTAGGCACAGTGAGCATATTTTTCAAACCCCACATTAGGATACATTGTCCAACAAAATAATTTTGTACAATTTTCAAATGCAAATCAATCACAGATAATGAGAGTAGAACCAAGCTGATTTTTTTTCTGTTCTATGGTCACGGTTGGCACCTTTTAATGACATTCAGTTATCTCACTAATGTGTATTGTAAGTATGATGGCTGTGGATTTCAGACTTTGAAAATTTTGTATTTTATTGATCATTACTCAAATCAGATAATGTGTGGCTAATATCTTTGCTAATGTGCCAAATACTTTTTATTGCATGGAATAGTCATTTGGCCCATAAATAACCTATTAGAATCAAGGAAGGAAACATTGTAACTCCTTTAAGGGGTATGTGAGAACCAGTTTCCAACATGTTGTATTTGTGCATATGGATGTGGGGAAAATTTTACTAGGAAGTGTTTGTTTGAATAATTAGGAAAACAATGCTTTCTAAGTCATGATAAGGGCTAAGTAAATAAAAATATTAATATATAATTTCTCCTAGGGATGTAAATAAATCTAAAGGGTTTCCGACATATTCAGTAATTTTTATAAACTAAACTAAAGTTAAGGTGTTGTCATAATCTTACAAAAAGAACAGTTGAAAACTGTTTTTTAACTGTCCAGGAAAAATAATCTCACTCCACCCAAACAGGCTACCCAAATTAAGAAAAATGACAGAAGATAACACAAGCTCGTACTTTTTTGAAAATTTTAAAAATGATACTCAGGCTAAAGAGGTTGCAAAGGAACTGATTGTTTGTTCTCTGGGAAAAGAGAAGATTGTTCCTACAACTTGCTGCTATTGTTTCATGAATTGATTCTTATAAAATCTGTCTCATTTCTGTTTCTCACATAATCCTGATTTTGACTTTGGCATTTTTTCCCCAAGATTTTAGTTTAAACACAGAAGTCTTGATCTTGGGGTCCTACTTTCCCCCGATCAATCAATAATCTGTAACTTTTTCCTTTCCTTTAAAAATTCTAGTCTTTGATGGCTGGCATGCTCCGCCCTAAACTGCCCACCTGATTCTAGACATTGCCTTGTACCTTGATCACTAGTTTTTGAACCCTATCCCAAGTCAAGCCCATTCCCTTGCTTAGTTTTCATCCTTCTAGCCTTGTGTGCTAGTTTCTTAGTGCTGCTGTAACAAATTGCTACTAACTGGATGGGTTAAACAAATGAAATTTATTCCCTCACAATTCTGGAGGCCAGAATTCTGAAATTGAGGTGTCTGCAGGACCATTCTCTCTCTGGAAGCTCTAAAGAGGAATCCTTCCTTGCCTTTTCTTAGGTTCTGGCGTTGCCAGCAATCCTTGATATTCCTTGGCTTGTAGTTGGATCACTCCAATTTCTTCCTGTCTTCTACATGGCTGTCTTTCCTTTGTGTGTGTCTGTATCTCTGCATTCAAATCTCCCTCCCCTTTCTCTTATAAAGACACCAGTCATTGACCACCCCAATCCACTATGACCTCATCTTAATTTGATTACATCTGCAAAGACCTTGTTTCCAAATCAGGTCACATTCTGAGGTTCCAGGTGAACCTGAATTTGGGGGGATGCTGTTCAACCCAGTACAGCCCCTAAATAAAATGTTCTGCTAGAGAACTATCAGAGAAGGCATTCTGTTTAAGTTACTCGTGGTAACACTGAACTGAATTTTTTTCTAAACTACAGTTTGAAATCTGTTTAAAAGGTACCAGCCATAAAATAAGAGCTCTGATTCAAAACCTATACATTCATTTTTAAAAATTCTAAATCTGTAACTTGTACTTTCATTTAGGACAAGACTAAGTTCTTAGAACTCATCGTGTTTTCAATAAGAAAGAACCTGTTAGAACTTATTCCTTTCATAAGTATTTTTGGTTCATATAGTTCAGGACATGTTAAACAATTTAGAGGCTACTGAATTAATTATAAATCACTCTTACTAGTGATCATTATGGAGAAACGTATGTGTGTGAAGAAAGGTCCAGTGGAAAGATATGCCTGCATAGCACTACACAATCAGCTGGAAAAATGTTTAGTAGAACATCTCCTTTTTCACCATCAATTGAAAATTTTCACTTTTCATCTGGATGCTTTGGTGCCTTACAAACCTAGACTAAAGACACTAAGTAAGCAATCACTTTAAATGGCCAATTATGTCCACTACTACTCCGTAAACTTGCTTGAGATATTTTTGTTTGTTTGTTTTGCTTTTTTTTTTTTTTTAAGAGACAAGGTCTCTCTGTGTCAGCCAGGCTGGAGTGCAGTGGTGTGGTCCATAGCTCACTGTAACCTCCAACTCCTAAGCTCAAGTAATGCCCTTGCCACAGCCTCCCGAGTAGCTAGGACTACAGGTGTGCACCAGCATGCGTGGCTAACTTTTTAATTTTTCTTTTTATAGAGACAAGGTCTCACTACGTTGCCCAGGCTGTTCTGGAACTCCTGGCCTCAAACAATCCTCCCACCTTAGCCTTCCAAAATGCTTGGATTACAGGCATGAGTCACCATGCCTGGCCTGCTTGAGTTTTCTGAGTGAAATGGCTGGGGGTTCTTTAAAATGTTAATAATGTAATATTTCTGTTTTCTACATAATACCTTATATTTCATCTGTATATAACATTTTATATTTCATAATACACAATGTGTTTGACGTTATTTAATTTTAATATTTTCAACTTTGTTTGCTTCTTAAAAGTTGGATTATCTAGCCAGCATTTGATGTTTATCACTATCCTGTGTTTCAGGGACTTCATGAGAAGACTGGTGCATTTACAGCTGTTAAAGTGATGAATGCTCGTAAGGTAATATTATATCCTGCTTATATTCTGTTTCCTTAATGGACTGTGTTCTTGGAATAATAAGCTTATTGTATTTATTTTTAATCATTATTTTGTATAATAATTAGTATATTAACCTGGGCTTATTTATCATTTAATATTTATATCCATTAGTATATTATACTTATTGATTTATTATATTTCCACAGAAAAATGCTTCACTCACAGCGAAAGTTCCACATATTTTGGTATTCTATAACAGTGGGGAAGATATCTGTATTCCTCTTTATTTCTAGTTGATTATCTGTTTCCAGGGATAGCAAAGAAGAGATTTCCTCTAATATCGTGTTAATCCTGTTGTGTTTCATCATATACTTTTCCCTCTCCAACAATTCTTTCTGAGAATTGAGGCCATTAGATTTTCAATGACAGGTAGAAGGAAGAAACTTGTCAGAGATGCACATTTTTCATGTATTTTCTGACAGATGAGTAAGAGAGACAGTTTAATTGGCACTGTTCCTGCTAACATTCATAAAGTTGTGTCACGGTTCATAACATATTGTCATAGGATTTGCTAGCACTGATTTCTGTCCTCTTTCTTTAACATGAGTACTTCACTTTCTCAAGATAATATTAGCATGAACACAGCAAAGGTCAAAAAATTTTCACTTCACTATACCCTAAAGGAAAATTTATGTTTGAAAAACTATACAGATTCACTGAACTGTTGTCAATGCCATAGACTGTTCTTTTCCAATTTGTGCAAGAAGTGAATTGCTGAAACTATTTAAAGAGTTGTGTGCTTTTTGTTTTGCCAGTGAATGTCAAATGTTGCTAACCAATGTGAATTTCAAGGGATTTTGAGGTTTTGTGGATTGATTTTGCCCTATAAACCATGGTTTCAAAATAATCAACCTTGTGCTTTTTGAGTGAGGCTTTCTAAAATACTTACTTCCTTGTTTTAACTTGAGAGACCTTGACCCACATTTAATCTACATTTCAGATACTCTGACTTTTAAAATATTTATTTTAAATACTTATTTCCTTGTTTTAACTTGAGAGACCTTGACCCATATTTAATCTACATTTCAGGAACTCTTTTAAAATGTTTAAAAATCATGTTCAGCCCATAGATGGTTAGTGTCAATTACCTGGTTTTGTAAGGAGGAAAAAGGCACTTTGCTAATATCAAAATGTAGTTTTCCCGTTAATGTGGTAATTAAATCTGTTACCATGAATTTGTTGCCAAGTTTCTGTATAAGAATCCGATTTTTTAAAATTAAAACTATTAGTGAAAATTGAGAGAGGAATATTATCTTACTCTTCCATTTATTGATAAAGAAGCATAAAGTACTGAAGCATAAATCATTTGCAGAGTGTACCAGTAGGTCTAATAACATTTCATTCTTGGTTTTGCAGACCCCTTTACCAGAAATAGGAAGGCGAGTAAGAGTGAATAAATATCAAAAGTCTGTCGGGTGGAGATACAGCGTGAGTACTAAAAATCCTCATTAGCACCCAAGTAGTCTTTCCTTTAGTTTTCAGCTCTGAACACATCCCTTTGCATTGTGTCATTATCTCTAGAAGGCCACCACTAAATAAGTGTTCTTGCCCGGAAGTGATAACATATCTGTATATTTTAACATATTCACATAGATTCAATGTGATGATATTTGAACGCGAGCATCTATCACAGAGCAGGACCTAGAAGAAATGGTCCCTTGAACAGAAGAGTGTTGACTGCAGGCGAAGAATCGAGTAAATCTACAGAACATAGAGCCCTCTAGCTGGGTGGCAACAAAAGAGGAGATGATGAGACCAAGAGAAAATTTTGCCTAAAATTGGCCTTGGCAAGGTCCTTTTCACCTTTTACATGGTGTTCTGGACAGAATGGCTTTTCCCCCGTTATGATTCCAACAAACATTACCATTATATATGAGTCAAATGAGGACTGTCCTTTTTTTTATTGTAAGAACAATAGCAGGCAGAAAACCAACAGACTACCCAGCCTAAAAGTCTTTGGACAGCCGGCACTTGAATGCATGGAGGAGTGTGAAGATGTTTTCTATATGCATCTTTTTGACTGTCTTACAAAGCAGTCTCTCTGATCCCAGCAGTTCACTAACTGTAGAATAAGATCAAGCAAAGAGAATTCCACTTTTCCAGTAGATGTTGGTGATCTATAAAAGTATCGTGTGGGCCTAAAAGCAGATCCCCTGCTTTTATCAATATAATTCATTGATATATTTTTCCTACTTTTCTCCCCTGCAGTCAACTATATAGGAGTCAAACATTTTCAACCTTTTGTGCCTTAATACATACATTCTCAGGCACATTAAAAATAATCCTTTCCATTAACACGATCACATTCAGAAACTTTCTAGTTATTATTAGAAAGATATTGCTAAACAGCTTCATGATTTATGATACTAGGCTCCTGTTGTGTTTATAATGTATCTTGGGAGACAAAGCATATCCAAAGGAAACACCTACAACAGATAGTGTCATGCTTTGGTAGCTCAAGTAACCACAAAAAGTAAGGTATGAAAAATATAATTATTTGATCAATTCTGATTTCATCAAACATTTGTGTTAATAAAACTCTTTTAAAGATCTGCCCCAAACCCTCTCTGGTACTCTTTCCATAAAGAAAAGGATTGTGATTCTAGAATTGGGTGAAATTACAAAGGAAGTTCTGGCATCCTTGAGCTGCCTCTTCTTGACAAAAAGCAGGGTATTCAGGCCAGTCTGGGATCAACTGGCCCTGAGCCAGGAAATGATGTAGCATCATATTACTGGGAGATGTGTGAGAGTCTTAAATTACCCACTTGGCCTGATGGATATAATGTGCTTATGTGTTTCTCACAAACTCAGCTTCCTGTTAATTGAGAGTGGCAAACACACTAATGCTTTCCAAACATATCTGATCTTCATTTATTTGTTTTGGGAGAGTTTACATTTATGTGGGAAACCCACTCTTAGAAGTTTTTTCTAGTCGAAGACTTTGAATTCTCTGATTATATATTTTAGTAAGAAAAATAACTGCTAGCTAATCATCCAGTTAGCATCTCTAAATCATCTTGAATCCTTTGGGATAAAAAGTATGTGACTTGCACACATATCTCGTAGATGCCAGGGGTTTATGGAAATAGAAATAATGTGGAAGTCCAGAAACATGAGTTTGAATCCCAAGTCTACCACTAAATAGCCAAAAAGTACTTGGGAAAGTGGTCTTCTTACCTCTTTAAGCCTCAGGTTCCTCATAGACAAAGTGACATCACAAATGCAACTACATGGTTGCCTAGAGCCCAGCGTTCTCCTGCTCTTGCTTGGAGACATAAGTTTTCTAACTGGAAAGAAAAGTAATGTTGACATCAAGCTGCCAAACAGGTGAAAGGACTCAGTCTCCCCTCTGCTTTCTCTTTAACTTGTTCTTTTCATTCTTAACCTCACGTCATCATCTAATCCCGATTTATTGCACCACTTGTGAGTTCATATTCCTCTCAGCAGAACCTTGGTGTCTTAATAGAGACTCAGAGTGCCTATGTACACACAGAATTGCTAGTCCCTGTGGTTCATTTCTGTGTGGTGCCAGATATTGTTACCATTTCAAAGGAGAGCTACATCATAAGGGAGTCAGAAAGTTTAAGGGTTTTACATGACAAGAATGAAAGCCACAGGATCAACTTTAACCTTTTTAGAAAACAGGTTAAGGGAATTTGAGGGAAACTTCTTAACTGATCTTCTTTGGGAGGCTGGGATGAGACTGAGGGAGCTTCCATGCAATTCTCATGCTACAAGTTGATTATTTTATTCGTTCATGCTTTTATTACACAATAAGTAGAAAGAAAGAGGGAGCCTGGCATTGAGGTTTTCAACTGGACAAATCAGTCTCCATCCCTTTCTCCCATAAGACAAAAAGGTTTCTAGGGATTTATTTTCTAGTAGTTGAATGTTTTTAGGTAAATCCACTGGAAAATCCTAGGGAAATACTAAAGAATGTTCTGCAGCTGCCAGCCATTTTTCTCTGAGATTTCAAACTTTTATTTTTCACAAAATATATTATAAATAGTGGGCATTTTAGGGAACAAAAGGTAATTTACAAGCAAAAACCAAATCAACTTGGAGACACTACAGAGCCTAGGGCATTGCCTTATGTTTACTTCATAAGTATTTTTAAAGCCTAGCCAATATAGCTAAATACAAAATGTAGTTGCCTATGTTTTCTGCTGGGTCTTAGAGAATAAGCTAAGAAGGAAGGTCGTAACTGAGTAGGTATATTTAGTTACCTATTCATTTTAGCTAAGAGACTTATTTCCTTATATCCCCAGGTCATTAAGTCAGGGTAGTTGAGGAAAATGCTGGAGAGAACTAAAGATAATTGGCAGTTAACCCCCTAATTGCATTTCATGTCAGTTAGCCCTTTCCTAATTCATTGCCCAAAAGAAGTCAAAGGTATCCTTTCTCACTGAATTTCGAAACAGGAAATCTTTGTACTTTTAATTCAAATGTCTTCCTTTCTTTACGTTATACAGATATATTTCACTCTGGACAATAAGAATATTTCTAAAAGGTTTTTATAAATTGAACTTTTATAGATGCCATAGGAGAGCTTTTTAAAATTTATGATCAAATAAAATTTACAGCTACTAGGAATTCAAAGGAGCCCAGTGGTGAATCCAGTTTTCAAGCGCAGAATCACTTCCTGAGTCATCTCACATCACCTTTGACTTCATTATGCACTATTTTGTATTCATCATTGGTTATGTCATTCATGTGTGCTACTCTTACTTCCCTGTGTGTAAGTTCCTTTAAGTTAGGGCCGTAACACGGAAATGCACAAATCAATGCTACATTCATTGAAAATTCCCAACAATTCAAATTATGTTTTTGTAAGTTAATATTTTAAGATATTTTTCTCTAATGAATTGGGTCTGTACACACAAAAGCCTAATTTTTTCAAATCACTAAGAAGTGAAGAGCTTTTTCTAGATTGGCTGAGAAATAAGAGTTACAGAGGATTATCAAAATCACTTGGTTGTCATGGTACGTGCAGACATACCTGAAGCTTAGGGAGAGAGAATTGCTTCCCATTTCACTCCACTACAACAAATGTTCTGGGAGTGAAGGGGGCTGATGTTTGTAGATTAGGGTAAAAAGTGGAGAGAAGTGTATAGTTCTGATAACACTCTGACTAATTCAAATAAGAGGTCAAGTAACAAAGATACTTTGTGATAATCCCTTGCATTTATAGCATTTTTCTACTAAGGATTTCAAAGAACTTTATGTATATTGTCCCATTTAATCCCACTAATATTTCGTGCAGGTAGGTAATGGCTGCTATCTTCCATCATTTTTTTTTAAAGTAAATTGCATCTTAGGAAGATTAAGTGAATTTCCTACTCTGAGTTATCAGTGCTAAAACCTAGGTGTCCTAATGCACAGGATAGGTGTTTTTTTCTGACTAACGCCATACTGTCTTTTGCTAGAGCTATCTCTTTAAACTATGTATTGTACCTCAGTGCGTGATCTCATCCAATCAGGTGGTTCCAATTATCACTATATAGATAATTCTCAAAAACAATACTTCTAGATGTGACTTGTCCCTTGAGCGCCAGACTCATATCTCCATTCTGTGCAATTTTATGCAGCCATAAAAAGGATGTGCATTTGTTTATTAATATAGAAGGGTGTGCTTTATATATTGATTAAAACATGAAAGTTGCAAAATAGTGAGAATAATATAACCTTGTTTGGATTTTTCAAAGTGCCATCTCTTTCTTGTGTGCACTCTCTCTCTATATATATATATGTTGATCATATCTTTATCCATTTATCTCTATCTGTCATCTCTCTAGCTACTACATTAGGATATACAAATGTCTGAAAGAATATACACCAAACTGTTAACATTGGTTGGGGAACATATTCAGTGAGAGTAGACCACTTACATATTTTATATCATATACTTACATATATTTTATAAGCATTTACCACTGTTGTGATTATGAAAATAAATGATTTTAAAAGTATCTTTTAAAAAGATCAGCATTGCTGATCAATTAGAGTTGGAGTGTGTGTGGCAAAGTTGGGGGATGGGGGATGATAACTAAAGGATATGGGGTTTCATTTTGGAGTCATAAAAATGTTCTAAAATCGATTGTGGTGATGATTGTACAACTCTGTAAATATACTAAAAATTATTGCATTTTACACTTTAAATGGGTGAATTGTATGGTATGTGAATTATACCTCAATAAAACTGGTACAAAACAAACAAAAATGTAATGATTCCATCCAGTGAAAACTTTATACAGTGTCCAGGGCTGCTTGTCAAGGGATCCACACTTTGAGAATCACGCTGAATTAAAAGATTTTCACTTTACCCTTTTTTTCACCCAAATTCCCAGTTAATGAGATATCTTCATTCATTGACAATTCCAGTTGAGATTTTGTTGTAAATTTCTGTGGGATATAATGAGTTGCCACAGAATTCTCCTTCGTTGATCTACTATAGCTTAGGGACCCATTGTCATTGAATTACATAGTTTAGGAGCTTTGCTGTCTGTTCTTATTCCACAGGATGAAGAAGAAGATCTCAGGACTGAACTCAACCTTCTCAGGAAGTACTCTTTCCACAAAAACATTGTGTCCTTCTATGGTGCATTTTTCAAGCTGAGTCCCCCTGGCCAGAGACACCAACTTTGGGTATGTTTCTAACTACCCTGATCTTATTCTACAAGAATAAGTCTTACCAAGGACATATGTTTTCATGAGCTGAGATGTCACTTTTGTGGACCTACAGGAAAACACAAGCAGCCAATTGCTCAAGGTAGTATGGCAAAATGCACTCTGTGAGAACCTGTATCAAAAAAAGTACTCTGATTCCTGGAGATGAGAGTGATAAAATATGGAAAATAACTTAAGTGGCTTATTGGTGTGATGGGGCAAGACTCAAATGAACACTGAAAATCTGGAAATATCTAACATAAATCTTTTCAAATATAGCTTTGTTGCTTTTAATTTTATGTAACTACCAGTGTTGCTGGTATAGCGACTATCTGATAGAATAGTAAATAATGACTGGATAAGGATTAATTCTAATTAGCACTTGATGTGAGCATATGGGTGCATTTTAAGTGTTTCAAAAATATATGCATTTATAAACATAACTCCTAGAAACTCTCCTCTAAATGGTTAATTGACTTATCCTTTTCTTGGTCATCATGCTGGGAGTATCACAAATTCTAGATCAATGAGACATAAATTTTAGAGGCTAACTGGAACCTATGCTACCTAAGCTACAGTTACCAGAATTTTTGCTGCCCTCCACTATAAGAGAAATAGTTAAATCACAAGAAAATGAGCTTTGGTCAAGGATGTCTTTATTAAAAAAGGAATATTTAGAATATAATCTGGGGTCAGTATACACTTAATTTCTACACTTTCTACATTTCCATTTCCAGTCCAATTTAATAATAGTATTTTTTCAAAATAATGACTGAAAATTTCAGGATCTTCATGTGTCAATGAAAGATTCTGTTCCATTATATATAAAGGACTTGAGGAAATAGGAGAGTGGACATTATAGAAAGGTTTTCAACAAGGGGTTGAATTGAAACAGTGGTTTTCCAACTTCAGCGTGCATTAGAATTTCCTGGAGAATCTGATAAAACACAGATGACTGGGCACTACTCCAAGAGTTTCTGATTCAGTAAGTCTGGGATGTGGGTACAAGAATTTGTGCTTTCTAGTAAGTTCCCAGGTGATGCTGCTGCTGCTGGGTTGAGCCACCGTACTTTGAGAACTTCCAAATTTAGAGATCTTCAGCTTAACGCTATTTTATCCCAAATGACCAGTTAACTTTCATCCTCTATTATCTGAGAATTCCAGTTGAGATTTTATTAAATATTGCTGCATGACTTAGTTACTACTTTTTTTGGCATACACCATTTTTTTTTCATGTATTTTCACTTACAAATATGGTTTCCTCTTGACAGTATGGTAAACTATGAGAAATGTTGCATTCTTCGTCTTGTATATATATTAGTAGTGCTCAATTCATTCAGTCATTTAACATATAATAATTGAAAACCATCTATTTGCCAGGCATTCTGCTAGATGCTGGGGATACAATGGTAAGCCAAATACACATGCATCTGGCCCTTTGGAGCTTACGGTCTACTTGGAAGGACCAACATCAGTCAAATAATCACACAAATGAATGTATAATTGGTCAGAAGGGAAATAACCATGGCTCTTTGTAGGTGGATACCAAAGGAACCTAAAGTAAGCTGGGAAATGAGAAATGAGAACCTCTTCCTTGAGGAAGTAAAAGCTTAAACTGAGATCTGAAGGACGGATAGGCAGTTAATGCATAAATTATTTGTGGAGATTAGAGTTTTCATGGGACCATTCACACTTTCTTGCCTATGTAAATCAGAAAAACAAATGAGAAGTAAATAGCTAAATAATTACCATTTATAAAGTGTATGTACTGGGCACCATGCTTAGAAAACTAGGAAAATGATTGAGAACGCCTTACATTCCTTTTATAGTTGAGCTCTTCTGATTCACATAATATTAGCAAGATCTTTCAGGGTTATCTTAGTTGAATGGCTTTAATTCAGGTGTGTCATGGTTCAAAATGAGCCTCTTTTCTTCCATTACCACAGTGTATATGTTGTGCCCATTCAACATAGTCAATGCTTAATTCTCTACATGAGAATCAACGTTTTGGTTTTTTTTTTAAAGTTTTCCTCTTTAGATAAAGTGGTTTTGACGTGGGCAGTAATGCATAAACCGGCACTTAAAAAAAAGTTTGCTAGGATGATTATAATAGTTATATTCTCCTTTACGTTGGTCTGTCCTCTACTTAGCTAATATTATGTGGAAGGAAATTTACTAGTTTGGCACTTAATTCATAGGTGGCAAAAATAAACTTCCCGAGAAATTGTGTTTATTAATACAATAAAATCTGAATGAAATACTGTCAAAGATATTAGACTTAAAATAGGTTTTCCTTAGCAGTAACCCCATTTGGAAGAAATTATCCCACAGGAATGCAATTCACAAATTCTCCCTTGGAGTTGTAGTTTGCCAGTATCTTGGGGAAAATTAATCTAGAATTTGAAAATAAAAACAAAACAACAAAAACCAAACCTAGTCTTAATGTTGAAATGTAAAGTCTTTTGAGAGCCTCCATATCCTGCTTCTCCACCCCTAATCAAACTGTTCCCTCAACTATCCTTTCCTTTCTACTTCAGTCATCATCAGGCTTATTTCCTGCATACGCGTCTTTCTAAGGGCATGTGTTCATTCTGTTTTTCACAAACTGAATGTTATTCCTTCTAAGCATATCCAAACACTACCTATCCTTCACGGCTTAGCTCAAATCCCACCTCCTAGTTAAATATCCCCAGTGTGGTACCTGGCTTCTCTCCCTCCACAAATCTTTGGGTTTTATCCAACTCTCTAATTCCACTAGCCTTTGGAGTCTTCAACCAGACAATTGAGCCAGTCTTTGCAGTGCCTTAATCTCTAAACATTACATGTAAATACAAGCCATATGGACTAAAACTCTCCAGATATTTTCAGAGAATTACTTTCTACTTTGCTGGCTTCCCTGCAGATGGTGATGGAGTTGTGTGCAGCAGGTTCGGTCACTGATGTAGTGAGGATGACCAGAAATCAGAGTCTGAAAGAAGATTGGATTGCTTATATCTGCAGAGAAATCCTTCAGGTGAGTCTTCATATAGTTATTCTCCCCTGATCTTGAAAGAACTTTTACAGTGTACCTTATACCTGCTCATATCTGATGGTTTGGGAATTCTAACCTCTATTTCAGGAGACCTGAAAACACCAAAAAGCTTTGGAGAAAGATTTTCAGTTGATGTCCTTAAACTTTAAGGTAGACCAAAAGCTGGGTAACCAAGTCCTTCCAAATCACGGCCTTCAATGGCTCTATCAGATTCAGACTACTGTGTTCAATGGGTCATGGAAATGACCACTTGGATTATTTATTATGTTATTATGATTTTTAGAGTTCTTTAGAACAACCATATAGCACTATCCTCATAAGTTAAGACGAATATGAATCAGGAGAAGTCAGTATTCTACATAATGGCCCCAAACTGTCTGCAGCCTTTTTACAGACAGACATCCTCTTTTAATACTGCCTCACTTTTTTATTTTCTTTATTTCCTACACGCAGTTGGATGAGAGCAGCAATCTTTTTGATCTACCAAACTGAAATTTTTTTGTGTGTGGCTTAAGTGCTTATTAACAGAAGGATGTTAACAGAACTAAACAGCACCACTCGTACAATGTTAGAATGTCCCTCTTCCCACTTTGGTTAGATTCACTTGTGATGATAGTGTAAATGGTCAAGAGTGAAAACTCTGGACTGAGTTTGAATTCTGGTTCACCATGTATTGGTTGTGTGACCTTGATCCAGTTACTTAATTTTCCCAAGTTTTACTTTTCTCATCCAAAAATGGGGTGATACTAACATCTTCCTCAAAGGGTTGCTGTGAGGAATTCATAATTTACTCCATGTAAAGCACTCAGCACAGTGCCTGGCAAAGAATAAGGGCTCAATAAATGTTAGCTGTTTTTATTGTTACTTCAATTATAAATCCCAAGTTAGTGTTTGGAGCAATCTCACTGCAGCCTAACATTGCATACCATGTCATGGTTTAGCCAGGTCACAGGTTAGTTTTAGTGGTGAATGAGCTGTAGCCAATGTGGTAAGCCAACACAAATTGTAAATGCTTTAAAATGAATTTCCATATTCTTCCAAATTCTCAGCCTACAAGACTGATTAGAAAATATTTTGGACCAAACAAATGGTTGGATGAAGAATAGAGCAAAACAATGGCTGAGCTATGATGTTTAAGATGTCCAGGTCTTTACTCTTATGGTTAGTTGGAAACATGGAGGTTAGAAAGGAAGGTAATGTGACCCAATGTATACAAATGTTACATTTTGGTGTTCTTTTTCTTTCATGGGTGTCCTGACTTATTTTCCTTCTCTTAGAGCCAAAAGTTATATTTCTGGGAACTGGTTGTAGTAATTCCAGCCTAAAGAAAGAATTTTGTCTGAAAAATCAAATCTAGGCCATTTCTCTTACCAAAAGTCTTTCCAAAAATACTAAGAATGGTACCAGAAAAGAGGAAAAAAACCCATATACTGATGTGTCTTTTTATATGTGTGTGTGTGTGTATATATATATGTATATTTACAGGGCTTAGCTCATCTTCATGCACACCGAGTAATTCACCGGGACATCAAAGGTCAGAATGTGCTACTGACTCATAATGCTGAAGTAAAACTAGGTAAGTTTATTTTTGCAATATTTTAGGTGAGGCCCAAAACATCTTAATGTAGAAAACTCCTTTAAGATAACTGTACTTTCTATCATATCCCTGCTAATATCCTCTATTATTTGATCTGTATCTTCCCTGCTTGCAAAACCAGTCAAAATTTGAAAATTTGTTTGGGAAGTGAGATGGGGCAAAAGAAAAAAGATGCACCTAACTGCTTCTTTGAAATCATGTAGACTAAAAGAACTTTTAAATTATAGCAGGGGGTTTCTTTTTGGTCATTGCTTTACCTTCTATTAGAAATAGCTAGTATATTTATCTCAACAATTGAATTTTTACCTTGTGCAAGTTTTGGTGACATGGGCAGGGATTAAAAAAAAGAAGAAGAAAATTCTTCCACATTATAGAGCCATATTTTCCCAAGAATGTCAAAGAACGTTTAAATTATGTAAGCATGAATTGCTTCTTTGGGATTTTCTTTCAAATATTTAAAGAAATGACATCAATCAGAAATAATGCTCCAATAATATCCAAATCAACTTCAGAATAAGAAATCAAAAGACCAGAAAGTCCTTGGCTTTCTATTCCAGGGTTAAAAGTGGAATAATTTATTTGAAAATAACCACACATATTGTCTCTCAAGTGCACAGGGAACAGTATATTGTATCCTTTAACACTGCAGTCCCCAACCCCCGGGCTGCAGCCCAGTACCAGTCCAAGGCCTGTTGGGAAACGGGCTACGCATCACTGCCTGAGCTCCGCACCACTCCTACCCCACCCCCCGGTTCGTGGAAAAATTGTCTTCCATGAAACCGGTCCCTTGTGCCAAAAAGGTTGGGGACTGCTGCTTAACGTTTAAAATAAATATTGATGGTTAGTTTTCAAATATTTCCATATAAATAATGTCAGTACTATGTAATGACAGATAACACCATTGATATGGAATGTAAATCACTTATATCATTTTAAATTATATCAAATCTTTATTAACATATCAGTTAATATGACCCTAAGATATTTTCTATTTTCTTGCTAAACAGATAGAAACAGAGTAGAGATTTTGTTCATACATTGAAAACATTTTTTACTGAACATTTGTGGGAGAAGCATGAGGTAGTAATTGTTTTTGAAATAAGTGAAAGTAGTTTCGAGAAAATTATTATCTCTTTTGTGTCTAAAAGCTACAAGGCTAGAAACACAATTTTGAAATACACAAGGGGCGTATATATTTCACATTTAGATGTGCAGGATAAATAGTCCCTCACAAGGCTAAACACTGTGTTCACATATAGAGCAACACTCCCATACACTTGGGTCAAGTTGCTGGCCAACCTGAACATTTGCAACACAGAAGAGAAATTGTACGTAAATGAAAAGCCACTGAAATATCTGTCACAATGTCCGTGTACTAAAGCTCATGTACTTTACTCTGGAGGGAGAGACCTTTTAGTGCTGGATTAGAATTTAATCAGGCTTATTTTATACACACATGATCCTTATATGATTTGTTTTAGATTTCTCAAATCATAGCTATTTTTAAGCAACATATTATAAGGAGAAGGTTGCAGAAGGCAAACCTAATGACAGTCAAAGGAAGTGACAGAAAGGGAAGAGACAGGAAAATGATTACATTGCAGTTGCAATTGCTCAATAATCTTCCTATTGCAGTCCCTGCAGTCATTAAAGAAAGGTTAAATTATGCCATTGTTGAGTTTTTATCTCTAACTTTTATCTAATTTTCAGCTTTTTTCTTTTCTTTCTTTCTTTTTCCTTTTCTTTTCATTTATCACTCCTCTAGTCTTTTCTCCTTTCATTTTCTTCCCTGATGTGTGCCATATATTATCTTATGGCCTTCATAGGTATTTCTTGGCCCTTAAAGTTGGCCCTCAGGGATAGTGAGAAAGCCAAGCTATGATTTAACCTATTTCTAAAAAATATATATAGTCAGATAACGAGATTGTACAACACCCAATGGTGATTGTCACAATACTGTGGACATCTTGTTGTTGTTGTTTTTGTTAGAGACTTTTTAAAAGACTGCCTTAAAATCTTAGGGGTTTTTTTTCATTTTCCATTTCTTTCCCTAAATTCTTCAAGCTGCTTTTCAGTCATTTTTGTTCACCATCCTCTGGATTCCTGGAAACCATTCTAAATTAGAAAATCTACTTCATTTTTCATCCCTGTCTTATTTTTTCTGGAATAAATAACTCCAGTCTACTTTAGACTTTTTTCTGTTTCTGGGGATACCATATTAAATATTTTCTTATAATGTATCCCACAGATGATTAGAAAACTGAACTTTTATAGTCTAAGCTAAGATATGGATACCACAGGAAATATTTGCATTTGATAGAGAAGATCTGTGCAAGAACTTTTAAAACCAAATTCTAGCAGAAATTTCATTTTTCTCTATCAGTGTAATAGGACTGCCTCAAGTCATGAGTGAGACTTCCTAATCAACTGCTAATAGGTTTTAGATTTCTTAGATGTTGCTTATAGTACTGGTCTTCGTCCAGCTTGGTGGCAGGTCCAAACACTACATATGTTATCACTTCAGAAGTTCAGGGTGTACTGATGGAACTTTATTTTTAATATTCACGGTAAACATTCAGCCAAACCTACTGTAGATTTATAATAGCGCTGCTAAGTCTCATTCCAACATAAATAGCAGCAAAAGCTTATTTCCCATATTCCTGGAGTAGACTTCATGGTGAAGTTTGCTGGGCTGGAATGAAAATCTGTTATCCATTGTGGCTTTTGTATTGCTTTTCCAAGTTAAAGCAATAACTTCTTGAGCTTTTTGTCCCTGATTAATTATTTTGACATATGCCGAATTTTGCAGTGGATTTTGGAGTGAGCGCCCAGGTGAGCAGAACTAATGGAAGGAGAAATAGCTTTATTGGGACACCATACTGGATGGCACCTGAGGTGATTGACTGTGACGAGGACCCAAGACGCTCCTATGATTACAGAGTGAGTGTGAGGATTCAGACAGTGGGAAGCAAAATTTGTAAAGGATTTTTGACTCACATTTATTTTAATGATAAAATAAAAGAATAAAAAGCAGACAGCCCCTCCTTTCACATTAAACTCTAATAGGAAATACGAGCCTCTATTTCTACATGTGGTTTGATTATATGCATAAAAATAATATTTTCTGAGGATGTAGACAAAGTAGACCATTGGGAGTTACCAGATTTGAAGCAGAATGTCTAGTGTATGTTGCTTGCAATTTCTTGGTAAAAATATTATATTATGTGGCTTTATATGGAAATTCAACTTCCAGGGGCAGTGGGCTTCGTAAACTTAAAAATGAATAGATGTAAAGCCAATTATTAATCCCTACAGTAACTTAGCTCCAAAAAGAAAAAAGATAATTTGATTACTCAGGGTAATGGAGAAAATCCTTGGCATGGTTCACCTCCAAAACCACAGAAAATCAGTGGAATAGACAAATTAAGTAACAATTCATGCTATTTATTAAAATTTCCACTGAAGCTGCAATTTGGACAATATATATCTATGTACACATTTCAAAAAGCTGATGTGGAAAGAAAACTCTCCATTTGCTATAGACTGGAAAAACCTCACTCTCTCCACATCGTAAGTCATCCAAACAATTCATTGTGGTCTCCCTATGTGGAACCTAGGACTCGATACTTGAAGTTGATTAATTTCAGTTTCATCTCTTTTCCCTTTCCTTAAATGCCCTCTGCTTGATCTGCAAAATAATTATTTACTGAGAGCCTATTATATGTTCAGTGCTATGTTAAGAGTTATGGAGACTATAGAAGCTTAAAGTTCTTCAAGTGGCTTGCTGTAAAAATAATGCTTTATAGCTATATATTTTTTTGTAGTCTTCCAAGGACTTTCATCTGTATTGGTTATTTTTATTTTTTAGCCCCATGTAGCTGAAAGAAAGCTTAAGCTTAGACTATCAGGACAACTGAAGCTAAGAGATCTATAAACTGGGGTTCTAAGAATTCAATTAACTTGTTTAGGAATCATTCAGCTAGTCAGTGTACCTCTGGTCCTGTGCACTTTCCACACTCTGTAAAACAAAGTGCTGTACAGTTAATAGTAGTAAGAGTAATTTTCTAGAGCCTTATTATAATTCTAGCCTCAGTTTACTATATTCCAGGAACTGCTGAAACACGTACACACACACACACACACACACACACACACACACACCAGTCCTATGCGGTAGATACTATTATTATCACGATTTTACATAGTGTGAACTTGAGGTACGGAGAGTTAAATCATTGGCCCAAGATCACACAACTGGTGGATCTATGTAATAGGACTTCTTTATGGCAAGTTTCTTTTGATATTTCAGGTAAGGCAACAATAGCAATACATCCAAGATGGACTTTCCTTGCACTGAACCCCATTCCATATCAACCTGTTGTGTAGTGAGATACTGGCTGGTCATAGGCTCAGATAATGTCTTCCTTTAACGTCAGTCTATAATGAAACTTCATTATAGAAAACCCATAAAATGGCTCTGGCATTGTCACCCCCACCCCTAGCCAAAGATTGTTTTGAGACTCTAAATAATACCAATTTCTCATTTTTAACTGACTTTTTTTGTGCCATGTTTTCGTTTGCAGAGTGATGTGTGGTCTGTGGGAATCACTGCTATTGAAATGGCTGAAGGAGCTCCTCGTGAGTAAAAATATTTGATATTTTTTAAAGGTTAGGGAAATGTACTCTACAAATCCGTCTCTGTGGGAGAAGATGAGGTTGTCAGCTTTCACTGGCCACACAGGTGTCACACTATGTGCCAAACTACAATTGGTGGCCTTTTCAGTGATTACCAAATGCTTTTGTCAGAATGGCTAAATATGGGTATATAAAAACAGTTTGTGCTTTGCTTTGCTTTCTTATGCTATCTTATTTTAGGCTGACTGAGTGTTGTTTCAGTTTAGCCTCAGCAGTATTCATTCCTGACAGTCCTAAGCAACCAGAATCCTTGGCATACTAATCTGTATTGTCTGGTGGAATATTTAGGTTCTGGAACATTTACTGTCACACAGTGTCACTGCTTCAGGCTGTGATGGTTGAGAAAATCCTCCACGGGTTCATTGAAATTGAGCTAATCCTCAGTAATGTTGGGAAGTAAGCGTTTTTTTTCCTTTGGAGTCAATCCATCTCACCTTTGCTGCCCTCTTTGCTCCTTGCGGCCACACCAGTGTCCTTAACTATTTCCTCTTGTTTCCTCCACCTCCCCATCATTTCAGTGATCTGTCAGCATCTTGTTCTCTCAAGGCACTGCTTTCTGGGAGGAAAGTAAAAATGGAGTGTAAACTTGGGTATAGATGATCGATAACCAACTCATGTATGGCTCTGGAACATAGCGTATTTGCTGTCCTCAATACCTAAATGCAGATGTAAAATGACAATGCATTCCTGGTCTTGTTGGGTGAGAAGTGAGAGAAACGGCTCGGGGCTGTGGGTGGGATTGCTGTGCTCCCCTGTCTCCAAGCAGATCCTACAGGTGCCCGTGTTCTTTCCTATGTGATCTATCTGCACAACGTTCACCCACCAAGCTTTCTAAACTTGAACTATCTTAGCGCTGTGTTTCAAGGCCAATGAGAGGAATTTCAAGAAGTAGAAATAATGAGAGAATAATGTTGAGAAGCCCTGGTGTCCATTGGAATATCAAAAGGGGGCTGGGATAAAGCTGGGACAGATGTGGAGATCAGGTTGCTGCTACCTCTATTCTGTGCCGAAAAAACTGCAAAGTACTTAAGTTGGGTGAATAAAAAATTAATGATGGAAAAGATTAAAATATTAAAAAATTATACAATTATATATGACACATATATAAAATTTAAATGAGACTGGGGAGATGTGAACTATTCCTCGTCATCTGATTATTTCTGTTTGGGAAACATGCTTAGATTATGTTGGATTGAGCAGCAGCAGCTCCTCCTCCTCCTCCTCCTTCTCCTCCTTCTACTACTTCATTTTCTTTTCCTTCTCTCTCCTCCTCTCTCCTCTCTCTTTAAATACACAATATGATATGTCCTATTATTATTGATGCATAGATTTGGTTCGGACACATGCCTGCATCAAGTAGTGTCTTTTTTCCATTGTTTCTGAGTGCTCATCACCATGTCTTTTCAAAAAACCAGCTTTCTATGTTTTACAGGTTTGTACTTCTTGGTTCACCCTCTTTTGAGTCACTTTTTGTCATTCCAAATATTAAGTCATGGGAGAAAAAAAGGGGTGATGAGCAAACTTACAGAAGGAGTGTAGAGAAAGCTTTTTGCACAGAGTACACAAATGGCAAGCTGAATACAAAAGATGAGTGAGGACCAGGAGATTCTGAACTCACAGAGAGGGAAAATAGGTCCAGCCTGCCTAGATAAGTAATTGGAATGGTACAACTTTGGTCACGAGCGATTCTAGATAGCCTCCCTGTTAAAACATTTCTCTTTCACCAGCCTCCTTTATTGCCTGGAATATGACCTTTGCATGGAAACGATTGCCATCAATTTAACTGCAGAAATCCTCCAGGTTATGATAATTATCATCTCAAAGGAGGTGGCCTTCCAAAGTAATGAATATCTGATAGTAAATATCCTCTGAGATCCAGATAACAAAATTCTCTTGCTTTGGTCTTTCTCTGGTGAGTTTCTCCCAGAGAAGTAAAGAGAGGAAGAATAATTTCTTCTCACTAAAAGGGTGCTGTAAGGGCTCCAAAAAGAGAGAAGAACTGGACCCTTGCACACCAGGACCCCTTTTAGTCCTTCAGTTCTGGACAGGAATTCAAACAGTATGGGGACATTTCACCCAAGGCCAGAAAATCGCTGGTAGTCATTCAAACACCAGAGTATTTTGAATAGATGTGGTTCTTAGCCTCTTTATTTTTTATAGAAAAGAGAATCTTTGCCTGGAGGAGAAGCAGGGTAGGGTCAACAATTTACTCTGACTCTCCTTCCTTGTCAAGGGTCTACACCAGCCAATTTACCTTAATCTGGACCATATTTTCCCCTGTTTTGGCATTCTCCTTGATATTGTAGAGATTATTTTTAACATTGTCAATGATGTTTGTTTATAGTCTTACTTCTTTTTCTTGTAGTGTCCCTCCCTCACGCCCTGTGTCAATCTTTCCCTGAGTGCCTCATGGTCCAAATCTATGCCTGTCCCATCAAGAGGCCCACTCCTTCCAAATTCAGATCTCAACATGTGTTGGGAATAAACCACATTATTTAACCTAATTCAAACTAAGCTCAGTTTAATATGTGTCCAACCCTCCAAGAGATGTGTTTTTTAAAGGAGGTTTGCTATTTCAAAGGAATGAGCTTCTAATGATGAACATTTAGGCAGTGTTATGAAATATGGGCTGGAGGGGGCATTTGCTGACATTCCTAAAATTAGACCATATGAGAAACCATCCACAGCTGCTGTTGACATAGCTTTTGTACCTACCCTGTGTTCCATTCCTTTGTGAACTTTTCCTTTCCATTAATGAAAACTTACCTAGTCTGTGTCTCAGCTCTTGACCCCTGAAGATGTTGTTAGTTGACTGAATGATGCTCAGATGTTAATAAATGACAACTGTTAAATATTGTACAAACTCACTTACAATATGTTTAAAGGATAAAACCTGGCGACTGATTGGACACAGTAAAGGAATGAAAAGAGTCAAATATGATCCTGATCTTTTACACTTGGAACTAATTCTGCCCTCAATTATAAAAATGCACCTTCTATCAATTTATACCCATGTAATTGAGAACAAAGCTTGACCTTTGGACAATTGCCTTTGCGTCACCCTAATAAAAATCACCCTGAGGAGTTTTTTCTACTACCATGAGAGGCCAGTTTGGCACTCTAGGTTTTCTGAGGATGCATTTGAGGAGAGGAAGGATGCTTCTATCAGAAGTCATTAACATCAAACTGCCCTCACATGAATGACATGCTTGTAGTGTTAGATGAAATTTACCCTATGGCTCTCCATTGGGGATGTTTTTGCACTGCCTGTTTTCTTTAATCAAAACATAAGAGGACTCCATGGTGTACATATACCACATTTTATGAGTTGTTGGGCACCTGGGTTGATTCCACATCTTTGCAATTTTGAGTTGTGCTGCAATAAACATTTGAGTACAGGTGTCTTTTTGATAAAATGACTTCTTTTCCTTTGGGTAAATACCCAGTAGTGGAATTGCTGGATTGAATGGTAGGTCTACTTTTAGTTCTTTGAGGAATCTCCATACTGTTTTCCATAGAGGTTGTACTACTTTGCAGTCCCACCAACAGTGTATAACATTCCTTTCTCTCTGCATGGAGTACTACTCAGCCATAAAAAAGATGAATTAATAATACCTTTTGCAACAATCTGGATGGAACTGGAGACCATTCTCCCAAGTGAAGTATAGCAAGAATGGAAAAACAAACACCACATGTACTCACTATTAAATTGGAACTAACCGATAAGCACACATGTGCACAGAGGGAAGTATAACTCAGTAGAAAGCAACCAGGGGAAAGGGGGGATGAGGGGAGGGGAATAAACCAACCTAATGGGTACTATGAACACTATTTGGGTGATGGGCATACCTATAGCCAGGACTCAAGCATTACAAAAATGATCCATGTAACCTACAACATTTGTACCCTGTTAATATTTTGAAATTTAAAAAAAGAGGAAATAAGTGAAGTGAGACATATATTTAAACACTTATAGAAAAACCTAGAATTCCCAAACCAATGAGGTAATTAATTTATATAGCACATATTGGAATAGGCTTTTATTTGTATGCTTGTGTGTATGAAAGAGAGAATGAAAGTCCGGTAATTTGGAATAGACTTGAAGTGCCAGATAGTTAAAAATCTTTATTATAATATCAATAGCTAATATTTATTAAGCACCTACTACGTGCCAGATACTTTCACTTGGAAGTTGCTATTTAATCTTCTCAGCAACTTTTTGAAGGGATTCCTGCTACATTTCCTGTTTTTCTAGATCAAGAAACTGAAGTACAGATAGGTTAAGCAATTTGCTCGAAATCACAAATGCAGAGCTAGGATTAGAACCCAGATGATCTTACTCTAGAGGGTGTGTTTTTAGTAGTTACAGTATATCTACCTCTTTTCCTAGGACTCTTAGCTTCCAAAACAGAATATTCTCAGCTTTCTAGACCACTAAATCATTTTTATTTCTATATTATTTTTCTTAGCTAGTAGTCTGGTTGACTTTTTAAATCCATAATTACATATTCCAGTTTTACAACTGTAAATATCTACAATACAGAAACACAGAAGAGGGCTTGTCTCTACCTTAAGTTAACTTTTCTAGATAGAAATCATCAACCAAACATTTCAAAACTTTTATCTAGTTTAATTTGTTATTAATTTGTCACACATGGTGATGGTGAAACGTTAGAATCTTATATATTGCAGTGTTTGTGTTAAAATGAGCTTATCCTTTAACTACATTCTTTTGTATCTATTTATCTCTTAGTGTCTATTCAACATGATAAGTGAAAGAACACTGAGAATCCCCCCTGGAATGAGAAGTGTGCTCTGTAGTTATCTTTCTCATTTTCTTCTAAACTTATCTATTTCCATTTGCAGCTCTGTGTAATCTTCAGCCCTTGGAAGCCCTCTTTGTTATTTTGCGGGAATCTGCTCCTACAGTCAAATCCAGCGGATGGTAAAGAGAAATGTCTTCATGTCCTGAATACATTGACTTGACATTTTTGTGTAGCAAAGAAGTTTTAATTCATTCGGTCACTTCTGCTTCACTATCCTTGTTGGACAATATTCCCTAAAACCCAATATCTTAACTGGGAGGTCTAAATGACCAGTTTTCATTAAGAGCTAGCTAGCAAACTAGAAATAAATAATATCCTCCATAGTATAATATATTATGATGATATTACTGTCCTGTCATTCATTAATGAACATACTCAGTTATTTCCCAAGTAATAAGATGGACCAGTGGCAACCGTTTGTGAAATTTCTTACTGTGCTTGGATAGGCAGCCCTGTTGCTTGGTCAATTAAACTAACATCCGTAAACCTGGAGCAGAGGACTTGTTCTCCCAGGGTGCTACAGGCCAGCCGAACTTGGGAATCCTCCTCCCTGAAGCTTGTTGATCTAGTACCTTAAACTCTTGTTTATTCTTATTATTCACTGCTTGCCCTGGTAGAAGTGCTGACTATGATTTGATTGCTGACATTCTTCATTGTAATTCAATTTAACCATTTCCGCAGAATCGGGCTTTCTGGCCACATCTGTTTTCACAGGCCCTTTTAAAAGATTAATTAGTCTTGGTGCTATTAACACCCTCTTTTTGGATCATTACATCCATGCCTCTGTAGTTAAAACTGTGTATAGTCAAATGAAACATTCAGAGTATGACTGTTGTAGGCCGACCAATTTAGTCTCACAGAGTACGATGATCACATTAACCATTTAATTGCCATATCACCACTTGAGTTTTTACCTGTACATACAGCTAAACTTACTGAAGTTTCTACTGTTATTTGGGCAGAAAATGTTGTTGACGCTTGCTTATTTTCTGAGGTTTAATTCAGAACTGCCCGGTATTTGCCAATAGAAAAGACAATTATAGCTGGAGTCAACTCTCACCAAAAATATGATTTTTCAGAGTGGCATGTGGGTAGGGGTGGGAAGAGGTGTGGCAGGCCTGAAAATGCTTTTATGTCTTTGACCCATTTCTTTTAGGTCCCGCAAGTTCCACAATTTTATGGAAAAATGCATGATAAAAAATTTCCTAGTTCGTCCTACTTCTGCAAACATGCTTCATCACCCATTTGTTCGGGATATAAAAAATGAACGACATGTTGTTGAGTCATTAACGAAGCATCTTACCAGCATCATTAAAAAAAGACAGAAAAAAGGTAGAATCTGTGATGTTTCATTTTACTGGAATGAATAGTCAGATGAGACAGAATTTATTCATTTATTGGTTTTGGAAAAAATATTTGTTTAAGAACTAGCTTGAAAATAAAAATTCTGAGGCCTTCTATATTTATTTTTCCAATAATATGCCATGTGCTCTTATTCAGTTCACTAATTCTTGCCTGAGGACACACGTGCACACACACACATATTAATATATATATATACTCACACATATGGCTATTCATTGTTGCCAGTTACAACTGGCAAGTATTTATATTTACAAAGATCTTGAAAGCCTCAAATAGAATTTTGTGATGTGCCAATTTTAAGTAAACTAGCTAGAGAAATATATTAAATTAAAGGTAACAAAATCTATGGCTCACTGTTCTTTTTCAGCTGATATTTTGACTCTACAGAGGTAAATGGATTTGTAATTAACCATTTATTGACTAATAATTTTGAGTGATGTTTGTGCACCATATAAAGCTTATTTTATGTACTTGAATTCCAACTATATGACGTTATTGGAGGAACTAATTTATACAAATAAAAGTAAGCTTCTATCAATTAAAGTAAGCTTCTATCTATGAAAAATGACAGGGTGGATTTTCACCAAATCCAGAGGAAGCTACTTGGGAATTTTTAACTTTATAGGTTACTTGGCATATTACACATTTAATTTTGGGGACCATCAGCAGGGTTGAGAGTAACAATGGAGTGGAGAAGGGGGAACTTAAAAAAGCAGGCATCCTCAGATAAGCTGCAGGATTGATTACAGTGGAGCTTATTCCATCTGCGTAACTATACATATTCCATTTTGAAGTGAGGAACAGCAGGGATTAATTTCCTTACCTATGGTGATGAAGTCATTGAACCAACATCACAGAGGCCAGCCAGTCTCAAATGGGTGCAGGAAAACCACATATCTACTTGATAATTTGCTAATTTCCAGAGTTGCAAGATTTCTAAAATATTACCTGCAGGGAAATTCCCATTTGTATGGGGATTACTCTAAAGTAAATATAGTTGCCCTAAACATTTTAAAATAGGGCATTCAAAAGAAAGCTCTTGTTTGTAAGATTCTGTATTTCAGTAGTAACAGTACAGCCGATAGGAAAGAAGCTGAATGTTTTCAATGTGTTGAGTGTAAAACCCAGAATTAAGAATTTACCTTCTCATTGAAAAGACCAAAGATCAATCCCAAGCCACGAAGTTTGACATCTAGAGTCCGAAGCTATGAGCCATGCTCACCAGCCATCTAGAGTTTCTCTTGTTATGTTCTCCCTTTGTCCCATCCTCTCTTTCTTTCCCTTTTAGAATTGCAGCAATCAGATTACTAAATTTTCTTTCCCATGCCTAGGGAAATTAATCTGCATGCAATAGCTGTACTGTGCTGCAAAAATGGGCCTAGAAACTAGAACATTGTCTGCATCATCAACCAAGTTTGTTTGAAAGGATACCTTCTTCTTGCCTTTGGTGAATTCACTCCACATCCTGAGCATTAGAGGGTACAAAGTGACTAAGGTGGATTACATGCTTCTCTGCTGACTTTTTATGCGTTATGTTTTTCTCTTTCATAAAAAAGGGATACCTCTGATCTTTGAAAGAGAAGAAGCTATTAAGGAGCAGTATACCATGAGAAGATTCAGGTGCGTTAGAAAAATTGCATATATAATTCGATGATAGCAATTTGCATAAGGCAATTGTTTCCATACTGACACCTTTGACCCAGAATGACTTAATCCTTTCTGATACAACAAATAACAAATCTCTGTTCTCAAGAGATATTGAGTAGAAATGTTGAGGAGAATTTTTTACTACTACCTAAAGACTCCTTAATATCTGGCAATAGAATGATCAAGTAGATTATCAGCCTCCATTAATAATTGAATACATTAGTAATACATACGTTACCTGCAGGATATTTCAGACTTTACAGGAATAATTCCAGAAAGATTTACTGAAAATATCTTTGTTGCAGAAAATATCCATCTTTTAAAATAAAAGCAATTCCCCTGAATGGCTCTATTCTACTGAAAAAGTCTAATTGTATGACAATCATTTGTATATTTATTTCAGAGGCCCCTCTTGTACTCATGAGCTTCTGAGATTGCCAACCAGCAGCAGATGCAGACCACTTAGAGTCCTGCATGGAGAGCCCTCTCAGCCGAGGTGGTTACCTGATCGAGAAGAGCCACAGGTCCAGGCACTTCAGCAACTGCAGGGAGCAGCCAGGGTGTTCATGCCACTACAGGCTCTGGACAATGCACCTAGGCCTCTACAGGGTCAGGCTCAGGCACCTCAACGACTACGAGGGGCAGCTCGGGTGTTCATGCCACTACAGGCTCAAGTTAAGGCTAAGGCCTCTAGGCCTCTACAGATGCAGATTAAGGCACCTCCACGACTACGGAGGGCAGCCCAGGTCCTCATGCCACTACAGGCACAGGGTAGGACACCTAGGCCTCTACAGGCACAAGCTCAGGTACCCAAAGAGCAGCAGGCTAAGGCTCAGGCCCAGGCCCAGGCCCAGGCATCAGGACAGCCCCAAGATCTGGACCAGGTGCCAGAGGAATTTCAGGGGCAAGATCAGGTACCTGAACAACAACAAAGGCAGGGCCAGGCCCCTGAACAACAGCAGAGGCAGAACCAAGTACCTGAACAGCAGCTGCAGCAGAACCCAGCGCCGGAACAGCCAGAAGTACAGGAAGAGGCTGCTGAGCCTGTGCAGGCAGAGACTGAGGCAGAGGAACCTGAGTCATTGCGAGTACACGCCCAGGTATTCCTGCCCCTACTGTCACAGAACCACCATGTGCTGTTGCCACTACATTTGGATACTCAGGTGCTCATTCCGGTAGGGGGGCAAACTGAAGGTTCACCTCAGGCACAGGCCTGGGCACTGGAGCCCCCACAGGCAGTTGGCTCAGTTCAAGCACTGATAGAGGGACTATCAAGAGACTTGCTTCGAGCCCCAAACTCGCATAACTCAAAGCCACTTGGTCCACTCCAAACCCTGATGGAAAACCTGTCATCAAACTTATTTTACTCTCAGCCCGAACAGGCACGGAAGAAAAAATCAAAAGTTTCTATTCTAAGGCAGGCACTGGCAAAAAGACTGTCACCAAAGAGGTTCAGGGCAAAGTCATCACGGAGACCTGAAGAGCTTGAACTCTCGGATTTAGAAACCCGCAGGCGAAGGCGCCAACGCAGATGGGAAGATATCTTTAATCAGCATGAGGAGGAATTGAGACAAGTTGAAAATGTAAGAGTTTTTGATATTTTTATGCTGAGTCAAAAATGCAGAGAAAATGTGCTAGCTTGTGCTGATGTTTTTCCTTTGTAAAACCAAATGACGTAAATATTCCTTGTGCTCCACAGAAGATTTACTAATTTTTACTTCCAATAAATTATCCTGAATTTTCAAGATAATTGTGACTGAATATGAGAAAAACCTTTTGCTTAAATAATGTAGGTAATTGCTTCATGTATCTCTATTGAAATATAGCTTTAATTATTAGTTTTCTACCTATTATTCCCTTAACCAACAAAGAGATAACATATGTGCATTTAAAATTACTATTTTGGATCTTTAAAAATTATTTTCATTATTTAAAATTTCAAAGATAACTCATTAAAAATAAACACAAAAACAAATTTGTTTTTTTTCTCTAACCTCTATGTTAGTTTATTTGCTTTTTATTCCTATAGAATGCTGAGCTGTACTATTTGAGTGAATTACACTCATTTTTGTTCTTCAGGATGTTTACATCAAGGTTAAAATGAGAGAGAAAAGCAGTTTCCAAAACATTTTACTTGTGGTTACCATATTTATGACTTGTTTCACTAATTTGCTGCCCATTTTACATAATTAATCAATGACATGACCTCACAGAACATGAAACAAGTTACAAATTAGTCTCTGCACCCTTTTGAAATGTGGAAAACAATACATTAAATTCTATCCTATTTAGGAACAGTCAATAAAACTTCATTCTTTCAAAAACCATTAACATAAGGTAGATATAATATGACTGGAGTTATTGAATTTAATCTGGCAAATCTAATCTGATGGTGAAGAGTTTGTGGATTTGATAAGCAAGTTGATGGGGCTAGACAAGATTAGGAAAACAGTTGTTTTCTAATACATCCGTTTACATAAAAGGAATCATTGTGATGATCCTAAATTAAACCCTGTGGTCCACATCCATTTACCTAATAATAATTGATGTAGTAATTACAAGTGAATCTTGTCTGATTAGATAAGGAATTCTTTTGGTTCATGCACTTGAGCCAATTGAATAAATGCTAATTCACTGATACGTTTAACATGAGAAGAGGTAAAAGCAGCAAAAGAAGCAAGACCCAAAGAAGGAAATGGATGTCTAGCTCCCAGAAAAAGAGGGAGATATAAAGAAAAAGAAACCAGATGGAGAAGGAGAGGAATTAGTCTAGAATGGTCATATTTGGCAAAAATTAGGGCATCTAAAATGAAAATGACTATTCTCAATGAGCCCTAGTAATCAATTAGATCCAATTGGTTTTGCATTGGTGAAAAAGACTTCTATTTATCCCTGAAAGACTCATAGTATTATTGGCGTGACACATACTTATTGTCATTCGTTGTTTTAAATATATATGTGGGAAGCCATTTCAAAGTAGGAAAAAAGTCAATAAATAATAGTTAGCGATCCCAAGACTCTGGGCTCTTGTGCGGGCATTCATATCTTTATGTGTGGTCCTTAAAGAAAACATAAAGGAAAAGAAAATTATTGATAATATAGTCAAAGTCATAGGTCTTTTGAAATACCTGAAATTTTATTAGAGTTTAGAGACATAGGTGAGTACTTCAACTCACCAGCAAGAAAAAAAGCATATTTTTATTACATTCTTTGAGCTCGATTAGGGAGAAATATTTGCACCTCTGCATTACAGATCTTCCATTGCTCAGGAGGACCAAACTTTGGAGTTATATTAGGTTACTAAATGTGACAGTTTGGTGTTATTAGTGAATCAAGATTTAGACCAGAGATTAACCTGAATCCCATAGATGAGCTTCAGGAGGTCAGCAATCTCCTTGAAAATATATGCAAATGTGCATATCTATATGCAGTTTTCTAAGGTCAATCTGTAGCATTCCTCAGATTCTGAAAGGGAGCCAGAACTAGAAACTATTAGAAACTACTGGTTTAAACCATTTATACTATTAGGAAATTATGCTTTAAAATTATATATTAGGATGATGCAGTTGTTCCTATCACTTGCATTTTAACAACCATTAAAATGTTTATTTTCCTTTTTGTTTCAAAGGACAAAGAAGATGAGTCATCAGACAATGATGAAGTATTTCATTCCATTCAGGCCGAAGTCCAAATAGAACCATTGCAGCCATACGTTCCAAATCCTGAAGGAAATGAGGTAAATTTCTCAATACGAGTTGCTGTGACATTAGTAGGAGCCTAAAACAGTGCTTCTTGAACTTTTTGGTCTCAGGATCCCTTTACACTCTTAAATATTGAGGACCCCAAAAAGTTTTTATTACATGGATTGTGTCGTTCAATGTTTAACTACTTAGAAATTAAAATTGAAAACAATTAAAAATAATTCACTTAAGAAGTACTAAAACTATTGCATATGCAGAAGAAACAAATTTTTAAATGAAAAATAACTATATTTTCCAAAATAAAATTTTAGAATGACATTGTTTTATATTTTTGTAAATCTCTTTAATCTATCTCGCTTAATGGGAAACAGCTGGATTCTCATATCTGCTTCTGCATTCAATCTGTTGCCATATGCTGTTTTGGTTGAAGTAGATGAGTAAAAATTAGCTTCTCGCATATAGGTAGTTGGAAAGGGAGAATTTTTATAGATTTTTCAGATAATTGTGGAAATCCTTTGATAATATACCAAAACTAGAGAAATGGACTCTCAAACCATATCAATGAAATTTTGTATACTTTGTTAATATTAAAACCCGTTGGTCTGTCTTGTGCTATGAATAGAGTTTTTGCTTATGCATGATTTTTAACTTCATGCATTGGTCAGTTGGAAAATATTGGTTCACTATGTATGTAGATCTTTCCAAATGTTTACATGTTTTATTATACAATAGCAAAAACCAGTATTTGTTAATATCTCCATCAATTCCATCATAAAAGCTATTGGGTATTGGTAAGCTGTCAAGTGCTCAAGTAGTAGATACAGGTTTAAAACTTCTAATTTTCCCTTGAAAGCTCAAATTTTGTTATTGTTAACAAATAACAGTCCGTTGGGGTTTTTTTTCCCTTGAGTTGACAGGCTTACTTCATTCATTTAAAATAAAATGTCTATCAAATACCAAATAGTTTGAATAATCATAGTTTGTCAGCCTTTCTTTAAGCAAAAATATTGCCCATGAAAAGTGCTGGTAGTCCAGTTTGTAAAATGGCACGTCTTTTTCCTTGATTGTCTCTGTTCTGGGATGCAGTTTGTGACAGGGTCTAGGTCATTTAATCTGTGTCTTGTTTTGTTACAATTATGGGAATAATTAAGTCAGTAATAGTGTCCAGGTTGACATCTGTTTTCATGACTACATTAATAGTGTCCTATTTAGCACATGTATTAGTGAGGCCAGAGTTGTAGTTTCAGTTCTTATGTAGACAAGGTAGCATCATCATAGCCAGTATTCCTAACAGCTAGCCATCTAAAAAATATTTTTCAGTAAGATAGATAAGGTGAGTGTGTGAAGAGCTCAAACTCTTGCCTTATTGATAGTGGGTCAGGAGCTTCATTGTTGTTCCTAATCAAGACAAGACGCTAATCAGCACAAAATGCTTCACAGGAGTCTACTATGAAGTCTTTTATGGACAATTTTCCTTTTTAAATACAATCTTCCTGATACTAACAGTCATCTGAAGTTAGTAACAAAGAGTATTGCTTTATAAATATTAATCACTGGCAGAAGGAACATAAACTGGATTGTATTATTTAATTAAAAGAGACAATATATCTTTTTCCTTGCCTTACTAAATGATTTTATTCATACTTTCAGGTAGTCATTATTACCTTAAGCATGACACTTAAACAGGGAAATCATTTTCAGATTAAATACAGCCAATTCATATTAGGCATTGTCTTTCTTATTTAGGGCCATTATCTATTTTGAGAAATTTGGGCCTCTGGTTTACTAGTGTCAATAAACTTCCTGAGATCAGCTTCGCAAACCAAGAGGTCTAGACTGGGTCAATATGATGCCAGCTATTTGAATTGAAAATGGAAAGAGTTAGGCAGATGCTTATCTTGCATACTGCCAAACATCTGGTTATATTTTGAAACACTCATTAGCAACACATGTGAAAGATTCACAACATTTTTTATTTCTCACTTATCTGTCTCTTGGAGTATAAAGAAAGCCTTGATAAATCACTTCGCAAAGAAAAAATGGTGTACTAAGGCTACTATGGTTTCTAGAAGCTATAGAGTAAGTTTATCAGCATGAAAATGCTAGATTTTAAAAAAATGTAACACGTTGAAATTTCCTTTCTAAAGAATCTAGTGTGACTGGCTCGTTGCATGTCAGAATGACCTATTTTTTGAGCAGCTAAAAACTATTATGAGTAGAAACCTAGTGATATAAAACTAAATGAGGCAAGGCAACATTCCATGGCCCTGTCTACCAATGTTGGCAGAAAATAAATTTGCTTCATTGATGGAAGCTGGCTCATATGTACCCTTTCTTGAGTGTTTTGTTGTATTAGATGAGTGTATAATTAGTAAAATGCAAATTAATTTATTTAGAGGTGAAAAAGTATTTGGAACACTAATTATGATAGTACAGTCAAATTATAAAGTGGAAAAACATACTTTCTTAACGATGGGGCAGTTTTGACTCTTGAGAGATTTTAATGATTTGTTTGTATGTATGACAACTGTTGAAAATCTAGGGTTAGCTTAAAAGGGTAAGTGAGTGGGAATTTGAACTTAAATTCTTAAATTCTGAATGAGAAGTTTGCACTTGATATAAAAAGCAATGTGGTAACACAGAAAGAACGTTAAATTAGGAATTGGGAGGCCTACATTCTGATTTTAGATGTTCCTTTGACTTGATGTAAAATTCTTACAAAAGTTATTTTTCCTGAGCGCTACAGATTCCTCAACAATAAAATGAGGGTTTTTGATTATATGATCTCCAGAATCTGTTTCTATACCAAAATTCAAAGATATCATCAGAAATTATGGTTAAGCAATTCTGATTTTATACTGTAAAGTTTAAGAAAATAGGATCTATTTATTAAAACCATATTTTATAAGTTGGATTTTCAGGAAAATAGATACAAAAAAGGTATTTCACCATAAATAAATTACTCAAATGAATTTATGATCAAGAATTCTACTGAAGTATTCCATTGTGTCTCTAAGGTTCAAGAGATGTCTATTTCTATGCCTTACAACCAGGATCATGCTCACCATGTCAAGTTCTCTTCGAGGTATGTGTCTTTGATTTCTATATTCAAATTACTCATGATCAGTTGTCACATGAAAAACTTAAAGCTTGTTTCTTTGACACTAGGTTCTGTGTGAAGTCAAAACTAAAATACCAACCCTCAACAATAAAATGAGGGTTTTTGATTATATGATCTCCATCATCACCACTGGCATCATTGACCTACATTTAAAACCTTAACTGCAGTGATCTATTGACTGGATCTTTGACATTTGGGCATACTGCAGTCTCTGCAAACTAATTATTTAGTTTGATAATTAGCTGGCAAGATCACAATTTAAAAAGAGAGAAACAATAAAAATGAATTCTTTGACAGCATTCAATTTAGTGGTTGATGATAAAAAGACATGAAATTTCAAGTGATCTTTCTTGCATGTACTACATGATAAAACACACACACAGATTAAACCTAATCTCAGAAGCTAATGCCACAGAATGGGTAAGCCTGAAAATAACATATAGTCAAAATCAAATCTTAGACTCAATATTATATCAATAAAATATCACATATAATATTGATACCAGTCACTCTATTTTTGATCTTTGTAATATTGATGATCTTCATTAATTTTTAAAGGTTATGTTCCATATATTAGATGTTGTGTGCAATGTGTTATATTTTAAAGCCAAATTTTAAGTAGATTTTCTTTGAAAATCATACCACCTCCAACACCAACTTACAATGGAGAGAATTTAGCCTATGTTCGTTCACTCAGTCATTCAGTAAATATTTATTGAGCACTCACTATATTCTGGACAGAATGGTCAGAATGCGTAGAGTTGATGTTATGTAGTATGTATCTTCTTACCTCATTATTTTTTAAAATCCCATACATTTATGTCTTAAGATTTAACTGTTGTGCAGAAATCTTGAAAAATTGGAAAGCAAGACTGGGAACACCTTTCTTTTTCTCTGCAGTCAATGAATGGGTTGTCATGGTCCTTCTGACCTCAAAGGGAAGAAACCAGTTTTGAGTAGTTGTTTTTGGTGTCATGAAACATAACTTTAATAAAATCTAATATGTAAAAATCAAACTTAGTGTTAAACTTGGAGTGATTGTTCACTTTACACAAGTATTTTGAGTATATGAATAGCACATACATTGCTTTTAAATATGGTTAAATTTATAGAATTGAACCTCAGGTCTTTCCTGAAACTGGGGCCATAGAAAAGACTTTTGTGATGTTTTGATACAGGCATACAATGTGTATTAACCAAATTGGGGTAATTGGAGTATCCATCACCTCAAACATTTATCATTTGTTAGGAACATTCCAATTCTACTCTTTTAGTTATTTTAAAGTATCATCTGTACCCTATAAATATATACAACTATTATGTACTCATAATAATTAAAAATGAAACATATTTTTAAAAAAGGAAAGACTTTTGTCTGTTCTAGGCCTAAATCAATAACCAAAGTCTTTCCCATATAGAAACACCAAAGTAACTAGAAAATTTAGCAGCACTGTTCCAAGGCAACTTTCTAAATATTCTTTGAATTTTAATGGTAATAATGAAAGTACCCTATCTGTCCATCTAGCTATCTATCTAAATCAGGAACAGGACATTAAAAAACATGAACTTTAAGCATTTAAAATCAGTATAATAATAGAATATTTGACATAACAGTAATTTATTTTGTTTATCATGTTAAAATAAGCACACTATAAGGTTATGCTTATTGCTGTGTTACTCAGGTATTGTCTGAATATTAGCTTAAAAATGTTTATAAGAATTTTTAGAAATAAATATGATATATGAAGGAAACATATATTATATGGAAAAATGTTTTTATTGCTCTATTTTGGAACTTCTTTCTCTGTTCTAGATAAAAATAGCAGGTTTGGGGGAAAATGGAAATTGGAAAATATTACTTAAGCTGTACTTCTTTTCAGTTTGATATATACCCATGTATTTAAGCAAAACTTTTGTTAGTCTTTATTTTGAGTTTTACATTCTCCTTATGAATGTTAGGACGTGGCACATGCTTTTCTGTCTTTTCATTAGCGTTCCTCAGCAGTCTCTTTTGGAACAAGCTCAGGAGCCCATTGACATCAGAGAAAGGAGTTCGCAAAATCCTCAAAATTGCCCAGCAGCATCAGGTGATTCAAAGCACAAACTTTCAACAGTAAAAAACAGAGCTAATGTTTAACAATTTGTATTTCAGAATTCAAGACAGAAGAATTTCAAGAAGGAATGAATCAAAAGTATCAGGGAGGTCAAGTAGGATTAGGACCAGAAGGCCATGCCATTGGATTGGACAATTGGGTGGTCAGTGGTGACCTTTGAGAAATGGAAAATAATTTTTCCAAAGTTTCTTCTTTCACTTGTTCAGTAGTTAGGAATGTGTCTAGAAAGGTGGAGAGAGTCAATTTTATTTAGTTTCTATACCAGGTGAGAAAAATGTGGGAAAGGAACTTGGGAGAGGCCTCTCCAACAGACTAAAATGTATAGACAGCTTTTAGAATATTGGAGGCACTACTTGTGAGCATGTGTTTTATTTATCAGTTTGTTATTTCACCTCCCCAAAATATGACAGTATCTCATAAATATTCCTAAATGTTACAAACTGATGATTTTACTCAGAATGCATGAAAAAATTAATCAATCAAATCATAGACAATAACTTCAAAAATTGATATGAATTTCAAACAAGTGTTTTATTTTAAGACGTGCTTTTGAGAGAGTTTAAATGAATGATAGATTTGTGAAATGTTAGGATAAACAAAACCAAAAGTTGTGTCTTGGATCATGAAATCTAGCATTACCCAGTTTTAAGCAATCCAGTTAAGTTTAAGCAATGGGAGAATGCCTAATTGAGTCTCTGAGTCATCTCTAAAAATAAAGCATACAGATCTTATTAAAATGTTAATAATAAAAAGGATATAGGTGTACCTCACTTTTTGAAAATTGAATATTTGAAGGTCTGAATTTAAAAAACCCCATTCTTCTTAAAAGACTCAGATAATGGCAGAATTTAAAAAAAATAGTAGTGTCCCTTCATGCGCAAATGCTATGTTGTAAGAAATAAGATAAGCCTAAGTGAAGAGTAAATTTAGGATTTTTTTCCCCAGAATCTTTTTCTTCTGGTTTGATTTGGGCTGATTTTGCTAATACTGGGAAAACAATTAAAAATTTCAGGTTTATTCATGTTTCATTTTGGAAATAAGGAAATTCTGGATTAGGCCCCAAAGCAATCAGGAACACTGAAGGGAAGGAGAAGGGGATAGCATCTGTGCAGATAGTAGCTAAATACATCTTACATCTCTTCAGCTCCAAAATTGTTTTATTTCATTGTATGTGCTATGTAGACCATTTGATTGTCCCATGAGATGACAGGAAGGAGATTTGTCTACAGATTTGTCTCAAAATCTCAAAACATTCACCTGGACTTCTTATTTGGTCTGCTAACCCACCAAAATACTTCAGAGAAATGCTTTTCTGCAGAAAAACAATAAATAGCAAAAGTACAACAGTGCCAGAAGATGAGGACACAAATTTTGGCATGTGTTCAGTGAAATGTTCTTAAAAGACAGCAGTCTTACAAATACATGCTCTTGAGTTGTAGTGTCTATACTTTGGCTATGTATACCAACACTGAAAATAAAAGAAAGGCAGTAGTCTTTAGAATCTAAGCACATAAAAACAATAAACTGGGACATGACTGTTCCTGTAGTGAAGCTTTTTCTAAGTACAGTCACTAAGATCTGATATTTGATTCTGTTAAATATTCTCACTGGATTTCACCCACAGGTATTGTTTATCATACCACAACTCAATATCAAAATCTGGACTTCCAAACCAGATAAATTTGTATTTTAAATGGAAATATTTACACTATAGAATTGGGCAGTCCAATATGGTAGCAACTAGCAACATGTGGCTATTGAAATGAAAGTGAAAATGAAAATTAAATAAAATTTAAAAGTCTATTTCTCAGACACACTGGCCACATTTCCAATACTCAGTAGTCATGTGTGACTAGTGGCTACTGTGTTGGACAGTGTGAATACAGAACATTTTCATCACTGCAGAAAGTTCTATTGTATAGTGATCTATTATAGAAAGGTTCCAAGCTGTATAAAAAGGTATAGGTTTTATCTCTTTTCAGTAGTTCACTCCTTAACTGTATTGAAATACATCAGGATGTATCACTTGGTAGAAATTGGGGGGTTAAGATTTCAGAGTCAACTCTCATCTTGAGAGTTTTAGATAATCTATTATCTTCTAATGCACTATTGGGCTCTTTTTCTATTGGTTAATATGTGAGGCCAGCCCTTTCTATTCTTGATACATTTTTTTAAAAAAATGTATCTACCTGGCTACCAGTCATACAGAGTATCTTCTTACACAGATAGAGAGAAATATCCAGCAAGTATACACTTACTACTGAAAACAGAAAAGCCATGTGGGTCTACAGCTGGAACAAAATTTGAGCCTGCTACTACCCCTGAAAACAGAATTTAGGATCGTGGCCTCATGAGAATTTATCGGGTGATATTTCCTGAATAGAATCACAGAGGCTACAAGAAAAACAAAAAGGAATTGAACTGGTACACTATACAAATGAAGGCAATGGCTGTAATCACCACTGTTACTAATGTATTTTTGGTATTCCATAGAATCTTCTTCTGAGGAAGAGAGTCCCATGACCGGGAGGAGGTCTCAGTCATCACCGCCTTATTCTACTATTGATCAGAAGTTGCTGGTTGACATCCATGTAGGTTTCCATCTTAACACGTTTATGGCCATTCTTTTTACTTTTCCATTTGTATTGACTTACACATTCTCATCTTCACTAAAGGAAAGAAAAGTTAAAGAGTTTAGGGTTTTTTAAATTAATCTTTTAAAGATAGATTCCCCTTGCTATGTGAGCATACAGAATACAAAATCTAGAAATTAAAATTGAAAACCCTTAACCAATCAGAAAATATTTGATTTTCACTTTTTTGTATTAGAACATATTTGAGAGAAGAGTGATAAAGAGCTATTTGTAAAAACTAATCTCAGATTAAGAGGTTAGATGCTCAATATTTGTTTAATAGCATTCCTTGGGTGATGAGACAATGTATAAAAAACATTTAGTAAAAAATAAAATGTATACTGATTGCATAATTTAAAAAAGTTTTCCAACTGTTTTTGCAGTGTGCTTTCAGATCATTCTATTCTATTTTGTAATTACCCTTACACTACCATACACACATCCCTTCCAGTTTGCCCAAAAGTTATATGACACATACCATACTCAAAAGGTGGATTTATATTAATTTGCTTTTTAGAAGTGTTTGAGATGCTTTAACACAACTACAACATGTAAATTCAGAGCTGGGAAATTAACATACCAATTTCAAGAGCTATGTGGTAATCCCAATGTCAGGAGATAAAGCAAAAGGAAAAAACTACTGTATTTATAGAGCATCAAATCACCTGTTCTACTTTCCAGCATCAAAAGCAAATGTCTACTCCTCAGCAGACAAGGAGGGGTAATAAAAAAAAGTGAGCAAATTTTGTGTGATTCAGAAAGGTCACTAGTAATCACAGCCTGATGTTTGGGTTTTAGCATCTCATCCTCACTAAAATGTTGGCTCTACCTAGTGAGTGAACATTTTTGTTTCAATTGAAAATATATTTTAAAATGTTGTCAGCTTGGAAACTCTCCAATCTAGAAGAAAATGAAAGGCTACTAGATACTGCATTAACCTTTCTTGTGCACACAGGTTCCAGATGGATTTAAAGTAGGAAAAATACCACCCCCCGTATACTTGACAAATGAATGGGTAGGCCATAATGCACTCTCTGAAATCTTCCGGAATGATTGGTTAACTCCTGCACCTGTCATTCATCCACCTGAAGAGGATGGTGATTATGTTGAACTTTATGATGCTGGTGCTGATACTGATGGTGATGATGATGATTCTAATGATGCTTATGAAGATACCTATGACCATGCCAATGGCAGTGATGACTTGGATAACCAGGTTGATCAGGCTAATGATGATGTCTGTAAAGACTATGATGATGATGGCAACAATGATGATTCTGTTGATGACACAGACAATAATCGTGATGATGTGCCTAGTTGGCCAAGGTTGGTTTTTATGGATTACTTATACTATCCGTGTTTTATAACTTGAGAACTATTTGCATCTTTGGTTTATTTTCAAAATTTACTACCAAGAGGGTGAATAAATTTCACTTGCTTATTGCTAAATAGTTTGATTTTCAGTAATAGATTTTAAATTGTTCTGATGCAGAACATCTAATTTTGCATTATTTATGTACTTTTAAAATTAGCATTCAAATATTTATTAGTTTCTTTATAACTGGATATGTCTGGATGTTTCTGTTAAAATTAATGTCATTGAATCATCTTACCCTATAAAACCACAGTGATTGTGAGAAATGGGGTGACAGAGGAAGTATACTACCTAATATGAATAAGTATACTACTTAAGATGAAGCTCTGATATTTGCGAGCATAGCTATGCTTTTCTCCAACAGTTAAGATATCACCATGTAGATAATAAATTTAAGATAATATTTATCTGGTTAATTGATGGAGAAATTACCAATAACTCTTTTGGTTTTTTTCAACTAAAAAATCTACCAAGAATTCCGTTGTCAAATAAATTTACTTTTAGAATTACCACAGGCACATTTGTTTAATGTCTCTTAATGCAAAAAGAGAGCATTGAGATATTTTATTAAGCTTGATAATTTTAGCAACTAATTAAATGACTATCATAGTTCTATAAGATATGAGGTCTATATTACTGAACTTCTTGGTGGACTGTTAGACCAATGGGATTCTATAGCAAAGCAGTCAATACACATATTAGAAAATCAGGGCAGCTGTTAAAATTAACACAAACTAGATATATTGCAAGAAGAATTATTTAAATGTGTTGTGGTTGAGCTTAAGATATAAGCTTGATCATTCATGTGGCTATGACGTTGCTAATGCTTGAAGTAGTCTATTATTTAAGAAAAAAATGCTTATTCTTGCTACTAACCTAACACATATACCTAACAAAGAATGCAAGTTCTCTTCCCTCTGCCATTCAAATGCAGCCAGAAAATTGACATCAGCTATGGTATTAATTCAGTATTTAAGATTGACAGGCCATTGGGGCATTTTTATTGTCTATATTATACCAGTAGTGTTCACATATAGCCATATAGCCAAGACATGTCTGATATATATAAGATATATATATCTTATATATCATGGTAGATATATATAAGACACATCCTAATTCTGTTACATTTACTTACTAACTTTCAAATGTGTTTTTATTGGGTGGCTTTCTTTCATTAATTGGAGCTTGTTAACAGGGCAAGCTATGGAAGAGATGGAAGCTTCAAGCAAGATGGTAGTGATGGAAGGAATGGAAAAGAAATCTGCAGAGGCTATAAAAGCCATAAAGCCAATAGAAGCCATGGAGGAAGTGCAGCCAGTGGGGGCAGTGCAGCCATTGGAGACAAGGAAAAACATGAAGCCAATATAGGCAGTGGAAGAAGAGGCAGCAGGGGTAATGGAGGTAAGGGAGTCAGTGGAACCAGTGAAGAGAGTGGAGCTCTTGAATTGAATGGAAGAGAAAATTGCTCAGAGACAGACCATCCAGGATTGGAGAGACTTGCATCCTGGGACTGTGAACATCAACAGGAGGTAATGCACAAAGGTGTATGAACTCCTCTCATTGTGAATGTATTTCTTCATGTGACATGTAGCATTTCCAGCCATTCTAAATATATTTTAACCTTATGCCCCAAAGCTGTAAATATTTTTAATTATATATGTACAGGTAGATCTTCACTACTTCTAATTTGGATGGTTCCCATATACTTATAGGAACAAAAATCTCTTATTTGTTTGCCTTTATTACTCAGATAACATTTGAGGTAAAGTCTCTTAACAAATAAAATTTTGAAAAATATTTTTAAAACATTTAATTGGCACATAATTACATATTTATGAGGTACAGAGTGATATTTCAGAACATATAATGTGTAGTGATCAATCGGGTATTTTAGTCCATCCAAGTTAGTTTTTGGTGGACTTCAAACTTTTCTAGCATCGAATATAATAAATTATTGTACTATAGTTACTTAGTGCATAGACACTACAACTATTTCCTATTAGCGTAATTTTGATCTTAAACAGCTTTCATCCTTCCTACCTTCCGGCTTACACATTCCTACTATATGAGATAACTTTTAGTTCTGCATGTAGGAGACAGTAACTTGTCCGGCTATTCACTTAAAATTTTAGGTATCAGTCTGCAACACAGATTCATTTTTATGCTGAATAGTATCCTTAGTAATGCCTTTCTATCCATTTGTCTGTTGATGGACACAGGCTGATTCCTTATCTTGGCTGTTGTGAATAGTGCTGCAGTAAACATGGGATACTGATATCTCTTCAACTTACTGATTTCCTTTCCTTTGTATATATATATATATATACCCAGTAGTGGAATTGCTGTATCATATGGTAGGTCTGTTTGTAGCTTTTTGAGGAACCACAATACTGTTCTCCATTCCTACCAACTAATTTACATTCCTACCAACAGCATATGAGAGTTTCCTTTTCTCCACATCCTCCCCAGCATTTGTTATATTTTTGACTTGATAATAGCCATTCTAACTGGGATGAGATGCCATCTCATTGTGGTTTTGATTTAATTTTCCCTAATGATTAGTGATGTGTTGAACATTTTTTCATGTATTTGTTGGCCATTTGTATGTCTTCCTTTGAGAAATGTCTATTCAGATCATTTGCCCATTTTTAAATCAGATTATTTGCTTTTTTTGTTGTTGTTGAGTTGTTTGAGTTCCTTGTATATTCTGGATTTTAATCCCTGGTTGGATGAATAGTTTACAAAAAATTCCTCTCATTCTGCATGTTGTCTCTTCACTCTGTTAATTGTTTCCTTTGCTGTGCATACAATTTGTAGTTTGATATAATTGCAATTGTCTATTTTTACTTTTGTTGCCTGTGCTTTTGAAATCCTATTCATAAAATCTTTTCCCAGACCCAGATCAATGTCCTGAAGCATTTCCCATATGTTTTCCTCTAGTAGTTTTATAGGTTCGGGTCTTACATTTAAGTCTTTAATCCATTTTGAGTTGATCTTTGTATAAGGTGAGAGAGAGGGGTTGAGTGTCGTTCTTCTGCATATGGATATCCAGTTTTCCCAGCATCCTTTATTGAAGAGAATGTTTTTTCCCAATGAATATTTTTGGCGCCTTTGTCAAAAATCAATTGGCTATAAAAATGTGGATTTATTTCTAGTTCCTTTATTCTATTCAATTGGTCTGTATGTCTGTTTTTGTGCCACTACCATGCTGTTTTGGTTACTATAGTTCTGTAGTATATTTGGGAGTGTGTACCAGTAAATCTGGTAGTGTGAGGCTTCCTGCTTTGTTCTTTTGGCTTGGGATTACTTTGGCTATTTGGGGTATTTTGTGGTTCCATATGAATTTTAGGATAGTTTTTTCTATTTCTGTGAAGGATTTCATTGAATCTGTAGATCACTTTGGGTAATACGCTTATTTTAACAATATTAATTCTTCTAGTCAGTGAATACAGGATGCCCTTCCTTTTATTGTGTCCTCTTCAGTTTCCTTCATCAGTGTTTTGTAGTTTTCCTTGTAGATATCATTCACCTCCTTAGTTAAATTTATTTCTACGTATTTTATTTTTTTAATAGCTACTGCATATGCAATTGCTTCCATGATTTCTTTTTTTATTTAGTTTGTAATTGGTGTATAGAAATGCTACTGATTTTTGTATGTTGATCTATATCCTGCCAGTTTACTGAATTTGTTTATTAGTTCTAAGAGTTTTTTGGTGGAGTCTTTATATTTTTCTCTATGTAAGATTATGTCATATTCAAACAAAGACAATTTGACCTCCTCATTTCCAAGTTGGATGCCATTTTTTTCCTTTCTCTTGCCTAATTGCTCTGACTAGGATTTCTAGTACTATGTTGGATAAGAGTGGTGAGAGTGGGCATCCTTGTCTCATTCAAGTTCTTAGAGAAAAGACTTTCAGCTTTTCCCCATTCAGTGTGATGTTTGCTGTGAGTTTGAAATATATGGGCTTTATTGTGTTGAGGTACATTCTTTCTATACCTAATTTGTTAGAAGTTATTATCACAAAGGAATGTCGAATTTTATCAAATGTTTTTTCTGCATCTCTTGAGATGATTACATCATTTTGTCCTTCATTCTGTTGATGTGATGTATCACATTTATTGATTTTTGTATTTTGAACTACTCTCGCATTCTTGGAATAAATATCACTTAATCATGGTGTGTAATATTTTTGACGTGCTGTTGTATTTGGTTTGCTAGTATTTTGTAGAGGATTTTTGCATCTGTGTTCATTAGAGATAATGGCCTGTAGTTTTCTTTTTTTGTTGTGTCCTTACCTAGTTTTGGTATCATGCTAGCCTTGGAGAATGAGTTCAGAAGAATTCCTTTCCCTTCAAATTTTTCAAATAGTTTGAGAAGAATTGGTATTACTTCTTCTTTACACATTTGGCAGAATTTAGCAATGAAGCCATCCAGTTTTGGGCTTTTCTTTGTTGAGAGACTCTTTATTACTGATTCAATCACATTACTCATTATTGGTCTGCTTAGGTTTTGTATTTCTTCCTGGTTCAATCTTGAGAGGTTTCATATGTCCAGGAATTTATCCATTTCCCCTGGGTTTTCCAATTCGTTGGTGTATCATTGTTCATAATAGTCACTAATGACTCTTTGTATTTTTTGGTATCAGTTGTGATGTCTCCTTTTTTGTTTCTGATTTTATTTATTTGGGTCTTCTCTTTTTTCCTTAGTTATTCTAGCTAATGGTTTTTCAATTTAATTCATATTTTTAAAAAATCAACTTTTCCTTTTGTTGATTCTTGTATTGACTTTTTAGTCTTAATTTTGTTTATTTGTGCTCTGATATTTATTATTTCTTTCCTTCTACTAATTTTGAGTTCAGTTTTTTCTTGCTTTTCTGTTTTCTTGAGGTATATCATTGTTTATTTGAAATATTTCTACTTTTTTGATGTAGTCATCTAATGCCATAAACTTTTCTCTTGGTACTGCTTTTGCTGTATCCCATAGGTTTTGGCATGTTGTGTTTCTGTATTCATTTGTTTCAATGAATTTTTAAATTTCCTTCTTAATTTTTTCATTGATTCATTAGTTGTTCATCAGCATGTTGTTTAATTTTCATGTATTTATATAGTTTTGAATGTTCCTCTGGTTATTGATTTCTAGTTTTATTCCATTTTGGTAAAAAAAAGATAATTGATATGATTCCAATTTTTAAAAATTTTTTGAGACTTATTTTGTGGCCTGACATATGGTCACTTCTGGAGAATGTTCCATGTGCTGATGAAAAGAATGTATATTCTGCAGCTGTTGGATGAAATGTTTTTTCAATGTCTGTTAGGTCCATTTGATCTATGATGCAGTTCAAATCTAGTGTTTCTTTGTTGATTTTCTGTTTAGATGATCTGTCCAATGCTGACAGTTGAGTGTTGAAGTCCATAACTATTATTGTGTTGGAGTCTATCTTCTCTTTATATCTAATAATATTCACTGTATATATCTGATATTCTGGTGTTGGGTGTAAACACATTTATAATTGTTATATCCTCTCACTGAATTGATCCCTTTATCATCATATAATCTCCTTCTTTGTCTCTTTTTTACATTTTTTGACTTAACATGGGTTTTACCTGATATAAGTAGAGCTACTCCTGCTTGCTTTTGGTTTCTGTTTGCATAGAATATCTTTTTCCATCCTTATATTTTAAGTCTGTGTGTCTTTACAGGTGAAGTGAGTTTCTTGTAGGCAGCATATAGTTAACTCTTGTGTTTTTGGGTTTTTTTTAATCCATTCATCCAGTCAGTTATGTTTTAACTATAGAATTTAATCCATTTACATTCAAGGTTATTATTGATAGGTGAGTACTTTCTCCTGTCATTTGACTAATTGTATTCTGGTTGTTTTGTATATCCTTTGTTCCTTTCTTCCTCTCTTATTGTTTAACTTTATGGTTAAGGTGGTTTTCTGTAGGGATAAGGTCTGATTCCTTTTTCTCCTTTCTGTATCTGCTCTACTGGTTAGTCTTACAATTTCACATGTTTTCATGATGGTAGTTATTGTCTTTTTGCTTTCAGATATAGGACTCCCTTAAGCATTTCCTGAAAGGCTTGCCTAGTGGTAATGAAGTTCCTTAATATTTGCTTGTATGGGAATGACTTTTTTCCCCTCCTTCATTTCTGAAGGATAGCTTTGCTGAATATAGTATTTTTGGCTTGCAGATTTTTTCCAGCACTTTAAATATATCATTTAATTCTCTCCTGGTCTGTAAGGTTTCTGCTGAGAAATCTGCTGTTAATCTAATGGAAATTCCCTTATATGTGACTTGATGCTGTTCTCTTGCTGTTTTTAGAATTTTCTCTTTATCTTTGGTTTTTGACAGTATTATTATAATGTGCCTTGGAAAAGACTTTTTTAGGTTGAATATATTTGGCACTCAAAGCAAGAATCATAACCCTAGGCCAAGAAGCCAACAGGTAGGTTGAATATATTTGGTAATCTTTGAGCTTCCTGGATCTGGAGGTTCATATCTCTACCAAGACTTGGGAAGTTTTTGGCTATTATTTCATTTAAAAAGTTTTCTATTCCTTTTCTCATGTCTTCTTCTTCTGGAACTCCCATCATGTGAAAATTATTCTGTTAATGGTTTTCCATAAGTCATGTAGGCTTTCTTCATTGTTTTTTAAATTTCTTAATATATATATTTTTGGTCTGCCTGCATTATTTCTAAAAACTTGTCTTCAAGTTCAGAAATCCTTTCTTCTGTTTGGTCTTGTCAGTTGTTGAAGCTCTCGATGGTATTTTTTATTTCATTCCTTGAATTTTTCAGCTCCCAGATTTTTGTTTTGCTCTTTTTTATAACATGTATCCCTTTGTTGAATTTCTCATTCAGATCACAAATTGTTTTCCTGATTTAATTGAATCAGGATAGGAAACTATCTGTATTCTCTTGTATCTCACTGAGTTTCCTTAAGATCATTATTTTGAATTTTTCTGGCATTTTATATGTTTCCTTTTTTTTGGAGGTTGTTACTGGAAAATTATCACAGTGTCTTCTGTGCCTCAGAGTGTGGTGTACTCCAGCAGTGGCTCTAGTTTCAATATGGCACCAGGCTGCAGCAGCTTGGGTCATGGGGTGGGGGGGTGAAGTGCATAATTTTTGCCCCTAATTTGGAGCAGTGCAGCCATGTGAGTTTCAGGAATCTCCCCAAACTAGGCTCAGGGCTTGAGGACTATGGGATTCTCTTGTAGTAAGGACTTCAAGTATTGGTTATGGTGATGAGGGTTGACGGAGGACTTCTGCTTACCTTTTCCCCATGGGGAAGTCTCTCTTGGCTCCAAGCTGATCCTGGCAGGGGAGATGAGAAAACAAAGGGAGGGTTCCTCCCTACCTTCCCTATACTGCATCCTTAGCTTCCATGCTATACAGAGACCTTGCCTCTTTCTCACTGCACTCTAATGCTCTCCCTCAGACACTTCGGTCAAATTTTAGTTAGTTATTCAGTCTCTTGGTCTTTTTTTGTAAGAGGGATGAGCACCAGTCATTCTAATCGGCCATAATGCTGAAGTAACTCCAAGAAGAGCCAATTTTTTTTTCTGGGAAATTTTTGTTTTATTGTGGTAAAATATACATAACATAAAATATACCATTTCAACCATTTTTAAGTGTACAAATCAGTTGCATTTAGTACATTCACAATGTTGTGCAACCATATCCACTATCCACATCCAAAACTTTTTTTATCATCCCAAACAATTAAACAATCAACTCCTGGTTTCCCCTCCTCCACCCCCTGGTAACCTCTATTCTACTTTCTGTTTAGATACCTTGTACAAGTGTAATAATACAATATTTGTCTTTTTGTGTCTCACTTATTTCACTTAGTATGTTTTCAAAGCTTATCCATGTTGTAGCATGTATTGGAATTTCATTCCTTTTTAAGGCTGAATAATATTCTGTCTTATGTATATACCACATTTTGTTTATCCATTCATCTGTTGATGGACATTTGAGTTCTTTCCACCTTTTGGTTATTGTGAATAATTCTGCTGTAAACATTGGTATACAAGTATCTGTTTGAGTCCCTGCCTTCAGTTCTTTTGTGTATATACCTAGGAGTGGCATTGCTGCATCATGTAGTAAGTCTATGCTTAACTTCTTCACAAACTGTTAACATGTACAATTTTAATTGAAGTAATATACTGTGTTTAGACAATGATTTTGTCATTCACAAAATGTTTATTGACTTTATAAATAGGTTTAAAATACTCAAGTAGCTCACAGATGCTAAATCAATAGGAATTGTCACAGAGAAGATTTCCTGGAGTATGTGGTATTTGAACTAATTCTTGACAAATGGGGAGTATCTGGATATCTGAAAACACAGGTGGAACTCCAGACAGAGGAAGGATCATGCCAATCTACTTTCCCAGCCTATTGTCGTATCACACAAACTGGCTTTGAAGATGCCATGCTCTTTCATTAGTGTTCCTTGTGCAAGCTGTTCCCTCTGTTTAGAAGGCTGCCCCTTCACCTCATCTCTACTTAGTGAATTAGTCATCCTTCATGATCCAACTCAAATATCATCTGTATCCAAGGCAGAATTACATACCCTTTCCACTTTGCTTGCAAACATTTTGCCCATAGTTCCATTTATGACATCATAGTTTAGTTATTTGTTTATTTGCTTGTCTGCCACACTAGATTATGAACTCTTAAAAGAAAGGAACTATATCTAATCCATCCTTAATTATTTTTCTTCCAACTCACTCAACCTCAGGGTCTAACCTAGGACGTGGCCTATGATGGCACACAATAATTATGAAAGAAATCAATAAAGGAAGAAAAAAAAAAGAAAAAAAAGGGTAGAAAGAAATTCCCTAAATGGTTTCCAATGGGAAAGCAGTATCAGTGGGAAAATATTTATCTTTATCTGTCTATCTTAATTGAAGACATTAAAACAGGATGTCCCAACATAGGTTTCATAGCAACCCTGGGTATCTCCAGTTATCTTAAGGAGTGTTTTGGAAATTGGCTGAGTGAATGGTTTTTCCTTTCATTTTAACTTAAAAAGGACATGCTGCCATACCATGCTTTTGTGGTTGGAAAGGTCATAAAAACCAGTCTTTGACAAGGCTGAACAACTCTCTTGGTGCCAAGAATCACTGTTTAGACACTAAGAGATTATCAACATACAAGCTTAGCAAAAGCAGTTGGTATGTTTTCCCACAGGATATGGCATTCCACATAAATTGTCACATTTTGTTGCTTTTATCTTTGAGTATCTTTTCTGTAAGTTAATGGAAGCAGGCTAGAGTTTCAGTGAGGCATGTTCACACTCTTGAATTTGTGTTGGTTGATTTTCTATCATTTGCTTTGTCATTTGAAAATTCTCCCTGCAGGTTTTTCATGCTTCCAGTTTTGTGAAGGTACCTTAAAGCAGTGGGACAGATACCCCCACATTGTGCTTTTTAGTTTTTCAAGAGGCTGTTTGGCATAGCATAGCTGAATGTATGCTTTGGAATCAAATAGGCTTTGGCTTCAAACTCTGGTTCCCCTACTTACTAGCACTATTACCTTGAATAAATTATTTAACTTTTCTAAACTTTAGTTTCTTTATAAGTAAATTGGAGATAATTAAACTTATTTGTTGGGTTATGATAAGGATTCATGAAGATATGTAAATAAGATGCCTAGCACAGTACTTGGTACGTGGTAAAAATTCCGCAAATATTAGGTCCCATATTGTACAGTTGGGGACTTAAAGTTCCGTGCATTTCTCCTCTGATATCGGTGGTCTCAATAATAGGTTAGTTCTGTCTCCTCTGATGAAATTGTTGAGTTTTTCTAGTAAATGTGGATTTTATAAGAATGTAGATGTTACAAATCTTGCATTCTCTTTTTCAAATGACCCCTAGGCATATTTCTCCCACTGCCAACCTCCTAATACAATAAAAGTTGATTTTTGATCTTCTTTTAGGAGCCAAGCAGTGGAAATGAGGCCTCAAATGCAGCACCTGATGATGAGAATGACAATAAGGACATATCAGAATCATTAACACAATCAGATTTTTCTGCCAGCCATTCGTCTCCTTCCAAAGGTTCTGGGAGGGCTGCTGATGCTGACTTTGCCAGTGCCATCTGTGAGTGTGCTTAATATAATCTCTAAATGCTGCTATCTGTTCACATATTAAATAGTATTTAACCACTGGTTCATGATCAGATAGGAATCAAATCATTCTCATATTCAGTTGATAAAAATTCAGGTTGAAATATGATTTTAAAAAATATATTCTTCACTGAATATTTATGGTACCTAAATTTGAGCTACAGTTGAGAAATTGAGTCCATTATCTGGATTTTTTTGTGTGTGTTCTAATTACAGTAACTTAAAATATATTTGTATTCAACAATATATTTTAACCATCAGAATTTATGTTATCTGATGGTCTAGAAATTACTGAGATAATAAATGAAAATTAAATACAATGAAGGAAAAGGAGTTTGTCTAAGCTGTGTCTCATTTGTGGAAACACTCAAGCACATATGGTGTACAGACTAGTAATTTCTCTCAGTATCTTCCCCTTATTTCTTTGCAGTATGTGCTGGATTTGTGGAAGTGCCTGAGGAATCACCTCAGCGACCCTCTGAAGTCAATGTTAACCCACTTTATGTCTCTCCTGCATGTAAAAAACCACTAATCCACATGTATGAAAAGGAATTTACTTCTGAAATCTGCTGTGGTTCTTTGTGGGGTGAGTTTGATTTCCTAAAACCAAGTTTTTTTTCAAAGAATATATTTTCATCTATGTAGGTTTCTATGGTTAAATCTATGCAGGTTTCATAGGTTTTTATGAAAATCATAGACATAAAATGTGTTTACTGTTACCAAATCATTAATTCAAATAAAAATGTATTTATAGTAGTTAATTTGCTCAGAATTGGTTTTGCTGATTTTTTTTTTCATTCAATCCATTTTTCTAGTAAATGTTTGAATTGGTGCCCCCACCTTTTTATTCTATTTTTTTTAACCTGAACTAACTTGGCTAACATATAAAATTGGACTAGGCTATGGTTATTAATTTAGGGTAGTGTTCAGTATATGATACCTAATGAGGTACTACAAGAAAGACTTCTACAGGATCTTGTTTTTGAAAGTCTTGAGGATTTGTAAAGTTCCTTCTATTCATATGTCTTAACTTTGATAGACTTTTTTCAATCCTTTGTTTCATAATTATAACCACATTGGTAATTCTGAGACAATATTTTTACCCCAAGCCAGTCTGAATCATAAATGAACCAGAATAAATGAACGCAAATTTGCAGAAATCCAAAGTAAATGCCAACCTCTGACTTGAAATTTCATTGATTTTGCTTAATGTTTGAGGAAACAAAGGACAGAGTTTTAAATTAAAAATGGAACAGGGTAGCAGAGATTATAATTATATGGATTCTTTAGAAAAAAAGGTCATCTCAAAGTTTTGCTAATTTAGTGTATTAGACAACAAGAAAGCATGAATATTTCAGTCAGGCAACTATCCAGAAATATAGTTAATATCTAATAACTGATCTGTATAACTTGTGATTTTATATTTTGAAAAATAAAAGATTATAATAAAAAAACGACTATACTTTACCCTCCCTCCCTGATTCCCTTGTGAGAAGAAGGTGCAATTTCTAAACCTGCCATTGGCCATGAATTAGAGAACTCGTAAAGGATAGAGTGGGAAAACGAGAGTAAGCAGAAACACTTGTCTTTTCTCCTTATACCCACAGAGCACAAGTAGCCTCCAAGTGAAATGAAGACTCTGAAGTTTTCTCCTCTGTTATATTACTTGGCTGATTATCTCCTATGTCAGTTTATGGGGAAAAGCTGCCACAGTAGTTTGAATTGTAATTTAACCTTGGTTTTATCTTCTGTTTCAGTTCTCTCATTTGGTCTTTGTGCTTATATTTGAACAAATAGAGCCAGCCAACAAATAAAAGAGAGTGTATAAATTTAGATACATGTAGGTAGGAACCAATTTCACAGGCATTTGGCAATATAAAAATTTTAATATATGTGTGAACATAGAATCATTCAATTTAAAACAATTATTTACATATAGTTATCTCAAAAGCATAAAAATCTTTAGTTATGGTTAGAAATGAGAAATGAACTGAATTGAACTCTTTGTATGTGCTAGACTAAAGATGTTTAATGGTAATTTTCAAAAAGGTTGATTAATTTTGATAAAGTTTGGGCCACTACTAAAGGGTATGTAGTAAAAAGATATATACAAAGTTCTATTTGTGAGATGTCACACCAGAAACCAGCCAGTGGAATATTGCCAGAGGAAATTATCTTCTGTATTTTCATGTATTAAAATGAAATTTGTTCTGTTGGTAGAGAGTTCATGGTTAACATTAGCCTATAATAAGTCACCTTTATGTAGATCAGCACACCAGAACAGCAAAAATAGTAATATAAATGGAGCTACAAAAATAATCTGAGCTAATATAGCACTTTTCTTTTTATATATGAACAGGAGTCAATTTGCTGTTGGGAACCCGATCTAATCTGTATCTGATGGACAGAAGTGGAAAGGCAGACATTACTAAACTTATAAAGCGAAGACCATTCCGCCAGATTCAAGTTGTAGAGCCACTCAATTTGCTGATTACTATCTCGGGTTTGTTTAAGCACCAAAATTAGCTGAGTAATTATGCAGATTAATTAGGCTGCAAACTGGGTTAAAGACTTTCTCAGGTGAAAGTATTTGTAGGAGAACACCTTAAATATAACCTTTAATTGGGACACCAGATTTTCCTACTTGTATTTTCTATCTATTTACAATTTAAACTAACTAACTTCCTTTGATTGTAATGAACCTAACCTAGGTTAGTGATAAGAAAAAACACACCATTTGCATTCTTGCAGAGTCCTTCCAGAATAGCCTTCTAGAACTTCACAGCTCTAATTCTCATCCATTCATACACACAAGATCACATCAACATCCACCAAATACCTTTCTTGTGATGTGTTACAAGGAACAAAGAACAAAGTAGACAATAATCAGAGTAAAATGAGACTTGTCCCTGGCACAGCCTTATCATAAGGGCCTACAGATAGAGTTAGTAACGAGAATGGATCCCCTAAAGACCTCTACACTTTTCCCACACAGTAGTTGAATTTCTTAGTTTTGATCAGTCAGAGCCTGAACCTTTGAATACCAGAGATCAAGTAAATGAGTGTTAAAAGTGATCGTGATTGCTAAGCAGGGCTTAGTATCAGGAAAGCACTAGTATTAAAGCTGACTATAGACAAAAGATGAATGACAAAAGGAGAGGAAAAGTAAAAAAAAATAGTTTGGCTATTGAATAAAATGATGCTAATCACAGTCATTTATATGAGTTTATTTTTTATAAAAAATATAATATATACTATATATATATTTAGTGTGCAGATTGCTATGTTGCACACTAATGATGTATATTCCTAAGATGATTAACTTTGCATTAAGTTTTGGTTAGAGGAGAAAACCCTTCATGGGTGTGCTCAGACTTCATGAATTTTTTATCACAATTCATGATAATTGGTTTATAATTGAGGTACACAGAAGTAATATTTATTTTTTGAAAACATCTGAGTGGCTTAGAGACTATATATCTGGGTAACAGATTTCTTTGCTTTTTATCCAGCTTTCTCTAACCCAAATGTGCCCATCTTTAATGCTTGAGCATTAAACGTGGATCAACGTGGATTATTTTTGCATCAGATAGTACTGAGAACCTCAGTATAGGATGATACTCAATAGTTTGGGGCACAAATTTACTTTACCATTTAAGAATAGAATGGTCATAGACATAGATATCTGAACCCTAACACTGCTTCAAAAATGTTATGTAAAAACATACCAATCACCTAAATAAGAATCCTGTTGTTGAGCCTAGAAATCTTGAAATAATAAACCCTAAAAGTGACAAAGAGAAAGGAATATAACGTCCCTAGATAGGAAGAGAAATGTGTGATTTTAATGGCCTGTGCTTCCGAACAGAATTGTAAGAATTTGATGGGATTTGCAATTAGGAAATTAATGTTAAAGATACATTGGGTTGGGGAGAAATATAACAAAACTGTTCAACTATTTTATAAGCATGCTGCAATGACAGAACACAAAAAGACCCATTCTACTGGACCTGAATGCCTAAACAGTCAATACTCAGACATCCCTCTCATACACACACACTACCGGGGACAGCTTCTAGGACTCTGAACCTCAGAGGAGTCATGACTTAATGAAAAGCCAAGGTACAAATGAATGGATTTGTAATCCTGTTGCCTGTGTGGTGGCTGTCTTAACCTGTCCCAAAGAAATATTTTAGATCCACTTTGGACAGGCATATAGATAGCTGGTAGACACTTTGACTATCTCGTGGGAAATAAGAGACTAAGATAGACTTTACTATCACATTTCCAAACTCTGAAGGGAAGATTCTGATGCAGTGTAGTTTTTTTAAAAATGCTTTTTACTTTAATGAAAATATTTGGATAAAAAGGCAAAATACCTTTACTTTTTTGTTCTTCTATGAAAAGAAAGATAGACTGAATTGAAATATTATATTTTTTCTTATTTATCAGGCCGTAAGAACAGACTTCGGGTGTATCATCTAACCTGGCTGAGGAACAAGATTTTGAATAATGATCCAGAAAGTAAAAGAAGGCAAGAGGAAATGCTGAAGACAGAGGAAGCTTGCAAAGCTATCGATAAGTTGACAGGCTGTGAACACTTCAGTGTCCGTAAGTCATATTTCATGTTAACTACAGCTGTATAAATTTTGCTTCCTTTCATTTGGTGAAGTACATAATTATGAAAGGCAAAGTAGAGAAAGGAAAGAATTTGCAATTTCACATACAAAGATGAGTGAATTTCATTGTGACATCATCCATGTCTTTTGCGCTACAATCTTGGCTGTTTTGAGAAAATATTGATTGACTGAAATAGCTATTAAAGTTATGTTTGGTTTACTTCCTCACCTTTCTTCCTTGCCTAGTCACCCTGAATATTCCAAATAAACCGATTTTTTTCCTGCCTCTGTAAACCCCTAGGTTAACATTTATGGATATCTGTCACATTTGGGGCTATCAAATTTGCACATGGCTTCAACTATATAGATGGTCTTTATGTATCTTCGCCAACCTGCAGAGACTCGTGTGATATTCTCTTCCTTTGAAACAACAATAAAATAGAATCCCTCTTAATACTGACCAAGAAACTTTATGATGAGTCAAAAAGAAAATTCTTCTATGATCTGCTGACTCTTGCCCCCACTGTCAATATTCATGAGTATAATCACTATTTTCTGTCTGATTAGAGTGTTTTCATATCCCCTATCTCTTCACAACCTTCTACTGTGAAATGGTTTAACAACTCCAGGGACTCAGAATCCTGCTGTAGCTATCAACAACTGCGAAGTAATGTCATGCCATTCTGTTTTATTTCTGAAGCAAATCCCACTCTACCCTCAGCCTTCTTTTGCTTCTTTCCCTCTTCATTAATTGCCCCTCAGACAGAACTGGTGGCATAGGTGGCAGATAGCTAGAATCATATTATGTGAACTGCAACCAGATATTTCTATCTTGACTGACCATTTTTGTTCTGAATATAAAGTGGCTTTCCGAGGATAGGTTTTCATATGGGTATGCATATGTACACATACACCATTAAAGGGGGAAATTTAAACCCAGATAATTTAAGCATTAAATAAATACACTACTTTCACTACTTCCTTCTAAGTCATTTACGCAAATTTGATATCTTCAGAGGTGAAAGATATCCTTAGATGTTAATCCAGGAGTTTATGTAGGAAAACTACCTCCTACTAACTTGTAAATTTTTAGTACAACAAGACATAGTTATTAATACAAAGGTAGTCATCTTGAAAATCTATGCTCTTAGTAAGGGCATGGACTAGTTCAGTTCAGCTTTCCAATTTACCTCAGCTCTCAGAATAACCAAAAAGCATTTGTCTCACTGACAGATGGAACAGTAGTATCTTCACACAGGAGGACAGCAACCGATCATACTTGCTTCCCATTTTCATTGCCTTCCAAGATCTACAAAACAATGAACTGGAACCAATTACTGCCGTATATTAAATATATAGGAAATGTTTGCTTAACAGAGAATTCCTTCGCTTGTTGGGGGTTTATTAATCATGCTCCTTTGACCTACTTGTGAACAATATAAAAGAAAATGAAAGAGTGAGCTAGACTCAGATAGAGAGAGGGAGAGAGGGAGAGAGAGAGAGATAGATGGATAGAGAGAGGGTCTGGCTGGAGACAGCAGAAGCAATAGCCCAGGCAAGGAAGAGGGGTTTTAATGTAAAGTAGAAATCTGTCAGGTTCCATAAGAACCAGAATGGCTAGCTGAGCATATACTTTTTTATGCTTTTTATCTTTAAAAATAGCCCTATTGAATAATTTGTATACCATAAGAAACACCCATTTAAGTGCACAATTCAATGGTTTTTAGTATGTTTATGGAGTTGTGCAACTATCACCATAATCTAATTTTTATCGCCCCCAAAAGAAACTCCATATCTATCAGCAGTCACACCTCATCCCATCCCTCTTCCCTTATCTTCTTCCCCTCCCAGTCCCGGGTAACCATTGATCTACTTTCTTTCTCTATAGATTTATCTCTTCAGGACAATTAATATAAATGGAACCATACATTATGTGGTCCTTTGTGACAGACTTTTTTTACTTAGCATAGTGTTTTCAAGGTTCATGCATGTTGTAACATATATAACATGCATCAGTACTTCCTTCCTTTTTATTGTTGAATAGCATTGCATTGTATGGATATACCACATTTTGCTTATCCATACATCAGTTGGTGGACATTTTCATTCTTTGCACTTGTGAGCCATTAAAAATATTGCTACTGTGAACATTTTCATACAGCTTCGTGGGTGGGTATGTATGTTTTCTTTTCCCTTGGATAGTACTGCTAAGACTGTTTTTCAAAGTGGTTACCCCATTTCAAATTGCCATCAGTAATGTATGAGAGCTCCGTTTTCTCTGCATCCTTGTGAACGCTTGTAGATATCTATCTTTTGATTCTAGCCATCCTAGTGGGTGTAAAGTGGGATCTCATTGTAGTTTTGATTTGCATTTCCCTGATGATTAATGTTGTTCATGTGTTTACTGGCCATTTGTATATTGTCCTTGGAGAAATGTCTATTCAAGTCCTTTTCCAATTTTTAATTGGTTTGTTTATCCTTTTACTGTTGAGTTGTAAGCATTCTTTAAATATTTTGTGTACTAGACCATTATCAGAATATGATTTGCAAGTATTTTCTCCCATTCTGTAGGTTGTATTTTTAATTTCTCGATAGTTTCCTTTGATGTACAAAAGTTTTTGATGAAGCCTGATTTATCTTTTTTTTCTTTTGTTGCTTATACTTTTGGTGTCAAATATGAGACTCCATTGCCATATTCAAGGTCATCAAAATTTATCCCTATGTTTACTTCCAAGAGTTTTATTGTTTTAGCTTTTATATTTAGGTTTTTAATCTATTTTTAATTCATTTTGTACGTGGTGTGAGGTTTGGGGTACAACTTCATTCTTTTGCATGTGGATATCCAGTTGTCCCAGCACCATTTGTTGAAAAGGCTGTTCTTTCCCTATTGAATGGTATGGCGCCCCCATTGACCATAGATGTATGGGTTTATTTGTCAACTCCCAATTCTATTCCATTGATCTATATGCCTATCCTTATGTCAGTATCATATTGTTTTGATTACTGTAGCTTGTGGTAAGTTTTGAAATTGGGAAGTGTGATTCCTTCAACTTTGATTTTCTTTTTCAAGATTGTTTTGGCTATTCAGAGCCTCTTGCAATTCCATGTGAAATTTAGGATCAGCTTTTCCATTTCTACAATAAAAGGCCATTGGGATTTTAACAGGGATTGCATTGAATCTAGAGATTTCTTTGGATAGTATTGCTATCTTAACAATGTTAAATCTATACCCCATCTATGAATGAGAACTTTTTTCTATTTATTTTGGTCTTCTCTAATTTCTTTTATCAATGTTCTATAGTTTTCAGGGTACAATTTAGAGTACTCTTGAAGGCTAATGCATACGCTCCATAAAACTGTATAATAATGTTGCTACCTTTTGGGGGGCATCAGATTGTAACCAAGTAGCTTTTCTAAAAATATACTGTCTGTGCTCTTACATTGTGGTTATGACACTTTTTATGAAAAATACCAATACTTGAGTGTTCTTGTTAACTCTATGGCATTGTTACATCTTTGTATTTTATCATTGTAGTCCAACATGAAGAAACAACATATATTGCAATTGCTTTGAAATCATCAATTCACCTTTATGCGTGGGCACCAAAGTCCTTTGATGAAAGCACTGCTATCAAAGTGAGTAATCTCCTTTTCCTTTGGATCACACAGTTTTTATTTTAAGAACAAATTGTAAACAGAACAGCATTTTGGAATACAGCTGCAGAGATATATACTGTTCTACAGTTAATGTAATTTGAATATACCATGTCAATAATTATCATTTAACCCTTTTCTAGACAATTCACAGGCACCACAGCAAGGGAGAATGTGAGGGAAATCCCTGACCCTTCCCCTTACAGGACCTCCCAACCAGCTCCTCACTCCCAATTCCTGTAGTCAACATGAAGACCTTCTCTTCTAAAGCCCAAACCCAGGCTTTGGGTTCCACCCCCAGTGACTTGAAGCTGAGAAAGTCCTTGTTCTCTGTTAGTGGGGGGTGGAGAGCAGAGGGAAGGTAAGGGAAAGTGTGGCAAATGTAGAAGAGGTAACCCCACTGGAAGAAAAAGCCTTTGTTCCAGTTACCATGGCTGCAATAGGTGAGGGTGGGAAGGAACTGGGTGGGTCTGTATTCCTTCTAAGCTGGAACTCTAAACACATTTCTCTCTAGAACTATTGCAAAGCATTGTGGTTAGGCTTACCAGTACCTTTTCCACCTTTATTATGGTTTAACTGAACTTCTATGGATCAGCCACAGAAGGGACCATTTAGTGTCCCAAACAATTAAGCCACTGATGATTTTTTTTAATCACATCCCATAAAGTGGGGACTGTTTTTGTCTAGACTACCTTATTTATAATGCTCCAGAATTCAACTTAAATTGGATTATTTTGTATTTACTCCATAGTAATGAGGGCTGATTAATGAACTGGCAACATTCTATCAAGTCCAGCAGCTCCTAACCTGGGATGTACATCAGAGTCAGCTGGAGCATTTGTTAAAATTGTAGATCTCAGACCCAACCCCAGACTGCATTAGCAGGTCTGGAGTGGGGCCTGGGAATCTATATATTTAGCAGATGTTTCAGGTGATATTGAATTAGTTGGTCCATGAATAGGTTTTTACAAAGCACCAATGGGGACACATGCTGATAGATGCCAGCAAAGTATTCATGAAATACTTTTGTACTTTTGTATCTTAGGTCAGGATCTGTTTACATGGTATATTTTGTAGGCCCAAACATCACATGTATACAGTAAATGTGGGCTAATTCTTATGACTGCCTCTCAATGTCTATTTGCAAAATAACTATGTTCTTTTATAAATAGCACAGACTACTATATATACAGTCTGGGTCTGCCCTGACACAAATCACATCCCTGATCTGATCTCCCTAAATTGGATCTTGGGTCAGCTGTCAGTATTTGGATATGGGTTTATTCTTGGGTGTCTGCTGATTGGTCAGAGCTGCCTGGTATGGAGCTGGAAAGCAAAGAGATAAGTACCAACACTCTGTCTAGCCTGACACACAGTTCATGGTCCAAGTCCTCCCTCCAGTTCTTGAATCCCACTTCATGACTACAGTGTGGTGAATCCTGTGATGCTCAGTCCTCTGCCGTGACCGGATCTTGGCAATGAATGCTGTTTGGCCCTTTGTTTCCTTGGACTAGAAACCATAGGAGCCTAGAGTACACCTAGTCTATGGTAGGTTAACATGTCTGGCCCTTTTCATTTCCTACCAAGTATGCATTGATCAATCAGCAGACTCCGAAGGAGACTACATGTCCTATGAAGCCTATATACGAATACTGGCAAAAATACAGGCAGCTGATCCAGCGAACCGGTTTAAGAGACCAGATGAGCTCCTTCATTTGCTGAAGCTTAAGGCAAGGAACTTAAAGACAGCAAACAGAGTGCAGGGCTCTTATGATCATAGCCAATTTGACTTTTCAAGGGAAACTTAATATTTAGAACCTGAATATAATTGTTTCTTTGTTGTAGTAACAGACCTAAGAAAAGTTGTAGTACATAGGTCTCTAAATACAAATGTCATTTTAAAAAATCCACCTGGGTTTTGTAAACCTGTAAACCTGGCAAAAGAATGGGGGAATTTTTGCCTTGGTTAGAATGTCATTTTTGGCCTTTTGGCCATATTTGGTTTTATATTCACAGGTATTTCCAACACTCGGTCATAAGCCAGTGACAGTTGACCTGGCTATTGGTTCTGAAAAAAGACTAAAGGTTTTCTTCAGCTCAGCAGATGGATATCACATCATTGATGCAGAATCTGAGCTTATGTCTGATGTGACCCTGCCAAATAACGTAAGATAATACCTTCAGATTCCTAGAAATTATTGTATGCTACTATCTGAATTTTTCCAACTGTTGAAACTGAAAGGTTTAAAAATATGATTAGCAATATCTATACAGGAGCTGAGACCTAAAAGGTAAGTATAGAGTGCCAGAAAGTGATCTTGCATAAACGAATATCGCTGATGATTTCTTAGTCCAGACAGCCCAATCTGTTTGGCAGATAGATTTTGTCTGACACAGTGTTTTTTGTTCTTAATGAATAAAGTTTACATTCAAAATCTGGACTTTTATTGATAAACCAGAAGACGTGACAACATCAGGCCCACATTACTATCAGGCCGTTATCAACTGGAACTGATGCATGCCTGTCTCCTTTTAGATGGGATATGTGCTCTATATTCTCTGTCCATCCATCATTATGCATTTATAATAACTAGCCCTAAGAGACATTTGAATCTGTAGTGCTTCCTTTAGTTCTTCTGCACCCCATAATGCATTAACAGATTTTTAAAAAATACAACACCAGTATTGCAGCATTATTATGTGTATCTTCCTTCTTTATTGTGTTACTTTAACTGTGACATATAGCAAATTATAGTAAAATGTTCTCTTATCACATCAATTATAGTTGGAATTTCTGATAAAAGGATTCACCATTTTAAAAGCAAAAGTACCTTGACTCTTAACTCTTAAATAATTATATATAGTGAAAAGATAGCATAGCATCTAAAATATGGACACTTGCAAAAATACTGTACACACCATTTCCATAAAGAGCTCAAACATAATATCCCCCAACACACACACACACCCCCCATCCAAAATATAATTCCACTGTGTCTAAAATTTGATGGTATAAATGATGTCTGTCCTATTGAAAATTATGTTTAAAAGGAAGGACTGAGCCAGCAGTTCTCTGTTTCACCTTTTTTAATTCCCAATTTATATACAACTAAAATTTTAGCAGTTTAGCATTATACAAAAAGTCCGGGAGAAAACTTTTAGGTACTTTTAAATCACTGTAGTCATGTGATACTTTGAACAGCTTTCAGAATTATCTTATACGTCTCTAACAAATTACATAGACCAATTGTCAGGATGTTAGTGGAAACATTTTTTAAAGTCTTTTGGTCATGTTAACAATCATTAGCTGATATCTAGTTGTTGCCCATGATTGTACAGAAATCACCCTGTTGATAATGTAGAAAATACTGAACCAATCCCAGCCAAAGCCACTTAGATGTGAGGTTAGGTTAATTTTGATATAAATATTGTATTACTCTTCAGTTAGAGTGTCTTCCATGCTTCCTGCATCTTTATTTTAATACTGTGTCAGATAGCCTTTATTTAGAACCTAGTGTAATATTGAACATTGCAGCATTGGTCCAAGTTTACACCTATTTGAAAAGCCATTCAAGAAGGTGGAACCTTGTGTTCCACCTGACTAATAAGCAAGGAAAATTGTTTCCTTTTAAAGCAACCCATTAATTACACTGGAAGCTAGAATGAGAAGATGAGTTTTTAAAAATCATTTTCTGACCTAATTAGGATACTTTATATATACATTCAAAAATATTTTTAGCTAAATGCTCTTGTGTCTTGACCCATTAAAAAAGAAAGGACTCCTTTATCAGGGACGGGAGGGTGTCTTCTGCAACAGAATGTACTAAAAATAATATTTTTCCGAGACTGCTAGATTACAAAAGCTGTAATGCTACAACGGAACTATGTGTGCTAAAGAATATCTGGTTACTTTAGGAATCATCTGAGAAGCAAGAGAATTACCTTGGAGGCTGTCTGGATTTGTAGTCATTCAGTTTTATTCTAAACAGATTCGAGGCAACCTTCTTTCTTGCAATTTCTTTTACCCTCTTTGTTCATCTCTTTTCTGATTCAATTGCTCATGCAAGTGCCCAGGGAACGCATTAAAATTGCTTTTCGCCTCTGGATCCCCATTTTAGTTTTAAGGATTGTTGTTGCTGAGACACGGCCTCAAGCACCTGGCCTGAGTATGCTGGGTTTGGCAAGTATAGTTTCTGACCTTTTTTTGTAACTTGCTAATTTGGAGAAACAATAGAGGAAAACAATTTTTCATTTCTCAGGGAAATACTGTTAATGTGACCGTATCTGTAGTTTAAACACATTTTGTCACATTATTTTATGCATCGTGAAATTTAGAAATGCTTAGGTATTTCTTAGCATTTCATGTTATGTCACCTAATACATCTCTAAATTTGTGCATTAAATGTATTTTAAAATTATATTAATTGGATAAGTAATCTGACCTTTTTTTTGCAAAGAGGAGATGACTGTTATATTTCAGGCTGTGAAGAATATTATAAAGCTACTCCTTGTAAGGATTTTAAGCTCAAGCTATTTTTGGGTTAATTTTCTATTTCTGATTATGAATGAATTGGCCGATAACCAAGGATCATGTATTTGTTACTTGGTCCGCACATTCATTACTAAAGTATTTGTTAATGTGATGAAATGAATCTTAAACTCAAGTCTGTAACAAGTAATGTTTCTTCTATCACTATACATAATACTTTGTGAAATTTCAAGAAATTTCTCTGTGTTGGAAATATATCTCTGCTTTTTTTAAACAAGGCTTTCTCCTAAATATAAAGGAGAACATTAAACAGTGATGACTTTATGACATAAGGGAAACAGCTCTTTTCAAGTTGGATAGCATGCTTATTAATTTGGAAATAGAGGGTTCTCTTCCTCCTTGTGCTTTGAACCTCTTTTGGTCTTTATTGCTCAGCCAAACTGCTTCGATTAAAGTAGTAGTGATAAAATATTGGACATATAAATCTTTATGAAACATAATTCCAGCCCCTGGAAATCATTATACCACAGAATATCATCATTTTACCTGATTGCTTGGGAATTGGCATGATGCTCACCTTCAATGCTGAAGCCCTCTCTGTGGAAGGAAATGACCAACTCTTCAAGAAGATCCTTGAGGTGTGGAAAGACATACCATCTTCTGTAGGTATGTATAAAATTTCTTAGTCCTTCAGATGATCCCAGAGAAACTTTTCAAAGGTAAATGTGTCCTAAGAAAAGGTTTCCTGAATTATTATATTTTCTCAAGGCACATAGGGTTAATTTGGGGTCCTGCATATTTATTCCCTTAGTAAGTCGATGCCTGTGTTTGTTGTATGTTTAATGAATTCATGAGAGTACCACAAAGAGACTCATTTTGGTTGTCTGAGTTGTTTATATGCAATATTATATAATAGAAACAGGAGCTAATTCCTTTCTGTAATGATCTGTAATTTTGTTTTAACTCCTTTTGCTTGCAGACTTTACACAGATGTTGAAAATGCTTCTTTTCATCACATTGATTTTGAAGGTTTAACTTTATCTTAGGAGACTGACAAAGAGTTATAAAAGAAGAGCAAAATATTTCTATTTGGTATAGTCAATAGTGTTCTGTTTAGTGAGTGATATTCCTGTGAAGAATCAAGTCATTTAGGGAAGAGGTAGATATGACTGACTGGAATTGCCTGTCAGGTACCACCCAGTTGGCAACAAAGAAAACTGCCTTTTCATCTTCATCAGACCAGGACATTTTTTTTCTTCCTAACCATACAGGACTCCTTAGCTAGGAAATCCAAATAATTTGAGATTCTTACGTATTTTTCTGAGGCTTGGTGACTACAGGGGTAATTCTAGATAGGGAAGAGAATGCATATGAAAAGTAAAAATATTAGAGAGAGTAGAATGATTAGATGGAGGATAGCTATTCCCGCAAAGGAGGAGAAGTTTAATGGAGCAGATAAAGTAGAAGGGCAACAGCGTGTGTGTGTGTGTGTGTATGTGTGTGTCTATGTAGAGTGAGAGGAAGGTGGTCTGTCAAGAGAGAAGCCAGAAGTCTCTGAAATCTCTATGAAATGACTAAATGTGATCCTCATGTGGCTTTAAGGACCAATTTGAAAGAACTGCTTTTTAATGAACACTTTTTATATGAGATGATGGCACTCTGCATTGCATCTGCAGAATCCTTTCTTTTTTGCATACATAGTCAGTGTTAAGGATTGCCCTGAAAACCTGCTCCAATTTCTACAAACAGGTAAGAACTCACAGAGGGTTTAAAACCATTTTAAGCGACAGAAGGTAAATGCATACAGTATAATTGACAGATCTGGGGCAAAAGAAAGTAAAAATAATGAATCATTTTCTAGCCTTTACGGTGGTACTTTTGTGATCGATATGTTAATCAGAAATGGGAATAAGGAAATTCAATTCAAATGAGAAACTGAACAAACAGCTATATTTATGCCACTAGACAATCATAAGAGTCAAAGGGATCTTGAAAATTCATCCAGTACAGCTCTTGTCCTTAGGCAGGACAACTTCTGAACTAAAACCAAAAGCTATTTTAAGTTGCTAGAATTTGAAAAACATCTATATGTAAAATAAATTATAGCACTATAAGAACATATTTTAGTTTGTATATTAAGGATATTTTGAGAGTATACTAAAGACTACAGTATAACACTGATATTAATAAAATCAATTACCCTATTTTTCTGTCTAAAAACAACTGCATTGCTATTTAAAACTAACCCAGAGGTAGATTTCTCCCATCTAAAATACTACATTTCCTTGAGCTATAATAAATGTGTTCAATGACAAGATCATTGCTCTGCATTTCCAAACAAATATATAGAGGCTTAACAATCAAAGCAAGTATTACTAAGTGTTCCCACTTCCAAATCACTGGGTTCTGTCTCAGAAAGCAAGCTAGCTCAGTAGTTAAGTCAAGTGGCAGATTTATGCGTTTCAAGACTAAGGTGGAAATTATGTGATGCTATATGAGCCATACTTGGACTCGGTAATTACCTTTGCTTTAAGTTTGGAAGTTTTTGCTCTGTGTGGTTGGTGACAAAAATACCATTTTTAATGAAGCAGTCACATAGGTGAAAAAATTCAAATCTAGACAGACTAAATCTGTTCCTTGTTCACCTCTCCCGGGCCACTGATTCTCCTTATTTCCCTTATATCTGGGATGATTTTAATTCTAGTCTGAAATTGGACTTATCAAGTCTTCTTCCAGAATAGTCATTTTTCTGAGTCAAAATATGATTGTAATTTAATTACAATTTTGATGTCAATTTCATACACATAAATGTTTTGATTTGTAGTGTAAAAGGAAACAGGAGATAAGGGATTGGTAAGTTTTGGTTGAGAGATTCAAAATGACTCACACTATGCCTATGAAAAGTCACTTTTATAAATGTTTGATAATTCCTTCATGAGTCCTTTTATGCATATTTAATGTATATTTATACAGGCCAGGTAAATGTTGGTTTAAACAAAGGCATCCTAGAACTTTTAAGATAAGGAAACATTTTTTAAAAACCTATCTTGTAATTATATCAATGTGAAGTTTATTCTCTTCATAATCAAAAATGAAAAGTCAAAGTAATTATTTAAATTCTGATTTTAATCATATTAATATGGGAATAAAATTCTTTGTTGTTTTCTAGACTACTTTAGCTTGAGTTAAAATCTTGATATAATTTTAAATGTCAGAATTTTGTTTGTTTATGAAATTTTTACCCCCAAAGTACATAAAGAATATCAACTTGAAAGTTAAATGTTTAATGGTAACGCCCTGTGCCAGAAAATACCTTACAGCACCAGCCCCCTATCTGGCTATTTACATAATTAGGTTTAAGGAAATTATTGTCATAATCTGTATTGCCACTAAGTATTATAAAACAGGGCCAAAAAAGTTAAAGTCTTAATAAAAATTTCCTGAGCAGGAGAAAGCCTTAACAGTATCAAATTAGTTTTAGTTTTGCTTATAACATGGTGGTTTATTAAATTGCATTAGGGTTGCTACAGTCATTGTTTGAGCAAGTCATTTTTTAACAGTTATAATTTTTAAGAGTTAGGTTTCTATGTATGTCACTTGAGCACAAATACAAACCCTTATTAGGAACACTGTACCTCACCTAGACTATAAAATAAAGAATGGCTCTGAGTAGATTTGAATTTCTACAAATGGGGGAGAATTAACCCTTAGCTTTTTCTGTGGTCTTAGAGAATATGAATACAAGAATTAATTGAGATCTTGTAATTCAGTGTTGGTCACATGGACTCTTTAAATAGCTGGTTTGAACACCACTCCTGAGCAGCAAAATGGCCAAACAACTGACTATAAGAGGGGAAAAAAGGATGTGTTAACCTGAACTGTAATAATGAGCCTCTTAATAATGAAAAATAATAAAACGTTGACTGTGGTTATAATTTTCTATGACTGCTGGAAAGATTTTGTGTTTTTCTGATTTTTCATTTGTATTGTAGCTTTTGAGTGTACACAGCGAACCACAGGATGGGGCCAAAAGGCCATTGAAGTGCGTTCATTGCAATCAAAGGTTCTGGAAAATGAGCTGAAACGCAGGTCAATTAAGAAGCTGAGATTTCTGTGTACCCGAGGTGACAAGGTATAGCTTACACCCCTCCAGTTAGAGCAAAAGTAAAGTAACTATTGAAAATTAACTAACTAAAAAAATGTATGTCCTTTTCCTTTTGGCCATAAATATATTTGTGCTATATCTTTCAAATTTGCATCCTGTTGATAAACAATTTTACATTTTGCAGTAGAAACATTGATTTGATTAGTGATGAAATTTGGTTTCAAAAAAACCCATTTTTGGGGAATAAAAGTAAAAATTCTAGTTATGTCTTAAGCAAATCTTAGCCATTATTTTGTTTAGTGCAAAATCCTTTATTGTCTTAGATCCATAGTCTCTTTTATGTTCATACTAAAATGATATTTTTAAACAAAATGCTTGAGCAAATCTGCCTTTCATAACTTTCAATGTAATCCAATAACAGAAGGAAAAAGTACTTACTTTGCTGAGCACCTACTTACATGTAGGCTTTGTCCTAGGTACTTTAACAGCTATCTCAGTTTATCCTTATGAATGGGCATTATGATGTCCATTTTGAAGAAAAGAAAAATAAAATAAAGATTTGGAAATTATTTGTGTGATTTGACCAATTTTACCAATACAAATAGTTTAGATGAAAAATTTTGTTACATAAAATCATTACCATTCCTACATATTATGAGAAATAAAAAAATAGTGTAAAGAAATAATCCTAATAAGATTAGGAAAAATTCACATTTAGAAGAGATTGCAGAGGATTCAAGTTTATATCAGAATAGTCAGGGTAAAGCACTGTACATCAAGAAAAGGTGCCAGTTTGCAACGTAAAGAGATGCAACAGCAAGACCCTGTGTTTGAGGTAAGATAGACCTAGAATGCAGTGCTGGCTCTGCCACCTAACTAAGTTTGAGAACCTGAGAAGTTTGATTATCTTTCTGAGCCTTAGTTCCTTCATCTTCAAAATGGGAATATTAATAACTGCTTTGGGAACAGTTGTGAAAATGAATGATAATGTGTCTAGAGTAAATATCTCACAGATTGCCTGGCACATAAAATGTGTTAAGTCAAGGGTAGCTATATCTTATCATCATCATTACTGTTATGTCACAAACCCTCCCAAGTATAGCCATTGTGGATGACAAAAACCTTAGTCCTAAAAAGGAGGCCTCTTTGATATATATGTCCATGTTCTGTTCTAACTTTCTTTATGGCATAGCTTATATTTACACAACGTGTCCCTCTCATTTTATCAATCTATTGATGTCAGTCTGTTTCACTGAAATGGAAAATCACACAAGTGGATGTTAAGTGCTCTCACCACAAAAATGATAACTATTTGAGGTAATGGCATTTGTCAATTAGCTAGATTTAACCATTCCACAATGTATATAGACTTCAAAACATCATGTTGTATACAATAAATACATACAATGTTATCTATCAGTTTTTAAAATTTCTAAAGAAATTTTTTAAAATAATGAAAAAAGGAAAGAAAATTGCACCAAGTAGAAAATTTCAGTGGCTTTTTAAACACAAGCAGCAATGGTAAACAACATCTAAATAATTTATTTCCTTATATTTAAAGAAAAGCCAACTTGAGTAAAAGTAGATTATTGTTTTAAAAAGGAAAGAATCATTAACCCAAAGCTAAGAACTTCAGCAGATGCGTTCTACAAAAAAACCCTAATTTTATTTAAAATGTAAAAATTACAATTATATAGAATATGGTAAAAGGTTATTTTTTAAATGTATAATTTAAACTCCAAACTAATTTAAACTCTTATTCTTTAATTTGAAGAAAATCTGTTCCAAAAAAACAGTATGGCTTAATATTTTAATTAGCAGATGCAGATAAATTGAAATTGCAATTATATCAAATATCTGGTTACAATGTGTTAAATATCTACTGATAGTGTCTTTCTTTCTTTTTAAAGCTATTCTTTACCTCTACCCTGCGCAATCGCCACAGCCGGGTTTACTTCATGACTCTTGGAAAACTTGAAGAGCTCCCAAGCAATTATGGTGTTTAAAAGCTTCCAACGATTTATTACAACATTTACAAACTTCACACATATGCAATTTGCGTCTTCAGATTTCTGAGATTAAGTGAGCATTCAGTTTTATTTTTAGCAAAAAGTTTAATCAGAAACTTAACTTTTAATGTAGCACAGAATAGTTTAATGAGAAATGCAGCTTTATCTATAAAATTAACAATAGCAAGCTCTATGTACTCCAATGGTGTACAATATCTTTTGCACAAACTTTGTAACTTTTGTTACTGTGAATACAAACATTGCTCTTTGGACAGTTTGGACAGTATCTGTATTCAGATTTTACAACACGGAGTAAAGAAACCTGTTATGAATTAGATTACAAGCAGCTTTCAAGAGAATAGGCCCTGGGTAAGATTTTTCTGAAAAAGAAAAACATTGACAAACCATATGTGATTTTTCCAAAGTCATATAAAGAACCAAAGGTTAGATCATGAAACAAAAATCTTAAGGACTGTGTTATAACCTAGACTAAGGTTGAACAACCTGCATGCCCAGAGAAAACTACAGTGATAAAGAGGAAAATGCCACCTGTTTCCTCACTGCTTCCTGACAATTAAGCTCACAGCTAAAAACCAGTTGTGTTCTTTTCACCCCATGTTAAGCTGGTTTTCTCCCAATAAGAAGGAAGGAAGAAAGCCTCAAATGTTTGATTTTCCTCAGATCCCCCAAAGATGTGCAATACCTGTTTTTACAAACCACCAAAGAATACAATTGCCAGCCTGAATACAGGACTGAACTCCTATACACATGTACTGTAGAACGAGTTTTTAAAAAATACTTTAAAGTAGGCGTCAAATTCTACCCCCATAAGAAGATTGATTGATTTATCAAAATTATTATCTGGCCAACAGTGTGACCATCAAAACACATCAAATATTTGCCCAATCCCAGATTAAACTATATAAAAATTTTCCTTCAGTTATTAAACAAAAACAATAAAACAAATGAAAAAACTTTGCTAATACCTATGTTTTTCATGTTTCTATCTTTGAGTCCATATGTAGAGACTTAATGTTATAGGTAAAAAAAAAAAAGATTTTCAAAATCTACAACTTTTATCATTTATCTATGTCTGCAAAATTAAAGTAGTGAAAGTCATTCTAGTCCATCACCCAAATATGTTATAGACGCCATAGATAGGTGATGTTTGGTCGCCTATGGTAACTGCTACCTGGTGAAAAGCATAATTTCTGCATATCCATCCTCAATACCATGGTTAGTTCTGAGGCAGTAGAGAAGCAACAGAACTACCACAAAGCATACCTCAATATAATTCCTCTAGTTCTGCTTCTAAAATCTGAAGACAGTACTAGTGGGATAATAATTTTCAAACTACCTGGTTAACCAAAATACAAAAGCAGCTGACTATTTGTGATTTCGTGATAGCACATCATTTCTTGGCACTTGGTGCCAGAAATGAAGATTTGGATTTTCCTAACAACTTATATCAAGAGTGTAGTCGCTCAATATTGAGAATTTAGGAGAACCTGAATCCATGAATTAAAGAAATCAATGTGATTCACATTTCTGTTACTGTGACACAATAATGTGATCCTAAAACTGGCTTATCCTTGAGTGTTTACAACTCAAATGACTTTTTAAATGCAGTAGTTTAAAAAGAAAAACGTTTATGTCAAATTATTTCCTTAGAAGTAGTCTTCATTATTGTAAATTTGTACACCAAAAGGCCATGGGGAACTTTGTGCAAGTACCTCATCGCTGAGCAAATGGAGCTTGCTATGTTTGAATTTCAGAAAATTTTCTCATTTAAGTAGTGTGTAGAATCAAGTCTTTTAAGAATTCATTTTTTCTTCATCATATTTACTCAAAGTTAAGCTTAAAATAAGTTTTATCTTAAAATCATATTTCTAAGCAGTAAGACAGTAACTATTTTAGGAAGCCAACTCCCATTGTGCTGTGTGGCAGTTGTCCCAGTAAACATAGGCAACAGTGAACTGAATCTACAGGGAGGTCCCAAAGTAACCATGCAAGAGAGATTGTAAATGTAAACTGAGCTTTAAATGATAGGTGTTAATAAAGAAAGGAAGCTGAGTACATATCAAGAAGGGAGATTGAAATGTTGGGTAGCCAAATAGAAAGGACTGAAAATATTTAAAGTGGTTCATAGGTAATGAATATTTTCAATTTAGATATAAATCCATCTGGAATCTTTTACATCCTTTGTCAGCTGAAACAAGAAAGTAAAGGGACAAATGAAATTTCATAGTCAGTGCACTTTGTAATAGACAAAAGAAATTACATCTACACTTTACCTATAGCAGCAGTGCCTGGATGCCCCAGCCCATCACAGAAGTGTGGAGGGGAACTCCTGACTAGCCAGTTTCCCTATCCCTGTGATTTGACGCATGAAAGTTCTGGCAGGTGGTGAGCAGCACTGGGGACAGAGTATCATTTTATTTTGGTATAATTTAGTTTTTTCACCAGAGCCCTTGTCCAAAATAAAAAGGCCTTGTTGTAAGTATTTGAAAATTAGAAAATGATGGATGAAAAGGGCTGATAAGAAAATTTCTGAGTGAGTCAGTCAGTTGAAGTCAGGTAAGATCCTCAGAGGAAACAGTAAAAAGGGATAATCATTAAGACAGTAAAACAAGCAAAGCAGAATCACACATGCCCTCTCGCACCCACACACACATAATCATTAGAGTGCATACATTTTAATATTTTCAATGCTATCAGTTTCTAGATAAATTAATTACTAAGTGTTTTCTGCCAAGATTCATTTAGTTGAGACAGTATCCATAAAACTAGGAATAATGCCACATGCATTCAGTGGGATCTTTTAAGTACTCTTCAATCTGTTTCAAGAAATGTGCCTACTTAAATCAACTTGTATTCAATCTGTATTCTAGAAAATATCAAAACAATCTTCAAGACTGCTAATTGTTTCATCAGAAAATCTGCAACGAATCATTGTTCAACCTCTAAAAATAAAATTTAAAAAAATTACTGCTTGATGTCATTATTGAAATATAGTTGTCTAATGCCTTGGAATTAGGACTCATTCGAGGACTATTCATTTCTTTAAAGTATGTAGTAATGCACTGATTGGAATATGTTAGGGCTTCTGCTTATTATTGCATTAGGAATTCTGGCCAAAGAGGGGTATATTAACCTGATCAAAGAAAAACTTTCTGGCTGCAGTGGTGAAATTAGAACCTGATTAATTTTCCTCTAAATATATGGGACTTTACACATAGGCACAGACTCACACAGTTTGGGTAAAACCCAAGCAAGTTTTAATTCTGCCCTCCCTCCCATCCCACCAGAGTATTTTCAAGTACAGGGGAGAGGAAAGAGGAGGAACCCTACCCACAGAGAGAAGTAAATATTTCTAGTCTCTTACGTTTAAGAAACAGTTTAGTGCAGGCTGATGGTGGAAAACAGAAGATGGAGTAATCATGGCAGTTTGCCAAGAAAGCTGAGTCCTTCCTTTGAGACCAGAAGTACAGTACTTTCCTTAGCAGGCTCCAGCAGTGAAGCATTAGAAGCACGCACATCCTGTTATATCGGGACATTCTGGAGAGTTGTTCATCAGGCTTTCCCATTAGGGCCTGCTGAGTGTCATCCTAATTTGTCAAGTGTGGCCAGGCATTCAGGAGCTGGGCTACCTGGGCACATCACGCTTGTCTGGGCTTTTAAAGGCCAAATTCAAAATGTTTTATTACAATCAAATTGATTCATTTGACTTTATTATAGGGCCCAATGACTTCAACTACTTTAAATGACAGTGTTGTCAGCCAAGGAGTAAAAGTACCATCACAAATTGGAATTAGCTTGGACAAGATGAGGCCCCCAAGGCTGAGAGAAAGTTTGATCCTGGGAAACCTTTACCAAAGCATAGGGACAGGGTAGGTCATGAGTAGGAGTCATTAGTCATTAGCTATTTTTTTAAATTTCAGAATATAATGGGGGTACAAACACTTTGGTTACATATATTGCCTATGCACTGCCCAAGTCAGAGCTACAATTGTCAATAGATTCACAGCATTGGACTCCATAAACCCCACTGCTTTCATTTTCAAAAATGAAAATGCACTCGCAATAGGAGCAGTGGGGTTTATGGACTCCAATGGTGTGAATCTATTGACTGAATCTTTTTCCAACACTAATTGCCATCCAGTCTAACAGTACTCTTTTTTATTTATAGAGCCTTTATCCCTGATTTAAGGATACTTAGGTTCCTAAAGATAACAAAGCCATTGAGTGTGGCTACTCTTTAATTCCAGAAAGTGAATGGTGGCAGCTAATGAATTAAGGTCAAACATGTTTCAGAAAGCACTGGCATGTCATATTTTATGTTATTCAAAACTATGTCAAACTGATTCAAAAAGAATAGTTCCAGAGGGAGTAAAATAGATTCTATATGGATTTATATTTTCAGAAGCTACTCCACAGCCTGCTTTGTACATGAATACAAAATCAGATTTGGGATTAACCATTTCTTATACCTTTGCAACCCCATATGTCAAAGTGCCTCATTTGGTGCTTAACATACGGAAAATGTTCAATAAAAACTCAAGTTGAAGGGGAGAAGTGGGCCACTTTTTTTTGCCTGAATTGTTCTTAGTGCTATTTTATTTACAACCACTTAAAATTCACAAATCCATTTGTTGTTGCATGAAAGTATCTGCATTCTGGAGACCAAAAGGTCAGGACCTATCTTCGGTAATTTCAAAAGATTTTGTCCCACAAACCTGAAATGAAGCAAAGCATAAGTCAATATAAAAATTTCGTCTTTTAAAATTTTATCTTTAAAACAACACATAAGGGCTACTATGACCCAAGGCTCATGAGTAATGACAAAGATTGTTCAATAACATAAAAACAACACAAAAAATGAAAAAAGCCATTCAACGGGTGGTTTTATACAATGAGATTCTTTTTCACAAGTTTAACGCTTTATGTTGTAGCTTCCTGAGACATATTTAAGGGTTTTCAAAGCTTGTCAATATACTTTTTCAAACAAAAATTTTACATTATGTTCCCATAACCAGATAGATCCCAGGCATTCCCTGAAGGCACTTTCTTAGCACATAAAATAATCTGTCTGACTTGCAGGTGGGCAGGTAGCCATTAAAATACATGCCAAATGGGACCTCTGTCCAAGTCTAAAAAGCGATCATCTTAACACCATAAAGTTGAATCTCACAAGTTGAGATAGTTGGAAATGAATTTAATGAAATTCAAGGCAAATTAAACTACACAAAAATGAAAAGCTTCTTTCCACAAATAAAATTAAAATTATATGACAAGCTTGGAAAATAAGGGCTTTATTTGACGTTGTAAGAAGCACTTATGAGTTTTACTCCACAAACTTGAATGTGCAAAACACAAACAAACAAAAACAGTTATTTGGACTCCAACTCCCATCCTGCCAGTCTGAGGGGACATTTAATCTTAATCATTATTTGGGCTTTCCTCATTCATCCATTAGGGTTATAAAATGGTCCCAGGTATTTTTTACAGATGAGAAAATTCAGTGGTGCTCCACCAGTCTATAGTCTACACTAGCCCACATTGATAAACTTATTGCTTACTTAGTCTCTTGCAGTGGCTCTGGGGCTTCTGAGGCATGTGTGGCCGTGGAAATCTTTGTCAAGGCAGGGAGCCCAGATACCTAGGGTCATATTCACTGTAGTCCTGCTACCTCCATGGGTACTGGGTGGATATGGGTCCCTGCTGCTTTAGAAACCATAGTTCCTCCTATCCTTTCCCATTCCTGGTGAATCTCCCTCTCTCCCCTAAGCTCTTGTACTTCTGTCCCCACCCCATCCCATATAAAATGCATTTACCTCTTTCCCTTACTTCTTGTGAATACCTAATATGATCGTGCCCAAAAAATCGAGCAAGAGGTTTTCAGACAATTTTTGCTTTAGATTCTACTATATGACCTCTCTACCCACCTAAGAAAAAGGAGCCCTCCTGAGGGAGGGGAAATGCAGTGGGAACAAATTCAGACCACAATTAACTATCTTGTCACCTACATATGAAAAATTCAGCTTTATGTAATAAAAGAAATTAAAAATTTAAAAAATGAGACATTATTGCTATTGATAACAAAGGCCAGATATTCCTAATTATCTCTCATCACTCTCTCTATAATCCCCTCTCTCATACTCTTATCCCTTCCTCTGTGTCCTGTTGCAGATTCCAAACAATTGTCCCATCCTAGATCATTGTCCCTCCTTTGTCCCTGATAGCCCCCACCTTTGAATGTATTGCTATCAAGCCATACTACTTATTACCCCTTCTTGTTGCAGTCCTGTATTGACCCCACACCATTCCTCCTTGTCTTAGTCCATTTGTGCTACATTAAAAAATACCTGAGACTGGGGAATTTATTAAGAACAGAAATATAGTTCTCACAGTTCTGGAGGCTGAGAAGTCCAAGGATCAAGGCACCAGCAGATGCAGTGTCTGGGTGAGGGCTGCTGTCTGTTTCTAAGATGGCACCTTGTTGTTGCATCAGTGTGTCCTTACATGGCAGAAGAGAGGGGTAGGGCAAAAAGGGATGCAAGAGGCTAACTAACCCCCTCAATCCCACTAATCCCATCCATGAGGACAGAGCCCTCATGGCCTCATCATCTCACTTCTTAATACCGTTACACTGGGGATTAAGTTTCAATGTGAATTTTGGAGGAGACAAACATTTGAACCATAGTACTCATTCTTTAAAAAGTTTAGCACTGGCTATCTGCCATTTCCTCTAACACTACTCCTGTTAAAATTCTTGATAATGTAAATATCTATTTAGATGATTCTGTCAATATCCTTTCTTCTGTAATATGACTTCCTATCCGATAAACTTGACCACATTATCTCAGCCACCCACTCCCACAGTAATACCCTCTACCATATGATTACAAGTAACTATGTCTTTCATAAGCTCATTTGCAAGTGTCCCACTCTAAGACCACCACCATTATTTTTCTAGCTGAATTCCTCTATTACTGGACTTCAAGAACCCTTTGACCCTATATGGACCCACAATCCATTAATCCTAACACCTTTTCACTGCCCTTCACCCTCACTCAAATAACCCCTATCCATTACTTTCTCATCTAAGATTCTATGATGTATCAATGTGATGAACCCTTTGCATACACCTTAACTCCACTGCCTTTCTTTAGCTTGAAAAAAACAGATTTCCTTCAATCACACTCTTAATCTCTTTGACACCCACACCAGCACAGCTGGTTCTGGCTATAGAAAATACACAACTGTGGTAACTGGTCTCATTTTAAATTCATAACTGAAAGCCACAAGTGGGCTGGCAATGCCTACCCTGTAACCTACGCTACATTTCCGTAGTTCACTCACTGTCCCCACTCTCCTAGATGAAAACATCATATTTTCTCCTTTGTCCTTAATATCCCAGAATCTCCTCCTTCATTATCATTCTCACCTAATGACCTGCTTTACTACTTCACTGAGAAAATAAAAACTACCAGTAGTGAATTTTCACACGCTCCCATCATATGATCATGCTCCCAAAATACACAACTCTACTAATCGATCTCATTTCTTCCTGTCTCCTCTCTTGGTTTCTTCTCATCTCTCTGATCTCTGAATGTTGGAGTGCCTCAGGGCTCAGTTCCAATACCTCATATCTCTCCTACTCACAAATTCTCCTTAGGTGATAACATGCATTCTCATGTATTTTAATGTCATCTGTACACTAACAGCACCCAAATAATTATCTCCTGCTTGAACCACTCTTCGGAGCTCCAGACTCATATAACTTACTGCTCACATGATATATTCGTTTACTTTTTAAACACAGCTTTATTGATATATAATTTTAATACCATAAAGTTCACCCCTTTAAAAACAAATCAGTGGCTTTTAAATATATTTACAAATTGTACAACCATCATCATAAACAAATTTTAAAACATTTTTATCACCCCAAAAAGAAATCTCATACTCCTTAGTGGTCACTCATTCCTTTTTATTGGTGAATAATATTCTATGGTGTGGATATAGCACATTTTATTTACTCATTCATCAGATGAACATTTGGGTTGTTTCCACTTTTGGCTATTATGAATAAAGCTGCTATGTACATTCACGTACACATCTTTGAATATATATATTTGTATCATTTTCATTGCTTTGGCATATACCTAGGAAAGTAATTGCTGGGGCATATGATAACTCTAGGCTGAATTTTTTAGGAGTCCCCGAATTGTTTTACAAAGCAGCTATACCATTTTATATGAGGGTTTCAATTTCTTCACGTCATAGAAAAACACATGTTATTCTACATGCTTTGTAATATAGCCATCCTAGTGGATGTGACATGGTATCACATTGTACTTTTGATTTGCTTTTCCCTAATGACTAATGATGTTGAGCATCTTTTTATGTGCTGCTTATCCATTTTTATATTTTCTTTGGAGAAATATATGTTCATATCCTTTGCTTATTTTTTAATTGGGTTATTTTTCTTTGTGTTGTTGAGTTATAAGAATTCTTTATATGTATTTTATATTCAAGACATTTAACACATATGTGATTTGCAAATGTTTTCTGCCATTTTTTACCTTTCCATGTTTTCATTTTATTAATGATATTATTTGTATCACAAAAGTTTTTAATTTTGATGAACTCTAATTTATTTTTTGTCTTTGGTTGTTGCGCTTTTGATGTCATATCTAAGAAATCATTGCCAAATCCATTGTCATGACTTTCTCCAGTGTTTGTTTTCTCTGAGAGTTTTATAGTTTCAGCTCGACATTTACGTCTTGGATCCACTTTGAGTTAATTTTTATGTATGGTGTGAGATGGGGGTCAACTTCATTTTCTTCTTTTTGCATGTGGATATTCTCTTGTCCCAGAAACGTTTGTTGGAAACACTATTTTTTCCAATTGAATTGTCTTAATACCCATGTTGAAAATGAATTAACCATAAATGTATGGATTTTTTTCCAGACTTTCAATTCCATGCATTGGTCTATATGTCTATCTTTATGTCAGTACCATGATTTTTTGATTAATGTAGATTTGTAGTGTCTTTTTCTGTCAATTTTTAAAGTTTTATTGTAAATTGACAGATTATAATTGTATACATTTAAGGAGTAACAAATGATGTTATGATATGTGTATACAATGTGGGGTAATTAAATCAAGGTAATAAACATATTCATCGCTTCAAATACTTATCATTTTTATGGTAAGAACATTTGAAATTTACTCTCGTAGCAATTTTGACACATACAATACTTAATTATTAAGGTCAAAAACTTTCTACACTTTGACCAACATCTCCCCATTCCCCCATCATCTACTCTCTGCTTTCCAATGCCCTTTGTTGAAGAGACTGTCCTTTTCCTGATGTGTGTTCCCAGCACCTTTGTTGAAAACCAATTGACCATAAATGTGTGGGTTCATTTCTGGGTTCTCTATTCTGTTCCATTGGTCAAGGTATCCATTTTTATGTCAGTACCATGCTGTTTTCATTAATATAGCTTTGTAATATATTTTGAAATTAGGTAGTATGATACCTCCAGTTTTATTCTTTTTGCTCAAGATTGCCTTGGATATTTGGTTTTTGTGTATGTGTGTGTGTGGTTCCATGTGAATTTTAGGATTTTTTTTTCTATTTCTGTGAAAAGTGTCATTAGAATTTTGATAGCAATGGCACTGAATCTGTAGGTTGCTTTGAGTAGTATGGACATTTTAGCAAAATTAATTATTTTGATCCATGAGCAGAGGATATCTTTCCACTTATTTGTGTCATCTTCAATTTCTTTTATCAATGTTTTATAGTTTTCAGTGTGCAGCTCTTTCACCTACTTGGTTAAATTTATTCCTAAGTGTTTTTTTGGCAACTATTGTAAATGGGATTGTCTCCTTGATTTTTTTTTCAGATCATTTGCTGTTGGCATATATAAATGCTACTGATTTTTGTGTGTTGATTTTGTATCCTGAAATTTGAATTAATTCATTTATGAGTTTTAACAGTTTTGGGTGGAATCTTTAGGTTTTGTAAGTATAAGGTCATGTCATCTATAAACAAGGCTAATTTGACTTCTTCCTTTCCAATTTGGATGCCCTTTATTTCTTTCTTTTGCCTACTTGCTCTGGCCAGGACTTCCAGTTTTATGTTGAATAAAAGTGGTGAAAGTGGGCATCCTTGTCTTTTTCCTGATCCCGAAGGAAAAGCTTTCAACTTTTCACCACATTGAGTATGTTGTTAGCTGTGGGCTTGTCATAGATGGCCTTTATGGTATTAAGGTACATCCCTTCTATACCTAATTTGTTCAGAGTTTTTAGTCACAAAAAACGGTGAATTTTGTTAAGTGGTTTTTCTACAATTAATGAGATGATAATATGTTTTTTGTCCTTCATTCTTTTAGTGTGATATATCAGTTATTGATTTATGTATGTTGAACCACACTCACATCCCAGGTGTATATCCCACTTGAGCATGGTGAAGGATCCTTTTAATGTGTGCTGAATTCGGTTTCATAGTATTTTGCTGAGGATTTTTGCATGCATATTTATCAGGGATATTGGCTGGTAATTTTCTTTTCTTGTACTGTCTTTGTCTGGATTTGTTATCGGGGTAATGCTAGCCTCATAAGATGAATTTGGAAGTGTTTCCTTCTCTTTGATTTTTTTGAAAGAGTTTGAGAAATATTAGTATTAATTCTTATTTAAATGGTTTGGTAAAATTTGCCCATGAAGTCATCAGGTCCTGGGCTTTTATTTGATGGGAGACATTTTTATTACTGAGTCATTCTCCTTACTCATTATGGGATTGTTCAGAATTTTTATTTCTTCATGATTAATTCCTGGCAGGTTGCATGTGCCTAGGAATTTATCAGTTTGTTTCTAGGTTATTCATTTTGTTGGTATAATTATTCATAGTAGTCTCTTATGATCCTTTGTATTTCTGTGGTATCAGTTATAATGTCTCCTCTTTCATTTCTAGTTTTATTTATTTGAGTTTTTTCTATTTTTTTCTTAGTCTAGCTAAAGGTTTGTGAATTTTGTTTACCTTTTAAAAAGATTATCTATCTATTAGATTATAATATCTATTATTTTTCTAGTCTCTATTTCATTTATTTCTGCTCTGGTCTTTATTATGCCCTTCCATCTACTAACTTTAGGCTTACTTTTTTCTTCTTTTTGTAGTTTTTTGAGGAGTAAAGTTGTTTATTTGAGATCTTTCTTTTTCTAATAGAGGCATTTATTCCAATAAATTTCCCTCTTAGAACTGCTTTTGTTGCATCCCATAAGTTTTGGTATGTTGTGTTTACATTTTCATTTACCTCAAGGTATTTTTTTTTATTTCCCTTTTGTTTTCTTCTTTGATCCATTGATTGTTCAGGAGCAAGTTGTTTAATTTCCATATATTTGGGGATTTTCCAAGATTTTTCCTGTTATTGATTTCTAGTTTCATACCTATCTTAGTCCATTTGTACTGCTATAACAAAATACCTCAGACTAGGTGATTTATAAAGAACATACATTTATTTCTCACAGTTCTGGAGACTGGAAGTCCAAGATCAGGGCACTGGCAGGTCCTGTGTCTGGTGAGAGCCTAGTCTCTGCTTCCAGTATGGCATCTTGCTATTGCATCTTCTGGAGCGATCTATTGCTGTATTCTCACATGGCAGAAGGTCAAAAAAGGGTGAGCTCCTTCTGTCAAACCTTTCTATAAGGGCACCTAATCCCATTTATGAGGGTGGAGCCCTCATAACTCAATCACCTCCTAAAGGCCACACCTCTTAATACAATCACATTGGCCATTAAGTTTCAACACATGAAATTTTGAAGCCACATTAAGACAATAGCATTCTGCCTATGGCCCCCAAAATTCATGTCTTTCTCACATGCAAAATACATTCAATCCATACTAATAGCCCCCAAAGTTTTAACTTGTTCCAATACAAACTCAAAAGTCTGAGTCCTGAGTCTTATCTAAATCAGATATGGCTAAGACTCAAGGTATGATTCATATTCCCCTCTAGCTGACAGCCTGTGAAATCAAGCAAGTTATGTGCTTCCAAAATACAGTGGTGGGATAGGCATAGGATAGACATTCCCATTCCAAACAGGAAAAATAGGAAAAAAGAAAGGGATCACAGTCCAAAGTACCAAAGATCAGCCCAAAACCCAACAGGGCAAACTACATTAAATCTTAAGGATTGAGAATAAACTTCTTTGAGTCCATGTCCCGCCTTCCAGACAAGGTCATCAAAGCTCTAGGGGATCCTGCCTCCATGTCTTTGCTGGGTGCAGCCTATGTCACACCTCGCACTAGTTGGGGTCAAGTGCCTGTGTCTCTCTGAGGCTGGTATTACATGCTAGTGGCTCCACAGGTCTAAGCTCTTGGGAGTGGGCCTTCCTTCATGGCTCCATTAAGCATTGCACTAGTAGGGGCTGTCTGCTGTGGTAGCAAACCCCTAACTCCACTAGGTATTGCACTAGAGGAGACTTTCTGCAGTGGCCCCAACCCTGAGGCAGTTCTCTGCCTGGACCCTGGGGCTCTCCAGGGCATCCTTTGAAATCTAGGTAGAGGTAACTATACCTCCACAGCTCATGCACTCTGTGTGCCTGCAGAGTTATCACCACATAGACTCACCAGGGCTCACAACTTTCAGCCTCCACAGTGGTGGCCCAAGCCACACCTGAGCCTGCCTGAGCCGCAGTTGGAGTAGTTGGGGAGTGTTGTACCCAAATGCGGGAAGCAGAGACTTGAGGCAGCCCTGGGCAGTGAGCACTGACATCCCACATGTGTCCTGTGCCCCTCCCTGGTAGCCTTTCTGCTCTCAAGGCCCTGGCACTCTGGGCCTGTGATAGGCGTGACAGCTTCTGAAATGGCTTTGGGTCATTCTCTCATTGTCTCGATAAATAGTATCTGGCTTTCTTCTATCCATACTAACCTCTTTATCAAAAGGTCTCTTGGCTACACTCTTGGTCTCTCCTAAATTTTTTAGAAAAATTCTTTATATGGCCAGGCTGAGAATGTTCCAAATCTTTTTATTCTGCTTCCCCTTAGATTATACATTCCATCTTTTGATATTCTCTCTTTCTCTCTCTCTCTCCCTTGCCGCCTCCCTCCCTCTCTTACTCTCTATCTCTCTGCCCCTCTCTCTCCTTCTCTCTCTTTCTCTCCCCTACCTCTTCTTCTAGAACTCTGATGGCACAAATGTTAGCTCTTTGTTATTTTCTCACAGGTCTTCAATATTTAGTTCATTTTTTCCCAGTCTATTTTCTCTCTATTATTCAGATTGGGTAAATTCTATTGATCTATCCTCAGGTTCACAGATTCTATCCATGTCATCTCCACTTTACCCTTGAGCCAATCCAGCATGAGTTCTTTTTATTTCTATTATTTTGTTTTTCAGTTCTATAATTTTCATTTGGTTATTTTTTATAACTTTATTTCTTTACTAATATTTTCTAATTTTTCATTTATATCAAGAGAATTTATAATTTATTGTTGATGTACTTTATCACAGTTTTAAAATCCTTATCAGGTGTTTCCAGTATTTGATTCATTTTGCTGTTGGTACATGTTGATTGTCTTTTCTTATTCAAGTTACAATTTCCCTAGTTCTTTTTAATTTCAAAATATTAAGGGGATACAAATATTTCTGTTACATGGATACATTATATAATGCAGAAGTCAGGGCTTTTCATGTGCTCATCACCAGAATACTGTACATCATACCTGATAGGTAAGTTTTTATTCCTAACTCTCCTCCCACCTTCCCTTTTCTTGCTTTCCAATGTTCTTTACACCTCTTTGTGCCCATGTGTACCCATAATTTAGCTCTCACTTATTAGTGCGAAAATGTGGTGTTTGTTTTTCAATTCCTGAGATACTTCACTTAGGATAATAGTCTCAAGTTCCATCCAAGTTTCTGCAAATGACATAATTTCATTCCTTTTTATGACTAAGTGGTACTCCGTGGTATATATATACCACATTTTCTTTATCCACTCATGAATTGATATGCACTTAGGTTGATTCCACATGTTTGCAATTGTGAATTGGGCTGCAATAAACATTTGAGTGCAGGTGTCTTTTTGATAAAATGTCTTCTTTTTCCTTGGGTAGGTACTGGTAGTGGGATTACTGAATCGAATGGTAGGTCTAATTTTAGTTCTTCGCAGAATCACCATACTGTTTTCCATAAAGGTTGTACTAATTTGCAGTCCCAGCAACCGTGTATAAGCATTCTTTTTCTCTGCATACATGACAGCATCTATTGTTTTCTGACTTTTTAATAATGGTCATTTTGACATGGGTAAAGGGTATCTCATTATGGTTTTAATTTGCATTTTCCTGATGATTACTGATGTTGACCATTTTCTCACGTTTGTTGGCCATTTGCCTATCTTCTTTTGAAAACTTCTGTTCATGTCTTTTGCCCACTTTTTGATGGGGTTGTTCATTTTTTCTTGCTGATTTGAGTTCTTTGTAGATTCTGGATATCAGTCCTTTGTAGGATGCATAGTTTGCTAATATTTACTCCCATTCTGTAGGTTGTCCATTCACTCTGTTGATTATTTACTTTGCTATGCCAAAGCTTTTTAATTTAATCGAGTCCCATTTATTTCTTTTTGTTGTTGCTATATTTGCCTTTGGGGGCTTAGTCATAAATTGTTTGCCTTGGCCGATGTTTTTATTTTTTATTTTTTATTTTTTTAATTTATTTTTTTAATTTCAGAATATCATGGGGGTACAACACTTTGGTCATACACATTGCCCCTGTTCTGCCCATGTCAGAGCCACAATCGTGGTCGTCTCCCAAACTGTGCTCCCCACATCCATTCAGTGAGAGTTTTCCCATCCCTTCCACCCCGCTCCTGCCCGCCCGCCCTCAGATGAATGTTATTGCCCTGTGTGATGTAAGTGTTCATCAGTTAGTACCAGTTTGATGGTGAGTACCAGTGGTGCTTGTTTTTCCAATCCTGTGACACTTCGCTTCGAAGAATGGGTTCTAGCTCCAACCAGGATAATACCAGATGTGTTAATTCACTGTTGTTCCTTATTGCTGAGTAATACTCCATGGTATACATATACCACATTTTATTGATCCACTCGTGTATTGATGAGCACCTGGGTTGTTTCCACAACTTTGCAATTGTGAATTGTGCTGCTATGAACATTCAAGAGCAGATGTCTTTATTATAAAATGTCTTTTTTTCTTTTGGATAAATACCCAATAGTGGGATTGCTGGGTCAAATGGTAATTCTACTTTTAATTCTTTGAGGTATCTCCATATTCTTTTCCATAGAGGTTGTACTAATTTGCAGTCCCACCAGCAGTGTATGAGTGTTCCTATCTCTCCACATCCCCGCCAACATTTGTTATTTGGGGATTTTTTGATATGAGCCAATCTCACTGGAGTTAAGTAATATCTCATTGTGGTTTTGATTTGCATTTCCCTGATGATTAGAGAAGTTGAGCACTTTTTTATATGTTTGCTGGCCATTATTCTCTCTTCTTTGGAAAAGTTTCTGTTCATGTCCTTTGCCCATTTTTAATAGGGTTGTTTGATTTTTTCTTGTTGATTTTCCTAAGTTCTGTATAGATTCTGGTTATCAGCCCTTTATCAGAGGTGTAGCATGCAAATACTTTCTCCCATTCTGTAGGTTGTCTGTTCACTCTAGTGATAGTTTCCTTGGCTGTGCAGAAGCTTTTCAATTTGATCAGGTCCCATGTATTTATTTTTGTTGCTGCTGTGATTGCTTTGGGGGTCTTCTTCATCAATTCTTTGCCTAGGCCAATGTCCATAAAAGTTTTTCCAAAGTTTTCTTTGAGAATTCTTATGGTTTCATGTCTTAGGTTTAGATCTGTTATCCATTGTGAATTGATTTTTGTGAGAGGTGAGAGGTGTGGGTCCACTTTCAGTCTTCTACATATGGCCATCCAGTTTTCCCAGCACCATTTGTTGAATAGGGAATCTTTTCCCCAGTGTATGTTTTTCTGGAATTTGTCAAAGATCAGGTGACTGTATGAGGTTGGTTTTATATTTGGGTTCTCAGTCCTGTTCCATTGGTCTACGTGTCTGATCTTGTGCCAATACCATGCAGTTTTGGTTACTATAGCCTTGTAGTATAGTTTGAAGTCTGGTAGACAGATGCCTCCCAATTTGTTCTTTTTGCTTAAGATTGCTTTGGCTAGACGGGGTCTTCTCTGGTTCCACACGAAGCATAGAATTATTTTTTCTAGATCTTGGCTGATGTTTAGAAAAGTTTTCCTACATTTTCTTCTAGAATTTTTATGGTTTCATGCCTTATACTTAAGTCTTTTATCCATCTTGAATTAATTTTTATATAGGGTGAGAGATAGGAGTCCTGTTTCATTCTTCTGATGTGGCTATCCAATTTTCCCAGCAACATTTGTTGAATAGGGCTTCTTTCCCTAGTGTATGTTATTGCTTGCTTTGTCAAAGAGCAGTTGGTCATAGCCATATGGTTTTATTTCTGGGTTCTCTATTCTGTTCCATTGGTCTATGTCTCTACTTTTATACCAGTACCATGCTGTTTTGGTTTCTATAGCCTTGCAGTGTAATTTGAAGTCAGGTAATGTGATTCGTCCAGATTTGCTCTTTTTGCTTAAGATTGCTTTGGCCATTTGGGCCAAATGAAGGGGATTGTGTAATGTCTCCTTTTTCATTTCTGATTGAGTGCATTTGAGTCCTTTTTCTTGTATTTCTGGTTAATCTGGCTAGTCATCTATCAATTTTATCTTGTACCAAATTTTGTTTCATTGGTCCTCTGTATTGTTTTTTTGGTTTCCATTTCATTTAGTTCTACTCTGAGCTCTGTTATTTTTCTCTTGTGCTAGGTTTGGGTTTGGTTTGCTTTTCTTTTTCTAGTTCCCTGAGATGTGACATTGTTAATTGGTGATGCTTCTGTCTTTTTGATATAAGCATTTAATGCTATGAACCTTCCCCTTAGCACTGCTTTTGCTTTATCCCATAGATTTTTGGAAGCTTGTGTCCCCTTTGTCATTCAGGTCAAGGAATCTTTTGATTTCCATTTAATTTCATCATTGACCCAATGATTATTCAGCAGGAGGTTGTTTAATTTCCATGACTTTATATAGATTTGAGAGTTTCTCTTGAAATTGATTTTGAGTTTTATTCCACTGTGGTCTGAGAAGATACATGGCATGATTTTGATTTTTCTGAATTTGCTGAGAATTTTTTATGGCCTAATATATGATCAATCTTGGAGAATGTCCCATGTGCTGATGAGAAGAATGTATATTCAGTAGTTCTGGGGTAGAATGTTCTGTAAATGTCTGTTAGGTCCATTTCTTCTAGAGTTTCATATAAGTCCAGGGTTTCTTTGTTGATTTTCTGCTATGTTGATCTGTCCAGTTCTGTCAGTGTTGAAGTCCTGGCAATTATGATGCTACTGTTTATTTCTTTGCTTAGATCTAGTAAAATTTGTTTTGTGAATCTGGGAGCTCTTGTGTTAGATGCATATATATTTGTGATTGTTATGTCCTCTTGTTGAATTGCCCCCTTTACCATTATATAACAACATTCTTTGTCCTTTTGTACCATTGGTGATTTAAAGCCTATTTTATCTGATATGAGAAAGATACACCTGCTCACCTTTGGTTTCCACTTGCATGTAATATTTTTTCCATCCTTTTACCTTGAGTCTGTGTGAGTCTTTATGAGTTAGATGGGTTTCTTGGAGATAGTATATACTTGGGGTGTGTTTATTAGTCCATTCAGCCAACCTATGTCTTTTAAGTAAGGCATTAAGAATGTTCACATTCAGTGTTAGTATTGATATGTGGTATACTGTTGTATTCATGAGGTTGAATGATACCTTCTTGTTTTTTTTTCCTTCTTGTGCAACTGATTTATTAATTTGAGAGTTATAAGCTATATTTTCCAGGTGTTTTTACACTGGTGGGTATCTATTGTTCTGTTCCATGTATAGTGCACTTTTGAGCATTTCCTGTAGGGTAGGTCCAGTAGTGACAAAGTCCCTCAGTGTTTGCTTGTCTGAGAATGTCTTTATTTCTCCAAACTTTGTCTTGTAGGATACAAAATTATTGGTTGGCCATTGTTCTGTTTAAGAAGACTAAAAATGGGGCTCTAATGCCTTCTGGCTTGTAAGGTCTCTGCTGAGAAGTCTGCTGTTAGCCTGATGGGTTTTCCTTTGTAGGTTATCTGTTGCTTTCATCTTGCAGCTTGTAGAATTTTCTCCTTCATTTGACTTTGGCCAAGCTGATGACTATGTGTCTTGGAGATATACTATTTTCTATGAATATTCCCACTGTTCGATGACCATCTTGTATCTGGATATCTGAATCTCTGGTGATACCAGGGAAGTTTTCCTCAATAATTCCCTGGAATAGGTTTCCATGCTTTTTGCTTTTTCTTCTTCTCCCTCAGGGATACCTATAATTCTTATATTGCTCATTTTACATAGTCCCATATTTCTCTGAGTGATTGTTCATTCTTCTTTATTCTTTTTTATGCGTCTTTGACTTACTGGATTAGTTCAAAAGTCTTGTCTTCAAGCTCTGAAATTCTTTCTTCTGATCGATCTAGCTTGCTGTTGAGGTTTTCTGCTGTATTTTGGAATTTCCTAAATGACTCTTTCATTTCTTTCAGTTCTGTTATTTCTTTTCTTATGCTGTCTATCTCTTTAGGAACTGTTTCATTTTAGTCATTCTCATTCCTGAAATTTTTTTTGGCTTCTTTTGTTGGTTTTCAACTTCTTATCAATCCCATTCATCTTATTTGCCATCCATATTCTGAATTCCATTTCTGACATTTTGACAATTTACTTTTGGTTGGGGTCTGTTGCTGTAGATCTATCGTGATCCTTTGGGAATGTCAAACTAGCTTGTTTTTTCTTGTTGCCAGAGTTCTTTTGCTGGTTTCTTCACATCTGAAACTTGTTCTCTCAGCTCAGGGCAGATAGGTTTGTAGCGTACCTGTTCTCCTTTGTTAGGCACTCTCCTATTTAGTGAGCAGAGGGAGAGGTCCCTAGATGATGCTTTTGTGTCCTACTCTGGCAGGATGACCTGGCAGGAGAGGGGTGGGTGCAATGTGAGCCGTAATGTTGCTGTTCTGCGTTGTCCCATTCCCCTGTGATTGTCATGGTCCAAGCCAGTGCTGGAGGATCTTAGTGCAGAGTGGTGGTTTGGTCCCCAGGCCACGGTTGGAAGCTCGGGAAGGGGGATGAGTGAGTCCTTCTCCACAAAAGCAGGCCTCTTGGAAGGTTGCTCTGCCTGGGTCTCTCCATGGCAGTGGTGGTGGCAGCTAGGTGAGGCTATCTATGTAGTGGCCATGGGTGTCAGGACTGCAGGTGTTCACTCCACCCAGGTCCAGATGCAAGGGCTGCACATGGCTAGCAGGTATGTGGTGGAGCATTGTACCACAGGGGCACATCCTACCAGGTGGCATGCAAGAGCCACTGGGGTGGCGCTGTGGGGCTTGGCAGCAGTGCAGGAGCTGTGAGGTCAGGCCACTGGCCAAGTGGCAGTGTGGGAGCCCCAGGGGCAGGGTTTCAGGGCCAGGCCACCGGGTGGCTGGGCCTCTCTCCCTGCACAGGTCTCACTGAGGCCCTTGCTGTGGGGCTTGTCAGGTTGTGTAGGCAGTCCCTACTCTGTCTGAATCCTCTGTGGGGGGCCACTCAGCTCCCTGTCATGGGGTGCGTGAGAGCATCTGCTCGCCCTGTTCCCTACCCTGACTGGCAGGGGCAATGTGGAGGCATTTGCAGCAAAGCTGAGCCCTGTGTAGACCAGGAGCATTGGACATCAGAGCTCAGTATGGCATCACTTGCAGCAACTCGGGAATGGAAGCCAGGGGGTCCCTGCTTTGCCCTCTGTCCAGTGCAATGTTACTGCACAGTCTCCAAGCAGCTCCCTAATCAGTCTGGAGGTCTGCGGTGGTGGTGGTGGCCCCCCCACAGCTCAGGTTGCAGTGGCTGTAGGGGAAGCGTGGAGTCCTGGGGTTCTCTCCTCCTATCCTTCCCCACATGTGAACGCCTCCCCCAGGTACCTTCCAGTCTTGCCGAGTGGATCATCCCATCTCCCTCTCCTTCACTCTGAGTGTCTTCTGTCGCTCCTCTGATGATATGCAATGCTCTCTCCAAGAAGGTCCATCCGTAGGTGGGCATCTACTTGTAAATTTCAGTCCTCTCCTTTAGAGTGGCGTGTGTGGGCTACTTCTAGTCCACCATCTTGGCCCCCTTCCCCTAATTATTGAGAGAGATTTTTTGTTGTTTCCTAGACATTTTGTTGATTATGTTAGGTGACTCATATTTAAATCTTTCCCGTGAGCAGGTAATCTCCATGGCTAGGTTTAGTACCCAGGTCCTGGCCTACTTTGTGGTCTGTGGTTACAATGACCATTTAATTTTCAGAGGCTTTGCAGTATTATTTTGATCTGCTTAGCTTATCTGGTGTTGCTGTAGTTCCCTCTGGTATTTGCTGGCGAAGTGGAAAAGATTTGCCTAAGCTTCGGTGCCCATGTCTCTGGGTGGGGCAGAGGGAGGTTGTTGTGGCATTCTTTTCCCCAACTGTGGATGATGGAGAGCACGTCTCTGGCCAGGCCCTTGTTGCTATGGGTACTCATTTACTGCTGCTCTAGTGTCTCTTGGTGGGGAAGGGGAGTCTCAGGACTATAGGGGCAAAGAGGCTTTTAGGCTGAGTGGTTGTTATGGTGAAAACCCTCATCCCAGTGCCACCTAGACACCCAGTGTCTCTGGATAAGGAAGAGGAGTCTCATGCCCATGGAGAAAAAGAGGTTTCCCAGGATGGGCTGACTATTGTGGTGGAGCCCTCTTGCCGGTGTTTCTAGGCCACCTTAATCTCTCCCAGTGGGGGATTAAAGTTTCTGACCTAGCAGGGAAGGACAGTTTACAGCATACTTCCTCAAGTGCAGACTCAATCATCTTTCCCCTTTCTCTCCCATGGCCTTTTCCAATACCATGGGATACAATCATAGCTTGAATATATGGAAGATTTAACACTCCCTTTGGGTAATACTTAATCACTGGGGGACAGAAACTAATAGAGAAATGCCTCCTGCCTCTGAACCTTCAGGTGGACAATACTTGGAGACATTGTGTACATAGCTCAGGATGTCCTGGTGGAATTCAGTCCCTGCTGCCTATAGCAGTGATCCACATAATGCATCCTTTTATTGTCCATTCTTCTTCTCCATTTCACTATATCAACTTTCCAACTCTTGTTTTCTTAGATCATCTTCCAAATGAACTATCTGAACTCAAGTTCTTCTATCAGGCTTTTCTTTCAGTGGAACCAAAATTAAGACAAACCCCATAAAAAATAGGTTAAAGACATGAACAAATTGATCATCAAAAGAAATATGAATAACTTACAGGCTTAGGAAAATATGTTTGGACCACTTATAACAAAATAAATGGTAATGAGAACAAAGATACCGTTTTTCACCTGTCAGACTGGCAAAGATTAAAGATTTTGCTATCATACCATTTGTAATGTGCTATTATATGTGCCATTGTTTCCATCTCATTGCAAAGCAATTTGGCAATATCTTTTAGCACACACATTCCCATTGATCTAGCAATTCTACTTATAGAAATATATGCTACATACACACACATGTGGACAGGTATATGCACAATGATATTTGTTGCAGGATTGGTTATAATAAAGCACCAGACTAGGGGGAAAACACTGAATTTTCATCAGTAAACATTTGGTTTAAAAAGTATGGCAAATTGATAAGTGAAATACTATGCCATTAACAAAAATGTAATATATCTACGTATGTAAATATGGAAAAATCCCTCAGATTTATTAAAGAGATAATACAAGGCACAAAAGTGTACATAGCATAACTGGGAATTATTTATATTATCTATTAGATTACATAGTTAACTTTTAACATTAATAAATAGTGCCTCTAAGGAGGGAAAAATGGTGCCTGAGTGAGTGAAATATCTATTTTTCATTTTCTATTTCTTTGTACTCTTAGAATATTTAGTCATGCACATATATTACATTTTCAATTATGGAAAATTCAACAAATTGATAATGGACGTTGTGTATCTCAATTGGAATTGAAATTAATCTTCAGTTTAATTTCTTCTTAGATTTATTTTTATTGCGATGTAACATATATAAACTATAAGTATAACATTTAGTGGATAAATTGTACACAAATACACACACATATATACATATGTGTGTATTACCATCATTCAGATCAAGATATAGAATATTTCCAATGCTCCCAGCAATTTCTCTCTAGCTTTTTTCCAGTTAATACATAACCCCTGCATTGTGATAATCACTACTCTGATTTCTAATACCACTGAATAATCTTCAGTTAAATTTGAAATATTGAATTCAGATAGAAAAATGATTTGTTATATAGAGCATGTGCATAGAAAAAGACACACCAAAATGTTAAAAGTAATTATCTACATAGAGGTAGGACTGCACATGATTTTACATTCTTTACAATTTTCTGAATTATGTTTTTCAAGATGGCTGACTAGAAACATTGGTTGCCGGTTCTCCTCAGAAAGAAGAGCCGAAGTTACACGTGAGTAATCAGGGCCCAAGTGGAATACTGAGGGAAGAGTGCCAGAACCTACTGGAGAACCCACAGGAAGCTGGGTTGCAGAATAAGAAGGAAGCAAGAGTTTGGCAGTGACTGATCCCTTTGGAACTTGGAGTCCCATGAAAAGGGTTGGTGGAGGTATTTCTTTTTGCCCTCCACCCCTGCAGCAGACTGCTGACTCCTGAACTGTTGGGGAGCCCCTTTACCTTTGCAAGCCCAAGCACCGCTGTGTACAAAAATTTGGGAACCTCTTGAGGGCAGAGCATGGGATGACAAGCCCGCATAGAGTCACTTGCCTTCATCCCAGACCAAGGCTGAGGCAGCAGGCACCAAACTGCTTGTGTACCTATTGTGGGCCTCTGTCCTGCCCAAGGAGTCTCAGCCCTTCTGTCTTCTCTTCCCTGGACACACCCCCCCCAGTAAACGTTCTCTATCACCTGCTTGGACTGTGACAACCACAAAGTTCCAACAGGACCCAGGGGAGCTATAAGATTCCTGGAGTTCTAACACTATGGGCATGCCGCCCCTGGGGGAATGGAAAGTGCAGCATGCCAAATCACCCCTTAGGACAAAAGAAACCAGAGTGCCTGCCCTCCTCCACCTGAGAGCGGTAGCCTGAAAGAGAGAGTGTCTGCACCCCTCCTAGTGGAGACAAAAATGTGGAGCTGGGTCCTGTAGAGGAGGAGAGTGGTTCAGCTCCAGTGGCCAAGCAGCACTGGTGCTGGGAAGGGATGTGGAGACAGGGACTTCTCTCCCACCACCCATTGCTGTGGATGCATCCATGACTGCTTCCATGGGGGGGTTGGCATGGTTGCACCAAGGAATGACCAGTCCTGGGCTTATAAGGGGACTCTACCCACCACTGACAGTGAGCACACTGCCCAGGTTTGCAAGGGTGTGGCCATAATGTAGCTGAGGGCTGCAGAAAACCTCTGTTCCACAGCTCATCCACCTCCCTACATGGAGCGGCAGAGTTTCTCCACCTGCCCTGCTTAGGGAACCTCACCTCTTGTGTCTTTGGATCTCCTGAAAACATTCTCTAGCACCCACATGGACTGCAGCAGCCACAGGGGGCTGGTGGGTCCCAGGGGAACTGTGGGACTCCTGGAGTTCTAACCCTCAGGTCAGGCTGCCCCAGAAGAGAGGAGAGTGCAGTGCACCAGGTACCCCTTGACACAAAAATGACCAGAGCACATGCTCTCCTCCATGCAAGAGTTCTTCACTTGTGAGCTGAGAGCGCTGTTCTCCTCTCAGCAGAGACACAGGTGCAACGCTGGGCTCTGTAGGAAAGGAGAACAGTTCTGGCCCAGTGACTAGGCAGCACCAGTGCCCATTTAACAGACTTGGGGAGGAGGACTTCTCTTTCCCCCATCACCAACTGCTGTGGACACAGCTACAGCTGTTCCCTTGGGGGGTTGGCACAGGTGTGCTGGGGTGTGGCCATTCTGGGGTGTTTAGGGGTGGGTGCACCCCCACTGACAGCATGCCCACCATGCTGCACCTGGGCTTGCACAGAGGGCAGGGCCCAAGCCCCTTCCTTCAAGGAGTGGCAGCTTCCTGGAGTGGAGCACAGGTGGCTGAAAAGCTGTCTGTTTCAAGCTGAGGGAAGAAGTTTCACCCTGAGGCCATCTTGGTGGAGAGCTGTGGGACAGGGGTTTTCTGAAGCTCTCAGCTACATTATGGCCTGGAGGTAAGTGACAGTATCTATCTGAACTGAAAGTCAGGACCCCCAGTACAGGGGTGTGATACATATGCAGATCACATTGTTTCTGCCTACCCAGGTCATGGAGCTGGTACAGCTTCCTTCCTCCCCCACCAGCAGAGACTTCAGTGCATTTCAACATGAGCTCCCCCCGCCACCCCTTTCAGGGATGGTACTTTTGCTTGTTATTGGAGTATACAATGGTGAGCTTGGTGATCCAGCTTGGCCCGTGTTTGTCCCCCTGCCTCTTCCAGAGCTAAGCGTGGAATGTAGGACATGGGAATTCCATAGACCACCCCACTGCCTGAGTAAACTGAGACCAAGCACATACCCATCAGCTTCTGCCACAGCTGGCACATACACATACTGGCCTGGTGGTTGAGCTGCACAACCCAATTCAAATCCTGCCTCTCAGAAGGGCATAGTGCTGAATAACTACATAAGCTTCCTGTGACCACTGCAATTTTAGTCCTGCAGAAGGTAGTGAGCTTGCTCATATGCCCAGTACATGACTACTATGATCAGCATCTGAGAAGGCCACTGCACAAAGATTATCTATAACCAAGGAACTCATAAGGACCCTTGGCTCCCTGAAAGTACCCCAAATAATAGCCAAACAAACACAACATACATTACAAGCATACCTTCAAAGGGGAAAATAATAAGGAAAAAAATTTTAAAGTCCTATCCAAATGAAAGTAAATTCAAAACTAAGTAGTGACAGCTTATCCAGATGAGAAGGAACCAGCATAAGAACTCTGTCAATATGAAAAAACAGAGTATTTTGACACCCCCAAAGGATCACACTAGCTCTCTAGCAATGGATCCCAACCAAAAGGAAAATTCTGAATTGGCAGATAAAGAATTCAAAATGTGGATTGTAAGGAAACTGAATGAGATCCAAGAGAAAGTTGAAAACCAACAACAACAACAAAAAAAACCAACCAGAAAAACAATTCCAGATATGAGTGAAAAATTTACTAAAGAGATAGATATTTTGAAAAAACAGAACTTCTGGAAAGGAAAGACTCATTGAAGGAATTACAAAATGCAATTAAAAGCACAAACAATAAAATATACCAAGCAGAAGAAAGAATGTCAACACTTGAAGACAAGTCTTTCAAATTAACTCAGTTAGACAAAAATAAAGCAAAAACAACTTAAACAAATGAACAAAGCCTTCAAGAAATATGGGATTCTGTAAAGCATCCAAACTTACAAGTCATAGGTATTCCCAAGGGAGAAAATAAAAAAAAAAATAGAAAGTGTGGAAAACTTATTTGAGGGAATAATTGAGGAAAGCTTCCCTGGTTTTGCAAGAGATCTAGACATCCAGGTACAAGAGGCTCAGTGAACACCTGAAAGATATAATGTGAGTTGGACTTTACCAAGGTATATGGTCATCAGACTATTCAAAGTCAATGTGAAAAAAAATTTTTTTAGCAGCAAGACAAAAATGTCTAATCACCTGTAAAGGAAAGCCCATCAGACTAACATCATACTTCTCAGCAGAAACCTTACAAGCCAGGAGAGATTGGCTAAATTAGTATTTCCTATCTTAACTATTTTCAAAGGAAGGAACTGGTAAAGTAAGTTTCATAAATGAAGGAGAAGTAAAGTCTTTCCCAGACAAGCAAATGCTAATGAGAATTCATCACCACTAGGCTGACCCTATAATAAAGGAGTTCTAAACATGGAAATGAAAGGTTGATACTTGCTGTCATAAAAAGACATGAAACCATATAACTCACAGGTCTTATAAAACAATTACACAATTGAGAATAGAAAGCAACTAGGTAAAATTAACATTATGACAAGAACAAAAACCTCACATATCAATATTAACTTTGAACATAAATGGACTAAATGCCCCACTTAAAAATATAGATTAGTGGATTGGATTTTAAAAAAAAACAAAACCCAAACATATGCTACTCACAAGCAACTGGCTTAACAGATAAAGACTTTTATACACTCAAGGTAAAGGGGTGGAAAAGATATTCCATGCAAATGGAAATTAAAAGTGAGCAGGGGCAGCTATGCTTCTATCAGATAAAACATACTTTAAATCAACAACAGTAAAAAAAAAAAAAGACAAAGAAGGTCATTATGTAATTGTGCAGGATCAATTCAATAAGAAGACATAACAGTCTTAAATATATATGCACCCAACGCTGGTGTACCCAGATTCATAAAACTACTGGACCTAAGAAAGATAGACAACAATGCAATAATAGTGGGGGACTTCAACACTCCACTGACAGCACTAGAAAGATCATTGAGGTAGAATATCAACAAAGAAATACTGGACATAAAATGGACTCTAGAACAAATGGACCTGAAAGACATTTACAGAACATTCTATCCAACAACTGCAGAATATGCATTCTTCTCACCAGTTCATGGAACATTTTCCAAAATAGAACATATGTTAGACCACAAAACAAGTCTCATTAAATTTAACATACAAATGGCCAACAAACATATGAAAAAGTGCTCAACAGCACTAATCATCAGAGAAACACAAATTAAAACCAGAATGAGATAGCATTTTACTCCAGTTAGAATGGCCATCAATAAAAAGTCAAAAAACAATAGATGTTGGTGAGGATGCAGTGTATGAGAGAATGCTTATACACTGCTGGTGGGAATGTAAGTTAGTACAACCTCTATGGAAAACAGTATAGAGATTTCTTGAAGAATTAAAAATAGATCTACCATTCAATTTACCAATCCCACTACTTGGTATCTACCCAAAGGAAAAGAAATCATTCTACCAAAAAGATACCTACACTCATATGCTCCTTACAGCCCTATTCACAATAGCAAAGATATGGAATCAACCTAAGTGTCCATCAGCCAATGGCTGGATAAAAAATGTGATATATATCTATACCATAGAATAATACCCTGCCATAAAAAAGAATGAAATAGTGTCCTTTTGTAGCAACTTGCATGAAACTGGAGACCATTATCCTAAGTGAAGTCACTCAGGAATGGAAAATCAAATACCACATGTTATCACTTATAAGTGGAAGGTAAACAATGGGTATCCATAGCCGTATAGAGTGGAATAATAGACTTGGCAGACTCCAAAAGGTGGGAGGGTGGAGGGGATGAATGATGAAAAACTATTAGGTACAATGTACACTATTCAGGTGATGGTTGCGTTAAAAGCCCAGGCTTCACCACTGCACAATATATTCATGTAACAAAACTGCACTTGTACCTCCTAAATCTATAAAAATAAAATTCTGAATTATTTGTAATGTTTATGTATTACTTTAACAATAAAATGATAATAAAGGCCTCTCCCCTAAAAAAAAAAAAAGCTAAAAACCCTTTTTGATACTCTGCATGGCATGTCTGGTTGTCACCACTCTCCTTACCCCAAAGCTTCTTTATCCTATTATCAGCTGATCCTCTTCCTCTGACTCCTCTACTTTGGTCTAATTACTGTTGATGGAATAGACTAGGGCAGGATGAGAGAGAAAAGGAGTGTCCTCACCTGGATAATGGGGTTTAGGCCTTCAATGCCATATCTCTGAGCCTCAATGAAACTATAACTACTTGATATTTGGATTATAGTTCTACTGCACTTGATTATTTTAATTGTGTTGTATCTAACTCAGAAGATAGAAACAGCATTTATTTTCCTACTAGACTTAGGACCACTTAAACTACTGAAAACCATTTACACCTGCTTCGCCTATTAACCATACTAGCCACTAAGTGGAGCTCTAGGCTCAACTATGAGAAATGTGTGGCATAAGTTCATTTATTTTATGAAAATTGATACAATGAGATTCTTAGAGTTCTCCAAGGATAATGACAAAAATTGGGGCTTATTTTTCTTCTAAAATTTTACTTCCTTGTTCAAAGAGAGTTTTCAGAAGCTGGGATGTTGAAGGGCTGGGTGTGGTCATTTAGAAGGTCTTGGGGTGAGATACATAGGTGACATTGAGTTTCATTATTCCTTCTCATACCATGTTATTTACCACAACCGTAGGATTATACATTATACAACAATTGCAGCATTATAGAATGTTGTCTTTTTATTTAAAATTCCAGCTTCCTGAATTTCATTTGCTATTTCCCTACACTTCTGTAATTACTGCAAACTTATATAATTACTTTATATACTACACAACTGGAAAGGAAAAATGCCTGAAGTTTATATCATTTTTAATACAATTTTTGTTAAATGGTTTACATTTATAATTGATAACTCTACTATTTAATTTTTCAATATCTTATTGTCTTGAGTAGTGGTTACAACAGAAGGCAATTTGGCCCCCAAGGGGACATTTGGCAATGTCTGGAGACAATTTCAGTTGTCACAACTGGGTAGTTGGGGGTGCTACTGTCATCCAGTGAGTAGAAGCCAGGGATGCTAAAGAGGGGAGCAGTTGGTCCTTGACACCACAGTATGAAGTAGGAATAGATAGAAAAAGAAGAAAGAAATAAAAAAAGAAGAAAGGTAAAAAGAAGGAGAGAGAGAGAGGGAAGGAGAAAATAAGAAAAGGAAAAAACCGGTAAGTGAATTGCCCAAGGCGATCTGAGTTAAAACTTGGCTCTTCTAACTTTAGAGCCCTTCCAGAAAGCCAAACTCTCTTTGAAAAATCATACACAATGGTATGACGATTTTGAATCTCTTGTTTGAACAGCTTCTATATGGATACATGGAGAAGTTTCTATGTGAATAATCATGCATATATAAATAAATAATAAAATAATAGTAAAAGCTTCTATTTGTTGAACTTACTATGTGTCAAATACTGTGCTTAAGCAATTTGTATATATAACTGAGATCAAAAGTACAGTAACCCCAGGAGTTGGTGTTATTATTATTTCTGCTCCACAGATGGGCAACTGAGATTCCAGGAGGTGAAATAACTTTCCCAAGACCACAGAGCTTGTAAGTGGAAGAATTGGAGTTTAAATCTGAGGTCTGTCTACACTTAAAAATTTTTTTAAAATAGACTTTATTGATTGCTTGCTTGAGATGGGGGTCTCACTTTGTCACCCAGGCTGGAGTTCAGTGGCATGATCATAGCTCACTGTAGCCTTGAACCCTGGGCTCAAGGGATCCTCCTGCCTCAGCTTCCTGAGTAGCTGGGACTAAAGGTATGCACCACCACGCCTGCCTAATTTTTTTTCATTTTGTTTAGAGATGTGGTCAGGAGATGATCTCAAACTCTTGGTCTCAAGTGATCCTCCCTCCTCAGCCTCCTGAGTTGCTGGGATTACAGGCATGAGCCACCACATTTGGCTAGACTTCACTTTTAGAACAGTTTTAAGTTTTCACAGCAACATTGAGTGGAATCAAGTCCATACTTTTAGTTATTATCTCATCCCATACTGCCTTTCCCTGAAAGGGTAATACACACACACACACACACACACATAGATGCTAACTGTCTTATACACATATATGTGACTGAAAGGTAGCTTAATTGAGAAGGGCTGTGGCAGAGACTACTCCGTTCTTCTTAAACCTATTGCTGGCTGTCTTAATTTGTTCATGCTGCTATAACAAAATCTCACAGACTGGGTAATTTATAAATAATACAAATTTATTTCTCACAGTTCCGGAGGCTACAAAGTCCAAGATAAAGGCACCAGCAGATTTGGTGTCTGATGATAATTGCTTTCTGCTTCCAAGATGGTGCCTTGTGGCTGCATCCTTTGGAGAGGAAGAACACTGTGGCCTCATATGGCAGAAGAAATGGAAGGTCAAAAGGGCTTCCTCATGGCCTAATTATCTCCTAAAGGTCCTACCTCTTAATACTGTTGCATTGGGTATTAAGTTTCAACATGAATTTTGGAGGGGGCACAAACATTCACACATAGCACTGGCCCTTAGATTCAATCACCCAAGCAATAGTATTTTTAGCTGGGAATGTGGCTGCCCAGAATAAAGAATAGATTTCTGAACATCCCTACATGTGGCCTCTGATTAGGTTCTAGACAATGAGATAAAAGTAGAAATGTTATATGACAACTGCCAAGAACCTTCCTTATAAAAGTTCTGGAGTTTACACTTTGTGCCTCTTTCTTCACCCTTCTCTCTCTCTTGATGCCTGGAATGCAATTGATGGTTCAGACCTGAGGATGAGGGTCACACTCAGCATAGTGGAGAATGAGCTGGAGGAGCTTCAATTCTCAAGGATTTCATTGTTCAGAGCTGCCATTTTACCCCTGAACTGTGCAGCTCCAGAGTTTTACATGAGAGACAAATACATACCTAAAGTAGTTAAGCAACTGCAATTTTGAATTTTTTAGTCACTTGCAAAAGTCCTAATCCTAACTATTATAGGGATAAAGTATTTTTCATATGGAGAACTAAAGGCTAAGAATGCAGTCAGGCCTCAGACCCTATTGACTACACCAGAACAGAGCACTGCTTTCCCAGCCAGTGCAATGCAGTCTGCACGTCTATGGTGACTTTACCCCAACAACATTTCCCCATATACAGCTGAAGAGACATTCAGGGGTTAATTTTTCTTTGATACTGCCAGGACACAATCTTCCTTAGACAAAAGATCCTGATTCCATCAGACTAAATCTGCTTTCACTTTGTTACACAAACACCTTCCTAGACATATTTGGCAGGTAGGTGGAGGAGGCTGGGCCTATGTTGACTAGACTTCAGCAGTACCATCCTTGATAAACACCCTTATCAGATGCAACTCATTTCCTAGGAGAGAACTTGACTTATCTGTACACTAATGGTCTATGTATTATGCATAGATGCACATCTGCCAAATGGTATGAGGAAGGAACAGTAAAAGTGACTGCAGAGCCCTGCAAATGATTATGACATGGCAGAATATAAAGTCTAACAATGTGAGTCAAACCGTGCAGGAGAAACTGAGATTAGAAAAAAGTAAGTATTGGTCTAGTATGTGGCATTTCAAAAACATAAGGCATACTCAGTCCAAGATGTTTGAACCTACCCTGATCCCACTTTCAAGAAGCACTTTTGTGTCCTAGGAGAGAGAAGGCATAAAACTAAATGTGTTATAGCACAAGAGTTCGTTATATATTTACTATAAGGCCCTTCTAAACCAGCATACAGATATGGTAAAAAGGCATTTCCTAATAGTTCCAAGAAGCTTAAGCTTAAGAGATGATTATAATGTAGAAAGCCTCATAGGAGGAACAGAGATACATTATTCAGAGGTACACCAAGATTGTAAACTGTGAGTTGTGGTCTGGAATATTGAAACGACCAGTGGCATTTGAACAGATAAGAGATACATGAAAGTGGGCATTGTACAAGTTTGCCCTATGTGGTGGCAGCAGAAACTAGCACTTAACAGATGGAGGAGTGTCAATCAGCAATAGCAATCATCTGACTGTGCAGTGGCAGTGAGATAACAATGGTAAAAAATGAATTAATTCAGGGGGTGTCACATGTCTAGGTAAGAACAGCCTTGAAAGCAGTCCAGGTGAAAGGTGATTCAAGATTCACCTACCCAACTATTTTTGAGTACCTAATATTTGTGAGGCTTCAAATAGATGCTGGTGACATAGCAGTGATCAAAAGAGGCAGAATCTTTTACCCTCATGGAGCTTACTTTCTGGCAGGGTGAAACACTGAATAAATAAGATGAATAAGTAAATTATACATTATTTTAGATGAAATGTTATGTAAAATATAAAGCATGCTAAAGGAGAGGAAGAATGCTGGAGTAGTTGGTTGCAATTTTGAATAGGATGGTTAGGGTAAATCTCCCTGAGGTGATAACTGAGCAAAAATTTGAAAGAGGTGAGGAAGCAATTTATGTGCCTATTTGAGTAACAAGGATCACACAGAGGGGAAATAGCAAGTACAAAGACCCTGAGGTAGGACCATGCCTAGTTCTTCCAAGGAGCAAGGAGCCCAGAGGAGATGTAATTGATTAAGGTGATGAATAGTAGAAGAGGAAGTCAGAAAGGTAAGGTCTTCCAGACCATTGGAAGAACTTGCCTTTCATTCTAAGTGAGAAATATGTCATTAGAGGGCTTTGTGCAGATGAAACACATGAGAGACCGAGATATTAAAAGAATTACTCTGGCTTTTTGAGAATAGACTGTAGGAGAGCAAGAGTAAAAGCAGGTAAAGGTGATTACAAGGAACAAGTTGAGAGACGATGGTGGTTTGGACCAGGGTAGTAGCATTGGAGGGAGTGAGAAGTTTGAAATATTTAATGTAGGTAGGACCAACAGGATTTCCAGGTCAATTATATTTAAAGAGTAAGAAAAATAGAAAAGCCAAAGATGATTCCAGTGTTTTTGTTCTGTGCAACTAGAAGGATTAAATTGCCATGAACTGCGATGGAAAACTCCAAAGGTACAGGAGGGTATCTGTTTCCCTGGTTTTTTGTTTGTTTGTTTGTTAGGGGTAGATCAGTAAGTTGGTTTCAAACGTTAAATTTGGAATGTCTATTACACATCCGAGAGATGTCAAGCAGGCAGTTGAAGAGTTGTATAGATGGTAATACAGCCATGAGACAAGATAAAATTATATAGGGGGTGAAGTAGATAGAGAAGAGAAGTGGTCTAAGAATTGATCCCTGGGGCTCTCTAATCTGTAGAGGTTCAAATGAGTAGGAGGAACAAAAAAGAAGACTAAATAAGACCATGAGGTAGGTGAAGAACCTAGATGTCATTAGATTTCATTAGAGGGCTTTGTGCAGAAGAAACATAAGAGGGACTTAGATAGAACCAAGAATGTGTGGTGTCCTAGAAGTCAAGTAAAAAAAAACATTTCCAGGAGGAGGGAGTGAGCAATTATGTCAAATGACAATAGGTCTTGTATGATGAAGACTGAAATTGATCATTGGATATAGTATCATGGAGGTCATTAGTAACATTGGCAAGAGTGTTTGCAGTGGAATCATGGAGACAAAAATCTGATTGGAGTTGGTTCAAGAGAGAATGGGAGGAGAGGAATCAGAAACAATGAGTATAGAACACTTTTTTGTACAATTAGGATACTAAATAAGAGTACAGCTTTGACAGTGTTTGTATATTGGGAGATTGGGAGAAGCAGAATGGAAAAATGCTCTTGTTCCTTAACTGCTATCTCTGTATAGCCCTATAATTTGAGAAAGTCAATCCTAAAGGATGGGTTGAACAGGCATACAGCTTCCTAAGAAATCTGAAGGAAGAAAATTTATGCATTTGGGGGCAGAAAGACTATGTATCAATTTGAGAGCCAATTGAAAAACATGGGGGTCAAGAAAATATGCCCCTGCTTTATTTTCAAATAGATAGCAAACAACTTTTGTGCGAGGTAGAGTGTTTGGCAGCCAATGCTGAGGAAGGGCAGAAGTTTAGATTGTGGTGCAGACTATATGTGAGACCACTCTTAGGAATTACCAGGGAGATACTCAAGAGAGGAGGGAATCTGGGAACATCAGCCTACAGGTAGACCCACTCTGAGCTGTGTTAGTATTAGAAGTGCTAACTGATTGCCAAGAAAAGGAATATGAGAGACACCATGCATTTCAGACTTGAGCTCATTTCAGACTTGTGACCATCCAGAAATACAGTGATACTTTTTATAATTTTCACTTCACTTTATTCAATAAATAGTTTTGAACTCCTAATATGATCTGGCATGGTTATAGGCACTTGGAATACATCAGGAATAAAATAGAAAAGATTAGTGCTCTCATGAAGATTATAGTCTAGTAGAGGCAGAAAATAAATGATATAATAAATAAGTAAATTATATAGAATGTTAGAATGTAATAAGTTTTATGAGAAGAAAGAAGACGTAGAATAGGGTTAAGGTAGATTCAAAATGCCAAGAGAAAATAATACAGAGAGATCCTGTGTACCCTTTACCCTGTTTGCTCCAATGGTAACACCTTGTGATATCTACAATATCACAACCTGGATACCGACATTGATACAGTCAAGATACAGAATAATTTCAACAACACAAAGATCCCTTCTGTTGCCCTTTTATACTTAAAAAATCAAATTACAATTGTTCATTGCAGGTATATAGGAAAACAATGAATTTTTTGTATATTAGCCTTGAATTTTGTGACCCTGATATATCAACTTATCATTTCCAGGATTTTCATCAATTCTGTGGAGTTTTTCACACAGACAATAATATCATTTATGAACAAAGAGTGTTTTATTTCTTTCCTCCTAATCTATATGCCCCTTATTTCCTTTTATTGTCTTAATTGTACCAACTAGGACCTCCAGTATGATGTTGAATATCTTGTTTCTGGTATTAGGGGAAAAGGGTCCAGTTTCTCACCATTAAATATGTTAGCTGTAGGTTTTTAGTAGATGTTCTTTATGAAGTTGAGGAAGTTTCTCTCTATTTCTACTTTGCTGAGAGTTTTTATCTTGAATAGGTGTTGGAGGTTGTTAAATGCTTTTTCTGCATCAGTTGATATGATGATATAATTTTACTTTTTTAGCTTGTTGATATGTGGAGTATGTGACTGATGTTCAATTGTTAAATCAGGCTTGTATGCCTGTAATAAATCCCAATTGGCAGTGGTGTATAATTCTTTTTATATACTGTTGGATTTAATTTGCTAATATTTTGTTGGGGATTTTTGCATCTATGTTTGTGATAGATATTGGTCTGTAGCTTTCTTTTCTTATAATATCTTTATCTCATTTTGGTATTAGGGCAATGCCGGCCTTATAGAATAACTTAGGAAGAATTCCCTCTGCTTTTATTTTCCGAAAGAGATTGTGGAGAATTGGTATTATTTCTCCTTTAAATGTTTGGTAGACCCCACCAGGGAAAATCTGTGCTTCGCGACTTTTGGGAGAAGGCTATTAATTATTGATTCAGTTTCTTCAATAGATATAGGCCTATTCAGATAATCTATTTCTCCTTTTGTGAGCTTTTTTAGTTTGTGCTTTCCATGGAGTTGGCCCATTTCATCTAAGATACCAAACTTGTGGGCATAGAGCTTTTCATAGTATTCCTTGGTTATCCTTAAATATCCATGGGACCAGTAGTGATATCAGTAATTTGTGTCTTTTCTCTTTTTCTCATGCTTAGCCTAGCTAGAGGTTTATCATTTTATTCATGTTTCCAAAGAACCACCTTTTGGTTTCATTGATTTTTCTCTATTGTTTTCCTTTTTCTAATTTTTTCTAAATTTCTGCTCAAGTTTTTATTATTTATTTTCTTCGACTTGCTTTAGGCTTAAGTTGTTCTTCTTTTTCAGATTCCTAAAGTGGAAGCTTGGATTACTGATATTAAATCTTTCTTCTTTTATAATACCAAAATTTTGATACATTTTATTTTCATTTTAATTTAGTTCAAAATATTTGAAAATTTCTCTTGGGACTTCCTTGATCCATGTTTTACTTAGAAACGTGTTGTTTAATCTCCAAATATTTGGAGATTTTCCAACTATCTATTATCTACTACTATTTAATTTCATTGTGTCTGAAAACATATTTTGTATGTTTTTATTTTTAAGAGACAAGGTCTCATTCTGTCACCTGAGCTGGAGTGCAGTGGCACGATCATAGCTCACTGCAACCTCACACTCCTGGGCTCAAGCGATCCTCCTGCCTCAGCCTCCTGAACAGCTAGAACTACAGGCGTGTGCCAACACACCCAGCTAATTTTTTTTTTTTTAGAGGTAGGGTCTCACGATGTTGCCCAGGCCGGTCTCAAACTCCTGGCTTCAAGCGACCCTCCCACCTCGGCCTCCCAAAGTGCTGGGATTACAGGCGTGAACCACTGTGTCTGGTTTTGTATGATTTTTATTCTTTTAAATTTGTTAAGGTGTGTTTTGTGGTCCAGAATGTGGTCTGTAGTGGTAAATATTCCATGTGAGCTTGAGAAGAATGTGTATTTTGCAGTTGTTGGATGCATTTCATTAATGTCAATTTGAGTAAGTTGATTGATTATGCTGTTCAGATGTACTATATCCATACTGATTTTCTGCATGCTTGATCTATCAGTTGTTGAGAGGGTTTTATGTAGTATCCAAATATAATAATAGATTGTCTATTTCTGTTTTCAGCTCTATCAATTTTGCCTCACATGTTTTGATGCTTTATTTTTAGGTTAATATGCGTTAAGGATTGTTATGTCTTCTTGGATAATTGACCCGTTTATCATATGTAATCTCTATCTTTATCCCTAATAATTTTCCTTCTTTTGAAATATGCTTTGTCTGAAATTAATAGCTAGTCCAGCTTTCTTTTTTTTAGTGTATATCTTTTGTCATCCCTTAACTTTTAACCTAACTGAGTCTTCATATTTAAAGTGGGTTTCTTATAGACTATATTTAGTCATGTCCTGTTTTTTATCCATTTTAACCATCTATGTATTTTAATTGGTGTATTTAAGCTATGCACATTTACAGTGACTATTGATATAGTTAGATTACTATCTACCATGTTTGTTATTGTTTTCTATTCATTGCACTTGTTCTTTGTTTATTTTTCCCCATGTTTTTCAGCCTTCTCTGGTTTTAATTGAGCTTCTGGTATGATGCCATTTTATCTCCTCCTGTAAGTATATCAATTTTATTTGTTTTTAAGTCTTTTTAGTGGTTGCCCTAGAGTTTACAATACTAATCTAAATTTGCCTTCAAATAACACTATACCACTTCACTTGTAGGACCAAGTATCTTATAACAAGAGTATTTCCTATTCTTCAGTCCCATCTATTATGTCATTGTAGCCATTTGTTTCACATCTCCATATGCTATAATTTCTCAGTACATTTTCATTATTATTACTTTAAGCAAATTGTTGCCTTTCATATCAATTAAGAATAAGAAAAACGAAAGATTTTATCTTCATTTATTCTTTCTCTGACACTCTTCCTGTCTTTATGTAGGTCAAAGTTTCTGACTTACAGAATTTCCTTTTCCCTAAAGAAAATATTTTAACATTCCTTGTAAGGTAGATCTATTGGAAATGAATTCCCTCAGTTTTTGTTTGTCTGAACAAAACTTTATTTCTCTTTCACTTTTGAAGGGTAATTTTGCTGAATATAGAATTTTAGAGTATTGGGGGATTTTTCCTCTTAAAACTCTAAATATTTCATTCCACTCTCTTCTTGCAAGCACGGTTTATGATGAGAAGTCCACTGTAATTCTTATCTTTGTCCTTCTACACATAAGGTCTTTTTTGTCCTCTCATATCTTTCAAGAATTTGTCTCTGTCTTTGGTTTTCTGCAGTTTGAATAGGATATGCTTAAGTGTAGTTTTTTGCTATTTGCCTTACTTGTTCTCTGAGATTCCTGGATCTTTGGTTTGTTGTCTGTCTTTAATTTAGAAAATTCTTGGCCATTATTACTTCAAATATTTTTATATTTTTTCTCCTCCTTCTCCTTCTGATATTTTACTTATGTGTATGTTACACCTTTTGAAATTGTTCCACAGTTTTTGGATTTTTTTTCATTCTTTTTTCTCTTTCCATTTCAGTTTGGGAAGTTGATATTGACATATCTTCAAGCTCATTGATTCTTCCCTTGGCCATGCCCAGCTTGCTGATAAGCCCATCAAAAGCATCCCTCATTTCTGTTACAGTGCTTTTGGTTTCTTTGTTAGAGTTTACCATTCTCTGTATTTCCTTTTGATTCTTTATTAAAGAATCCATCTCTCTGGTTATTACCAATCTGTACTTGCATGTTGCCTTTTTTTCCATTAGTGCCCTTAACATATTAATCATAGTTACTTCAAATTCCTTGATAATTCCAAAATCTGTGTCATATTCAATTTTTGTTCTGGTTCTTGTTCTGTCTCTTCATATTGTGCATTTTTGCTTTTTAGCATGCTTTGCATGCCTTGTAAGGTTTTGTTTTGTTATTGAAAGCTAGACATGATGTATCAGATGATAGGAAATAAAATACATAAGCCTTTAGTGTGAGTTTTTTATGTTAATCTGGTTAAGAGTTTGGCTTTATTTAATATTTGCAATATCTGTAGGTGTCAGAAGCTTCAAATTCCTCTGGTGTCCTTGTTATTGTCTTTCCTGTTTTCTTTGGGCTTTCCTACAAACTCCTCCTTAGGTAGAGTCTATATCTTACAGCTCTTTCAGCTATAATCCATGTTTATTATATGGTAGCACTGTGGGTGTGGTGATAAGGTGTGGGAGAACAGAAGTGTTCTAAAGTCTTTTTCTTCAGTTATTAAGAAATATTTTCTTTTATTTTTTATTTTTTGGAAAATTATAATCATATATAATTACAGGGCACACAGTGATGTTATGATATACATATACATACAATGTGGAATGATTGAATCAAGCTAAGTAACATATACATCACCTTAACTAATCATTTATTCCTCCTGTTGAACTGCAACTTTCTAAGCTTTGACCAATACCTTCCCCCAGCCCCCAGCCTCTGTGAAGCACCATTCTACTTTCTACTTCAATGAGTTCAATTATGAGCAAAAACACACAGTTTTTGTCTTTCTGTGCCTGTCTTATTTCACTCGGCATAATGTCCTCTAGGTTCATCCATGTTGTCATAAATGACACAATATCTTTCTTTTTTAATGCTGAACAGTATTGCATTGTATATATGCACCACATTTTCTTTATCCATTCAACCATTGATGGATACTTGGGTTGATTCCATATCTTGGCTATAGTGAACAATGCTGCAATGAGCATGGGCGTGCAGATATATTTTTGACATGCTGATCTCAAGTCCTTAGGGTATATACCCAGAAGTGGGATTGCTGGATCATTTGATAAGGGTTAATATCCAAAATATATAAGGATTTCAAACATCTCAATAGCAAAAAAACCCCCAAACAACCTGATTAAAAAATAGGCAAAAGACCTGGACAGACTTTTCTCAAAAGCAGACATACAGATGGCCAACAAATACATGAAAAAATGTTCAACATCACTAATCATTAGGGAAACACAAATTAAAACCACAATGAGATATCACCTCACACCTGTCAGAATGACTAGTATAAAAAAGATGAAAGATAAGTGTTGGTGAGAATGTGGAGAAAAGGGAACCCTTGAGCACAGTTGGTGGGAATGTAAATCAGCACAACCACTATGGAAACTGTATGGATGCTCCTCAAAAAACTAAAAATAGCATTCTATAATCTTATGATTAAATATCAATTTTTTGGTGGGCCTGTACTTCTTGGCTGTGACCTTTACAAGTGTTATAGCTTTCTCCCCCTTAGGTAAGACAGGAAGGCTAGAGGGGATGAAGCAGGGCAAATGCTCTTCCATCAGGTGGGATAAAGTTCTGGTAAAATCTCTTCCTCTGGAGAGTAGATCTTGACAGTGATTATTACTTTTCCCCTCCTGCAAGAATCAAGATTGAGTCCTTTTGGATCTTCATTTGACAAGCTAATGGGATTCCTGGAGGTAAAACCCATGAAAGTGGAGGGCACCCCTAAGACTCATGCTTTTGCAATGTCAAAATTACGATTTATGTGTTCCTACAAGTTTATGGTTCTAGTGGCTTTTGCTCCAGATTAGAAGAACTTGGCTGTGACTCTCTGGATTAACCTATCTCTCCAGATTTAATGGCGGCATTTGCCCTGAAAATGCATGTCTCTGGTAAGTTCAAGAAAAGTCATTGGTTTCCAGTTTGTCCAGCTTTCTTCTTTTTGTAAGTATGGAAATGATGACTTCCAAGCTTTTTACATGTCAGAGCTGAAAACAGAAGTCAAAGTTGATTTTTTTTCTCTTTAATTTATTAGATTTTTTAGTTGACTTTTTTCTTTTTTAAAAAACACAATATAAAATTTACTATTTTAAAAATTTCTAAATGTACAGTACTATAGTGTTAACTACATATGCATTGCTTGCAACTGATGTCTAGAACATTTTCACCTTGCAAAACTGAAACTCTATAACAACTCCCCTTTTCTTCCTCCCCCAAGCCCCTGGCAGTTACCATTCTATTTTCTGTTTCTGAGTTTGATTGCTTTAGATACCTCATATAAGTGGACTCATGCAGTGATTGTCTTTTAGTGACTGGCTTATTTCACAAACCATAATGTTTTCAATGTTCCTTCACGTTGTAGCACATCAGAGTTGATTTTTAAGTCAAAAAATGCCAATAAGGGGAACCAGTTTGCAATGTTAAATGGTTTAGTTATGATATCTCATTGAGAAATTCATTTTTTAGCAAAGATTTGGAGGAAATGGAAGACTTAGTCAAGCAAGGATCTGGGGAAACATTCTAGGCAAAGTGAAGAGCCAGAGCAAAGACCCTAAAGTGAGAGTGTACTTGGCATATTTGAGGAATATCAAGGAGGCCAGTGTGGATGGAATAGAGAGATTAAAGGAGGGTAATACTAGAACAGGTCAGATAAAGGCAGTGGGTAGAATACACAGAGCATGAAGGCCCTTGTGGGTAAAGACCTTTATGGGTAATTGCAAAGACTTGGTGTTTTCCTCTGAGTGAAATGTGAATCTATTGGAGTGTTTTTTAGCAGAAGAGTTACACCATATAATTTGTATTATAAAAATATTACTATGGAACCTGTGTTAAAAATAGGCTGTATATGTGGTGGGGGTGAGTGGGTAAAGGTGGAAGGAGGAGGAACTATTTGGGAGGCTGTTATAGTAACCCAGGAAGAGAAAGTGGTTGTTTGGACCAGGGTGGTAGCAGTGTAGGTTGTGAGAAATAGTTCAATTCTGGATATATTTTGAAGTTAGAGACACAGAATTTGCTGAGCCACAGAATGGGCTGTGAAATAAAGAAAGATGTCAATGATGAACTCCATGGTTTGGATTTTCTATGAACTATGATGGGGAAGTCTATGGGTGGACCTAGTATCAGGTAGATGATTAAGAATCCCATTGGAGCCAGGTGTGGTGGATCATGCCTGTAATCCTAACACTTTGGGAAGCTGAAGCAGGAGGATCACTTGAGGCCAGGAGTTTGAGGTTGCAGCGAGCTATGATGATGCCACTCTATGCTAGCCTGGGCAACAGAGCAAGACCCTGTCTCAAAAAAACAAAACAAAACAAAACAAAACAAAAAACCAAAACAACAAAAAAGAATTCCACTGGGTTGGCTGAGTTGAGATGTATAAAAGGCATCCAAGCAGAGATGTCAAGGAAACAGTTGGATATACGAATCCAGAGTTTGGGAGGGCAGTGTGGTGAAGATATAAATTTTGTTGTCTTCAGTACATGGATAGTATTTAAAGCCAAGTGACTGGATATAATTAAGGGAGTGGGTGTAAATAGAGAAGAGGAAAAAAGAATGAACCCATGTTAACAGTTTGGGGAGAACAGGAGAAACTGGTAAGGACAGTGAGAAGGAGCAACCAATGAGGCTGGGAAAAAGCTGTAAGACTGCCATGTCCTGGAAATCAAGTAAAAAAATGTTTATCAAAGAGAAGGTAGCAATCAACCGTGTTAAATGCTGTTGCTAGGCCAATTAATATGAAGATCGAGAATTTAATAGAATTTAGCCTCATGGAGGTCATTGGCGACCTTTATGAGAACAGTTTTGGTGAAATGATGAAAGAGAAAGTTTGGAATGGTTTTCTGAGAGAATAGAATTTCTGTTTCTTGTTAGAAGAATGGGCAAGATCTTTGATGTCCTGGAACTAGGAAAGGACATCACAGGAAAACTAAACGTACTGAATTTCAGAAAGCAATGATCCTTTCATGGGTAAGCAGAGAGCCATGGCAGTTTCCATATATGAAGACAGGTGGCTGATATAGGGAAAGGAGAATGAAAGATCAGGCCTTCCACAGATGAAGAGGTTTTGCCAAGACAAGGAGAAATGAGCAAGATCTTTAACAACAGCATGGACTGTAAGGAGATAATGCAAACTGGATAAGTCCCAGATGCAAAAAGAAATTGTTGGTTCAATAATTCATTCCACAAACACATCCTGAATATTTTCTCAGGTGATGTTAGTGGAAGACCTGGTAGAAGATAGAAAAAATGTGCAGTAATTAAATTCCTACAGTGCTTGGATTCTGGGCTGTGCAAATTTGAATCCAAAAGGAAACCAGAAATATTAGAAACTATAGCCTAAACGCCTCACAAATCAAATACTGGCAAAATCAAAATAGTGGAAGGGGTACAAGAGTTTGGGAATTGGCCTCATCATAGATTAACTCAATTTAGTTAAAGTTGTATCTATTCCCACCTTCAACTCTAAAAGGAATCTTAATGATCATCCCCTCAATGTAACCTATTGACTAGTCAGTAAAATACAGCCAACGGGCCAAATCCAGCTTTCCCCCTGTTTTCATAAATAAAGTTTCATTGGAACGTAGCCACATTCACTCATTTATGTATTATCTGTGGCTGTGTTTTCACTGCAATGGCAGAGTTGAGAAGTTGCAACACAGACCATATGGCGCACAAGCCTAAAATATTTACTGTCTGGCCCTTTGTGAACTATATGGTCTCATATGAATGACCTCAAATTCTACCTTAAAAACTAGAAACAAGAAGAAAACATTAAACACAAATTAAGCAGAAGAAAGAAATAAAGATCAAAGTAGAAAATAATGAAATATAAAAACAAGAAAAAATGGGAAAATCAATGAAAATAAAAGCTGGTTCTTTGGGACACCTTTAGTCAAATTGATCAGGAGTGAAAGAGAAAAGACAGAAATTACCAATAACAGTAATGAGAGAGGTGGCATCACTAGAGAGTATACAGCTATTAAAAAGCTCCCTCAGGAAAAAATAGAGTGCTTGAAGAGCCTATGTAATGGTTAAATTTTCTGTGTCAAGTTGGCTAGGTTATGGTGCCCAGCTGTTTGTTCAAACATTAGTCTAAATGTTGCTTTGAAGGTATTTTTAAAATGTGACTAACATTTACAACCAGTTGATCTTAAGTAAAGATTACCCACAATAATGTGGGTGAGCCTCATTCAATCAGTTGAAGGCTTTCAGAGAAAACCTGAGGTATCCCAGAAAAGAAAGAATTTGGCCTCCAGACTGCAACATTAGCTTTTGCCTAAGTTTCTAGCCCCACATTCATGTGAGCCAAATCCTTAACATTGATCTATAGATATATTAATAGATATAGATATCTATTGTTATATAGATCTATCTATAATGTATTTAAAGTGCTGAAAGAAAAAAAATCCAACCTAGAAGTCTATATCCCGTGAAACTATCTTTCAAAAAAGAAGGTGAAATAAAAATTTTCAGATAAAATGAAGCTGAAGAGTATATGTCACCTGCAGTCTTGTATTAAAAGAAAGGCTAAAGGAAATGCTAAAAATATGTTCTTCAGCCTGAAGTAAAATGAATCAAGATAGAAACTTGGACTTACAAGAGCTATATAAGCCAAAAATAATGACAAAGTATTTCAAGGTTTATCACATATGTAGAAATAAAAAGTACAGTACCAATTGTGAAAAGGATGAAAGTGAAGTAAATAAAAGTATACTTTTGTAAGGTTCAACCATTTGTATTTAACACATTGACTGCCACACTAGAAAAAAAATTTTTCCCTGGGGCCACAGTGTTTTATTAAAACAAAATGATCCTTTCTAATTTCTTATTTTTATGGTTTTCTGTGCATGAGTTATATGCAATGCAATCCATGTTTTTAGAATTAAATTTTCAATATTAATTGTAACAAAAAGAACATCAACAAGTAAGATTTTCATGAACCAACTGCAGGGTTTTGCTTCACAAGGCCCCGGGCTCAAAACTAGCCTAAGTTAAATACAACTCACATAGCAGTCGATGTGTTAAAATGGTATAATATTATTTCAAGATATACTGCCAAAAGATAAAGATGTATATTTAGATCCCTAGAGCAACCATTAAAAAATAAAGCAAACAGGTAGAGCTAAAAGAAAAGCAAAACAAAAGACAAACAAGATAAAGAAAATTTAAATATTTTTAAAAATCTTTATTAGTCCAAACTAAGGCAGGAAAAAAAGCAATAGAGGAACAAAACAAAATGGGAAAAACAGAAAACAATTAACAAAATGGTAAACTTAAACAGAATCTCACTAATAATTACATTAATGTTAATGGATTAAACACTCCAATTAAAACGTAGGTATCATCAGAGTGAATAATAAAGCAAGACACAACTCGATGTTGCTTTTAAGAAACATAATTTAAATAAAAACTAAAAATGGGAGTAAAAAGGATATGCTACACAATAATTATAAGAAGGCTGAAGTGCCTATATTAGTATCAGACAAAGTAGACTTCAAGACCAGAGATATCAGCAGACCTAGAGAAAGACATTTTATAATGATAAAAGTATACATTTATCAGAAATACATAGTACTCATAAATGTGTATACACCTATTAGCCTAGCTTAAAAATATAAGAAGGAAAAATTGTTTGAACTAAACTGAGAAATAAGCAAATCCATGATCACAAGTGAAAATTTTAACCATATTCTCTCAGTATTTGATAGAAAACATAGACAAGACATAGTAAGAAATATAAAAGATTTAAACAACACTATTAACAATCATAGCCTAATTGTCATTATTTGAACACTACACAAAACAACAGCTGAATACATATTCATTTAAAGGACACATGAAATGTTTACCAAGTAAGACAATGTGCTGTTCCACAAAACAATCTTCAATAAATTCAAAGGGATTGGAATCATACAGTATATACTTTCTGATTACTTCACAATTGAATTAGAAATAAATGATAAAAATCTATCTAGAAAATACCCAAATGTTTGGAAATTACTCAATACACTTTAAACACCCATGAGTCAAAAAGGAAATCAAAAGAGAAATTAGAAAATATTTCAAACTGAATAAAAATAAAATAACTAGCAAAATGATGCCACAAATCAGACTCGAAATTTACTTAACTAATAGAGAGATTCTCATGATGAGATACACTCAAATAAAAACGTAACAATAGAATGAGATGCTAAAAGCAAAATCAGGAAAAGTAACAAAAAAAATACAAGTAAAATTATTGAGAATTAATATAAATCAAGTTTATCAAGAAAAGAGAAACACATCTCATATCAAAATAAGAGCAGCCTTAGATCTACAGCGTAAGAAATAAGGAATTAAGAAATTATGCTATATTCAATTAATAAAGCAATTCTTAAGATCACTACATACAGAATAGATGTCACCATTTTTGAACACCTTGATCAAAAGCTGACAAGACATACATGGGAAACTTAGAAATACCTCGAACATAGATACAAACCCCTTATCAAAACATTAGCAAATGGAATCTAGAAATATATAAAAAACATTATATATCAGGTTGATTTTATCACCGGCATGTAAGGTTGGTTGACATTTAAAAATAATTTAATATAATTGATCACATAAACAAAAAAGTGGGAAAATAATATTTCCCTTTCAATAGATTCAAAAAATAGTACTTGATAAAAATCAATATTCATAAAAACACTAGAAAGGACCTTCCTCAATTCAATAAAGGGCATGTGTAAAAATCCTATACCCAATGTTAGACCTAATGATGAAATAGTAAATGTTTTTCCCCTCAAGATTAAGAACAGGGCAAGAATATCCACTATTGACACATTTATTCATTATTATAATGGAGGTTCTAACAAGTGCAACAAGGCAAGAAAAAGAAATAAAAGACAAAAATTGACAAGGAAATAGAAAACTCTCTTTATGCAAAGATTACATGATTTAGTCAAAGGAACTTCCCAAGGGGGAAAAAAAAAACTGCTAGAACTAAAAAATGAGTTTCCCAGGTCACAAGATTTTGTGGTCAATATAAAAACAAGTTGTATTTCCATATAATAGCAACAAACAACTCAAAATGAAAAAAAATGTACCATTATACCATTCCCAATAAGATTTCCAAACATCAAATATCTAGGAATAAATTTAACAGCATGATCAAGAACATCACTACATCAAAACATCACTAATAAAAATTTTAAAATGACCTCATTATATAGAAAGATATGCCATGTACATGGATTGGAAGACTATTATTAAGATGTCTATTCTTTCTAAATTGATCTATAGATTCAATCCAATATTAGTGAAAATACCAGTAGGCTTTTTATAGAAATCAATACACTGATCCTTAAGTTTACACGGAAGTCCAGAAAACAGAATAGCAAAATTATTTATGGAAAAAAAACAATACTAGAGGACTTATATTACCTGGTTTGAAGACGTAAGATAAAGCTACAGGAATCAAGAGGGCATGGTATCAGCTTAAGGATAGATGAATGGATTAATGGAACAGCATAGAATGTCCAGATACAAACTCATGTTTACACAGTCAAATGATTTTCAACAAATAGTGCTGAAACAACTGGATAACTCAATGGAAAATAAAATGAACCTTGGCCCTTTCCTCAAACCATGTACAAAAACTAATTAAATAGGGATCACAGAATTAAATGTCATAGCTAAAACAACAAATTGTCTAGAAGAAGGTGAGGGCAAAGAGTTCTTAGGCCATAATTTTGCTCCAACCACAAAAGAAAAAATAAATTGGGCTTCATCAAAATTAAAAACATTATACACACACACACATCCTGAGTGCTTCATTAATCATCAGGGAAATTTAAAATAAAACCAAAGTGAGACAATTTTTCACACTCACTAAAATAATTAAAATTTAAAAGACTGACATCAGTCAATGTTGGCAAGGATGTTGAGCTAATGGAACTCTCATATACTGAGTGTGGGATGTAAAACAGTACAGCTGCTTTGGGAAACAGTTTGACAGTTTCTCATTAAGTTAAACATATACTTAACATATGACCCAACAATTCCACTTCTAAGTATTTGCCCTAGAGAAATAAAAACGCATAACCACAAAAAGACTTATACAAGAATGTTAATAGCAGCTTTGATCCATAGTAGCCCCATACTCAAAAAAAAAAACAAAAAAACCCAATGTCCATGAATAGGGAAATGAATAAATAATGGTATATTCATACAATGGAATATTACTCAGCAATAGAAGGAATAAGGTAGTGATATGAACAACAATATAATGGATTTCAAAAACATTGATTTGAGCTTGATCACCTTCTATTCACCCTGTCAGTGAGGGAGGGAGTCATGCCTTAAGGTTCTGGGAATGGCCAAACACAGGACACCTGACACTCAACAGATGAGTTTGACAGCAGTTTATTAGTCATATATACTCATATAGGAAGGAGGACACCATATACCATGCAGGGCAACATGGGGGTTGCACGTGGAAGCAGAGTAGACCAGAATGGGTTGTTGAAGGGAGGCTTTTTAGTAAAAGGAGGATGGGGTACCTGGTAACCATGGAAGGGTCTGATTGGATTGTTTGAATAGTTTTACAGGCTGGCAAGTGAGTGAAACCCTTTAGGTTGAGGACTGGGTGGGGTGAAGCTGTTTCAGCTGATGGGAGGACTAGCCAGGTGGGGAACTTTTCCTGCCTGAGTGAGGAGCACACCTGGTGAGAGCAAGGGAACTCACAGCTAAGTCTTTGGAGCCCTGTAAGGCTCAAAAATGTCAAGGCAGCACATGGAATTTCAGGCTTTACAATGCAGAGCAAAAGAAGCTAGACATAAAAGAATCTGTCTATGGACTATCGAGTCCATTTACATTTAATTTAAGAATAGATTAAACTAATCTATGGTTATAGAAATGGAAACAATGTTTGCTTGATGTAAGGATGGAGATCAGTTGGAAAGGGACATGAAATTTTCTGGATCAATGCAAATATTTTATATCCTGATTTGAGGATGGATTTTGAGGCTGTATACATTTGTGAAAACTCATTGAACTGTACGCTTTCAATATAATTATTTCACTCTATGTAAATTATAATAAAACGTATGCATGTGTGCAAAGGAGAGAGAGAGAGACAGAGGTAGAGAGAGATGGAGGTGCAGGAGATAGAGAATGGAATAAGGGGCATTGGAGAACTCAAGTGTTGGTACATCTTTAAGTTTTGCTGTGCAAGTTGAGCAAAGGAATGTGGTATGAGTTAACAGGAAGTGAGACCGAGGTATGTTTCTTTTATGATGGAAGAAAATAGGAATTTCATGTGTTTATTGGAATGATCCACTAACACGCAAAAAGCAAAATAATTTCATAGGAGAGAGAAGGGAGAATTGCTGGAGCTCAAGGCAAAAGTAGGCAAAAGGATATGTGATCTAGTGCAAAAAACATTGGTTTTAGAGAACAGTAAGGAAAGTTCATCTTTGTAACAAGCAGGAAGTTACAGTATATGGGCATAGGTGCTACCAAGTGAGTAGCAGTAGTGATAAGAGTCTGTGGAAAATTTCATTTAATTTTTTTGATTTTCTCTGCAAAGTAGGAAGCAAAGTCATTGGCTGAGGGAGAGTATGGGGGAAATAGTACTGGAAGTTTGAGGACAGAGAACGAGGTGTGAAATGGGAGATTTACTGGACTAGGAACAGATAATAATGTATTCCGGCAGTGTTATACCTACTTCAAGTGGGTAGTCATTATTATTGTGCATTTTTTTCTCCAGTCATGATCAGTTCTCAGATATAGGCATGGAAGAAAGTTGGATTTAATCAAGGCTGCAGCTTTCCCAAGTAATTGTGACAAAATGAGAGAAGGGTAAGAGAACCAAAGCCATATGCAAGAAAATGGTTATAGTGATTGACTATGGAATTTGAGCTGGATAAAATACCTAGATAAACAGACTATTTTAATGGACTTCCTAAGAAAATGCCTTCAGAAGGGAAGGATCTATAGCTTTAAAAAATGTATAATTGTAAAATCCTCACATGCTCCTTATTAAAAAAATGAAGTGTATAAAATGCCCAATGTCCACACTGCTACCTCCACCTCCACCTCTGCTAATCTCTACTCAGGGCCAACTACTGTTAATAGCTTTGTATATATGTCTGCACATCAAAAATGTGGTTGATTTTAAAACCCTTTCTCTACAAATACAGATTTTGAGAAGTAAAAGAGCTACATTCCTACAAAGAGAAAGATCCATGGCTGAATAAATCCAGGTTTCCACAGATTTATCCAATTCTGGGACTATAAATTAGAATAAGCAATTGGAAAAGATGTCCTCCCAATAGTTAAAGTTACTTTTATTAAAAACAGAGATTTTTCTCTGCTAGCCCTGCTCTAGCACCGGGGAAAGAGGTATTTGAATCCTGTCTGGAGCAAAACTTGAAGCTGCCAGATGCAAAAAGGAACGTGGTTAATGGGGAAAGTTTAAAGGTCCTCAGAGTTTTCAAAGTAAACACTAGTTAAATAATACTGATACAATTCTTTAGAACTCTCAGGCAGGCCAATGAGAATATTATGAACCACAGGGGCTGTTCCAGTCAAAAATTTAACTATATATGTGTTGATGATAAAGACTTGATTACAGAAAACAATAGGAAAATAAGCACAGAAAGTATTGATCAGCATTTCCTGCAAAAGAAATTGTCAGGGAGGGGGCAAGACAGAATGCTTCAGCTGAAGCTTTCAGAACCAATCAGAGAAGAATACCCCCTCCACCTCACACACACCTAATTTATTTTAATTAATATTAATACAAAGTAAAGCTTGCTGTGTCTCGTCAATTACACTACAATGTTATAATCAAAAGGCTCCAGGTCAATAGCCAAAAATCATTGAAAAGCAATTTAAAGATTCACCTTCTCCCTAGCAGTAGCTCCTAACCCTTTCCTATGGAAACTGAGCTGACTTTTTTAGTGGCGTTCAGTTCTGCTGCTCTACTCATTATTCCAATCAGCACAATAAAATCTCATGTCTGGTTTCTGCCCATGCAATAAGGGATTCCTCCTTTTAACATGGTAGTAAAGGAGGAAAGGGTAGGAATATTTAATTTTGAAAAATTTAGTCACTATTACATAATACTAAAAGTTATCGTTTATTGGGCACTTACCACACAATAACTGTAGGATGCAGGTGCCATTTTTATCATCTCCTTTTCCCAAATAAGGAAACCGAGGCCAAGAGAGGATAAGTAAGTGGTAGAGCCAGAATTCAAACCCGTGCTTTGATGCTAGTACTCATGTTCATCATTGCTATATTATACATGGCCTTTCTACTGAAACTCTTTGAAAGTTAGGAAAAAATAGAAAACAACTCAGGCAAACTCAAGAGTAAATATATTACATTGATATTTAGGGCTCAGAGAACCAACAGGAAACTGGAAAACTGGGCTAGGAATGAGCAGAAGTGGTGTTGTAGAACGATTGGTCTGATTAAGACACTGACACAGTAATTGCCTAGACCTCAGACACTTTCAGTCTTTCTATCCCTATGACTAAGATTCAAAATCTAGCCACAGAGCGTTAGATTATCCTAATTTAGGTTATGTGCCTGCCTCTTGGTTAGAGAAGAGCAGTGTCATTGATTTAAGTAGACTTAATATAAAGGGGCCAGGAGTAGTTATTTAAAAGGAAATTGGAGCACCATTAGAAAGGGAAAAATGATGCTTGAGTTGCCAAAAAGCAATACACGTCAACTAGAATCCACGCTTATGGCTGCCCAGTATCTACACACCTTGTTCCCATAGACTTTGTTCCAAAAAATTCCCCTGCCTAAAAAGATACAATTATTTCATGTACAACACAAAACAAATCTGTCACTTCCCAACATCTCATCAGTCACTTCATCGAGCTTTAATCCCGGGATCTGTGGGTAATAGTCATACTTCCCCCAGATCCATTGTGATTATGTTTTGATATCCCTTCAATCTATGGACTAAATTTAGCACCATAATCACGGTTTATTTACAGATTAGGAAGAAATATAATACATATTAATTATAATATATAGGTATATATCCATGACCAGGAAGAAAGGACATATTTGTAAAGACCAAATTCCTCAGTATTGTAGCTGGTCTTGAGGTCATATTTAGTATTTATGACTCCCTTCCTCCACTCCCCATTTAATATCCACTTTTCTTTTTACTGGCACCTCAGCAGTTGAGGTTCATTGCTCAACTTTACTTCTTGGCAGATCTGAGCCCTTGAATGTCCCGCCTGAGAAGAGTTGCCTTGATTTACATTTTGGTGCCAACCCCTTAACCTAGGTAACAACTCCAGAATGTTTCCCTGGAATTATACCCATTTCATGCTACTCAGACATTAAGTAATTTGCCAGAGTTCCCATAGCCAGTAAATGGTAGAAAAAAGGTTTGAACTCAGGTATCTCTGACTCCAAAACTTACACTTGTGATACTAGTCTGGCTCCTTGAAAAAAATAGTAATGGACTGAGATAGGAGGCAGGAAATAAATGGAGCAATATGAGAGAGTTGTTGGTGTAGTAAGCCCACAATCAGGGAAGAGCAGGCCTGCTGTTTGGGCAGTAGATGGAAAGCAGATAAGACAGTTGCCACAACAGGGTGAGGGGAGGGGAATGCAGGCTGAGACAAGCCCTTACAAAATCTCACCTTGCAAAGTTAATAATTTGTAGGGACATGCAGCAAACAAGTGATAGGGGCAGCAAAAATCAACTTAGACCTTGTGGGGGCATTTCATCTCAGGTTCTGGGAAGTGTGGTGCATCAAACAGAAAGAGTAACCCTTGTTTCCCCAGCCTGCAGAAAGGAACCATTATATCTGAACTGCTGTACTTTCTTTCCTCCCTGCTTTATTGTTCTCCACAGTACTTATAACCATGCCACAGCTGATATATTTTTTAGTTTACAGTCTGTCTCCCCACACTTTGAATGTAAGCTCCATGGATTTTTGTTTTGTTTTATAGGAGCAGACCCTAGCACATAGTAGGCCCTCCATTGATGTTTGTTGAATGAATGAGTAAATGAATGTGTCAGCAAGAGAATTTGTGATGTCCCCCTTCTGATGGAGATGTTAGGGCTCTAATATGCAGTTTCAACTTTCCAACTGGGTTCTTGGAAACGTGGCTCTTTCTTAAAAACTGGTAAAACTTTCTGCTGCTTTTGCTTATTGCTTTTGTTTATTTATTGTATTTACCCGTGGGTGGCTTCCTGCTGCAGCAGGAAGTAACTTCAAAGAGAGGCCAGTGCTTGCTTTTACTGCCTTTGTTCCTACCATTTCCCAGGGGGCAAGTAAGGTCCTTGCCAAAACCAGAGGCCCCAGAGTGAGACAGCCTGGGTGAGAATCCTGATTTCACTCCTAAATAGCTATGCACCTTTAGGAAAGTTCCTTACCCCTGAGCCTTTATTTCCTTATCTGCACAATGGTACACCGGGGATAATATTGGTACGTTTCTAGATAAGGGTAATGTTAACTGTTTTATTAAATAAAACCCTGTGCTTCCATGGCTTAATAAATTACAAGTTTGTTCCAATCTCACCTAAGAGTCCAAAGCAGTTTTTTGTGATAGGTATGTGCTTTACTCCACGTAGTGATTCAGAGGGCCAGGCTCCTCTATGTCCTATGATGATTCCTTCATACTGTTGGTCTTTGGAGTATCCTGCTTCTAACTGGCAAAAGGAGGGAAGAGATGATGGAAAGGTATATCTCCTTGGCTCGGAAGTAACACAGATCACTTCCACTCATATTACATTGGTAATAAAAGGTCACAGATATTTTCTAGATGCAAGGCAGTCTGGGAAATACAGTTCCTGGATAGGCAGCTGTTTCTCAACAATAAATTTATCCCACAGAGGGCAGGGCACAGAAATTTAGAGGACAGTTATCCTGCTTGCTCCTCTGGCCACCAAATATCTGTATGCACATTCCTTCTTATACCTCTAATACACGCATTCCCTCCCCAAGGGAGATAAGCCAGTGTTCTCTCCAGTTACTATATTCAGCTCAATATCCATCCGCTTCCTATTGAACTAAAAGTTAAGTTATCTGCCTCCCCCAAATCCCCAATGTACAATGGTGGAACAGGGACAGAAAAACCTCAGTAAAAACTCCCATTAATTAAGAAACAGAAGAATGAAAAATACAGTGATTGGTGGCCCAGAGCAATAATGGAATCTTACTGGTCAGATACTCTGAAGACACTCTGCCCTGGCAGTGGGGGAGGTTCCCTGATTAGATCCTGATTCTTCTCTCTGTGGAAAACTTCCTTGTCCCTTGCTCTCCATGGCCATACCACAAGCGGGTTTGGGGGAGTTTTCCCTCCTTGGTGGATACATAATTTTCCACAGCCTTCTTCCTGCTGGTGCAGGTTTGGGGGCCAGGGCATTGCTATACAGTTGTGGGCTCTTTTAGACCTAGTTTGTGGTTTCGTTGGCAGTACAATTATCTCAAAAGTCAGTAAGCTTTCAGTTTATTTACATTCAACCAGTCTTGTGTGCCAGCAACCACACTCAACTAATTTCCTTAACACAATTCTTGTCTGCCTTATTTCTTTATTTTCTTACCCTCTTGTTCTCTCCTTTCTTAATGGAGGCCATCTGAACCAGTTGGACTGGGTGAGAAGGAAATAACCTTAATCTGATCTTTGCTGAAGGACTGAGTCTATCTTTTTAACCAACAACCTTTTTTATTTAAAGACCTTTTCATTCTGGACTTTTTCTATTTGGAGTGAATTTTTGTATATGCATGTGGATATCCAGTTGCCCCAGCATCATGTATTAAACAATTATTTACCATTAAATGGTCTTAAGACCCTTGTCAAAAATTAATTCTTTATAGATATGTGGGTTAATTTCTAGACTCTTAATTCTATTCCATTGATCTACATGTTTATCAATGCCAACACCACATTTTTTTGATTACTGTAACTTTTCATAAGTTTAAATATTGGGATGTGTGTATCCTACAACTTTGTTATTTTTCAATTGTTTTGGCTATTCAGGGTTCCTTACACATCCATATGAATTTTAGGATCAACTTTTCCATTTCTATTAAAAAAAAGCAGTTATAATTTTGATAGGAGTTGCACTGAATATGTAGATCAATATGGGGAGTAATGTCATCTTAACAATATTAAGTCTTCTAACTCATAAGCCCAGGGTAGCTTTCCATTTATTTAGGCTTTCTTTAATTTCTTTCAATGATGTTTTGTAGTTTCAGTGTATGAGTCTTGCACTTTCTTAGTTAAATTTATTCCTAACTGTTAATATTTAAGACATTATTGTAAATTGAATTGTTTTCTTAATTTCCTTTCAGATTACTCACTGCTAGTGCATTTTTGTGTGTTGATTTTTTATCCTGCAACATTGCTGAACTCATTTATTAGCTCTAATAGTTTTTTTGTGGATTCTTTAGGGTTTTTTCTTTTTTTTACATAAGATCATGTCATCTGCAAATAGAGGTAGTTTACTTCTTCCTTTCCAGTCTGTATGTGATTTATTTCTTTTTCTTGAATTATTGCTTTGGCTAGAACTTCCAGTAAAATGTTGAATAGAAGTGGTGACAGCGGGCATCTTGTCTTGCTGTTACAGGGAATGCTGTCAGTTTTTCATCTTTGAGCACAGTGTTATGTTTGGGTTTTTAATAAATGCCTTTTATCAAATTGAGGAAATTTCCTTGCTTGTTGACATTGGATTTTGTCAACTGCTTTATCTTCACCTATTAGATGATAATGTGCTTTTCTTTTTAGAGACAGGGTCTCACTCTGTCACCCAGGCCAGAGTGCAGTGGCATGACCACAGCTCACTTCAGCCTCAAACTCCTGGGCTCAAGCCATTGCTTTTATTCTTCACTTTATCAATATGGTGTTTACAGATATAAATACAGCTATAAATTTCCCTCTGAGCACTGCTTTTGCAGCATCCTATAGATTTTAATATGTCGTATTTTTCATTTTAATCTATCTCAAAGTATTTTCTAATTTCTCTTGTGATTTTTTCTTTGACCCATTGGTTGTTTAATACTGTGATGTTTAATTCCCCCATTTTCTTCTGTTATTGATTCCTAATTTTATTCTACGAGGTCAAAGATAATACTTTACATGATATCAATGTTTTAAGATTTATTGAGACTTGCCTTGTGGTTTAACACATGGCCTACCCAGAATATGTTCTATGAGTGCTTGAGAAGAATGTGTATTCTGCTATTTTTGTGTAGTGTATTTTACACATACATGTCTCTTAGGCGTAGTTGCTTAGTAGCATTATTTAAGTCTTCTATTTCCTTGTTGATCTTCTGCTTAGCTGTTCTATCCAGTATTGAAGATGGAGTATTGAACTTTCCAACTTTATTGTTGAACTACTTCTTTCTTTCTTCAATTCTGTTTTTGCCTCATATATTTTGAGCTCTATTTTTAGGTGTATATGTATGTTTATAATTGCCATATCTTCTTGATGAATTGACAATTTATCATTATATAAATCCTTCTTTTTCTCTTGTAACAATTTTTATGTTAATGTCTATTTTGTCTGATAATATAGCCACGCCAGCTGTCTTCTGGTTACTGTTTGCATGGAATATCTTTTTCCATCCATTTACTTTCAAATGATATATGTATTTCAATCTAAATTGAGTCTCTTGTAGACATCATAATGTTTGATCACAACTTTTTATCTGTTCTGTCCATCTCTACCTTTAATTGGAGATTTTAATCCATTTACATATAAATGTAATTACTGATAAGAAATAAGTTACATATGCCATTTTGCTTTTTGTTTTTCTATATCTTTTTAGTCCCTCAATTCCTTGGGTACTGCCTTTTTTGTGTTAGATATTTTCTAGTGTGTCACTTTAATTCCCTGTTCATTTCTTTTATTATATATTTTTTAGTTATTTTCTTAGTGGTTGCTAGGATTACAATTAGCATCTTAATTTATAGCTACCTGGTTTCATATCAACTTATTTACAACAGTATAAAAATGTTTCTATATAGCTCTGGCCCTTTCTTTATAGTGTTATTGTCATGAATTACATCTTTATTTTATATATTGTATGCCCATCACCATAGATTTATTAATTATTATTTTAAGCAATTGTCTTTTAAATCATATAGGAAAACATAGAAGTTACAAATAAGAAAAATTAACATTAAATTTTTATTAACCTTTCTAGTTTCCTTTAATAGTGTTCTTAATTTCTTCATGTGGATTTGGGTTGCTGTCTGATGTTCTTTCATTTCAGCCTGAACCCTTTAGCAATTCTTGTAGGAAGGGTCAGCTAATAACAAACTCTCTCTCTGGTTTGTTTACTCTGGGGATGTCTTAATTTTTCCTTCATTTTGAAGGTTAGTCTGATAGGTATAGAATTCTTTGTTGACAATTTTTTGTCTTTCATTATTTTGAATATGCCATCCCATTGCTTCTTGGCCTCCATGGTTTCTGATGAAAAATCTGTTGTTTTATTGAGGATCCCTTGGAATTGATGAGTTGCTTTTCTGTGGCTGCTTTCAGGATTCTCTTTGTCTTTGTCTTCTGATAGATTGGCTATAATGTGTCTCAGTGTGGATCTCTTTCAGTTTATCCTACTTGGGATTCATTAAGCTTTTTGGATGTGTAATCATATCTTTCATCAAATTGGGCAAGTTTTCAGTCATTATTTCTTCAAATATTCTTTCTGCCCCTTTTACTTCCCCCTCCATTCTAGGACTTCCATTATGCATATGTTGGTACTTGATCATGTACTATAGGACTCTTAAGCTTTCTTCATTCATTTTTCTTTCTGATTCTCAATTGACCTATCTTCAAGTTTGCCAATTCCCTTTTCTGTCTGCTCAATTCTGCTAGAAAATTTTTCATTTAAATTACTGTATTTTTTGACTCCAGAATTTTTCTTTGATTTCTTTTTATAATTTCTATATTGATATTCTCTAATTGGTGAGACATCATTTTTACGGTTTCCTCTCATTCTTATTATTTGGTTTCCTTTAGCTCCTTGAGCATATTTAAAACAGTTATTTTAAAGACTTTGTCTAGTAATTCTAATGGCTGGGTTCCATCAGAACAGTTTCAATTAATTCTTTTTTGTCCACAGTATATTGGCTATAAAGAAATCTGCTAGTAAATGGACAGAGATTTCTTTATACACCTGGGACAAAAAAAAAGTGTTTGCAAATGAGTTCAATGTGTATATTGGGGCATGTCTCCTACAATCAGCATGGATATTTACAACTCTGCTTTAGATTTCACTTCCTGTTTGCACAGAGCTGAATGATCAGCCAGAGCGAAGGCTTAGGTCCTCAGGTATTTCCTGAGAATGCACTCAACCCTGGGCATGTGTGGACTTGTAGATTTCTAGGAATATGCCAGAGCTTTTAAAAGTCCTTATTCCTGAAGGGATCTTCTACCCCAGCCTTTATTCCTAAGCTTTTTGGTTAGTTTATTGTTTGCTCCAACTGTTATCTATTTTCTCAGGCAGCAGTGACTAAGCCATTTGCCTTGAAATGTTTTCAACAAATATTCCTTGGATAGTCACCTCAGCAGTGGGAGAGTTAGGTGAAATAATGACAAGACTTTCAGCCTGTTTTCCAGGGAGCCGCCAGGCACATCAAAGCAAAAAACCACAATCCTTTGAGGGAAAGGTCCATTCTGCTTTCTCTGGTACCATCCATCAGTATCTGTACTTAGAATTTAGGCTGTTGTCTTCAAGGCTACCATCAAGCTAGGAAATGGGATATGGGAATGAGACAATTTAAAATTTTACAAATCTCTCTCTTCCTACTCAGAGTCAACTATTTTTTTCTTGATTAAGTATTCCCCCGGTTCCTGCAAGGTTTGGTTAGTTTCTAGAGCTCATAAAAAATTGATCATGACAGATTTTGTCAGTTTATTAGCTGCTTTTCTGGAGAAATGGGATTCTGGAGTTCTCTATTCTGCCGTTCTCACACTAACTGAGGAGATTTAATGATCTTTTGTGCTCAAAGACATTTTCAGCCTGAAATCTTTCTATTTTGATGACAGTAGTAGTTGGCACTTCAAAACCTTGCAGGTCCACTGCTGTGGACTGAATTGTGTCCCCACAAAATTTACCTGTTGAAGTCATAAACCCCAATGTGACTGTATTTGGAGGTAGGGATTTTAGAATGTAACTAAGGTTAAATGAGGTTGTTATGAAGGGGTCCTAATCTGCTAGGTTTATGCCCTGATGAAATGAGAAAAAGAGATGTATTTCTTTCTCTCCATGCATATGAACAGAGGAAAGACCATGTGAAGACTCAGTGAGAAGGCGGCTGTCTGCCAGCCAAGAAAGGAGTCCTCACCAGAAATTAACCCTGTCACACCTTGATTTGAGACTTAAGTCCTCCAGAACTGGGAGAAAATAAATTTCTATTTTTTAAGCCATCCAGTATATGGTATTTTATTATGGCAGCCTCAGTAGACTAAGATAACCACCAAATGTTGGACTCTATTGCTTTCTGTTTTTAATCTCAAACTAGGCAATTCTTGCCTGCACACATCCCTTTTTTGACACACTTTGCTAAATGCAGCAAGTAACAACCAATATACATTACCAATATTCTATTATCCAATATCTCCTCATAGAGATTCATGCTTAGTACATCTTTGGTCTGACTGCCAAGTCAACATGGATGATAAATTCATCTGATATTTGCCACTGTACAACTTGTATATCCATATCTCCAGTTTCTAATGTCAGCTTCCTCACTTCATACAAATTAACCATTAAGGCAAAACCATAGAGTATAGGTTTTTATTATGGGTGAATTCCACTTCAAGACACAAGTTTCTGTATTTCTTAGTGTAGTGTTTGCTGCTGTTACAAATACACCCCAACATTTCTGTGACTTAAAATAACAAAAGTTTATTTTTTAGTCATGAACAGTACAATGTAGGTATTCCCAGACAGGAGCTAACTGTCTTCCATCTGGTGACTGGGATCTGGGAGATCTCTTCTAAAAAAGAGAAAGAGGAGAAGGCATACTGGCTCCATAATCTTCATGGTTCAGAAGTGACATACAGCACTGACTTACCCATTAGCTACAGTAGTCGCAAAGCCTAGGACTCTTGATACTCTGAGGGATCCATAAAAAGATTTTGATTTAATTTCTTTTAAAAATAGAAAAATGAACATAACAATAATAAACATATAATAGATAGTGAATTAAGCCTGGATTATATTCATCTCTATACTAATGTAGGCATAAAATATATTTTTATTGAGGAAAAGGCCCATAAAGTCAGAAAATCTAGGACCCTTGCAAATCACAATGTGGCCCTGGTGATATTTCTGCTCATATTTCTTTGGTGGAAACTGCATTAGTTTCTGATGACTACTGTAACAAATTACCACAAACTTAGTGGCTTAAAACCACAGAAATTTATTTCTTGCAGTTCTGGAGGCCAGAAATCCAAAGTAGATTCATTAGGTTGAAACCAAGATGTCAGCAGAGCTATGCTCTATCTGGAGGCTCTAGGGGAGGAGCTATTTCCTTATCTTTTCCAATTTCTAGTATACACGCCCTGAATTCCTTGGCTTATAACCCCTCCCTCCATATTCAAAGCCAGCAACATAGCATCTTCAAATCTTTCTCTGTCTCCCCCTTAAAGGGACACTTGTGGTTGCATTTAGGACACACTTGGATAAACCAGGATAATCTCCTCACCTCAAGATCCCCAACTTTCTTCATCTGCAAGTTCCCTTTTGCATGTAAATTAAAATTCTATAATTTAGGATGTGGATAACTTTTAGGGCCATTATTCAGTCTACCACAGGAGCTAATCACATTACTCCATTTAACTGCATGCATGGGTGTAGATGGAAAATGTGGCTCTTCATTGGGCAGCCACTTCCCCAAAATAACACTTCACTATGGAGATGGGGGCAGGACAGCTAGCTGACTCTGCCACACTCCTCCACAGGGTTTTCATAAGAATCAATTGATATAATTCATATATATATGTATATATAAATGCTTAGCATAGTGCCTGGCACATAGCAAATCATCTACCATTATTCTAGTCACTCTTATTCATTTGCATTTCTCCTCTCCCACTACTTCTCATCCACGTTGCCCTTTAATGCTTTGCTTTTGACTCTTGGGTCAAGGGTTAATATTGGAAAGTATTTTCCAAAACAAACTCTTTTCACCCAAATTGGGTGATCTTGCTTCAGAGTGGTATATCATTTTCTCAAAGTGCTTAATTTGAGGAATTAAGCAGTCAAGGAATTTGGATTCCTTGCATGTCAAGAAATTTGGGTGCATGTCAAGTAATTTGGATTCATTTTCTAAGGATCAGATTCAAAAGCATTGTGCTGACACCACCCAAAGTCAAGTCAAGTTGTCTCCCCAGAGTAGATATCATTTACCCTATCCATTAACTTAGGGTGAGTTTTCTGCACACCAAGGGGCCTTACCCCAAAGTCCGAGAAAGTCTTTGTGACTTTTCTTTTTTTTCTTCTTCTTTTTTAAATTTGAATAGATTTAGAGGGTACAAGTGGTTTTCTGATACGTGGATGAATTGTATAGTGGTGAAGTCAGGAATTTTAGTGTACCCGTCACCTGAATAGTATGCATTGTACCCAATAGATAAATTTTGACCCCTTATCCCTCTCCCACTCTTCCCCCTTCTGAGTATCCAAAGTCCACTATGGCACTGTGTGTGATCATGTATACCCATCATTCAGTTCCTACTTATAAGTGAGTACATGCAGTATTTGGTTTTCCGTTCCTGGGATTATGGCTTCCAGTTCCATCTAAGTTGCTGTGAAGGACATTATTTCATTCTTTTTTATGGCTTAGTAGTATTCCATGGCACATATATACACACACACACACACACACACACACATTTTCTTTATCCATTCACCAGTTGATGGGCAGTTAGGTTGATTCCATATATTTGCACTTGTGAATTGTGCTGTGATAAACGTATGAGTGCAGGTGTCTTTTTGATATAATGACTTGTTTTCCTTTGGGTAGATACCCAGTAGTGGGATTGGTGAATCAAATGGTAGGTCTACTTTTAGTTTTATGAAGAATCTCCATACTGTTTTCCATACAGGTTGTACTAATTTACATTCTCACAAACAGTGTATAGGCGTTCCCTTTTCACTGCATCCATGCCAACATCTATTGTTTTTTGATTTTTTAATAATTGCCATTCTGACAGAGTTCTTAGTCCTCATGACCCAAGATCTGTTCATCAGCTCCAAAGTCACCTTCATCCTATATTGTCCCAGGAGGCCTTGAGTTTTTCACACAAATGCTGTCTTGGTGGCTGCTCTGGTAGCTCAATGTCTCTATGGCACACGATACATTAGTATTGACTGTGACCTACAATGCATGCCTTCTCAGAGCAGGCCTTGGCTTTGGAAAGCCCTCATCCTTCTCTAAAGACCCTCTCCTTATAGTTATGGGTCTTAGGCATGGATTCCACTGAGCTACACTGGGAACTTCCTTAAGCTCAGTTCTCCAGGATAGAATGTATTTCCACATTTCAGGATGTACCAGACTGTGCATAAACTGCTTTTCTGTGCCACCCACTCTGGGCAGCAGAAGTTAGCAGATACACCAGCCTTTGAGAAAGGAACTTATAATCTCCTCCTACCCTGCCTCCTCTACTCCCATTGGCTGAACCCCGGGTAAAGAGGACAAAAGAAACTCCAGATAAATTTAGGGTCCTTGCCTCAGTTTCTAGGATGTCATCTTGGGAATCTGAAACCTGTATAGATAAGCCACACATTCAACACTGTACTTCAGAAGAGTAGCAATGGCTGAGAGAAGTGTTGAGGCACATGTGCATATGGACAACTTCATAGAGACCCTGGAAGCCCGGTGAGGTATGGGGAAGGCAGTTCTCAGTATTCATGTCCCTGGGGGATATATGCCTAAAAGCTTGAAAGAGAACTTGAGATTGGCATCAGGACAATGTAATAGGGGGCCCTTATGAATTGAAAGTCATGGCAGACAAGACCAACTGAGCCAATGCCAGTAGGGATGGATAGCAGCCAGCATTGAAAGGAAAGATCAGCAGAAGCCAGTGTAGGCAGATGCTAACTACCTTGGACAAGAAGCCTCTCCCCTGGTATCAAGGCAATACATGAACAAGTGTCCTCCTTCCGTGTCAGTTAAATCATTGTGGGTGTTGCGAAGTAGGATAAAGGTGGAAGAAAGCCCTGAATTTGGCCATGTATTCACCCAAAAGAGAGAGAAAAAGTTCATAAGTTACTGACCTTGCCTTGAAGTGACTGGATAAATTGATGTGCTATTAAAAGGGTTGAGTGGTCAAAAGCAAAGTTTGGTGCAGTTATAAGAGAATAAAGCAATATTTTTCCTTTTATTTCCATAAACTACTTCAAGGAAATGTTCCCAAACTCATTGTATTAGTAACAGTGCACCAGAGAAACATTATATATGTATTTTGTGTGTGTGTGTGTGTGAGAGAGAGAGAGAGAGGGAGGGAGAGAGAGCGAGAGAGATTTATTTTAAACAATTGGCTCACACAATTGTGGGGCTGGCAAGTCTGAAATCAGCAGGACTGGTAGGATGAAGACCCATGGAAGAGTTCTTCAGTCTTTTCTCTTAAGACCTTCAACTGATTGGATGAGGCCCACCCATATTATGAAGGATAATCTGCTGTACTCAAAAATCTACTTATTTAAATGTTAATCACATATAAATAACACCTTCATAGAAACATCTACACTGGTGTTTAACCAAAAACTGACTACCATAGCCTATCCAACCATCATACTCACCATAAGAAAGGAGAAAGAATTTCAAAGAATTATGTGTAAAGAGTATTTGACCCCCCAAAATATCCCCACATTTGTTTCGTATTATATAATCTATCACCTTCCCTGAGGTGGATGCTATGTGCAAAACAGTCAATAATCAAGGGACTTCTTTCTACATGGAACCAGACCAGACCTTTCAAGGATGTAACCTCTTGGAACTAGGAGGAAAGCTGTGACTTACATGACCTCCCAGAGATGGCTGCTGCAGTTCTGTAGCTGTTAGTAAGTTACTTTTGCTCCCTAATAGTCTTATGAAATGGATGGATGCAAATTAATATTAACAAGAGTACCACAAGTGCTGTTCCAAGATGACACGAGACAAACAACTAGCTTTATGCCATTCCTTGTAATAGATGTTAGACAGAAAAGATGACAAGGGAGATCCAGTCTCTGCTCTTCAGGAATACCTGTGATTCTTAACCTTGGGTACACCTTATAATTTAAAAATATTTATGCCTGGACTCCACCTCCATTTATTCTGATTTAATTATCTTACATTATTAACCTTTTTTAAATTTCAGACTATTATGGGGGTACAACACTTTGGCTGTATATATTGCCCATGCACTGCCCGTGTCAGAGCTATAATCGTGGACATCCCCCAAACTGTGCTCCCCGCATCCATTCAGTAAGAGTTTTCCCATCCCCTCCACCCCCCTCCCGCCTGGCCGCCCCCTGATGATTATTATTGCCCTGTGTGATGTAAGTGTTGATCAGTTAGTACCAATTTGATGGTGAGTACCAGTGGTGCTTGTTTTTCCATTCTTGTGACACTTTGCTTCGAAGAATGGGCTCTAGCTCCATCCAGGATAATACCAGATGTGTTAATTCACCATTGTTTTTTATTGCTGAGTAATACTCCATGGTATACATACACCACATTTTATTAATCCACTTGTGTATTGATGGGCACCTGGGTTGTTTACACATCTTTGCAATTGTGAATTGTGCTGCTATAAATATTTGCATGCAGATGTCTTTATTATAGAATGTCTTTTTTTCCTTTGGGTAAATCCCCAGTAGTGGGATTGCTGGATCAAATGGTAATTCTACTTTTAATTCTTTGAGGTATCTCCATATCACTTTCCATAGAGGTTGTACTAATTTGCAGTCCCACCAGCAGTGTATGAGTGTTCCTATCTCTCCACATCCATGCCAACATTTGTTGTTTTGGGATTTTTTGATATAAGCCAATCTCACTGGAGTTAAGTGATATCTCATTGTGGTTTTGATTTGCATTTCCCTGATGATTAGAGAAGTTGAGCAATTTTTTATATGTTTGCTGGCCATTATTCTGTCTTCTTTGGAAAAGTTTCTGTTCATGTCCTTTGCCCATTTTTTAATGGGGTTGTTTGATTTTTTCTTGTTGATTTTCCTAAGTTCTGTATAGATTCTGGTTATCAGCCCTTTATCAGATGTTTAGCATGCAAATATTTTCTCCCATTCTGTAGGTTATCTGTTCACTCTAGTGATAGTTTCCTTGGCTGTACAGAAGCTTTTTAATTTGGTCAGGTCCCATTTATTCATTTTGGTTGCTGCTGTGATTGCTTTGGGGGTCTTCTTCATAAATTCTTTGCCTAGGCCAATGTCCATAAGAGGTTTTCCAACGTTTTCTTCGAGAATTCTTATGGTTTCACGTCTGAGGTTTAAATCTGTTATCCATTGTGAGTTGATTTTTGTGAGAAGTGAGAGGTGTGGGTCCAGTTTCAGTCTTCGACATATGGCCATCCAGTTTTCCCAGCACCATTTGTTGAATAGGGGATCTTTTCCCCAGTGTACGTTATTAACCTTAATGTGAGTTAGCTTCTTATACAGTTTTTCATATACAGGTAGCAACATGTGAGAAAATAGATTCGTAAAATAGATTGTAATTTGTGCTATAAGAGTAGATGTCAGAGAGAAGAACTTGTGGGCAGAGGGAGAAAAGAATTACTAAGTCTACTGGAGGGAATCACAGATTGCTTCACCAGAAAGGTTACATTTGAGCTGAATTTTCTTTTTGAAGGTTTAAATGTTTCAAGCCTATGGAGAAGTACTGAGAATAATATAACTATGCTCAGATGCCAATTACACAGCACTAAAAATGTTTATATATTTTCTTTTACTCCTTGAGAAATAAATAAAAAGAAATAAACAATCATAGACATTATTGAATTCCTCTTTATTCCCTTATTCAATCTCATCACAACCTTTCTTCCCCCAGAAGTAAGCATTAGCATGAATTTGATGTATATATGTCCAGTTCATGTTTTTATACTTTTACTTCATCTATGTGTGTCCATGAATTGTTTAAGTATTGTTATTTTTAAAAAAATGTATTAAGGTAGAATTGACAAATAAAAACTATGTATATTTATAGTGTACAATGTAATGTTTTGAAATATGTATACATTGTGAAATGATTACCATAATCAAGCTAATTAACATATCCATCACCTCACATAGTTATCTTTTTTTGCTATGAGAACATTTAAGATCTACTTTCTTAGCACTTTTCAAGTATGCAATACATTATTTTTTTTTTTAAGAGACAGAGTCTTGCTCTGTCGCCCAGGCTGGAGTGCAGTGGTGGGATCATAACTTACTGCATCCTCAACCTTCTGGGCTTGAACAATCCTCCCACCTCGGCCTCCCAAGTAGCTAAGACTACTGGCCCGTGCCACCTCGCCTGGCTAATTTTTTTTTTTTTTGTAGCAGCAGGGTCTCACTATGTTCCCCAGGCTGGTCTTGAACTCCTGGCCTCAAATGATCCTCCTGTTTTGGCCTCCCAATGTGCTGGGATCATAGGCACGAGCCAACGCATCAGGCCCAATACATTATTCTTAACTATAGTCATCATGCTGTACAATAGATCTCCAGACTGTTTTTAGGTATTGTTTTGTGTGGCTTTGTGAGTGATGTAAATAGTATCATACTTTGTTTTGTTCTTCAACTTGAATTTTATCAGGTAACAGTATTTTTTTGAAAATTTTGAGATATTATATATTCATGTTTAGACATGTAGCTATAATTTATTTATTTGGGTGCTCAAACAATATTCCATACTATGAACCTACCACAATTTAGTCATCCATTCCCATATTGATGGTTATTTCATTTGTTGGCAGTTTTTCCCTATTGCATTGTTGCTGTTAACCTCCTGGCACATGTCTCTAAGTACACTCTTGCAAGTGTTTCCCTAATACAGTAGTTCTCAACCTGGTCTACACATTTGAATAACCTGGGAAAAATTTTAAAGAACACATAAGAATTTCTCATTTCATGTAGATAAGTAGTTCAATGCTTCTATAGAGAACAACTGGAATAGCCAGATAAATTACTATTTAATAAAATATGGTTTTAAAGGCATTTGTAAACTGTAGAGGCAATGACGACTAAAGGGAAAAAATTCCAAAGAGAATAAAATCTTTCCAAGCTGTATTGAGGATCTGCAATTTCTTTTTTTTCCAGGGAGATTTTGCCAATTCTGGCTGAGGGTGGCATCTGGGGAATCAACAAACCAAGTGAGGTTTTGGTGGTAACAGGAAAATGAAGTAGTGAATTTGAAGATCTGGGGGGACTCAAACACACAACCATAACCTCTCTCAAGACATTTGCTGATTTCCAAAGCTGCAAAGGGAGGGAGGCTTCCCTTTCTTCCTTCCCTTCCCTTCTAGAGGCATCAATCCCAAAGGTACTCCCTTAATAAACATCTTGTAAAATAAACTCTGTTTCAGGGTCTGCTTCCTAGAGAATCAAACTTGCAACATTCCCACTACTGCTACCAATTTCTGTATAACTTGGAGTAAGGCTAGTGTTATAGACTGAATGTATGTGTACCCACAATATTCATACGTTGAATCTGAAGCCCTAACCCCCAGAGTGGCTATATTTGGCGTAAGGTAGTAATTAAGACTAAATGAGGTCATAAGGCTGGAGCTCTGATCTGATAGGATTAGTGTCCTTATAAGGAGAGACACCAGAAAGCTATCTACTTCTCTCTCTCTCTCTCTCCACTCACTGAGGAAAGGCCCTGTAAGAACATAATGAGAAGGTGGCTGTCTGCAAGCCAGGAGGAGAGCCCTCACCAATAACAGAATTTGCCAGCACCTTGATACACATTGAATAACAACTCCCCATTTCCTCCTGCCCACAGCCCCTAGCAATCACCACTTTACTCTCTGCTTCTACGAGTTTGACTAATTCAGACACCTCATATAAGTGGAATAATACAATATTTGTACTTCTGTGACTGGCTTATTTTATTTATCTTAATGTCCTTAAGGTTCATCCATGTTGTCACAAATGGCAGGATTTTCTTCTTCTTTAAGACTGAATAATATTCTGTTGCATATACATACAACATTTTCTTTCTCCATTCATCCATCAATGGAAATTTAGATTATTTCCACATCAGGCCTATTGTGAATAATGCCACAATGAATGTGGGCACACAAATATCTCTTTGAGATCCTGATTTCAATTCTTTTGGATAGATATCCAGAAGTTAGATTGCTGGATCATATGGTAGTTCTATTTTTAACTTTTTGAGGAACTTCCATACTGTTTTCCATAATGGGTACACTCACAAAGGGAATTTTTCTGTGTATTGTTGAATTGGTGTGTTCATCAAGGGGGTGGGAGAAGAAGGTCTAGAGCTTCTTATTCTGCCATCTTTCTGATGTCATTCCCTGTATTCTTTTTGTAATTGTATTACTATATTATTTGTGGCCTTATAATTCTAATTTTTCTTAGCATTTAAAGAATTATTCTGAAAAAATGTACATAGTTTTCACCAGACTGCCAAGTTTTCTTGTAGTCAAACTAGACAAGTAAGTCCACCATCCAGCTTAAAGGAGGCAGAAAAAGAATGGAGGAGGTACCCAACTATCATAACACACTGGTTGGTAAATGTTGCATATTGCTTATATTCACATTTCATTGATGAGAATTTACTCACATAGCCACACCTAACTGCTAGGGAGGCTAAGAAATGTAGTATATCAGGGAAACCATGTGGCTGTAATTCTATTACAATGTGGAAAGTAAAATAGAATTGGTGAATTCCATACAACCCATACCACTACTCTCTTGTATCTGGTTCCCCAGTGAGTTTTCTCCCTTTTGTTCTAAGAATTTATCCATATACTTTTTCCTGTGTTTGTTTTTTTCTGTGTAGATGACAGATTGTTTCTTCCTTGCCACTCCATCCTTTATAATGTTCATTTCTTTTTCTTGTCTTGATGCACTAAGATCTCCAATATAATATCAAATAAAAGCAATGATAGAATTCTTGTCTTGTTCTCAATTTAATAGAAATTCTGCTAAAAATTTTCTCTATTAGGTGATATATTTGTTCTAGGTATTTTATGGGTAACCCTTATGAGGTTAAGGAAGTTATGTTCTATTCCTAGTTTGCCAGAGTGAGCTGAGACTTGCAATATGAATAGTGGTAGTCATTCATGGTCTAGCCACAGGAACGAATGATTGAATGAGGTTTAGTCTCTAGGAGACGCATGAACTACTTGAGGAACAGTGTCTTTCTAATCCCTGACTTCCTTCTGGAAATACTCATATTCCTTCCAGAACAAGTTCTGATCCAACTCATTTGGGGAAGGGGTGGTTTAAGAAGGGGTTCATATTGCATTTACTCTGGCTTCTGGAGCTACAGCCTGAGCTAGAAAACAGAAACCTGCAAACCAGGAGACCCACATTACAGTCTTGGTTCTGATACTAGCCTACTGCCTGACGTTGACCAAAGTGATTGAAACAACTAATACTATGGGCTTTTTATCAGATCTCAGGCTCTGTGATCAGCATATTACATGTTTTGCAACATTGAATGTTCACAAAATACTGATGACATGGATATTATTACTGTTCCCATTTTACAGATGAGGAAAATATGGTGCAGGGTTTAAGTGTCTTGCCCAAGATCACACAACAGTGTGAGTAGCAGACCCAAGACTGTAACATAACTTTAGTGAAACAGAATTCCATGTTAGCAATGAATTTTCTGTACAAGTCACTATCCCTCTCTGGGCTTCCAATTTCTTATTCATAAAACCAAAGTGTGAACTATCCAGGAATAAGCAAACCTCTGTGCAAATGGGTCAAATACAAAAAAATTAGAATTTCTGTGGTGCACATACTTTTCTAAACATACATATTTATTTCCATCTGGAAGCACAACATTGGCAACAGCACTTACACATTTGTTACTATTTTGCCATCACTGAAGGGTTTCACCTTAGGGCTAGAATTTCAGATACTACATCATTAATACTCACTGTGCTATTTATATGTGCCGAATTCTAATTTGGGGGCTTTTAATACATATTGTATGAGATAAAAATCTAGTCTTGTGGGCGGGGGTGAGTTGGCATGCACAGGCAGGGGAGGTTGTTGAAGGATCTGGGGATACAAAAGTACCAAACTTTGGTGAGAGCAGAGGCAAAAAGATTAACCAGGAGATTCTTATTGAACAAGTGGGACAAAGGTGTAATATTTGGAAAGGAGTATGATTAGGATACAGAAAGGGGACTATGAGATGCGATGTGAATAAATGACTTTCTCCACTCTCAGCTTATAAATTAGTAAGACGGAAATTTTTTGGGAGGGTGAGGTGGGCTTTTGCAGGGGAGTTCATCTCTCTCTTGCTCTATTGTTGCATGTTTATTAAGTTACAGAAGCTAATCTCTAGTAGTAAGCTCTCAGTCTGTAACTCAGCTTTATAGTGGAAGTACCTTTATTCAACTTACCAATGGCAATTATGGAAGAACACAGAGAATCCTTCTGATGGGGTGTAGGGAAGGAGGTTGAGAAGTTCACATATAAGACACTGTATCTACATTGTTTTATGTTCATTGATCTTGTTATCGGAATACTGGGATATGAGGACCTGACCTGCATTTCAACTATTCCCCAGAGGGCAGAGAAGGGGGAATTTGTCAGCCCAGTCAAATTTCTTAGAGCAAACTAATTGAGGGGAATTCTGACAAAGGGAAATATACTAACATAGAACCTTCCTGTGCTTTGGATAATAATGAGCCACTCATTGACTCTCTGAACGTCTAGCCCACAGGATTGGCCTCTTCCACAGTCAATGCAGTTCTTCCAGGGTTCAGTCTCCACCCTTGCATAAGAGAAAGCAAGTCCAAGCTCATATCAATCACATCAGGCTATATTATTCATTTATTTCCCACTGCAATATGCACATGCAATTAGCCAATGGCCTCTTTCTCAACTACATTTCTGTTGGATCCACAACTTTCCCTAGGAAGAGGATGCTCCTGGTAATTTTCTCCAAAATCAACAGCATGAAGGATGTATCAAATTGGATAATAGGGTGAAGGACAGTTTTTTCAGGCTGATCCAGGAGTCTGACTTCAGGGACAGCTACAGCTTCAGTTCCCTTTTCACCAATGTGCAGCACAGCCTTGTGGGCAGCCTGTGGGGAGAAAACAAACACTGAAGGTCCCCTGAAGAAATAGGAACAGTCTTTGGGAGGAGCTGGAAGTAAGAAAGGAAAAGGAAGGATGGGGCCACCCCTTTGCTGTACTGTGTGGCTACTTGGCTAAGTGTAGTTAGTTAATGGTGATTTTAGAGCTATCTGTTAGGGAAGCACCTCATTCTTCAGAGCCTTCTGCTTCCGGGAATCACCTCCTAAGCACGCTGTCTGCCTCCTCTAAAACCTTATCTCACCAGTGTCACTTCTGATCATTAAACTATTATATCAACATCATTTTAGGACACGAAGTTCAGGGATGAAAGGAACTGCTACAATAACTTGTTTAGGGTAATGGGGAATGACCATGGAGTGATTCTAGCTTAGGAGGAATCACACAGTCTCTCTAGGCATCAGTTTCCTCATCATTAGTGAGATAAGAAAGTTGAATTAATTGACTCCCAGTGGTCCTTCCAACTTGTACATTCAAAAACTCTAATCTACTAACTTACATTGGAGAGTTTCAGACCACTGTCTTCTGTGATTCCAGGAAAATTAGCATTTTCAGCATAAGCATCCTGCATGCCCATCTTCAGAAGCATGGCTCCAAGGTCATATGTGGCAGAAATGGAAAACTTTGGCACAAACAAGTCAACCCACCTATGGGGAAAGAGGAAGGGGACATAATGGGAATCCCCTTACCAAGCTCATGATTCCCTCCTTCTCTCTCTCATCATGGTATTACATTGGACTCTGCTCCTCCCCTGACTATTGACAACCCCAAAATCACAGAAGTTATTCTGAAAGGAATGCATTCTGGTTCAGCCAATGCTGTAACACTGGGAGTAGGGAGATGTAACTCCCTGATAATCAAAAGGAAACATCTCTAGGGTGATGGCCAAGGTTGGGGAGCCAGTGGCAAGAAGGTCAATGGGTAGCACCCAGGAACTTCATGGTTTTCCATCTTTCACCCCCAGTCCAGAATGGTTGCCAACCCACTTTTTGACATCAAAATTCAACAGGTCCCCTAAGTTCTAGTTGATCTGTAGGAAGGCATCAATTTACTAGCAGGCTGACTTTGGAGAGCTCTTTTTATCTTTCAAATCCTGACTTCCTAATTTGAAAAATGCCAATGATACCATCTTCTTTGTAGGTTTGTTGATGTGCTTAGATGAAATAAAGTGTGTAAAGTCCCTGACAAGGACCCTGGCACATGGTATGTTCTTGGCATATTCTAGTGATCATCACACAGCTGATAGGTGATTCAGGGTAATTCTTCTGCCTCCAGATCATTGCTGAACTAGCTCTCACCTGCACTGTTATGCTCACACACTCCACCCCTCACATCCTCTGAGATGTTTACCCCTTCTGCAGTAAGCGGTTCCACTTCTTCAGTATTTTAGATGACATGGCTGCTTCTACCCACTCCATCTGTCCCTGTTTGGGAAGGACAAAGAGTGCCAGAGCATTCTTGCTGTAGTCCATTTGCAGCACTGTGCAGTTCAGTTCCATATCCACCAGGTAATAATATTGTTCTCTCTGATGCATCATGGGCACTTGCACCGTGGTGGTCTTGTCCACTAAGAAGCTGGAACTGTCTTCTGTCTTGGATGGATCAAAAGGTTTTGCCCACTGGGCTTAACATACAGAGAGAAGAGAGGTGTTTGTTTTAAACAGTATTGGTGCCAACAAGAACGTTTTCATTAGTTATCTCCTCTAGTAATTAATACCACCAGAGTTAGGTACCTACAGTCGACCAGTTTTACAAGTAACTGAGGATTAGAAAGAGAAAGTCATTTGACATGGTCTCCCAGCTAGCAGGTGGCAGAGCCAGGAATCACACGTAGGGCTGTTGGACTCCATGGTCTATTTTCAAACCACCATACTTACACTAAACCTGTCAGAGCCACAGTTTCCTCTTCCATAAAAATGTATGACATCCAACACATAGGGTGAAATGAGACAACAAATATGTTCTGCCATTTTAGCCATCTATGTGTGTATGGCTTGTGGCCACCAACTGTTCACTCCTCCACCAAATGTGGCTGACATGTGCTGTAGAACCAGGAGAAATAATTTGAGCACAGCACCTTCATAAAAGAGTCACATGATTCTTGCTGTTACAAGTACCAGCCTTAGAGTCAGATAGAATTGGCTGGGAATACTAGTTCTGAAACTTATTAACTATGTGGAAACGGGCACTAGTGAAGATTGAATAAGACAGTGTGTGTAAACCACACATGTAGCACAGTACATGGTACGTAGTGAGTCATAATACATGATAAAAGTATTTATGTAACATGCCTAAGTGTGCACAGCAAGTGAAGGTCACAGTAGGGTTTAAATACATACATGTCTACCTGCCAAGTACTAGCATGTCCCATCTCACCAAATCTTTGGAAACCATGATTCTTTAACCAAATATGAGCAAGATGTTCATACCATTGTCACCCACCTCTCTGAAAGTGCGCTCTCCCTAGAAATTTCCTGGGCTCATTCATAGAGCTGTGTGTCCTTCCTGGAAGATCCAATACTATGCACAGCTATGTCCAATGGAGCAGATCACTGTGGCATGAGGGACACCTACTGATGCCAGTAATAAGAGACCATGAGCTCCCCCCAGCGCTCCACCAAAGTATCTGAACCCAAGACTTGAAATTGATCTTAGAGCCTTACCTTTAAAGTGAATATAGTTCACCAGGACCGTGATGGTGTTCGGTTTGAGGTCTTGCATTAGGCCAACAACTTTCCCTCTGGTTTGCTTCTCCACATAACTGTTGATCTCCTGCTTGGCTGCAGAAACATTGGAGAAGTCAGTAGAAAAGACATCAGTCTCATAGAGAGTCTTGACATCATCCGAGAACTTTGCCAGTGGTTTCAGCTGCTTCCCAATGAAGAGAGCATTTCCCATCTGCAATTCCAGTTCCTTCTTTGGAAAATTCAGTGAACAGATCAGATGCTGGAAGCCATGCTGGATTTCTGCCATTGGAGTGTCTGTGAGGTTGAACCCCAAGACCTCCAGGATCTGAGTTTGGGTGCTGGAGTAAGCCCCAAAGGAAAGCATGGCCAATGCTGCAGAAATGCTCACAGGAGAAAAGAAGATGTTCCGATCTGGGGTCTCCAGAGTGAACCTCCGGTACAGGTTGAATGCAAAGTCAGCATTGATGGATGACATCTTAGAGAGAGTGGCATTTTGTTGGGGTGGATGGCAGCTGCTTACTTTGCCTTCAGAGCTGTTAGGTGGTGCACAATGGATTGTAACATGAAGCCCGAGTACCAAGAGAATCAGATAGAGGAACAGTGACATTTTGGAAGGAAGGTAATCTATAAGAGATGAAATGAGAAAACCATTGGTGGAGCTTAGTTGGATGAAACACTCTCTGAGCCAGAGACACATAATAATTACCCACCTCACTTTAATTAATAAAACAACAGTAAATATTTGATGATGTGCTCACCAGGAGCTGGGTGGAGATTTCTCTTTTCTGAAAAACTGATGATGCATATAATGTGGGTAGGAAGTAGAAGAAGTGGTTTGCTCGGGCCACAGAAATAATGCCATTGACTCTCATTCAGATTTAATAGTGACATTATGAAAATGCTGTGAGTAAATTAAATTTATGGAAATTGAATCACCTTTTATTTGAACTAGAGGCAGTCTTTTGGAGAGGGAGGAATCCTTATGTAAAACTAGTATTCCCTCTGCTTACATTATTTTTTGTTATTAGAATTTTGGATTGTATTTTTTTTATTTGGTATTTTCTTAAGATAAAATCCATGAGATGAGTTGAGAGAACACCTGCACTTTGTTTGGCTAAATGACAAAATGAGAATAGTGTGTACAAGATATGATTAACTGGAGGGATGGATGGTGGTTTATAGAGTCATGTGCAAAGTGATGAGCTGCAATTCGTGCATTTTTGCAATGCATGAAAGCCATAGGAGTATTTTCAAACAACAGGAAAGTGAAAGTACTTCCTACTTTTCTACATTTTAGATCTCTCTCACCATCCATCTTTGTAACATTTAAAGAGTCATTTCTAAGTTGTATAACATCTTAACACTGTTATTCTTACACCCATGCATGTTACTTTTAATTATTAGAGAGGAAGTCAGAAAGATATGGTGTAAGGTTCTCTGAGCCTGGAAAAGTACAAGGAAACAGAGTAAGGGGGTCAGCTGTGGAACCCCAATGACCATGGACATGAGTGGTTAGAAGGAAGAATCTATGGAGTCAGGACAGGGCTCATTCCTCAGCCTTCCATCTTTTTTCTGGAGTGATCTCATCCTAGGCACTCAACTGCTGCCTCACAAACTATGTATCTCGAGTCCAGATTGCTCTTCTGAGTTCCTAGCCACTTACCCTGCTGTCTATTGGATATATCCACCAGGATGGTCCACACATACCCCAGTCTCAATAAAGAAATCTCAAAGTTTCCAAACATAAACAGATCATCTCTCTACCCCTCGGGCCTGCTCCTTCATCTCCATTTTCATCTCAGTCTATTGTATCTCTGCCTGTGGAGACTCTCATGCCAGAAAGCTGGGAGCCAACCCAGGGACTTCCTTCATTCTTATTCTCCACATCTAATGAGCCTTGATGGCCTATGAATACCACCTCCTAAATACCTCTCAAAACTTCTCCCTTCTGTCCATTCTTACTGTCACTGCCTCAGTTATGGCCTCAACTGCTGCATCAGCTTCTAGCAGGTCACATCGTCTCCTACGTCCTCCACCCCAAACTCCTTTCTTTCACCACTAAATCCAATCTCCATATTGTCACCACAGTCCTCTTTCTTTAAATGTCACCAAAGCCAGTAGAAGGTCAATTATCAGATGACCACACTTAGACCTTGGCCCCTGGAGCTAGGAATTTGGTTTGGGACTCTAACTTGCTGACTTGGTTATCTGGGACTCTGACTTGCTGATAGAGATGTTCAAAGTTCCCAAAGAGAAAAAAAGTACTTACAGTACGTGCCCAAGAAGCCACTTGCATCTCTCAGAAAGAAACACTTTTCCATTTTTATAACATGTCCTGTATTGCAAAACTAGAGCACTGTTAGTTACAAATTAACCCCGGCATTAACCCTGGGATGATATTTTCAAAGCTGATGCACAAAACCAAGGCCAAGAGGAACAAAGCAAAAAATGATAAGATTTGAACTTTGGGTGATTGCTTTGGCTGCCAGATCCTTCACTGAACACAAAAGAGAAAGAGGGCTGTCAGAGCTGGAGGGGTCCAGGTCCATGCTAGGAAAAGTGTCTTTTCAGCAGGCAGAATGAGGGACATGGGCAAAAGTGGCAAGAGGCAGCAGGAGAAAGTTCTCACCATCAACCAAACAGTGCTGGGATTGGCAGCCTTTTGATGAAAAGGTGCACCCAGGCAGAGGCTGGGTGAGCCTCTCTAATGGGTGCTGTTGAAATTATTTATGCACTGGCAGAGGAAATGATGTCAAAGGTAGCTTCCAATGGTAGACTTCTAATACTGCACACACATAATGTCTGCTCTGGGGAAAATCCAGTCCTGTCTTCTGGTCACTAAAATACCCTGTACCCTTCCCTGGCCACAGGACTCCAAAAGAGGATGCAAAATGAGCCAAGGAGATTGGCATCAAAGATTCCACTGCCCAGTATTAACTGTGTGCTGACTATGTACAAAGAAGCAAGGAGAACACAGAGAACTGGACTCAGTCAGAAGGCCTGAGTTCAACCTTCACTCTGCCGGTTTCTAGCTCTAGTAGTAGCAGTAGTAGTAACAGCAACTTCTGCTTTTGAGTATTTACCATGTGAGGGTCATTTTGTGAAGCATCTGATTCCAGACACTGCTGGCTTCAGTACTACATTTAAAATGTATGTGTTAAGTTGTGGGAGGTGGGCAGGGAATGGGGGCTAATTTGAGCTGAGCCTAGATGCAGTCTATGGTGGGACTTGGAAATCAGGATAAATAATACAGACTTCATCTTGAGGGCATTGGGAAGCCACAGAAGGACTTTGACAAGGCAGTGGAAAGAGGGTGATTCTGTGTACCACTGTTTCTTTCCAACCATAGACTGAGCTCCTACTATGTGGAAAGCACAACACGAAGCACTGGGGTTTCAGAGGTGAATGCTAAATATCAGTCCTGAACTCACAAGATCTTTTTAACAGGCACCTGCTCCCCAAATTGAATAGAAGAGGGCACACCTCACATATGGGATGGTCATTTGTCTGTGTGTCCTAAAGAAAGACAGTGGCAAACTCAGGTCTCTAGACTGCGAGGTCAGTCCATGCTCAATCCTGATAATATGACACACTGTCTGCTCTCTCTTCTACAGCAAATTTCTACAGAAGAAACAGAAAAAGACTATCTATCTAAAAAGAAAGCTTCCAAACCTGTGCCCTCTGGTGGCATAGTCAGACAATGGCACAGGTTGCTTTCTGCTGCTTCTAATTCAGCTGAGCTTTGCTAGCAGGTAGTAACTGCAGCGCTTGTCTCCGACATATGAGAAAGGCACCCTTCCCCCTGAAGGCTCCCCTGTCCTGTGCTCTGGTGTCACAGGCACTAGACCTGTGCTTATGTTATATATCTGCTATGTAAACTGTGCAATTTGGGGCAAGTTACCTAATATCCCTGAACCTCAGATTCCTCACCTTCAAAGTGGAAATGATAATAATCCCCACATCATGTGGTTAGTGGGAGTATCACATGAAATTTAGAGGCAGTGTCCAGAAGTTCCTATAGTAGTGCAAGACATGTAGTGAGGATCCAGCAACTGTTAATTCTCTTCCCTTTCTTCTGTTGTCTTGATTCTCTTCCCTCACCTCAACTCTCCATGGTCCCTGGGCTCCATCCCCAACCCCCACTGCTGTTCAGTTCTGCTTCATGCAAATGCATTCTACTTAATATGCAATTTATTGATAAGGTATGAAATCTTCTTGCAAGCTTATATTTAGCACAATACTTTCATTCTTGTGTAAAGCTGCTAGAGCTAGCACATGAATAAAGACTCTCTAGGAAGTGTTACCATATCAGTAAATTCAATCAGATCTAAAATTATGTATCTCCTTCTTTGGATGAACACCATCATAATCCACTCCCACTCAAATTCCCCAGAATTTTACTTTAAAAATATTCACAGTTCCACAGTTCTTTTAGTGTGTAAACACTTTTCTCATTGTTTTGACTTGATATTTGATCCTCCACCCCAGTCTTGGGAGATATGATGCAATCTTACTATACTTATAGGTTTGAAGACAATAACAGGTGTGGGACAGTGGCATTAGGAAAATTAACTTCTTCTTGCAATTTAAGTATCACAGGCAGGGAGATTACTGAGTATTTAAATAAAAGAGAAACGGCCTCATTGGACAAAGAGGACTATTCTACTAGCAAGGGGAATTCAGTAGGCATTTGGGATTGAGGTTTCTTTTAATTCTTTCAATCTTACTATTCTTAAGTTTTTACTCCTTTTATTTCAATGAGTAACTTTGATAAAAATGAGCTATCAATGTTAGGAAATCAACTGATTCTGGTTATTCATGGGTTCAAATGCTGAGCATAGGATTTGGCCAACTTAGCCCTCCAGCTACATTTCAAGAAATTCTATTTTCACGTTGTCTGGCTTCAGTATACTCCTTGAGCATTGAGCCAAAAATTTAGGTGTTAGAGCATGTCATTCTTTTTCTAAGCTTTCTAGTGCCATCAGAAGCACCCACTTCACCCCACAATCTTTGAGCTACTTACATCCTTCAGACTTCTCTATGGTAGCAATTAGGTCTTCCAAAGGCATGCCTTCAAAGGCTCTACATTTCAGGGGACCACTTAATTGATATATCATTTAATTCCATGGACTTCCATATTCCCTTCTAGAACGCAAATGGAGTTTTCAACTGCCTTTAGCCCTAGTAGGCCAGAATTGTAGAACTTCAAAGTTTTACAATTTCCTTAAATATTGTTGCATGAAACCTAATTTCTGTTAACAATGTCAGTATCAGTTACAGTACTTGGCTTCAAACAACAGTAACTGCTGCTGAATAACCTTAACATAAAAGACATTTATTGGAGGATATGACTTTACCCAAAATTAAAAAGAAGGCCAGAGAACCTTGCTCATTTTGCTTGGAAGGAGACATGGGGACAGAGGAATGAATCTACCCTGGTTCATGAGCATTGGTTAATAGTTTTGCTGGATGTCCCTTGAAAAGGACATGATTATAAAATAGATGATAAAGAGGTGGGGGGAAGAGGTATATGTCGCGACCTCTGCTAAAGGGCATGGTGTGTGAAGACATTTGCATTCCATGTGAATACTCACCAGAGAGCAACCTCAGCAGAATAGAAGTTTAATAATCAGCCAGATAAGACAATGTATTCTATGGATGTCAGCCAGCCTCTTCCCCAGACACTTCTGTCTTTGTTCAATGGGTTCATGAATAAAGTGGTCATACCAACCAAGATGAAGTTTATGCATGGGCTCAGCATCATGGACCTCCACACATCAAAGTCAATTTGGCTACTGCTTCAGCAGATACCAAAACTGAGATTCCAGTATGATACCATTCCTCAGACAACTGGCAAGTTACCTGTTTTGAACTTGATTGCATTGGACCACTTCCATCATGGAAGGGGAATTGTTTTGTTCTCAGAAGTAGACACAATGACTGGAAATGTGGTTTTGCCTTTCTTTCTTGCAAAGCTTATGCCAAAACTACCATCCAAGGACTCTACTGCCTTATGTGGATTCTACATACCATCATAGTGTTCTACATAGAGTCCCTTCTGGCCAAATAACTAATTTCACACCAAAGTGTGGCAATGGGCCAGTATTCATGAAATCGCTGGCCTTACCGTGTTTCCCATCACCCTAAAGCAGTTGGCCAATAGAGAGTGTAATGGCTTTGATGAGTCAGTAACAGAGCCAGCTAGGTGACATCTTGAAGAGTTGGGCCATGTCCTCTATAATACAGTATATGCTCCAAATCAGTGTCCAAAATATGGTGCTATTTCTCCCATAGCCTTGAATCACAGGTGAGGGGATTAAGGAGTAGAAATGGGTGTGGATCCACTCATTATTCCCTTACTGATCCACCAGCAAATTTCTTACTTCCCATCCCTGTGACCTAGGTCCTCTTGGTTTAGGAGACTTAATTCAAATGGTTGAATGCTTCTACCAGGGGAAGCAAAAATGGTTTCATTGAATTTGTAGCTGAGGTTGCCACCTGGCCACTTTGGGCAATTCATGACAATGAATAAATAGAAAAGGAAGAGAGTTACAGTACTTGAAGGGTTGGTAGATCTTGAATAACAAGAGGAAATTTCACTGCCACACGAAATGAGAATCTGTAATCCAGGTGTTCCCTAGGGATGTGCCTCTTAGTACTCCTATGTCCTTTGACTTAAGTCAATGGAAAATTAAAGCAACCCATACAAGCAGTACCGATAATCACTCAGATACTCCAGAAATGAAGATTGGGTCACTCTACCAGGCAAGGAAGCTCAACCAGCTAAAGTGCTTATTGAGGGCAAAGGGAATATAGAATGGATTAATGGAAGAAGGTAGTTAGGAAGAAGGTAGTTAAAAACACCAATTATGACCTTGTGGCTAGCTACAAAACCCAATATTATAATAGTTATGAATATTTCTTCATCCTCATGTTGATATCAAGATATCTGTGTTTATATTAAGCATTTTTCTTCTATCTTCCTATTCCCCTTATTACTTCCTGTTTACATAAGATGTGTTAATTGTAGTTAATTTTGTATGACAGTATACAAGTTACAGGATGTCAAAAGGAGACTCACAGGAAGAATGAACGTCACCCAAAGATGGATGAAAGGACTTTCTTAGTCCAGTTGGGCTGCCACCACAACAAAATACCATAAACTGGGTGACAAAAAACAATGTTTTAGGCAAGTGGTTAATACCCTAAATATAATCGCATTGTGTTTCATCCTATCTAAAACCTTGACTAAAGACAAAGTATGAATTCTAACACAGTCAGCCAGGGAATAAGTGCTTAAACTCCATGTACTTGGGAAAAAAATTGACTCATCCAAAGCCAAATTAGAGGATTCATTCTGAAGGTCCAAGAGACTAATAAGTAGCTTCTCTCCAATAATTCAAGAATGGGATTGTGAAAGAATGTGAAGTAACTAAGACTAAGGCATTCTAAAGTGGAGTCAGAGGTTCTAAAAAATGGCGGTGTGATAGGGTCCTCCCACCGTACCGCTCCCAGGGAAGGAGGTGAAGAACGCCAGCGGCTGCCTGCGAGCACGGACCGCTCACTCCGAAAACAGCATTGAGAATTACAGAGAAACAACGCCGAACGCCCAGCCCAAGAAAACAGGTACAAAATTTTCACAAAGATCGGAGGGCGCACGGAGCACAATAGAGCCCAGAGCGCGGAAGGACGCGCTCACCAGGTCGGCGCAGCGCGACCTGCCCCCCAAGCGGTTACGCGCCTCCCCATACACGCAGTCGGGGACAAGCCCAGAGTTGGGACAGAGCGGTTGCTCGGGACGGCGAGCCCTGTGGAGAGGAGGAAGTAGCCAGAGCCAGACACAACTCGCAGCTGCAATATACAGAGACTGCCGAGGGCTGGGGAGGAACTGGGCGGGGACCGAGACACAGCTTCCCGGGACAGTGCGCAGGAACCCGCAGGCCGGCACTGCGCCACTAGAAGTCAGCGGGACTGGGCCCAGGAGTATATCGGAGAGCGGGACGCGCCCTTAGAGGTTGCTAACAACTACTGGCGGAGAAAAACTGCGCTCCCGGCGCGATCGGAGCCCGGCTGTGCGCCAGCCTGGCGGCGGCCGCCATCTTTACAGCCGCCCGGGCAGAGCCGTGAGCCGCGTCTCTAGCTCCGCCCCGCCCCGGCCCAGGGCTCTTCTGCTGGGGCGAGACAGGCTTTGCCTGTGGTGGCCAGGGACAGCTGCATCCGTGGGTTCCAGGTGGGACAAGATCCCGGAACTGTAGCGGAGGGACCTTTGGGTATTGGAAACAGTTTGCAGCTCATCCATCTGGTTCCGCTACCCCGGCTCTGGCCTCCGACAAGTCCGCTCCGTGCTGGTCCTAGTGCCCGCCCTTCAGGTCCCAGCCCTCCTGTACCCCAGAGATCGCTCATTTTGAAGGTTGCTGGCCATAGTGACTCATTTGGTATAACTGCTGGTTCCCATGACAACCAAATACCTCAAGAGCCACAGGCTGAACCAGAGCAGCTCCCCATAATCCTGCCCACTTCAATAAGGAATTTCACGCCATCCAAGAGCGCTTCCAGCGGCCACTACTCCCCCCTCCCCGTGGAAACATCCCCCCGGTGGAGACTGCTGGGGATAGAGACGGCCACCTGCCTCGCCTTGAGGTCTAGTGGTGGAAAAGGGGTGCACAATTGGAGATCCCCCTATCAACCAGTATCACGCGGAGACACACATCAGAAGGGCAGACACACGTGGCTAGATGAGCAACCTCTGAGCTGTGTAGAATTTTCCCAACTCAGCTCTCACACTGCAGCCAAAGGAAATTGTGTTTCTACCAGAACCTCAGGAAGAGCAGGGTCAAAGTAACCCCTAGGAGCTACAAGACCCCTCCCAAAGCACAGGGCTTTCGCATACCCCAACTAGGGAATCAGAGTCTGCCACGGACATAACAGAATACCTAGCTAATAGGGAGCGAAGGACTCATATTCTCAAGTACAATCCATTAGCTCAGAGCCCAAGCTGGGAGGTCATTCTCACCACACTCCACTGGGAAGAGGAGAAGACCACAGGTCAGAGTTAACTCAAGATCCAACAAACTTGCTAAAATACACCTAAGGCAATACAGGCCACTACTTCTCTCCTTGGCTTTGCCAAGGAAAAATAATTGTGGGCCTGGTGACAGGACCATAAACTAGCTCTAACACCCCCAGCTCTCGAACAAGAGGCCAGATGAGAAAAAACCAGCGAAAGAACTCAGGGAACATGAAAAATCAGAGTGAAAAGTCACCCCCAAAAGAAATTATCAGTTCCTCAGCAATGGATACCAACCCAAATGAAATGGGTAGAATGACAGAAGAGGAATTTCGTTTATGGATTATAAGAAAGCTCAATGAAATTCAAGAGAAAATTGAATCCCAGCACAAAGAAACCACAAGAAAAATGCAAGAAATGAATGAAAAATTCTCCAAAGAAATAGAAATATTACGGAAAAATCAAATAGAAATCCTAGAAATGAAAGAAGCATTCAAGGATCTACAAAACACAGTGGAAAGCCTTAAGAATAGGCTGGACCATGCAAAGGAAAGAATTTCAGAGCTAGAAGACAGCTCCTATGCGCTAAATAAATCAGCTGAAGAGAAAGAACACAAAAACAAGAGGCAGGAAAAAAGCATACAAGAAATGTGGGATTATGTAAAGAGGCCAAACATAAGGATAATAGGTATCCCTGAGGGAGAGGAAGAAAATTTGCATGGGCTGCAAAATTTATTTGAAGGAATAATAGAGGAAAATTTCCATGGCTTAGCCAGAAATCTCGATATCCAAGTACAAGAAGCACACAGGACTCCTGGGAGAGTCAACGTGAAAAGGCATTCACCACGCCACATAATTATTAGACTGACCAAAGTAAACACAAAAGAGGCACTCCTCAGAGCTGTAAGACAAAAAAAGGAGGTAACCTACAAAGGGAAACCCATCAGATTAACTGCAGATTTCTCAGCTGAAACCTTACAAGCCAGAAGGGAATGGGGAGACATCATCAATCTCCTAAAACAAAACAAAGGTCAACCCAGAATTCTGTATCCTGCCAAACTAAGCTTCTTATATGAGGGAGAAATAAAGACCTTTCCAGATAAGCAATCACTGATAGAATTTGCGAAATCCAGACCGGCCTTGCAAGAAATGCTTAGACCTGCATTATACACTAAACAGAGCAACAGACACCCACCAATGTAAAACTATGCAAAGGCTAAAACCCCAGAACCAGATTCCACAATGATGCAAGAGGTAAAACAAAGATACCACCCAACAAAATAATCAGAAATTTACCCCAAATATCAATTCTCTCAATAAATGTAAATGGCTTGAACTGCCCATTGAAGAGACATAGGCTGGCTGAATGGATTAAAAATACAAACCAAGTATCTGTTGTCTTCAGGAAACACACCTTACACACAAAGACGCATTCAGACTCAAGGTGAAAGGATGGAATACAATTTTCCAGGCTAATGGAAACCAAAAGAAATCTGGAGTAGCCATCCTCATTTCAGATGACATAAACTTTAAAGCAATAAAAGTAAAGAAGGACAAAAATGGACACTATATAGTGGTGAAGGGAAAATTTCACAAGAGGATTTAACAATCCTAAACATTTATGCACCCAACACAGGAGCACCCAGGTACATAAAGCAAATGCTGCTAGATCTAGACAACATAATAAGCAGGAATGCCATAATTGCAGGAGACTTCAACACCCCACTGACGGAACTGGACAGATCCTCCAAACAAAATTAAATAGAGAAATAAAAGACCTAAACAGGACTCTAGAACATTTGGGCCTAACAGATATCTACAGAACACTCCACCCAAATAACACTGAATAGACATTCTTCCATCAGCTCATGGAACTTTCTCTAAAATTGACCACATCCTAGGCCACAAAACAGATCTAAACAAATTCAAAAAATAGAAATCATACCATGTATCTTTTCAGACCACAGCGGAATAAAATTAGATATCAATTCCAACAGAAACTCACGTCTTCCTCCAAAAACTTGGAACTAAACAATCTATTGATGAATGATTTTGGGTCAAAGAGGAGATTCAAAATGAAATCAAAAGATTCTTCGAACTAAACGATAATGGGGACACAAGTTATCAAAATCTGTGGGATACAGCAAAAGCAGTCCTGAGAGGAAAACTTATCGCCCTAAATTCCCACATCCAAAAGACAGAAAAGTCACAAATCAGTAAACTAATGAATCATCTTAAGGAAATGGAAAAGGAAGAGCAAAGCAATCCTAAAACCAGCAGAAGAAAGAAATAACCAAATTAGAGCAGAATTAAATGAAATCGAGAACAAAAGAACAATACAGAAGATCAATGAAACAAAAAGCTGGTTCTTTGAAAAGATAAACAAAATAGACAGGCCACTTGCCAGGTTGACCAGAAGCAGAAAGGAAAGGACTCTAATAAGCTCAATTAGAAATGAGAGAGGAGAAGTCACAACTGATACCATGGAAATACAAAACATCATCTTTGAATACTACAAAAATCTCTATGCCCACAAACACGAAAACGTGGAGGAAATGGACAAATTCTTAGAAACACACTACCTCCCTAGGCTCAACCAGGAAGAAACTGAATTTCTAAACAGACCAATATCAAGCACCGAAATTGAAGCAGTAATTAAAAATCTACCCACAAAAAAAGTCCCGGACCAGATGGGTTCACACCTGAATTCTACCAAGCCTACAAAGAAGAACTGGTGCCTATACTGCAGAAATTATTTGAAAATATCCAGAAGGATGGAATCCTCCCAAACTCATTCTACGAAGCCAATATCACCTTGATACCAAAGCCAGGAAAGGACACAACAAAAAAAGAAAACTACAGACCAATATCCCTTATGAATATAGATGCAAAAATTCTCAATAAAATCCTTGCAAACCGAATTCAAATGTACATCAAAAAATAATCCATCATGATCAGGTGGGCTTCATTCCCGAGATGCAGGGATGGTTCAACATACGCAAATCTATAAATGTAATTCACCATATAAATAAAGCAAGAACAAAGATTATATGATCCTTTCAATAGATGCAGAAAAGGCTTTTGACAAAATCCAGCACCCTTTTATGATAAGAACTCTTAACAATATAGGCATAGATGGCTCATTCCTAGAAACTATTAAAGCCATATACGATAAACCCACAGCCAATATCATACTGAATGGGGAAAAATTGAAGGCATTCCCCCTTAAAACTGGCACCAGACAAGGGTGTCCACTATCTCCACTTCTTTTCAACATAGTGCTGGAAGTCCTGGCCACAGCAATTAGACAAGACAGGGAATCAGGGCGTCCAGATAGGGGCAGAAGAGGTCAAACTTTCACTATTCGCAGATGATATGATATTATACATAGAAAACCCCAAGGATTCAACCAAGAGATTACTGGAATTGATCAATGAATTCAGCAAAGTCTCAGGATACAAAATTAATACACACAAATCCATAGCCTTCATATATGCTAATAACAATCAAGCCGAGAAACAAATTAAAGATGCTATACCTTTTGCAATAGCACAAAGAAAATTAAATATTTAGGAATATATCTAACTAAGGAGGTCAAAGACCTATATAGAGAGAATTATGAAACACTGAGAAAGGAAATTGCAGAGGATGTAAATAGATGGAAAGCCTTACCATGCTCTTGGATAGGCAGAGTCAACATAGTAAAAATGGCTTTGCTACCTAAATTAATTTACAGAATCAATGCAATCCCTATCAAAATACCAACATCATTTTTTGCCGATCTAGAAAAAATAATTCTACGCTTCGTGTGGAACCAGAGAAGACCCCATCTAGCCAAAGCAATCTTAAGCAAAAAGAACAAATTGGGAGGCATCTGTCTACCGGACTTCAACTATACTACAAGGCTTATGTAACCAAAACTGCATGGTATTGGCACAAGAACAGAACCGTAAGACCAATGGAACAGGACTGAGAACCCAAATATAAAACAACCTCATACAGTCACCTGATCTTGACAAATTCCAGAAAAACGTACATGGGGAAAAATGATTCCCTATTCAACAAATGGGCTGGAAAATTGGATGCCATATGTAGAAGACTGAAAGTGGACCCACACCTCTCACCTCCAAAAAATCAATTCACAATGGATAACAGATCTAACCTAAGACATGAAACCAAAGAATTCTCCGAAGAAAAAAGTTGGAAAAACTCTTATGGACATTGCCTAGGCAAAGAATTTATGAGAAACCCCAAAGCAATCACAGCAGCAAAAAAATAAATACATGGACACTGATCAAATTGAAAGCTTCTGCACAGCCAAGGAAACACACAGAGTGAACAGACAACCTACAGAATGGGAGAAAATATTTGCATGCTACACCTCTGATAAAGGGCTGATAACCAGAATCTATACAGAACTTAGGAAAATCAACAAGAAAAAATCAAACAACCCTATAAAAATGGCAAAGGACATGAACAAAACTTTCCAAAGAGACAGAATGATGGCAGCAAACATATAAAAAAGTGCTCAACTTCTCTAATCATCAGGGAAATGCAAATCAAAACCACAATGAGATATCACTTAACTCCAGTGAGATTGGCTATATAAAAAAACCCCAAATAACAAATGTTTGGCAGGGATGTGGACAGAGGAACACTCATACACTGCTGGTGGGACTGCAAATTAGTACAACCTCTATGGAAAAGATATGGAGATACCTCAAAGAATTAAAAGTAGAATTACCATTGACCCAGCAATCCCACTACTGGGTATTTATCCAAAGAGAAAAAAGCATTTTATAATAAAGACATCTGCTCTCGAATGTTCATAGCAGCACAATTCACAATTGCAAAGTTGTGGAAACAACCCAGGTGCCCATCAATACACGAGTGGATCAATAAAATGTGGTATATGTATACCATGGAGTATTACTCAGCAATAAGGAACAACAGTGAATTAACACATCTGGTATTATCCCGGTTGGAGCTAGAACCCATTCTTCGAAGCGAAGTGTCACAGGATTGGAAAAACAAGCACCACTGGTACTCACCATCAAACTGGTACTAACTGATGAACACTTACATCACACAGGGCAATAACATTCATCTGAGGGCGGGGGGCGGGAGGGGTGGAAGGGATGGGAAAAACTCTCACTGAATGGATGTGGGGAGCACAGTTTGGGAGACGACCACGATTGTGGCTCTGACACGGGCAGAACAGGGGCAATGTGTATGGCCAAAGTGTTGTACCCCCATGATATTCTGAAATTAAAAAAAAAATTAAAAAAAACAAAAAAACAAAAAAACACAAATATTGTTTATTCAGAATAAATAAATTCACTGATATCTAGTGAAAAAAAAATAAATAAAGTGGAGTCAAGAGATTTCCAGAGGATTGCACTCATACCTGCTAATGGTCAACCACAGAATGTTCCAATACACTTATATCAACAACAGAAGTCAGTATCTGCTGGCCTCCAACATCTTTCAGCTGAGAATACCCTAATTAACTAACCAATCAGAACAGGTTTACAATTCAGGATTTCTGCCCAGCCAATGAACTGCCTCTGAAAACAATTTTTTTTTGTGTGTGGAAATATCCTGTTAAAAACCTCTCCTGTGCTTGCCTTATGGGACATTATTCAGGGCTTCCCTGATTCAGTGTGCCCAAATTGATATTTTGCTGTTTTCTTTGACCTCTATGTCAATCTTTGGTTTTTTTGTTTTTTTATTTTTTAAATTTAATTTTATTATTATTATTATTATTTTTTTTTTTTTGGTTAACATAGCTGATATCAGAATGGAACTAGAAGTGACCTTACCTTGGAGTGGACTAGTGTTCTCTGGAATCAGGTAAGGTGCCCATAACAAAGAGGCCCTTGTGCCTCAGATTTCCAGGACCTTCTCTCACAAGTCCTCTCAGGCTGCAACCTCCCTCCCTTTGATTGAGGTCAATGCCTTTATTTGGGAATTTGGGACTGGTTGTTCCATTTGTGCTGGTAAAGGCTATTAGCCTTTGTGAGAGTTTTCCCAGTTTGTTAGGAGTTTTTCCTATTGGTTAGGAATTTTCTTATTGATAAATATTGTTATAAGTATGGTATTCTTTAATTCTAAACCTTGCAATGATTGTCTCCCTTCTGGGACTCCAGCTGGTTATATGTTCAAAAATTATGGGCCCTCCACCTGTATTTATCTGGAACAGTGGACCTTCTATACAAAGGGTCCCTTAGAATTACAATTGCCAAATTAAGGTTCCTTTGCTATATCAAAACTAGGTTTTCTCCAAACTAAATTATTAGACCATGGTTTTAAGACAAAACAACTTGAATGGGGCGCATATTTTAATTGGCATTTAGAGGCATCCAAATGCATTCAGGACTCTAATATTATCTCTCTCCAAAACAGCCTCTAAATTCACAGAGGCTAATAAAAAATTGAAAGAGAAAGAAAAAGTCCTCCAGGCTCAGGTTTCTTCCCCCACCTCTCATTCACCCACTCCTTCTGTTTCCCTTCCTCTATATCCTACATTTGCTGAGCTTCCCTTCTAGTCTTCTGACCCCAAGGCTTCCCTTGATTCCCCTGTTTCTCCTAAACCTGTTCAAATTTACCCTCTAAAGCTCTGTCCAAATAACGAGGGCACGCTCTTAAACATTTACTATACACCCTGAACAAAAGCTGAACTTAGGGCTATAGCTAAAGAGTTCCCTACAGTTACTGAGGACCCTCATATATTTGCTGCAGAATTTCAGATTGTTATCTAAACTTATCAACCTGGTTTCTATGACCTTAATTAATACATGTACTCATTGGAGAAGGTCATGCACAAAACTGGATGGCTAAAGCAGGTTGGAACAATCCTCTAATGGACCTCCAACACAGTATGCCTCCTGATAGGAAAAAGCCCAAGAAAGAGCCAAAACCTTCTACCAAGCCATTTCTTCAGCATTCCCTAAACCAGTAGATTTGGAAGAAGATTCAGGTCTGCATACAAAAGGAAGGTGAGGCAGTACGTGATTATTATAATAGACTTAAAATTGTTTTCAAGGAAAACTATGGACTCCCCTCAGATGCCAAATCTACCAAAGTGGCTTTTAATTCTATGTTCATAAATGGCTTAGATGAAGATTTTGCAATTCTAGTTAAATGGGCTCGACTTAATCAAGAAACAGTGTTCACCTCTGATTTACTTAATCTGGCCAACCAATTAGCCCAAACAGTTTCTAAGGCCAAAAACTTGAGGGCAAAGAAAATAATGAACCTACACCTTCAACAACTTTCTACCACCCCTAATAAAACATGGCAGTCTAACATCATAAAACTAAATCATAAAGGGGTCTCCCACTACTGCAAAAGGCTCGGACATTGGGAAAAAATTGTGTACAATTAAAATATGATAAATGATCCTTTAATAAAATGCTATGTTCCTTATAGACTGAGGGTGCTCTGAGGAAACAGAGGGGATCTTTCCGATCTTGTCTCTTAACTATTTGAATGAAACTTCTTTAATGATTGCAAAGGAGATTCTTGCTCTTTGTACGAACACTGAAGCAACCCTCTCTGTGGTTAACCGCACTATCCTCAAGCAACTTCTTCCTTGGAATACTGAGAAAATGCAAATGGTGGGAGTTTCTAATATACTTTTAGCAGTTTACAAATATTCACCTTTGCTTTTTCGATTAGGTTCTCTCCAGGACTGTCATCTTTTTTTCACTAGTTCCCTTGGCCCCAATTCACTTACTTAGAAGGGACCTCTTCTTAGAAAAATGCTGTCATTTCCTTTTCACAAAAGAGAGAGATCATTCTTGAAATTGACTCAATCCCTGCTTTAACTGACAACAATGAAAATTATTCAACACTCTTGCCCATTTTTGTCTCCAACCTAAATAACAAAAATTCTGAGTTTAGCTCTTTTAAAAGAGGTTCCTGAGGAACTTTGGGCTAAATACACAATAGACATTGGACAAATCCATTCAGTTCCCTTGATAGAGATCCAAATTGACCTAAACAAGCCCCTTCCTAATATCAGTCTACACCCCATAAACCCTGAAGCTCTTGCAGAAATTAAACAAATTATGGAAGAATATAAAACCACAAATCTTACAGTGCCTTGCACTAGCCCCTGTAATACTTCTATCCTTCCTATAAAGAAATCTTATAGATGAGGGTGTAAACTGGTACAAGACCTAAAAGCCATTAATAACATTGTCATTCCTCGACATGCTGGCGTTTCAAATCCCCATACCCTCCTGACTTCCATCCTCATAGAAAGTAAATTTTTCACAGTGATAGATCTTTGTAGTGCTTTTTAAAAAATTAGCATTCCTGTGAACCAGGACAGTCAATTTTTATTTGCCTTCGTGTGGGAAGGACAACAATATACTTGGACAGTAAAGTCTCAAGGGTATACTGAAAGCCCCTTTCACTTTTCATGGATGCTGAAGGCAGATTTAACAGATATTTCTTTCCTTCAAGGATTGACTCTCTTGCAGTATGCTGATGACCTTCTTCTTTGTTCCCCTTCTAAACAGGTTTGTGACCATGTGAGTGCTCATCTCCTTAAACTTCTAGCAGACAAAAGCCATAAAGTTTCCAGAGAAAAACTCCAATTTATCCAGGCCTATGTCAAATATTTAGGACACTTGAGATCAAACCAAAAACTTCTCTTGGATCGTGATAGATGTAATGGCATTTTAAACTTTCCTCAACCTCAGCCTGAGACAATTATGAGGCTTTTGGGGCCTGGCAGGATACTGTTAAAACTGGACACCTAATTTTTCTTTGATAACTCAACTCTTATATGCCCTTCTGAAATTTAACAAACAAGATCCCCTGGACTGGGAAGAGAATGCCCATATAGCCTCTATCAACTCTAAGGAGGACTTCCAAGTCCTCCTGCTTTAGGGTACCCCAATTATCAGCTGCTCTTCTTCCTTTTAGTGCATAAAAGAGAAGGCAATGCATTGGGGGTCCTTACCCAAAAACATGGAGATCAACACAGACCCCTTGGCTATTATAGCCAGCAATCAGATTCAGTAACTAAGGGACTTCTTTCCTGCATGAGAGCTATATCAGCCACTGTGGCTTTAACTAAATCTACGGAAGAGATAGTCATGGGCTCTCCTCTCAGTATCTATGTTCCTCATGCTGTAGAAGCTTTACTCAACTCTCATCATACTTACCATCTTTCTGCGAGCATACTCACTTTTTATGATATCTTGCTGTTGATTTCCCCTCATATCATTCTTTCTCACTGCAATAATCTTAATCCAGCAGCCCTCCTTCCCCTACCTGATAACGAGACATTTCATGACTGTCTAAATCTAACTAACCAACTACTAAAACCTGGAGCTGATTTACAAAAAAATCTCTATACCAAATGCAGAACTTCCATGTTTTACTGGTGGATTGTACATGACAAATAATGAAGGAAAATATAGTGTGATATGCTATTACCACCCCTTTTGAAGTAGCTGAAGCAACCCCACTGACAATGAGGACTTCAGCCCAATAAGTAAAATGTTATGCCTAACCAAAGCTTGTATTCCAGCAAAACGTAAAACTGCAAATATTTACACTGATAGCTGTTATGCCTTTGGGGTTGTTCATGATTTTGTTATGCTTTGGAAACAAAGAGGGAATCAAATTAAAAATGGAACTCTTATAAATAATTTATTAAATTCAATTCAACTTCCTTCTGCCTTAGCCATAATCGAAATTTCTGAGCATTCAAAATTGGAATCTAATGAGGCTAAAGGAAACAATTTGGCTCATCATGCAGCAAAAGCAGATTCCTCGAGTTCCACACTGGAAAGTATATGGCTAATATTATTTTCCAAAAAAGGGTTTAAATTATGTTAAAGATGCTCAGCTTCAAGCACCACATAAGGAAAAATTTTACTGGGATAATGGTTGCATTTTTTTTTTTTGCCCAACAACAAATTTATGGTATGATCTCAATAATAAACTAGTGTTACCAGAGTCTATGATAAATCTCCTACTCAAAATGACACATAAGATGACTCATGGGCAACTGATAAACTTGTAAGTTTTATGCAATAGTATTGGTGGAGAAACATTTCAAGGGCCACCCAAGAAGCACAATTGTCTTGTACTCTTTGTCCAAAATTCAATCCAGGAAAGATAATTCAGACAGTTCCAGGTCATTTTGACCTGCCTAATGGACCCTTTGAGGTCGGGCAAATGGGTTTCATCCAGCTATCTCCCTCTCAAGGTTATAAATATGTTCCTATTATAATTTATATGTCTTCCCATTAGGTAGAAGCGTTCCCTTGCTGATGTGCCACTACCACAGCTATTGCAAAACTGTTATTTGGAGAGTTTATTTCTACATGGGGAATATCTTCAGAGTTACATAGGGACCAAGGAACTCACTTCACTGGCCATGTCATAAAACAAATTTGCAAAGTTTGACCCATATTACAACACTTTCAGTGTGCTTATCATCCCCAATCTTCCTGATTCGTGGAAAGAACAAATGATATTATCAAAACTCAACAGGCAAAATTTGTGGAAGCATTAGAATTGCCCTGGCCAAAGGCACTTCTTCTGGTCCTATTGAATGTAAGGACTGCACCCTTTGGAAACATAAGTTGTCACCTCTTGAAATTATCACTTGATGGCCAATGCATTTAGCCCCCTCTGCTTTTGATATTCAAGTAATAAAAGGAGACATTCTCCAATATTGTAAAGAAATAATTAAGGCTATAGACAAAAATTAAACCCTGGTAGAACAACCTTTCCACATTGTGCTCCCAGGAGATGAAAACACCAAACATCACAACCTTCAGCCTGGCAATTTTGTTTATTAGAAGAGGCATTTGCAAAAGGATTTCCTTCAACCTCAATGGAAAGGTCCATATCAGATACTTCTTACCAATTCTTGTGCTTCTAAACTAAAAGGTGTTGACTTTTGGATTCATGCTTCTCATTTAGAGGAAGATCTTACCCCTCTGCTGGAACTCAGAAACAATCAGAGACTTGAAGCTAAAACTGACCCAGAAGTGAGGCAGATGACAGTTGAAATTGACTATTCACCCAAGACCCCCAGACCAGGCCTGTATATGATTGAGCTCCCTGAAATACTCATCCTCTTTTATGTTGCTTTCTGTATACTTTTGGTTTTTGCTTTCTATTCCTTTGCACAACAGAGTTACCTTGAATTATATCTTGGCTGAGCAAGGAGGTGTTTGCACTGTGGCCAATAACTCCTGTTACACTTAAATAAATACTTCTACCAAAGTAGAGACAGAGTTCAAAATATCCATGCACGTGCTAATTAGCTAAATAGAGTACAACTGTTAAAATGTTTGGCTTTTTGATCTCTTCAGCTTACTACCCTCTAAAGTCAGAATGTGACTAAAATCCAGTATTCAACTTTTGTTACTCACTATTGTGGTTGTTATTGCTATTGTAATAGTTAAGTTCCTTATGTTACTTCTTACCCAAATTTGCTTAGAAATAACAGTTTAAACAAAGTAACAGTTGTTTATAAGCTCAACATGGTCAATCAAGCTTATGATAGAAAAAAGACATCCAATCAGACAACTTTTTAAGAACCTAAGCAGGCTTGAGAGCTCTCATCTCAAAACCTTGTTACTCAAATGTGGCACAGTCTAGGTTTACACTCCCTAAGACCTTCAGATTCCCTGAAGAGGGACATGACTCCCTGGGACAGGTCCATGCCGACAATGAGAGACAAAATTGGATTCACCAGTTGATCTGTGATTCTTTCTGGAGAAAAATCTTGATCAAAAGGGGGAAATGTGAAAGAAAATGAAGTAACTAAGGCTAAGGCTTCCTAAAGTGGAGTTGGGAGATTTCAAGAGGATTGCATTCACATCTACTAAGGTCAAACAACAGAATGTTCCAATAGACTTGGATAAGCAACTTAAGTCAGTGTCCACCGGCCTTCAACATCTCTCTGCTGGGAATACCCTAATTAACCAATTAGAAAAGGTTCACAATTTAGAATTTCTGCCCAGCCAGTGAACTGCCTCTGAAAACAACTCTTTGTGGTAATCTCCTACAAAAAAACTTTTCCCGTGTTTGCCTTAAGAGACACCATTCATGGCGTCACTGATTCAGTGTACCTGAATTGCAATTCTTTGTTTCATAAATAAATGCTATTATTTTAACCTCTATGCAAGCCCATTATCTTATTTGATTGTCAGAACAACCTTGTGAGGTAGCCAGGGAATAATTTCCCCAACTTGATAGTTGATAAAACTGAGGCCTGAACATGGATTCAAAAGTCCTCAACAAAATATTAGCAAATCAAATCCAACAGCACATGAAAAAGTTTATTCAAAATGATTGACTGGGATTCATCCCAAGGATGAAATGATGGTTCAACATATTCAAATCAACAAATTTGATACATCACATTGGCAGAATCAAGGTGGAAAACTATATAATAATTTCAATAGATGCACAAAAAGCATTCAGTAAAATTCAGTAGCACTTCATGATAATAAAAACTCTCAACAAATTAAGTATGGAAGGAACATACCTCAACACAATAAAGTCCATATATGACAAACCCATAGCTAATATTATACTGAATGGGGAAATGTTGAGAGCTTTTCCTCTGAGATCTGGAAGAAGACAAGGATGCCCATTTTCACCACTTTTATTCAATATAGTCCTGAAAGTCCTAGCCGGAGTGATTAGGCAGGAGAAAGAAATAAAGGGCAACCAAATTAGTAAGGAGGAAGTCAAATTGTCCCTGTTTGCAAATGTTAAAGACTCCACCAAAAAAATGTTAGAACTCATAAATGAATTAAAGTTTCAGGATACAAAATCAACATACAAAAATCAGTAGCATTTCTATACACAAATAGCCAACTATCTAAAAAAGAAATAAAGAAAGCAATCCCATTTATAATGGATACCAAAAAAAAAAAAAAAAAAACTCCCTAGGAATAAACTTAACCAAGGAGGTGAAAGATCTTTACAACGAAAACTATAATACATCAATGAAAAAAATTGAAGAAAGCTCAAATAAATGGAAAGATATCCCATGTTCATGGATTGGAAAATTAATAGCATTAAAATTTCTATACTACTTGAAATGATCTACAGATTCAATGCAGTTCCTCTCAAAATATCTATGACATTTTTCAAAGAAATAGAAAAAGCAATTCTAAAATTTGTATGGAACCACAAAATATCCTAAATAGGCAAAGCAATATTGAGCAAAAAGAACAAAGGTAGAGGTATCACACTACTGGAGTTTAAAATATACTATAAAGCCATAGTAACCAAAACAGCATGTTACTGGCATAAAAGCAGACACATAGACCAATGGAACAGAACAGAGAACCCAGAAATAAATCTGTGTGTTTGTAGCCAACTGATATCAACAAAGGTGCCAAGAGTACACATTGGGGAAAAAATTCTCTTCAATAAATGGTGCTGGGAAAATGGATTTCCACATGCAGAAAGAAGAATGAAATTAGACCCCTATCTATCACCATATACAAAAATAAACTCAAAATGGATTAAAGATTTAAATGTAAGACATGAAACGACTCAAAGAAAACACTGAGGAAATGCTTTAGAATATACCTCTCATCAAAGATTTTTGGGGTAAGACCTAAAAAGCACAGGCAACAAAAGCAAGAATAAACACATGGGATTACATCAAACTAAAAAGCTTCTGCACAACAAAGGAAACAATCAACAGAGTGAAAAAAACAACCTACAGAATGGGAGAAAATATTCACAAACTATGCATCTGACAATGGGTTAATATCCAGAATATATAAGAAACTCAACTCAATAGCAAAAAAAAAAAAAAAAAAAAAAAAAAGAAAAGAAAGAAAGAAAGAAAGAGAGAGAAAGAACCCCCACACAAAATAATCTGATTACTTTTCCTTTGGTTAAAAAAATGGGCAAAGGACCTGAATAGACATTTCTCAAAAGAAGGCATACAAATGGCCAGAAGGTACATGAAAAAATGTTCAACATCACTGAGAATCAGGGAAATGCAAATCAAAACCACAATGAGATATCACCTCACCCCAGTTAGAATGGCTATTATCAAAAAGACAAAATGTAACAAATGCTAGTGAGGATTCAAAGAAAAAGGAACTCTTACACACTTTTGGTGGGAATGTAAATTAGTACAGCCATTGTGGAAAACAGTATGAAGATCTTCTCAAAAACTTAAAAATAGAATTATCATATGATCCAGCAATTCCACTACTGGATATATATTAATATATCCAAGAGAGTAGAAATCAGTATGTTGAAGAAACATCTGCATTCCCACGTTTATTGCAGCACTACTCACAATAGCCAAGATATGGAATCAACCTAAGTGTCCATCAACAGATGAATAGGTTAATAAAATGTGGTTATATATACATACGCAATGTAATACTATTCAGTTATTTAAAAAAGAATGAAATTCTGTCATTTGTGGCAGCATGAATGAACTGGAAAGACATAATGTTAAGTGAAATCAGGCGCAGAAAGACAATGCATGATCTCACTCATATGTGAAATCTAAAAAATTTTATCTCATAGAATTAGAGGATAGAATAGTAGTTACCACAGGCTGCGAGGGGAGGGGGATGGGGAGGATGGGGGAGGTTGGTCAACAGGTACAAAGTTACAGTTTAGATAGGAAGAATAAGTTCTGGTGTTCTATTACATTGTAGGGTGACTATAGCTAATAACAATGTATTATATATTTCAAGATAACTAGGAAAGTTGATCTTGAAAGTTATCACCACCAAGAAATGATAAAGAAATGAGGTGATGGACATGCTAACTACCCTGATTTGATCATTATACAATGCATAAATATGTTGAAATATCACACTGTATCCCATAAACATGTACAATTATTATGTCTCAGTTATAAACAAAAAACAAAAAACTGAAGCCTAGAAATGATAAGTAATAATAATAAGGAAGACATCACATCAGGGAGCAAGTTGTGAAACCAGCCCTAAACCCCAGATTGGGATTCTGACTCAGTTTTGTTGTCTTTATGAAGAGATTGGATTAGAAATTTTCTACATTTCCTTCCATATTTAAACCAATGATTTATGAGAATGCCATTCTCCCTTTTGAGGTGGGACCAGTGATAAAGTTAAAAACATTGCAATTTGTGTAGAGTGATGAAAGAGGTTTATTGGTATTATTTTTCTGAAATGTGATATTTCTTAAATTATGTATGATTTTTTTGCAAAAATTATTTTCAGAGTTAAAAAACATTTTCCTTTTCAGAATAAGTATGAAATAGTATTTGATGTCTCCATAATTTAAAGAATTATTTACACTTGAGGCCTTGGCTTGGTGGAGCTGATTCCATTATTTTTTAGTCAGAAATCATCCTAGGAAACCTGTCCTTTTTAATGTCTGGCATGGTTACATTCAATGAAGTGTCCCTCTTTTTTTATGCATTCTTTGGATGCTTGATGTGAACTCTGGAGCATTCATTAAACACCTTCTGCCTCCAGTTTTTAACATTTCTTCAACCTTGCATTCTGACTACATCCATTTCAACTTTGTATGTTCTTTTCTAAGTAGCTTTAATGATGTTAAAATAACCAAATTCACTTTACTTTCTCTCTGGGAGGTTTATAAAACTGTTGAGACCTGATCTATACAATTTTTTATGACCATCGCTACTGGCACGAGCCAGGCCCCAGGTAGAAATTAGGGGGAAAAAAATCACGGTTCCTGTGCCCCAGGTGCGGGCATATTGGAACGCTTTATTTTTTCTGGCAATGGTGGAATTAAAAAGACAGGACGTGTGTGTGATCTTAAAGGGTAGCCCAGGACCCTAAGATCTCTAGAAGCTGAGGACCTTGAACACTCATTGGTCCTAGAGCATGTCAGTCGTCACTTCTCAGCAAATGAGCTTAACGCTCTCAACGAAGGGGGACCGTTCCAGGCGCGGCCTTGGTGGGTCGCTCCTCCGGGAGCCCTCCTGTCCTTTCTATCGCGGGGCCTCAACAGGCAACATCGCAGACTGTTGGCCTCTGTGCAGCCGCTTTCTCGGCCTCTCCCACCGCTTCTTGGCAGGCTCCGCTGCCAATGGCCTCCCTCTCCTCAACAGCAGTCACCTGGGCTGCCACCATCTTTGCCAACGCCGTCGTCGTAGCTGCAGCCGCAACTGCCACTCCAGTTGAGACACTGACTGGTGTTCCTCCTGTCATGTCTGTCACAGAGGAGCGAGACCCGACCTTAGGTGGCCAGGACAGAGCTGGTAGAGGGGCAGCTATGACCCTGGACCCTCTAGGCTCACCTGTAGGGCATGCAGAAAGGGCAGAATGCGTCCCCTGGTCCATGGCCCTTATGGCTTTCTAGGTTGTTGTTGTGTGAGCCCTTTGGGAGAAGGAGGGTGGACAGAGCCAACATGTCCTGAAGTCAAGGAAGACAGGGATGTACAGCCAGTAGAAGAGGAGAGGGACGATGAGGAGGGGGAAGACAAGGGAGAAGACAGTGAGGATGAGGCAGGAGAAAGAAGAGGAGGACAGCCATGAGGAGTGGGCCATGACAGCGACAATGAGGAAGAAGAGGACAATGAAGAGGACGATGACCAGGAAGTCACAAAAGTTCAGCTATCAACGAGGTTGCCATGACGTTCCCATGGTTCTGCTCAGATCCTTGTTCTGGGATCTTATCTGTTCCCATCTACACTATATCTAATATAACAACCATGTCCCGGTCCACCCCATGCAGGCCGTATGGTGGTCAGGTGCTGATCTCGGGAACTTTAGGACCCGGCAGAAAGACTGGTGCCCTGGAGCCAGAGGAACCCACAGAGGTCATGCATCCCAAAAAGCAGATGAACTGGCAGCAGAGCTTGAGGTTGGGAGAGCCAGGGGCTGGCTGAGCCTCTGAGTCCTGGCAGGCTGGGGCCTGTGCACCCAGAGAGGGCCAAGGCCAGTGAGTAGCAGCGAAGTTCCCTGGCCCTTGAAGCCTCTGTTGTCACAGCTCTTGCAGGCCATGCTCAGTGCCTGCCTGCCATGGTTAAGTGGTGGCTCAATGCTCTCAAGAAACTCCAGGCATAATATGCACAAGTAGAAGACCAATACTATAAAGACCTTTGCAGTCTTGAGAAAAAAGTATTCTGCCTTCTACCAACCTTGTTTGATAAGACATCTGAGATCATCAATGCAGTGTATGAGCCCACAGAAGGTGAATGTCAGTGGGAAGTAGGTGTTCAGGAAGGAGCTTCGGAGAAAATGGAAAGAGAGCATGAAAGCAAAGGGCAAACAGATGGCATACCTCACTTTTGGTTGACAGCTTTTAAAAATGTAAATACTCTCAGTAGGATGATTGGAGAAAACGATGAACTTGTACTAGAGCACCTGAAAGATGTAAAAATTAAATTTTCAGGGGTTGAGGAACCAATGAGCTTCACCAGAGAATTTGTCTTTAAGTCAAACGAATACTTTTTCAATGAAGTTCTGACGAAAACATACCAAATGCGATCAGAACCAGATGATTCCGATCCCTTCTTCTCCCAAGGGCCAGAAATCATCAGCAGCACAGGGTGTGAGATCTACTGGAAAGAGGGGGAAAATGTCATTGTGAATACTGTCAAACAGCAGAAATGTGAGGGCCATGGAAGTGTTGTACCAACCAGCAGGAACGTGCCCAGCTGCTCTTTTTTTTTATCTACTTTTACCCTTCTTAGGGTGGAGTACTGGGTGCCACTACTGAGTATAAACTGTAATACTTTTTCCAAGAAATCTTGTCCCAAACTCTATACGGTTGACCCTTGAACAACATGGAGGTTAGGGGCACTGATCCCTGCAAAGTTGAAAATTGTGAAAATTGTGTATAACTTTTGACTGCCCCCAAACTTAACTACTAACAGCCTACTGATAACCAGAAGCCTTACCAATAGCATAAACAGTTGATTAACACATATTTTGTATGTTACATCTATTATATACTGTGCTCTTACAATAAAGTAAGCTAGAGGGAAAAAT